>QXTE01000024.1:5985107-6594869 GCA_003942145.1 Platysternon megacephalum
AGAGCGGTCACAATGGTGCACTGTGGGATAGCTCCCAGAGGCCAATACCGTCTAATTGCGTCCACACTAACCCTAATTCGAACTGGCAATGTCGATTTCAGCACTACTCCTCTCGTCGGGGAGGAGTACAGAAATGAATTTTAAGAGACCTTTATGTCGAAGTTAATGGCTTCGTTGTATGGATGGGTGCAGGGTTAATTTGATTTAACGCTGCTAAATTTGACCTAAACTCGTAGTGTAGACCAGGCCTAAAGGAGCAGTTTTATTGTTGCTTCAGACATTTTCCACTGCAGAGAAGAGTACAGTTTCTGCAATTTATACTCAGTACTGTTAAGATTCATATGAAATTCTTTCTTTTACACAATAATTAATAAAGTTGCTTGTTACCAAAAAATGTAAGTTTTAATATGCTATTTTATTTAAATTATGCCTTTTATTTAAAACTATTATCTGACATATTACCTGCGCTTTATACTATTTTGATGTCAGAGTTTACTGCCAAGCAGAATTAAAATCTGAAATGATTATGGCTAAATGATTATTCCTAAACTTGTCACCTTTTGAAACTAGGCTCAAACCAAAGCCAGTGGGATTCTTTCGTTAAGTTTGTGAGCTTTGGATCAGACTCTAGCTCCCCTTCCATTTAAATACATAAATAAACCTAAATAGAAATTACCATACCCTCTTAAAAACATCATTAAGAGGGGAACCAGATCTAAATCAACTTGGTCAAAGTGATTACTGGTCATATTGGAGCTAGATTCTGATCTCCTATATACGGTCAGTAGCGGCGCCAGCTCTTCTGGTGCCCTAGGCGGCGGAAGGTCCCGCCCCCGAAATGCCGCCCCCAACAGTGGCGGCGGAAGGTCCTGCCCCTAAATTTCCACGGACGGACGGGGCGCCGGTGCCCCCAAAATAGCAGTGCCCTAGGCGACCGCCTAGGTCGCCTAATAGGTTGCACCGGCCCTGTATACGGTGTATGTCCAAAGGAAATCAGAAAGGATTCTGATACATGAAATTAATGGGGTTATTCTGGATTTGCACAGTAGCAACTGAGATCAGAATCTAGCCCTTTGATTATCAGTTTTAATCAAAATTATCTATAGTGGAGGAAAGATTCAGCACGGAGGAAGAAAACATTTAAACTCAGCTCCATTTGTTCGTGTACCAAGAAGCCATGTTCTACAGCAGAAGAATAGCCAGAATGAGATAGTAGGAGAGAATGGATTTATGAAACAGGAGTATGTGCCAAAAATAACTATTGGCAATGCTGGAAAAAAAATATTTTAGAATGTTATATAAGAGAGCTAGTTTAACAGCTGGTTATTGCCTGTGCCCACATGCAGTGTTTAAAATAACTGCATTATATTCAGTTGGTTTATTTAGACTTTAGGTTGATGAAAAGAGCTATTTCATGCCTTCCTATGGCTGTATGCAGTCTAATGTTTTTAGGTTTATACTGAGTTCACTTCAGAAGATCTGATGTACAACTAATACCACCTTTTTCAATTATCCTTTGTATATTGGTCATATTACATAAGTATTCTGTCATTAATTACAAACACATTTCAGCTGTATCGACAGGTTACATGAAATATATGCTCTTAAAATACAGACAGTTAAGTAAATAAGACTTGTTTAAAATTTTAATAGTTTATTACACATTCCGCTATTATTAATAATGTGTCCAAAGAATTGGAAAGATGTAAAATGTGGACTCTCAAACTGCGATGAAATAGTAGGATTTTAAAACACCAAGCAGAGAGATTTTCCTTGTAATTAGAGACCTGAATGTGAAAGTGTTAGCTCTCATAAATAAGTAATGGGAAACTATGGCCTTGGTTACAAAATGAGAGAGGAAGGCTTTTAATTGAATTCTGCTGCTCTAATCACCTGGTCATTCTAAACTCCATCTTCGCCCTACACCCTAGACATTTATACACATGGACACCACCTGATGGTATGCCAAAGAATCAAACTGAGTATATAATGCAATGCTGGGGATTGAGCATCCAATGGGTGAAGACTTTCCCAAGGGCAGACTGCAGGTCAGACCATCAACTGTTAGCCTTAAACATAAAATTAAAACTTAAAAAAAGATATGTTTGGCAGGTCCATTGCATTTGGGTATGTCCAGAATCAGCAAAAACTGATTTCTGTCCAGAATGGGTTTAGGCATTGTCACAGGTGAAATAGGACAATAATCAAAATGAATTTTGGAATAAACAAAAACTATTATGCTTGAAGCCGCCAGAGCACACATTCCAAAAAGTCCACATTGGACTGTGTCATGGCTGCTCGAGAAGGTGTTCGAACTGGAGAAATGATGAGACCGAGTGAAAAAGAATGACATGGGGACTGAAGAATGAAGGAGACAGTACAAGGAACTGAGCAGTCAAATCTGAAGACAGTATAGATGAGACAGAAGTGAATACATAAGGGTAAAATGCATGGGATTTGAGAACCGCAAAGAGAAATAATATAAAAGATATGTTCACAGTGGTTAGACTTACCAAAAAGTTTTCCACGTGACCAAGCACAATAAAAGATCCTGATGGCAGAGTCCTCACTGAAAGTGATGGTATCAAATGTTGGTGGAGAGAGTGCTGTGCCAATCTGTCTCGTAGCCACTCACAATATAGGATGACAGAATGAATCTGAAGCTGGAGGTATTAATCCTGAGTGGAAGTGATTTGTGCTATGAAAATGAAGCCTGGGAAGGCACCAGGGTTACCTAACATACCTGTAGAACTGTTAAAAATGATTGACTGTGGTATTGATAACATGTGGAAAATTTGCAGTGATGCCTGGATGACTAGAAATTGGCTAAATGACTGTACAAAGGGAATCCTTCTGCCCTTACAAAAGAAGGGAGACATAACTGAGTGTAGTAACTATCGTATCATCTCCTTGATATTGCAGGTGAGCCAAATTCTGCTCTATATAATCCAGGATCTCATTAAACGAATGGTAGAAGCAGAATTACCACCAGAACAAGCTGGTTTCAGAGAGGGATGAGGCACACATGATCAAATTGTGAATATCTGTCATATTATTGAAAAATGCAGGGAGTACAATCCCCTATTGATTGTTTGTTTCCATTGACTACTCAAAAGCATTCAGTATCATCTGACATGACTGTCTTTTGGAGGATACTGGCAGATATGGAGATTCCAAAGCATCTCATTGACCTCATTGAAAGTCTGTACTGCCAACCACAGACCAAGGTGCACACAGCAGCAGGCAATACCACGTGGTCTTATACTGGGCAGGGTGTAAGACAAGGGTATATTCTGTCCCGAAGCCTTTTCAACATGTATGTAGAATGTATTATGAGACGAGACAAGCCTTGGAAGGTTTTGATAAAGTAAAAGGAATGGGACTTCCATTGGTGGACTCTTCTTAATGACCTGATGACATGACGCACTTTTGCTGCAGTCATCGATGGAATGCAACAAAAGTTGGTCTGTTGGAATCTGCAAAAACCATTAGGCGTATGGATAAATATGGACTATTCCTGAATATGTCAATGTACATGCATTTTATATTCACCGTGATTAACAACAAACGGGATGCAAGTGGAATCATGATTAATAGCCAAGTTTGTAGAGGCAGTAGATGAATTCAGTTATCTGGGATTACGTTGTTCGTCCTTCACATTCAAAGATGACCATGACATCACTGGTTGGTTTAGTCTCGGTGAACACTTGAGTGGCTGATCAGGCCAATTTGAGCTTTGAACTCTATTTGGCACACTGAACAAGAGATGCCACTGTGGGTTATTTGATTAACAGCGGACATGCTGCTATTGCGAGATTTATGCTGCTGGTGCTTCTGCTCTGCCTCAGCAGTTCTCCAGTATCTATGAGACTTTGCCAAGTAGAACGATCACGAGCAAGATCTTCCCAAAGCTCTGGGTCAGTGTTGAAACATACCAAGGATAACTTCAGGGAGTCCTTAAAAGGTTTGTTCTGGCCTCCCTGAGAGTGCTTTTCCTCCTTTAGCTCACCGTAAAATATGTTCTTTGGCAGTTGCTTATCTGACATTCTGGTGACATGGCCTGCCCATCTTATCTGTGATTTCATCAACAGAGTATGGATGCTTGGAATGCCTGCCTGTATGAGAACCTCAATATCTGGAACCTTGTCTTGCCATCTTATCCTCATCAGTTTCCTCAGATAGCCCATGTGAAAGTGATTCAGCTTCAGAGCTTGATATCTGTACACTGAATTTTGCCTGCTGTTGACAACAGGGAAATACTCCAATAGTTGTTGTGGGATTGTCTGCTGCCTTTCCACTTGTACAAGTAGATGATGGATACATCCTTGTACTCCCGGGGTATAGTTCCTTGAGTCCTCGGTTTCAGAGCCATGTGTGAGCCTCTGGCTTGTAGATTTCTGCTAGTATAGCATCTGCTCCAGGTGCTTTACCATTTGACAGCAGGTCAGTTGCTTTCACAGTTTGTCAGTATTGGAGAATCAGCAAGAGATATATGGATATTGTTCTGGGGCAGTCGATCAATTGCCTCCTCACAAATAGATGTTTGTTGATTTGAGGATGTTGTTAAAATGCTCTGCCCACCTTTTATAGTATCTTTTCTTTGTCTTTGAGCAGTGTGGTGCCATCAGCACTCAGTATTGGAGATGTTCCTGATGACTGTGGCCTGTATATTGTCCTCAGAGCATCAACAAAGTTCTTTGTCATTTCTGTCTGTGTAGGATTGAATCACATCTGCCTTGTTGCTCAGCCATGAGTTTTGCATCTCTCAAATTTACGTTGGACAGTCCTCTTGAGGTTGTTGAAAGCTGCCTCCTTAAACGTTGAAGTGCTGTCTCCTAAACAGGCCTTATGAAGCTGATGTTTCTTGTTCAATGGTCTCCCTATGTCAGTATTGTTTTATCAAACCAATTTTGATGTTTTGGTGTGATAGGACCAAGGGTATTAGATGCAGCTGACTACACAGAGTCTCTAAAGAATGCCCAATTTTCCTCAATGTTGTTAGTTTGCTTAAATTGCTACAGGTTGGTTGCGCAGTTCTCCAGCAAAAGCCTGTTTCACATTCACTTGTTTCAATTTGGAGACATTAAACTTTTTGAATGCTTTTTAACCTTATGGAATCATAGAATATCAGGGTTGGAAGGGACCTCAGGAGGTCATCTAGTTCAACCCCCTGCTCAAAGCAGGACCAATCCCCAGACAGATTTTTGCCCCAGATCCCTAATGGCCCCCTCAAGGACTGAACTCACAACCCTGGGTTTAGCAGGCCAATGCTCAAACCACTGGGACTACTCCATTCTTAAATTAAGCATGTGCTTAAATGCGCTGAATGCCAAGGGCCTCATTAACAAGATCGGGCTTTCTGTGCCTTTTTAGGAGATGGAGGCCGTTGATGTAAGAGCAGCATCAAAGAGAACTTGGGTTCTGGAAGTTTTTCCTTCCTGCTTCCCAGGTGAAGTGAAATGGCTGTGTTTTTGCAGTGGGTGAGAGGAGCGGCAAGAATATCAGGTGCCTCCATAGGGGTTGTACATGGCACTGTGCAGAATGTTGCCCTGAAAGAGCTCCATGTGAGCTGTTGTGTAGGGCATCAGGGACATTGTTGGCATATCTGCTCATACGTTTTCATTAGCTATTGCACTAGAAAGCATTAGGGCTGTGGAGAGATCTAATGGAAATTTCCTTCATCCTTGCCCCATGCAGGTTCCTAGCATCCAAGCCAGCCCCTCAGGCTGGATGCTGGGAAGATGATTTGTGTGTGCGCATGTGTGTATTTGCATTGGCCTTGTATAAGGAATTATTTATTCTCTTAAGACCCAAGCCAGAACATGGGGGAATTCCCATTAACTTTAGTAGGATTCTGTAGAGAGCACACGTAGGATCATGGAACTAATCGGAGTTACCATACCTGAAATTTTGTTCTTTGCTGTCAGCCAATACAGACTTTTTTCATGTCAGCTCAAGGAAGGATTTCTCTCTTTGAATCCTCTCTTCATATAACTTTAATGTTTTATCCCACGCATAAGTCAGACATGAAGGAAGGGGGAGGGGGAGAATGTGTGTGTGTTTTTTTTTAATGCTTTCTTTTGTGCTCTCAAATTCAAAAGACACTGAAGGCTGATCCCAAATCACTGAAGCAGAGCTTAAAACACTCTTAAAATAGTTTGCATGGTTCAATTATTGGACATGTAGATGGCCAGTTTACATGTGGGCCAAAGATCAGAATTTGTAGGTGAGAGTAAGCGGGTGGATTTCCCATTCTACACCGAAAAGAATTGACATGTGCTATATTTACGAATACTCTCTTGCTGGGGTTTCAGTTTTATTAACTCAAATACCCACAGCAAAACCGTAAACCTTGGGCTATGCTTTCTCCCTAAACATAGCTGTTCCTAGGGTTTCCCTGCGGAGTACTTCCTGACCTTGACTCCAGTTTTCTCTCAGAGCCATTCACCTCTTATTTCCAGGACAGTGTTAATGAGCCATATCTGCAAACTGTGGGGTCATATCCGTTTTATGAATACCTGCCAGTGGGGTGAATGAGCAGAAAAGGCCAGCCACTATGTTACGTTACACTGGGTATAACAAAGTGCACAGGATGGGATTCTGAAATGTAGTAGAATTAGTACAAAGTTCAAACACACTATTTTAATCCATAGATTTAACCAGATGCAATTGTTATAACATCAGCTTGTAATTTATTCTTGCTTCAGGTGTTGATGGCATAGAGCAGTGTTTGTTGTTGTAGTCAAAAGTGCAGAACATAATGCAAGACCTCTGTGTCCAGGGTTCCGGGGGGTGGGGGGCGGCATGCTGAGATTGCTCAGTTAGGGCAATCTGCAAAGAGTGGGACAGATGATCGCCCCAAACTGGTGGTTATTTCTAATAGTTAGGTCAGTGGTTCTCAAACTGTGGGTCAGGACTCCAAAGTGGGTCATGACCCCGTTTTAATGGGGTCATCAGGACTGGCTTAGACTTGCTGGGGCCCAGGGTCAAAGCCCACACCCCACCACCCAGGGCCGAAGCCTGAGGGCTTCAGCCCTTGGCGGTGGGGCTTAGGTTACAGGTCCTTGCCTGGGGCTGAAGCCCTTGGGTTTTGGCTTTGGCTGCCCCACCTGGGGCAGCTGGCCTCAGGTAGGCTCAGGCTTCAGTACCCCTCCTGGGGTCGTGTAGTATTTTTTGTTGTCAGAAAGGGGTCGCGGTGCAGTGAAATTTGAGAACCCCTGACTCTAGATTCACCAAGCCAGCAACAAAACAGCTTCTACAATACCTTAGTGGTTACCCAGAAGCCAAAACACAGTTCCCTTTAAGCAACCGAGTCCCGTCCCCCCCCCCGACAGCTGAGTCAGATATGATGAGGACTACTGAAAATCTTGTTCATTATATAAAAAGTTCCACCTATTTCAAAGGATCAGACACATTGCCCACCAAGTCAATGAATATTTCAGATCTTACCAAAATACACGCTTGCAGTCAATTCTTATTAACTAATCTAAGATTTATTAAAAAGCGGGGGAGGGTAAGAGAGCATTGGTTAAAAGTTCATTATACATACAGATATGAATAAAGTTTTTAGGTCAGTTTCATAGTAGAGATAGTGAGCTTTAGAGTTGCAAAGAGTTCTTTCAGAATTAGTTCCATAGATCATACTCCAGTGTTCCCTGAGAGCCACACTGTCCATGCAGAACTGTGCCCAAATGACATAATTAAGCCCTAAGTAAGAACCTCTGGACTTCACCCAATGTGAATAGTTCAGTCATCGTCAAAAGCAAACCATTGCTCACATCTGTCTACCTGAAGTACTTTGAGAGTGCCCATTACTGTAATAGCTAAGCCTTAATGAGTACACTGTAGTCACATGACTAGACCCTCTGTAACCCATAGAGGGAAAATGCCACCTAATATCAGGGCCAGGCACTGTACAGACACAGAGTGTCCCTGCACCAGAGAGTTAACAGTCTAAATAGATAAGACAGAAACTGGTCTTAGAGAGATCATTATAAAAATAAGTGGTTTGCCCTCATCTGGAATAATGTGTGCAATCCCGGTTACCCCATTTCAAAGAAGTATATTACAGATTTAGGGGATAAGATAAGGTCATTGAAGATGTTTAGGCCCATAGAAAAATGCTCATATGAAGAGTGACTGAAAAGATTGACATTTGTTTACCCTAGAAATAAGACATAAGATGGAACAGGATAAAAATATACAAAATAATGTACAGTATAAAGAAAGGAGATCGGGAGTTTCTATTCTGTTCTGATCCAGGATGACCATCCTTGTGTTTCTATGGGGCACTGAGTGATGAAATGATTTGCCCAAGATGAGAGCATGTTAGTGGCAGATTTGAGAACTGAATCTAATTCTGTGGACTACCAGTCCATTACTGTGACGGGTTGGATCACAGAAACCCCCTTGGGGCTGCCAACCTATGTGCCAAGTCTACTTCTGCCCCTGCTTCCCATGCCAGCTTGGGACTCCAGCACCCTGTCTTGTTGAACCAGACACGCCAGTCTGCTCCAAAACAGACCCAGGGTCTGAACCACGTGCCCCAAAGCTGCAGACTTAACTGAAAGCAACTTAAGAAGTGTTCCTGACTTTAACACTCAGATGCCCAACTCCCAGTGGGGTCTAAACCCCAAATAAATCCATTTTACTCTGTATAAAGCTTATACAGGGTAAACTCATAAATTGTTCGCCCTCTATAACACTGATAGAGAGAGATGCACAGCTGTTTGCGCCCCTCCCCCCCCAGGTGTTAATACATACTCTGGGTTAATTAATAAGTAAAATGTGATATTATTAAATAGAGAAAGTAGGATTTAAGTGGTTCCAAGTAGTAACAGACAGAACAAAGTGAATTACCAAGTAAAATAAAATAAAACATGCAAATCTAAGCCTAATACAGTAATAAAACTGAATACGGATAAAATCTCACCCTCAGATGTTTCAATAAGTTTCTTTCACAGACTGGACACCTTCCTAGTCTGGGCACAATCCTTTCCCCTGGAACAGCCCTTGTTCCAGCTCAGGTGGTAGCTAGGGGATTTCTCATGATGGCTGCCCCTTTGTTCTGTTGCCCCCACTTATATATCTTTTGCATAAGGTGGGAATCCTTTGTCCCTCTGGGTTCCCACCCCTCCTTCTCAATGGAAAAACACCAGGTTAAAGATGGATTCCAGTTCAGGTGACATGATCACATGTCACTGTAAGGCTTCATTACCCACTTGCCAGCACACATGTATACAGGAAGACTTACAAGTAAAACAGAGCCATCTACAGTCAAATGTCGTGGTTGATGGGAGCCATCAAGATTCCAAACCATCATTAATGGCCCACACTTTGCATAATTACAATAGGCCCTCAGAGTTATATTTCATATTTCTAGTTTGATACAAGAGTGATACATTTATACAAATAGGATGACCACACTCAGTAGATTATAAGCTTTGTAATGATACCTTACAAGAGACCTTTTGCATGAAGCATATTTTAGTTATATTATGTTCACACTCATCAGCATACTTTCATAAAATCATGTAGAGTGCAACGTCACAATTACATTAACCACAAGCCCATTCTTCCTTTCACATGTACCGCGTATGATGCCATTGACCATTTGGAAAACACTGCTAACATACACTAATAACATGGCTTTCCATGAACAGACTGGAGCCTGCCTTCGGTTACTGGCTCACAAAAAAGAACCACATTTCAGTTGACAAAACACCTAATGCTTCTGTAATTATGCTGTGGCAGTTTTTCTAATGTCTGTAATGCTTTTCTTCTGGAGGTTTAGTTACAGACTGTATTATACATGTTCAATGTTAAAATTCGTTTTCACTCAAAGGTTTTGAAGTTGGTCTCTTATAAGTTAGGTCAGTGAAGAGAATGCATGTACACTTAACTAATACAACTTTCAGGGCCCCCTGCAGTTAGTGTACCTCCATTATGACGTCTTTTCCATCCTGCTTTCATTGGGTCAAAATAGAAGATGATTCTTGCAGGGAAATTGGTAGGCATTTGGAGCATACCACTTAAGATATGTCCACACTGAAATGCCTGTGAATGGGCTGCATTGACTGACTTGGACTTGCAGGGCTTGGGCTACAGGACTATTTCTTTGTAGTGTAGGTGTACGGACTCAGGCTGGAGACCGGGCTCTGGGACCTGAATCATCGTGCGGTCAAAGAGCCCAGGCACCAGCCTGAACCTGAATGTCTACACCCCGTAGCCAGAGTCAGCTGACATGGGCCAGCTGCGGGTGTTTAATTGTAGTGTAGACATACGCTTAGAGAGCGTTGAGCAACAGAGTGGGACCTATTTAGTTAAATTGATCTCTTTATTTGACTTTAAAAAAATCACATGGTATGAATTTTTCATATGGAGATGCTTCATCAGAATGGTGTCCAACCTCTTTTCATTCTTGACAGTGAGTGGCCGTGTTTCAGTCCCTTACATCAGAATACTGATTACTAAAGTGTAATATATCTTCCCCTTGTCTTTCTGCTTATCAGGGTCTCCAGTTTGCAAAAGGTGTTTTTGTTGAGACACCCATTTATTGTGAGACTACCACTAGGATTTGATAATGTTTGATGGAATATTTTGGAAAGGGGTAAGAGAACATAATAAACAATAAAATGTGCTTTGAACTTTATTTAAAACAAAAAATACTTGAAGTTATATGACTTTTATAATATCTTATGTAGCCAGAATGACTGACTAATATTGGAATTGTTCTGGATATTTACTAATCAGCCTTCTTTAGAAGGCAGCTCTGATACAGAGTGACAAAAGATTGTCTGCCAGTGATATCAAAATGATTAGAAAACTATTTATTTCTATAAATGTTTCATCAATGCATATTTAGTGACATTAATGGAAGTTGCACAAAGGCACTGAAGGAAAAATGTATCCCTTTGCTTTTAGATGCTAATGGTGCCTGTATTCAAAGAAAAGCTTCTTAATGGTAGGGACATCAATAATAGCTAAATGTGAAAGATTGATGGTTGGAGTTGCTAGGGCAAAAAGTAGAGTACACAGTACAAAGCAGATGCTTAGGATGCAAATTTATGGCATCAGGTTGGTATGAAAACCTTGTGACATTCAGTGATTGCTGTAACTTCTGAATCACTTCAGCCTGCTGAATCACTTTTTACATATTGTGACTGTGATGCAGAGCTATACTAGTCCACAATGAAAAGATCTCTACTGTGTGTGTATATATGTGATTAGTATATGCCCACATAGTATATACTTCTCTATTTATTGTACCATTTAAAAAATTCAGTTTCTTCTACATTCTTAAAAATACTTGATCTTTTCCATGAATGTGGCTTTTTTTTAACAGTAGTGACATGGCTCAGCGTGAACATAAGTGTTTATGGGTACAATTCTGCTAATAGGTCCCAGTCAAAAATAGGCCCCAATCAAAATGCACTCATACTTAACGTATCTCAGAGGGACTAATCATGTATTTAAAGTTAAACATGTGTTTAAGGGCTTTCCTGAATCAGTGCCTGATTGTAGATCTTTAAGAGCAAATTTTAAAAAAATGAACAAGATTCTTAAAGATAATACAGAAATGTATTCATTGAAATGCAGAGCTGGAGGAGACCTTGAGGGGTCATTTAGTCTGAGGTGAATCTCCATACCATCACTGACAGGTGTTTGTCTAACCCGTTTTTAAAACGTTCAATGATGGGCGTTCCACAACCTCCCTTGGAAGCCTATTCCAGTGCTTAACTATCCTTAGAGTTAGAATATTTTCCCTAATATCTAACAAGTCTCTCTTGTTGCAGATTAAGTGTGTTGCTTATCGTCCTACCTTCAGTGGATGTTGAGAACAATTGTCACCATCTTCTTTAGAACAGCCCTTAATGCATTTGAAGACCAACAGTTCCCTCCTCAGTCATCTTTTCTCAAAACTAAACATGCCCAGCTCATTCAAACTTTCCTCATAGGTCAGGTTTTCTGAACCTTTTATTATTTTTGTTGCTCTCCTCTGGACTCTCTGCCGTTTGTGCACATCTTTCTTAAAGTGTGGTATTCAGAACTGGACACAGTACTCCAGCTGAGGGCTCACCAGTGCCAAGGAGAGCAGGAAAATTACCTCCCATGTCTTGGCATGCAACACTCCTGTTAATACACTCCGGAATATTAGCCTTTTTTGCAACTGCATCAAATTGGTGACTCATATTCAATTTGTGGTCCACTGTAACCCCTCGATCCTATTCAGCAGTATGAGCACCTAGCCAGTTATTCTCTACTTTGTAGTTGTGCATTTGATTTCTTTCCTTTCTAAGTGTAATGGTTTGCACTTGTCTTTACTCTATATTTTGTTGATTTCAGACCAATCTTCCCATTTGTCAAGGTTTTGAATTCTAATCCTGTCCTCCAAATTTCTTGGGACCTCCTCCCCCACACAGACACCTTGGTGTCATCTGTAAATTTTATAAGCACTCCATTATCCAAATCATTAATGAAAATATTGAATAGTATCAAATTGAGGCTACACCCCTGCAGGACCTCACTAGATACTTCATAACCATTTGATAGCAAACCATTGATAACTATTCTTTGAGTACAGTCTTTCAACCAGTTTTGCACCCACCTTATAGTAATTTCATCAATGGTTTGAGCATTAGCCTGCTAAACCCAGGGTTGTGAGTTCAATCCTTGAGGGGGGCATTTAGGGATCTGGGGGGGAAGAGAAAAAGAAAAACAAAAAAACAAAACTGTCAGGGACAGTAGTGAAGGCAGGGGACTGGACTCCATGACCTTTCAAGGTTCCTTCCAGTTCTATGAGATAGGTATAGCTCCATATAAGAAGATAAGCATATTTCTGTAATTAGTTTGACAGTGTCATGTGGGATTGTGTCAAAAGCCTTACTAAGATCAAGATCTAGCACATCTACAGCTTATATCCACTAGGCCAGTAACCCTGTCAAAGAAGTAAATTAGGTTGGTTTGGGATGTTTTTGTTTTGGCATGTTTGACAAATCCATGTTGGCTATTACTTATTAATACTATTATTCTCTAGGTGCTTACAAACTGATTGTTTAACAACTTGTTCCAGTATCTTTCCAATTATAAAAGCTAAGCTGACTGGTCTTTAATTCCCTGGTTCCTCTTTGTTCCCCTTTTTAAAGATAGGTATTGTTTGCCTTTGTCCAGCCCTCTCTCCTCTGGGACATCACCCAATCATGAGTTCTCAAAGATAATTGCTAACAGTTTTGAGATAGCTTCAGCTATTTCCTCAGGTGAATTTCATCAGGTCGTCTTGACTTGACTACATTTAACTTATCTAAATATTCTTTAACCTGTTCTTTCCCTGTTTTGGTTTGCATTTCTCTCCCCCCCCCCCTTGTTACTAATATTAATTGTGTAAAGTATACAGTCACAATTTACCTTTTCAGTTAAGACTGAAGCAAAATAGGCATTAAGCACTTCAGCCTTCTTGATGTCATCCCTTATTAGCTCTATTTCCCTGCTAAGTAGAGGAACCTACACTTACCTTTCTTTCTCTTGCTCCTAATGTATTTATAGAACCTCCCACTCCTCTCCCACTCTTGGCCTGCAGGGGAAAAAAAAATCAAGATTCCTAATAATTTAATGGAAAGAGGTAAAAAGTATTGGAATAAGGTGGTGGTGGTCTTGGAATCCACATTTGCCAACAATATTTGTGTAAAAGTATGAGTGATCTTGAAGTCATTGTTAACGGAAACAGACAAATTTAAGAACAAAACTGGAAGACATTACGACGAGACCTTACAGTTATCTTTGAAATTGGGATTACAGATTTGGAGAACTGTTGCTGCACTAAACTCACCTGAAGGTTGTTCAAAATTAATGTTGATGTCTGAAAGAAATTTATAAAGGTTTTGAGGAAAAATCCACCCATATATATTATGTAAACATCTGTGTAACAAAGTTAAATTAACAATTTTCTTCATTTTCAAACTGTATCTATAAACAGTACAAAGGAGTTCTAAGGTTTTCTTAAGTCAGCAGAAGAAGGTGTTTTGGAGAAAATCTGTGGTTGCCAAGAGACTTACACTAAGGCACTGAAAAAGCAAAAGTGCATTCTGTATCTAGTTAGAGATGTGCTCTCAGAGCCTAAAGGTGTGAGATGCTGAGACCCCCCCTCCCCCCATTAAAGGGTGGCGACTTAATTCCGATTAAAATTCTTTAGCATCTCTATAGGATCTACCCCATCAAAATAGCTTCATTTTAGGTAATTTATTAAAAACAAAAATGCACTTGCTGTTGTCCTAGGCGAATATACAATGAAATAATTAACAATTACTAAATACATCATGAATTCTTCTTTACGCCATTGTCTGTATAGAAATAACAAAATTCATTTCCTTTTTAACCCATGCTCTCCTGAGAAGCCTTGTACCCTGCTTCAAAGTCAGCAAGCTCAAGCTGTGTCATAGCAAAGGAGGAAGCAAGTACCATTGCTGACAGATCATTTTCAGTGAGGGGCAGTCAGCAGCCGCCTTCTTTTTAAACCAATATATTGCCATCTTGAGTGCATCAGCTGATCTCAACTGTGGGCATATATACAATTGTTATTGTTTTGTTTTTTTAAGCTTGAATTGCACTTGGGAATTAAATGAAATTAAAGCTAGTGTGGATATTGGAATACAAATCAGAAAACTTCTATCAAAGTGTTGACAAAAAATGAGTGGAGAAGGGGAAGCTACATTTTCCCACTCCCCTTCCCCCGTTTTCCAACCAGCTCCAAACACAGGTGTTACTACTTTTCTACAAGATGTGCGTTTAATTAAGTGGGCTGCCTCCTTCTGCACTAGGTGTAGCTTTTAAATGGTCAGAGCCCGAGCTCTGGGACTGTCCCACCTTGCAGGGTGCTGCAGCCTGAGCCGGAACGTCTACACCACAATTAAATAGCCCCCGTAGCCTGAGTCCCGTGAGCCTGGCTCAGTTGGCATGGGCCAGCTGAGGGTGTCTAATTGCAGTGTAGACATTCCCATATACATTGCAGGAATCCAGGTTCAAAGTCTGAATAGATGGATAACTGCTGTAAGGTCCAGCTCTGAATTAAAGTTGACAAGTACAGATGGAGAAACAGGTGCTGTTCTTCATTGCTGATACCTGGCCATCCAGAAGCAACTGGTATCTCCAGAACGTCCAGGCTGTATATGTATGTCCCAAACACTGGGCATATCTCCCAATCGCAGAAGCTGAAATAAACTCTGCCAAATCCTCTGTTTGCTTTGCCAGATTATGGGCCTTTGTCCATCGTTTTATCCAGACTGAGTTTCACCCAGTTAGTTGTCGTCCAGCCCCAATCTCTGATGACAGCAAAAAGATTCTCTGAATAATTGTAATGATGTGCTTGTCATTTATGACCTAACTTGGAAACCCTTTCTGGATTTATATTGCAAGTAAGTGCATATGGTTCTCCTCCCACTTGTTTTAGTCATATGTGTCCATGTGTTGTGTGGTGAGATTGAATGATTAACTTTTGTTTTTCTTTTTGAAGGGCAGTTGTTTTTCATCTTTTTTTTTTTTTTTATGACATGGAACTGCACCTTTCTTGAATTAACACTTTCTGTAACATCTTTAACTTAACATTTACTGTAGTGAGCCTTTTTATGAAGCAGTACCAGACTGGGATTCACATTGGAAGTCCATTGGTGGAGACTATAGACTGCTCAAAGAGACTGGGACTGGTATGAGGAGCCCAGAGGGGTTGACACCGGAACTGGCTAGGTGAGAAGACTGAGATTGGAACTGGGATGAGAATCTGGGGAAGGGGGAAGAGACTGGGACAATGAGGTGGGGGAGACAGGAGTAAGATGAGGACAGAGACAGAAGAGTCTGTGACTGCTGGGGATGAATTAGGGTTGTGTAGTGAAGGATAACATTGTCTGTAGGATTACTGCTTCATCTGTTGCAGAAGTTGGAAGGTTGTAGAGAGAGATCGGAAAATGCAGGCAGAGAAAGGGAGGGTCTTACTGCTAAGGCATGCCCTGGAGACTTGGATTTTATCCCTGCATCTGCCACAGAGTTCCTGTGTGATGCTGGGCAAGTCACTTAAATCAGATTTTTCACAGGTTATCACTAATTGTGTGTTCCTCATTTTCTGAGTGCTCAACTTGATACGGTGAGGTCTGGTTATGCAGAAGTATTGAGCACTCACCGCTGCAGTTGAAGTTATTGCATACAGGCAACCTTAATTCTGGTGTTTCCTAACTTTTCAGTGCTTGACTTTGCAACCTGAACATTTTTAACATCTTTTTTTTATAGTGTGTAATATTGTGACAGCACGCTGCAAGCTAGTAGCTGACCCGGTACTCTGATCACTGAAGTATAAATTAGCTCCACCAGGAAAGGTCTGATGGAGGATGAGTACTTAATTGCCTAAACAGAGTGGGGAGTTGAACATAGTGTCATTACATAGGATTGTGATGGTGATGGTGGTGGAGGTATTGTAAAATAAAACGTGCAGAGATATCAATAGACGATGAGGCACCAAAAGACTGTGAGGGGACCCCAGGATAGGAGAGAAACCTGCCTTGTTACAAATATTTAAGTTAGTGACAAACGAAAGTGTTTACTGTGATTTATGTGTTCTCAGAGTCAGCACAACTAAGGGAGCATGTGAACTGGAATCTGTTCTGTGTTTGTGTATTGTCATTGCAAGTTACAGCCAGTTACAACTGTGCAAATCCACTGAAGGCATATGGTCCACATGTGTGTGATTGAGAGCATAATGCACCCTGCAGAACCTGCATTGCAGATAATGATGCACAACAAAGCGAGAATCTAGCTTGACTTTTAGACCCAAGATTGAGCTTACAGGACTGGCAGTTAGAGGAAACATCTTTTTTTCTTAAAAATTGAGTGTGTTTGACATATCAAAGATGGTGATCCACAGACTGCCATGCACTTTGAGATGGCCAAATGACATAAAAACTGATTCTGGGCTGTGAACTGCTTCTCAGGTGCAAGGGCAGAGTGACCAATTAAACTTTTTAATTCACTGCCATACTAGCATCACTTTCCCTTTACTCTAGAAAAGATTAAGTTTTAAATGCTTTTCATTCTCTACATTATGTAATGTAAACTCTAACTCTTACACAGTATTTTGTTTATGCGACTATAATTGGATTTGACTGTTAATGTTGCAGAAGAGGTGCTGCCTGAATGTTATAAAAGACAAGAAAATATGTGCAGCCAGCAGAGTATAGGAAAATGGGCAGTGTTAACAGTTCTAGAAATACAGTGCCCTAGGAGATAATAGAATCTAGGGGTGATTTGTGGTCTTTTTCTATAGAAATAGTACAGATGGTAAAAAGGTGTCTGTACTGGCATAAAGTAAAGCACTTAGCAGCTCTAGGGCATGGTTATCCACAGGTACAACAATTTAGTTGGGAGTGGTTGTATTCTGTCATACTTTAGTCTTACCTTTAGTTAAAACATAAATTAGCTACTTGAATAGCAGTATGAGACATTGACATTGAGACATTGCTGTGGATTTATCCCTTAATATTTACCCTCCATGTATTCATATTATATTATTTGTATTTTTGCTGGAAAATAGATCTTAATTGACAAGCAAAACAAACAACAAACCCCACATTGGTAAGTCCTATAGTTCATGTTCATGGAAAGCATGTACGGTATATAGGAGGAAATTAATCACCTTCATAACATACAGTAGGTAAAATGGTGTAACCAAATGTAATGCAGGGAAAGGCACTTGGTTGAAAGATGGCTGCACTGCTGTGATACCCAAGAGTGTGGATGCATTTTTGTTTCTGTATGCAGCTGGATGGGAAATAATTTTTTTTTTAAAGCATTAGTCACATGGTTTTAAAAATTAATCCCAAACTGACATACGTGCCACCCTTAAAGCCGAATAATTGTTCTCGGTGCACATGTAAGGGGACTGTTGCCCCCTTACTAACATTCAGTGGGGGTGTTTTGGTTGCTAGCTCACAGCACTAAAAGGGGAGGGATCGATGGCAAATCAGGACCCTGAGACTGATAGTCCCCAGGAACAATGGCAAGAGGCCAATGCTCCAGATTGACAGGGCGGGCCAGCTAATCAAGGAGACAGAAGGCCAGGGTGGGTCCCGTCCTCCGTGTGAGCAGGAATGTGCCTGAGTCAGACAGAGTGGGGCCGAGCTAAGGAGAAAGCAGGGGCCCAAGCTGAGCGGGAGAGCAGAGCTGGGCCAGATCCAGAGGGGCCAGAACTGCAGCCAGAGGCACAGCCCAGGGAGCGCAGATCCTGTGCTGGGAGCAGAGCTGCAGCCAGAGAACCAGGCGTGGTGAGCAACTCGGTCCAGCCAAGGGGTGAACCTTGGTGAAAGGGCCCAGCGCAGGAAGACACTCCAGCCAAGGGTCCATGTGGGCCAGGCTGGGAGGGGGATCTTAACCTGACTGGGGGGCTGGCACTGGGAAGAAGGGTCCCACCACCCACAGCCTGGAGGTGTGTGGTCACTGCCATTGCAAGTGTCTAACCGGCAGCAAAACTGCAGCACAGCCAGGGCCTGAGAAGGCGGCCTGGGACCGACAGGGAACAGACTGCAAAGTGCTTTGATGTCCAGAGACACTGTATGTAATGTTCCCTGCCACAGAGCAGGGTGATGTGTTTTCCTGTAACCTTTCCCATTTTTTCTTATTCTTTTCTTTAAATTAATTGTTAAGTAAAACAACTTGTATTTGCTTTATATTGTATGGAATAATCAGTGGGTCAGGGAGGTGCCCAGTGCAGAAAGGGTACCCCGGAGTGGGGACACCTTAGCCCCTGTCCTAGGGGACCACAGCAGGGTTGGGGGTTGAGCCCCCCCAGGAATCCTGGGCCCAGCCTTGTTGGGGCTACGAGAACTCTGCCAGACAGGAGCGTCCTCAAGGGCAGGGAGGCCCCTGGGTCAAGGAAGTGGGAGGGAGGACTCAGATCCTTTCGCTCGCCCACTTCACCGGGGTAGCACAGAAGCCAGGAAAGTTCCCCACAAGAGCGGGACCATTCCCCCGCTTACACATATATTGTACCTTGCACGTATAGCTGTCTTTTCACCCATACAAAGCCAGATTGTAAAGCAGTTATGTAGTTGCTTAGTGGCCAGGGATGCACCCTGTAAACCTGCAGCACACCATTGTGGGTGTTTTGGACAGGGGAATGGCATAGACCAGTGGTCCCCAACCTTTCCCGTGGGGTGGGCGCCGGACGACTAGCCGCCGAGGACCATGGCTGCCGTGAAGTGGCAACGTCAAGAGGCGTCGCCGTTGAAATGCCGCCGAAATTTGGCAGCATTTCGGCGGTAGCGCTTCTTGACGTTGCCGCTTCTCGGCAGCATTTCGGTGGCTGCTTGTCTGGCGGCCAGTAGGCGGGCGCACATGGATGCCCCGGCGGGCGCTGCATTGGGGACCCCTGGCATAGACTATAGAGCTACTCATGAGTCAGCTCTTACAGGCAAGCCAGAAACACCTCCTGTGTTGCACTGGTGAGACATGCCATGGAACGTTCTGCTCTGTGTCTATGTGAAATCTCTTTGCACAGCATCATCTTGCCCTTCCCTGCCCCACCCATGTACACCCAAACAAGGGGGGTGAGGAAACATTTGTCCCTTAATGGGGTGTGTTTTGTGGGGAAGCTTTCAGTATTGCCATCAAGTGTTTAAACATCAAAATCACCCCCCCCCCCCCAAATCGTGAGATTTTTAAAATAGCTTTTGGTGTCTTTTTATTTGTCTTTCTTCAGGGAGTCACGTTTTCAGGCTTTTTCTCCAAATCATGAGGGCTAGACCCTATATTTTATTTTAACGAAGGGTGAGATTCTCATGTAATCAGATGAATTCAGGTTTAAGGAGTTTTAAGGAATTCACAATAAAATTGCAACAGTTGGTGACATGGGCTTGGTGGCAACTCTTTCCTGCATCTCTATCCTCTTGTGATGGCATGTGCTTTTATCTTATGCTCATGTGAAATAATAATTGGTGAGGCATGTAGGGCCAAATGTATTCTTTGAAGTCCATGTTTAAGTACACTATGTTGTCACTAGGTTATTTGATTTGATCTTTTTAAATTGATGGACCTATTTGTTTTTGTTTTTCTTTAGTGTACTTTCAAAAGATTGTCATGGGGCCCCAGAGCATTGTACAAATGCTGTTCATTTTAGAGTAGTAAAAATCCAAAGAAATTCATGAAATTGACATTTAAAAAGTGGCTCCCTAAATTGCACCTGCATAAACGTGTGGAAAATGGCTAATTGTGCCTGCAAATCAGCATTCAGATGTGCAAAAACAGATTAGTAAATTCAGGGTAGGCAGCAAACTTTAAAAACTTAATCTTAACTTTGTCTTTTTGCTATTTAGAGTTGAAAATCAGTTGGAGGTAGCCCAGGCTGGGAAATAGCGTTTTTGTTGTATATGTGCTTTTTGATGAGGAGGAGTGGGGTGAATGAGGTGGTGGTGCGGAATTCAGCCTGAGAGAACAGTTAATTAAAGAGCCTGCTGATGCAGTCAAAGAAAGTTGGATTCAAGAAGCTGACTCTGTCTGTAGGTGCTACTGTTATCCCAAAATTGAAAGAGGATGAACTTAACAATGGTAGAGAGCAGAAATTCTAGGTATTGACAATTGCTCCAGGTGGATGCTATTTATCCATAGGGATGAGTTGAGGGACAGATTGGATCTGTAGAATTGTCCATGGGTTTGAAGATCAGTTTGTCCTTTTTGTGTAACTTTTTAAAGAATTTTGCATATCCATGAGCAAAGTGGCAGCACAGATTCTGTTGGATCATGGCGGGTTCTTACATAAGGCAAGCAGTTCCACTCTGCCTATGTTTTCAGTTGTGTATAAATAGATGTAGTAGTTAATGTAGAAAAATAGAGAAGTCCAGCTTTTGCTTGTGTATCACATGGGGCTTGTCTTCACTAGACTTTATCTCAAACTGGTTGACTACCAGTTAACTGGAGGTACTTATATGTATGTAAAGGCTGTGTGAACATTCCCCACATGTTTAATCCAGGCTACAAACATTGGTTCTTAATCCTAACCTGATTCCTAAATTAAATATCTTGAGTTAATTGGCAATCAACTCAAGGTAAAAAAGTTTAATGAAAAGGTACCATTAGTATTAGCTGGCAGTCATGACTACTCTCTGGCAATAACTACCAAGAACATTATTGTTAGTTTGACTTGATCAATTTTTGTCCTACAGTACATATCTGACAAAAACCTAGCTGACCTTAACTCTAGTTTACACAGACCTATCACCAAACTTTTATCCAATAACAAAAAACCCACCTTTTTCCCCCCAAATAATTGTAATTCAAAGTGCTTTAAAACAAAGCAAACGTTGGAAATTATAGAACGATACAGTTCAGGTCACCCAAGCAACCTTAACTTTGCCCCGGCATACACTCAGAGTCACGTATGTGCTCTCACATTCACTCAGTTGTTTGGATGGACTCATAGACTTTAAGGCCAGAAGGGACCATCATGATCATCTAATCAGAACTCCTGTACATGGCAGGCCACAGACCTCTCCCACTCATTCCATAACCTCTGGCTGAGTTACTGAAGTCCTCAAATCTTGATTTAAAGACTTCAAGTTACAGAGAATTCCCCATATACTCTAATTCAAACCAGCAAGTGATCTGTGCCCCAGGCTGCAGAGAGGGGCAAAAACATTGTCAGCTTGTAGTCATCTTGCGATCAACCAATACACTCAGGTCTTTATCTGCCTTTGTCGCTTCAAGCTAGTACATTCCCAGCCTATAGCAAAATGTCTTTGTCAGTCCCTAAAGGCATGACTTTTCATTATTAAATTTCATCCCATTTCTATGACTCTAGTTTTCAAGGTCTTGCAAATCTTCTTGTATGATATTCCAGTCCTCCTCTGTATTGACGTTATTTCCCAACTTTGTGTCATCTGCAGATTTTATTACTGCACACCCACTTTTATGCCAAGGTCATTAATGAAAATCTTTACACAGTAACTTGCTCACAAAGGTTTTCACAAAATCACACTTACACTCAATTTCACTGTTGTCTACACTGATTCTTCCACTTGCAGAATCACTCTTGTACACATGCATGCTCACAAGTTATACGCCCATTTGTAGTCTTGTGTGCTAGCACATGTGCATACCCAGTTGGTCTCCTGCATAGTATCTATCAGCCTGCTCTACACACCCACATTCACAATCACCCATGAGCCACACAGACATTCATCCTCCCTATTTCCATTATCCCCAGCACGTGCTGACAACGGGAAAGTCAACTTATTTCCTGACCTTGCCTTTTATATAGACAGGGTCCTTGACAGTCTCCCACAACAAGCAGGATTCTGTTGTACTAAGGGAAGTCATTAACTCTCTGAGTGGGCATATGCCTTTTACTGAGGAGGAAATCTTGCCTACATTAGTGGGACCTTGCACCAATACTCTGTAGCAATTCTAAACATTTGGGGTAGGAGGGTGGCATTTTCCCATGTCCCTACTTGAGCTTTGTGGAAAGTACTCACTCAAGGGTCTTTCACAGCCCTTCATTCATAGGGCAGATCCTGCCCTGTACCTAAGAAAAGGGCAGCAGCTCTTCCCTCTGAAGTACTCTGTGATGATGTGGACTTTAAGGCTAAAGTCAGATCACTGTGTGAGAAATAAGTAGACATAAGGCTAAATACTGTGTGTTCATGGAGGTTACTTACAGGTTTCTGTTCTGGATTCCACAATTATGATGATGGTATAGCTCACAAAGAAAAACGGCTTTATTTCCAGCTCTTCAACTTAAAATGATCGCCGCTAGAGATAAAATATGCTCTTGGTGTACAAGTGATATACATTTTCATAGTCACCTTTCCTTCTAAGATCAGGCATGTCTGATTACAGTCAGATACACTTGTATGTCTTATGTTTGAAGTATCTTAAAAACTGGAAAATTATCCATTTGTTAGCCACATCTTTGTTACCAAAAATAAGACTGTGTGAAACAAATAAAACACCAACAATGTAGGTATAGACGGTATAATAAAAGTAATAATGAACAATAACACTTCCTCAGCATGTTCATCTAGGATCTCAAAGCAATTTATCAAGTAAGTCTCTCAATGTGATGTCAAGGACATAAGTTACAATACAAAAGAAATGATTATTCTTTGATTTAATTTCCATAAGGATGCATGTTGTGGAAGTGAAGCTATTTTTTGGGGACCCCACTTTAAAGATAGAAATGATGAAGGCAAGTGTCTCTGTCCAAGGAAATGAAGACTTGCTAAATTAAAGATTTAGTATTGCATTAAAAATGTGCCGTCTGTCTCGGTGATAATGGTACACCTCTACCTCGATATAACGCTGTCCTCGGGAGCCAAAAAATCTTACCGTGTTATAGGTGAAACCGTGTTATATTAAACTTGCTTTGATCCGCCGGAGTGCTTTACCATGTTATATCAGAATTCGTGTTACATCGGGTCACGTTATATCGGGGTAGAGGTGTAGTTATAGATGTGATTTCAATGCCACGTGAATTTGTATAAATCTTCATACTGGTAAATCACAGGACCCCCTTCTCCAGATTGGTCAGTATTAGGTGCTAGCTACTAGAAGCCGCTGGCAGTGATTTATCTGCAGCAAACAAGCTAACAATTGGTCAGTAGAATGGATTATGTAATTCCTTCTTAATATTCCTTCCTGTGGAACTTTCATCACTGTCAAGCAGAACCTATAAAGGCAAAAGCACTGAGTATCTGATGAGCCTGACTGAGCTAAATATAGCTTTTTTTTTTATTTTTTTAAAGATGGATATGACTTCTTGATGCTCTTCATAGATCTTTTCTTTAGCATTAAACAAGTATAAGGGTTAATCAGAAATAGGGTGACCGTATTTTCCTATGCTGAATACGAGATACCATGTAAAATTACTCATATTCAAGCAAGTTCAATAGCAATCAATCACAACTATGCAGTACAAACGTTCAAATTAACGTAAAGTTGACTGAACCCCTGTTAAAAAGAAATACTGCATAATTGGATTATTTTTATTTACCTTATCTTTTTATCTTTCAGGCTTAAGGGTTCACACGGGGAGAGGTGACACACACACTCCTGTACACCTCTTTCACACAGGGGGTGTGACCGACTGACCCTCCCTTCCCTGCCTGCCACTCTCTGCCCTCCATGCCTGGTTGGGCCCCAGGGATGGACCCTCCTCTCCTGGTACCTGGTGCCGTGTCTTCCTGAGGCAAAACGTGGAGGGGGTCAGGCAGGTTCACATCCCCCCCCTTCCCCGATTTCTGTCAGGGTTCACACCGGAATGTGGCAAGCAGCAACCTTTGGGCACCATGTGGGAGGGAAGGGACGGCAGCTGCTCCCAGCCGCAGGGGAGGAGGAGGGCAGGAAGGGATGATCATGTCAGGAGGGCTTCAGCGTAGACACTACCTGTGCTGGCGGGAGGGGTTCTCCTGTCGGTATAGGTAATCCTCCTCCCCAATAGGCAGTAGCTAGATTGACAGAAGGATTCTTCTTCTGTCAATCTAGTGCTGTCTACATGGGAACTTAGGTCGTCTTAACAATGCCATTCAGGGGGTGTGGATTTTTTGCACCCCTGAGCTACATTAAACTGACCTAATTTTCTAGTGTAGACCTAGAATAGAGCGCTCTCAACTTAGCATCCNTTCCCCAGGCTTCTTGCATTTGTGTATAGGCACTTGAGATAACTCGCTGATTGTCCCGCTTTCTCGGTCTGAGACAGGAGTCCTCCCCTCTTGCGGTCTCCTGCTTGTGCTTCCTCCCAGTATCCCACTTTCCCACTTACCTCAGGGCTTTGGTCTCCTTCCCCCGGTGAACCTAGTTTAAAGCCCTCCTCACTAGGTTAGCCAGCCTGCTTGCAAAGATGCTCTTCCCTCTCTTCGTGAGGTGGAGCCCGTCTCTACCAAGCAATCCTTCTTCTTGGAAGACCATCCCATTGTCGAAGAATCCAAACCCTTCTCTCCGACACCATCTGCGTAGCCATTCGTTGACTTCCACGATTCGACGGTCTCTACGCTGGCCTTTTCCTGCCACAGGGAGAATAGACGAGAACACCACTTGCGCCTCAAACTCCTTTATCCTTCTTCCCAGAGCCACGTAGTCTGCAGTGATACGCTCAAGGTCGTTCTTGGCAGTATCATTGGTGCCCACGTGGAGAAGCAGGAAGGGGTAGCGATCCGAGGGCTTGATGAGTCTCGGCAGTCTCTCCTTTTAACATTAAAAAATATGCAGTAATACAGACTGAAATCCACAATGATTTGTTCACGAATTCAGATGTACACTAGGTTGCATGTCTCTTTTTGTGAAAATAAGGGATTGTGTGACTCCCCAAACCTGCAGAATAGCCCCAATAGGCAGGTGCACGTACCCTGGGCGAGTGTTTGAATCAGGGTGGACTGAGAGGCAGCATGGTCTAGTGCAGGGGTTCTCAACCTTTTTCTTTCTGAACACCCCGCCTCCCCCCCACATGCTATAAAAACTCCAGGGCCCAGCGGGGTGAGGAGTGGAGGAGGGTGAACTCAGGGCTCTGGGCTCCAGCCACTGGGCGGGGTGGGGTGGGGAGCCTTTGGCATAGGCATAGTTCGACTTCTGTTTGGGTGGGTAGGGCCAGGTTCCACATGGGTGGGCAGGGCCAGGTTCCACATGGCAGGGCCCAGGGAGGGAGCGCCACCTCCATCCCCTGACTCACCTCAGCAGGCCTCCCAGCCTGTTGGGGTTGTGGGGAGGGGGTTGCACCAGCTCAAAAAGTTAAAAAAACTACTCAGGGTGCAGGGAGGGAGTAACTAGGGGCTGTGTACAGGCAGGGGGTAACTCAGGGGGCAGACATGGGGTAGGTAAGGGCTGTGCGTGGGCAGGAGGGTAGCTTAGGGTTCAGGGCAAGGGTAGCTAGGGGCTGTGTGCAGGCAGGGGGTAGCTCAGGGTGCAGGCATGGGTTAGGTAGGGGCTTCCTGCTTTAGCCCCCTAGGGGGGCACCATGACTCAGGGCTTCAACCCTGGAGTTCCCGACTTCCGCCCTGCGGGGGGCGCTGGGGCTTGGGGCTCTGGAATTCAGCCCTGCAGCTCCAGGCTTTAGCCCCACAGGGGTGCCGGAGGTCAGGGCTCTAGGCTTCAGCCTCGGGGGATCCGCAGCCCCCTGAAACAACCTCTGGTCTAGTGTATGTTGGGCACTGGATGTGAGAGTAGAGACCTGGGTTCCTAGCTGTGCCACTGATTTGCTGTGTGGTGTTGGGCAAGTTCCTTCACCTCTCTGGGCTTATGTTTTTTGCTCCCACCCTCTCTCTCTCTTCATTATTTACATAGTAAACTCTTTGAAGTAGGTGACAGTCCCTGCGGTGTGTTTGTGTCCAGTGCCTAGCATGGTGGGGCCTATAAGCAAATAAATAAGGAATCTTGCAGAACGAGTAGTTTACTCGGTGGTTGTACAGTGACCATCTTTTTGGACTAGATGGGCCTCTGGTTTATTCTGGAATAGCAATTCCTACCCATACCAAATATATGTTTACGCTGGTCTTCAAAATAAACCACAAATGTCTGAAAACAAACCATGCCCATTTTTACATTGCAATACACTCTCACTAAGAAAACCAGTAAACGTGTGTTGTTCTCCGACTGGTTGCAGACATGTATTCCACTCGTGTCCGCACGTGTGTCTGGTGGCGCTTGCTCCCCCAACTCCCCTCATAGCCCCTGCTATGGTTATTTTAGAACAGCACTGCCCCGACTCACCCCTCAGTTCCTTCTTGCTGTTCGTGGCTAGAGTTGGTGTGCTTTGTGTGACCTTTCCTCATGCTTGTCTTCACAGCTTTTTGTCTTTTGTACATAGTTATAGTTAGTACACTTAATTAGTAACCGTTAGGTAGTTTCTCCTGGTGGGATGCTCTTTGTGTGGGGCAGCTGTCCCCAATTATGACCCCCATGCTGGATGGAGGTTGTGCCTTGGGAATGGGCGTGTTAAAGACAGGTGCTCTATTTGTAAGTCCTTTTAAAAAGTGGACATGGGTAGCTAGAGACTTAAGATTAAAACGGCACCTTCTCAAGCAGGCAATGAGGCATGCCTCAGCTCTGGGGACTGCAGGGGAGAGCCAGGCCCCTCAGAGAGTGCTGGAGCCAGTACGGACTACACTGTCGTCCTCATCGCTGGATAACGAGTCCTTGTCTTCTGTACCAGAGGATTTCAGATCGTATCAGGATCTGCTCAAATGCATGGCAACATCCTTAGATATTCAGGACAAGTTTGTGCAGGAAAACATCCATAAATTGGTGAATATCCTTCAGCCATTGGCTCCTGGAAGAGTTGCTCTTGCTACAAATGAAGCAATACTAGAGCCTGTGTTACCGAAATATCGGGTCCGCCTAGCTGAGAGCCAAAACAGCCAGACAGAGATAAGGAAGGATTACTTTATTCTGCAGAAGAAAGAGTTTTGCACCTTGGTACAAAGACTCCTTTTTTTTACGCCTGGTGCGTCCTTATCCCTAAATCCAAGGGAGGAGTGAGACCCATCCTCAATCTCTGTGAGATTCTGCATGGTCACCTTGGTTACTGTTCTTCCTGCTCTGAATCACAACTGGTTTGCTGCTTTCGATCGCAAGGATGCTTATTTTCACATGGCAATCTTCGCAGGCTATCCTCTACCAGTACATGGTTCTCTCCTTCAGCCTGTCACCAGTCCCACACATCTTTACCAAATGCATTATGATGGTGGCAGAAGGAGGGGAATTCATATCTTTCCATTTCTCAACAAGTGGATGTGAGAGGTTCCCCCCCCCCCATACACACTCTAGGGTGCCACCTGATATACTGGGGTCCCACTGATACCACCCGTTCCACCAGCCTGGGCCCCCTCTTTGTCCTCCTGAGGCAAGCCCTCAAGCCGCCTCCAACACACACACACACACACACACACACACACACACACACACCAGCTGCAGAAAGACGCAGACACTGAGATCAGCTCTGTGTGGGAAGACTCAGCTTGGGGATTGCCCCCATCACTCAAGTGCACACCCCCTCTGGAGTGTAAACCCAAATTTGTCTTGTCTTGTGCTGCACAGAAATCTGTATAGCGTAAGCTCATGAAATTTGCTCCCTCCCTCAATGTGGAGGAAGATATGCACAGTTTCTCTCCCCTCCCCCCCCCAGTTATGAATTGCACAAACTGGGTTTTAGAAAACAAAACAAGTTTATTAACTACAAAGGATAGATTTTAAGTGATTATAAGGGATAGCAAACAGATCAAAGTAGATTACTGAGCAAATAAAGCAAACGCAAGCTAAGCTTAATACACTAAAGAAACTGGTTACAAGTAGTAATTTCTCACTCTAAACGTTGTTTTAAGCAGGTTGCAGAGATTCTTGAAGACAAACTTTTTTGCTTGCAATTTAGGATTCCAGATATTCCCTTCACAGGGCAGACATCTTCTAGCCTGGGTCCAGCTCTTCCCCAGTTCAGTCTTGGGTGTTTTTAGCACCCATCTTGGGCAGGGATTCAGTGATGAACCGTCCCTGATTAACTCACTCCCCAGCCTGAAATATGATTTACATATGGCGGGAATCCTTTGTTTCCACATTTGATCCCCACCCCCACCTAGTGGAAAAATACCAGCAGTCCAAGGTGGTGTCCAGTACCAGGTGACATGATCACATTATCCTGAGGTGTCAAAGCAGCATCCCAGGAAGCTTCTCAGGAAGGTGGGAGATTGGCTTTTTCAAAGACCTATTGTTCGCCCTAATGGTTTATTGACTAACCAGCCAGACTGACTGCATTTTGTCTGGTGGGCGTTCCCCAAGTGCAAACACTTTTGCAATTGATATATAGTCAATATTCCTAACTTCAGATACAGAAATTATACATGTATACGAATAGGTTAATCACGTTTAGTAAATCATAACCTTTCCAATATCTCACATGGCCCATCTTGCATAAAACATATCTTTCTTATGCCATATTCATATCATAACAATATCTCTATGGAGAATATGGGGCATAGTGCCACAGTGGGTACTGAGAAACTCAGGCAGGGTTCTCTGTCATGTCAGGTTCTTTTTGATTGACTGGGTCTGATCTTAAACAAAATCTTTGTCAGGATCTGTAGTTGAACCCTTTGACCCTGATCCAGGTATGCTTAAGCTTACTGGGCCATGCGACATGTGAAATTGTGCCTTTTGCCCTCTTCACTGGTGGCTGAAGTTAATCTATCACCTGACTTGACAGCTACTGGACACCCTTGTTCATGTGCCCCCAGAAATCCTGCACACTTTGCAGTGGTGGATAGACTACAACAATGCGCGTTAGGGTGTCCCCTTTGCCTACCCTCCACAGACCAAAATAGTAATTACCAATGTCTCCACAATAGGTTGGGGAGCACATACGGGATTATTAAAAAGTCAGGGTTTGTGGTCAGAGGGGGACGCTTCCTGTCATATAAACCTGCTGGAACTTCAAGCAATATACAATGCTTATCTGGCATTTCAGGATCACATTGGGGGAGGGACAGTGATTCATATTCTCATGGACAATACCACTGAAATATATTACATGAAGAAGCTGCTTTGTCAGGAAGCAAGAAAGTTCTGGAAACTCTGCATTGAGGAAGATCTTCTACCCACAGCGGCTCACGTGCCAAGCTCTCAGAACCAACTGGCCAATCACCTCAGTGGTCTTTTTCAATCAACCAAGAGAGGTTCCAAAAGAATTGTGTGCTGAGGTCCATTGTTTGGCAATGGGGCATCCCTGACTCGTTTGAGACAAAGAACAACAGAAAATGTCAATTGTGCTCTCGAGCTGGACTCTTCCCAGGGTCTCTTATCCACACCACCTGTCTGAATTGGGGAGGGAACCTGATGTCCCCCCTGCCCCCATTTCCATGATCACTGTGCCATTGTGGGACCTTAATATAGTCCTAGCAGTGCTGATAGGTCTGCCATTTGAGCCAATTAGCAACATGTTCATGGGCTCTCCTCTGACTGCTGTTCTTGTGGCTATAGCATCTGCAAGAATTAGCAAGTTTCAGGCCTTAATGGTGGATCTTCTGTACACTTGCGTCTTCAAGGATAAGTATCAGAGGGGTAGCCGTGTTAGTCTGGACCTGTAAAAAACAACAGAGAGTCCTGTGGCACCTTTAAGACTAACAGATGTATTGGAGCATAAGCTTTCGTGGGTGAATTAACGTGGGTATTCACCCACGAAAGCTTATGCTCCAGTACATCTGTTAGTCTTAAAGGTGCCACAGGACTCGGTTGCTTTTTTCAAGGATAAGGTGGCTTTAAGACCATATCCAATTTTTTTGTCCAAAGTGGTATCTGTTTCACATTAATCAGATTATTTACTTACCTATATTTTTTCCCATACCATATCCAATTGCGGAGAAACAACGCCTACATAATGTAGATGTCATGGGATTTTATTTAGAAAGGACTAAGCTGTTTTGTTTGTCACCTCAACTCTTTATCTCGCATGCTGACTGGATGAAGAAACAACCAGTCTCCATTCAGACCATTTCCAAGTGGATAACTGCCTGCATTATCATGGCTTATGAAGTAGCTCAGATACTATGAAGTAGCTCCACAGTCATTTCAGGCTCATTCAGCAAATGATCTGATGACATTGGCATATATTTCTTAGCAATGTCTCAGTAGTGGATACACCTCTACCCCAATATAATGCTGTCCTCAGGAGCCAAAAGGTGAAACCGCGTTATATTGAACTTGCTTTGATCCGCCAGAGTGCGCAGCCCCCCCCCCCCCCGGAGCACTGCTTTACCGCGTTATATCCGAATTAGTGTTATATCGGGGTAGAGGTGTATATGCATGGCTGCAAGGTGGTCTTCTGTGTGTACTTTTGATAGACATAAGCTATCACCCTGGCATCGGGGTCAGATGCTAATTCTGGGAAGGCAATTCTGCACTCGCTATTTAAATAGACTCTGAGCCCACCTCCTGCTGGAACAGCTAGTGAGTCACCTGAGTGGAGTACATGTCTGCAACCACTCAAAGAATAGACGGTTAGTTACCTGTATTGTAACTGTTGTTCTTCAAGATGTGGGTGCAGACATGTATTCCAAATCCCACCCATCTCTCTTTTGCATCAGTCTCCGGCTGGGGATTTTGGTGCGAAGGAACTGAGGGAGATTGGGGTGACGCTGCCCTTATATAGCCAAGGGAGGGGCTACGAGGGGAGGGAAGTGAGTGCCCCTCCGTGGGTACTGCTAGGCAAAATTCTCCAACTTTGATGCACTGGGCATGCACAGGCATGAGGGGAATACATGTCTGCACCCACATCTTGAAGAAGAATAGTTACAATGTAGGTAGGTAACAGTCTTCCAGTATTTTTCAAGCCAATTTCACTTCAAAACTAGTTCAGGAGTCCGACATGGCAGTTTTTCACAGTATTCCTCTGTGTTACTCTGCTTTTTCCTATGTAAACACATGGATATCTCCTGCTACAATTTAGCCATTAATTTGGAAGGCCATATGAATACTGACGTTGATGCATTTTGCTTTGACTAGTAACCAATATTTAACAAAGCTTTAGTGTACCCAGGATGAAATGTTAAGTTCCAAGTTATTGCTGACCTCTATTTTAAAATGTCTTACTTTTCAAAATGAAAGCTACGTTTCTAAATGTTGGGTTATTTTTAAAAAGGGTTGTAACATTGCTTAATCATAGCAATCTGCTATCTAATACGTTTATACTTTGGATGGGTTGGAGTGGGAAAGCTTGCACAGCTGCTACCCATGCTGTACCTGTTTGGATAAACAGAGACATGCATTATCCAGTGCTGTCAATATAGCACTGTTAAACACTAAAATTTAGAAGGGAAAAAATGGCCACTAGATTTACATCAAAATTGCATACCTTTATTTACTAGCTGTTCTAACTTGTACAGGTCAGGTTTATTGCTACATATAGCCGTAGAATTTTCACTTGGAGCATGATTCTCATTTGCATTGAGGCCCATTTATATTGCTCTGGTAGTAAAGGAGCCTTGATATGGTTGTAAATTAGTTACACCAACTCTGAGCAGTGTAAATGGGCCTTGAGCATTTGTTTTATTAAATGGTCATATTGCAAATGGATACCACCTTTTTGGTAAACATTCTTTTATTTTGTTGCTGGCATACTATGCTTGTGCTACTCCTCTCCTAGCACACACAGCCCATTACAATTTTGATATTTTCTTGTGGTGTTATGCTGGTCAAAATGGTAAGAGTCCATTTAATGTTGTGTAGCTGTAAAACATCACCCAGTACTACTTGAGATTGCTTAAGAACTTTTGGTGGCTTTTCTATTGCACAACTTTTACATGAGGAGAAATACTGCTAGTAACAATGAAGCGTTAAAGCTGTTGACATTTACCATCATTTCAGCTACGAATTGCCTGGAAAGCGTTCCACATAGATAAAAAGTTCCCTTGTTGCTAGTTCTGTATTTTTATAAACTTCTTTGAAAATGTGTTTGATAACAAGTTATTCTAATCACAGCAAAATATCAGGAATATGCATCCTTCTGACATTATATTGACATCCTAGACCTAGTTAGCAGAGATTCTTTTGCATATAATGAACTGAAATACAAAGAAGAACAGGAAAACCCAGATCTAAGGTTTCTCATGTGTCTCTATATTGTAGCACATCAAGATTGCCTGCTGTTCTCTATTCTCTGCAATATTTAGGATCAGTGGGATGAGTTTAGGACTGAATGGTAATTATAAACATAGAAAAGACTAATATTCTTTTAATGTAAGGCAATTTAAAAATACTAGTCAAAAACCACTAAACAATTAAGGGAAATAGCATAGGAAAATACAGCTAAAACACCCTGCCACTAATGTTAAAATGGATTTGTGTGACTCTCAGTGCTCTGTTAAATAATAATAATACATAGCTTTGTATAGTGCTTTTTATTCAAGTATACATTACAAAGGAGAGCAAGTATCATTATCTCCATTTTACAAATGGGGAAACTGAGGCATGGTGCTGTAAAGTCACTTTCCCAACGTCACTGGCAGAGGTGGGAATAGGCTGCAAATGAACAGATGGCTGTGTGGGTAGCTGTTCTTTCGTGGCACTTGACTCTCTGACCCATTTCCCCCCAGTTTTCCTGTGATTTTTTTTTTTGGTTCCTCTTTGCACTGGTTAGTGGTCATATAACCTTAATTAATTATTATTTGCCTCCCTTCCCCACCAAAAAATGTACTTGAATGAAATCTGATATCTGGGAGGATATCTGAAGGGGAAAAATGTCTGAAATACAAGGAATGTTGTAGAGTTTACATATCTTTGTATGAAAAGGACCAACTTAAGAGTTCAGCCCATCTCCAGGCCCCTGTGGGTTGCACACCCTTACCTCAGGTTTTACAATGTCTCTATCCCCCATTATTTTGGGGGTGGGGGAAGAGGAGGGGTTTCTTCCTGCTTCATGAGAGGGTGGTTGGTAGGAGAGCCTGGGCCCTCCCTGAGGTTGCCTCCCTGGGTCACCACTTACTTTCCCACTCTAGAGGCATGGTCATAATCTCAAACAATCCAAGTGAATCCTTAAGGACAAGCTAGTCTCTCCTCTGGGACCAGGGATAGCTGCTGCTTGCAGACCTATCCTTTCCTGCAGCAAAGGGCCGGCCCCTGCTATATTCTTATTCAGGAACTCTCGGGATAGCTCCATCTTTCCATCCTATGTGCTATTTCCCCCTCTTACTGAGCTGTCTGTGTCTCTTTTAAACTCCTCCTCCAGCTAGAGCAGGCAGAGCCAGTTGGGCCCAGAACTGCCTCGTAATCCCTTCTATACTAATGTGTGTTTGGGGTGGGGGAGGGGGGAGATTGTATAACCTCATCACAAGGACCAAAAGGGTTTATAAGAGAAGATGAAGTGAAAGATGCAGACAGCGGTGTCCTTGTCCTCCTCCTTGAGTCACAAGAGATTCATATAAGGTATGTCTCTTATTCAGAACACACTACCAACAAGGTAGAGTACTCATACTTGTATTTCACAGATATTTAAATATCTTCCTCACCTCCCCAAAATTATAACGTTCATCAATAGCAGAGCAGCAGCACTGCATAGCCCAAAAGGAAAAACAACAATGATGCCAATAGTGCTATAAAGTACAAAAAGAGACACAAATAGACTTTTGCCACTAGAGCGGGTTGAAGTTCTTTCCATTTGGAAAATGCTTCCTCAGGAAGGACAGGCAGGGGAAAAAGGGAGGAGGTGTTGCCTTTATATATTAAAAATGTATACACTTGGACTGAGGTTGAGATGGAAATAGGAGACAGACTTGTTGAAAGTCTCTGGGTAAGGATAAAAGGGGTAAAAAACAAGGGTGATGTCATGGTAGGGGTCTACTACCTAACTAGGAAGAAGAGGTGGATAAGGCCTTTATTAAACAACTAACAAAATCCTCCAAAGCACAGGACTTGGTGGTGATGGGGGACTTCAACTACCCAGACATCTGTTGAGAAAATAACACAGCTGGGCACAGATTATCCAACAAGTTCTTGTAATGTATTGGACACAATTTTTTATTTCAGAAGGTGGAGAAAGCTACTAGGGGAGAGGCTGTTTTAGATTTGATTTTGACAAATAGAGAGGAACTGGTTGAGAATTTGAAAGTGGAAGGCCGCTTGTGTGAAAGTGATCATGAAATGCTAGAGTTCATGCTTCTAATGAATGGTATGAGGGAGAACAGCAAAATAAAGACCATGGATTTCAAGAAGGCAGACTTTAGCAAACTCAGGGAGTTGGTAGGTAAGATCCCATGGAAAGGAAGTCTAAGAGGAAAAACAATTGAAAACAGTTGGCAGTTTTGCAGAGACATATTGTTAAGGCACAAGAGCAAACTATCCCACTGTGTAGGAAAGATAGGAAGTATGGCAAGAGGCCACCCCGGCTTAACCAGGAGATCTTCAATGGTCTAAAAATCAAGAGTCTTACAAAAAGTGGAAACTAGGTCAAATTACAAAGGATGAATATAAAAAAATAACACAAGTATGTAGGGAGAAAATTTGAATGGCCAAGGCACAAAACAAGATCGAACTAGCTAGGCACATAAAGAGTAACAAGAAAACATTCTAAAAATATATTAGAAGCAAGAGGAAGACAAGGACAGAGTAGGCTCATTACTCAACGTGTGTGTGTATGGGGGGAATAACAGAAAATGTGGAAATGGCAGAGGTACTTAATGACTTTGTTTTGGTTTTCACCAAGAAAGTTGGTGGTGATTGGACATCTAACAGAGTGAATGCCAGAGAAAATGAGATAGGATCAGAGGCTAAAATAGGAAAAGAACAAGTTAAAAATTATTTACACAAGTTAGATGTTTTCAAGTCACCAGGGCCTGATGAAATGCATCCTAGAATACTCAAGGAGCTGACTGAGGAGATATCTGAGCCATTAGCGATTATCTTTGAAAAGTCATGGAAGACGGGAGAGATTCTAGCAGACTGGAAAAGGGCAAATATAGTGCCCATCTATAAAAAGGGAAATAAAGACAACCTGGGGAATTACAGATCAGTCATCTTAACTTCTGTACCCAGAGAGATAACGGAGCAAATAATTAAGCAATCAGTTTGCAAACACCTAGAAGATAATAAGGTGATAAGTAACAGCATGGATTTGTCCATAACAAATCGTGTCAAACCAACCCGATAGCTTTCTTTGACAGGGTAATAAGCCTTGTGGATGGGCAGAAGCAGTAGACGTGGTATATCTTGACTTTAGTAAAGCCTTTGATACTGTCTCACATGACCTTCACATAAACAAACTAGGAAAATACAACCTAGATGGAGCTACTATAAGGTGGGTGCAAAACTGGTTGGAAAACCATTCCTAGAGAGTAATCATCAGTGGTTCACAGTCATGCTGGAAGGACATAACGATTGGGGTCCCGCAGGGATCCATTATGGGTCCGGTTCCGTTCAATATCTTCATAAATGATTTAGATAATGGTATAGAGAGTACACTTACAAAGTTTGTGGACGATACCAAGCTGGGAGGGGTTGCAAGTGCTTTGGAGGATACGATTAAAATTCAAAATGATCTGGAGAAATGGTCTGAAGTAAATAGGATGAAATTCAATAAGGACAAATGCAAAGCACTCCACTTAGGAAGGAACAATCAGTTGCACACATACAAAATGGGAAATGACTGCGTAGGAAGGAGTACTGCGGAAAGAGATCTGGGGATCATAGTGGACCACAAGGTAAATATGAGTCAACAGTGTATACTGTTGCAAAAAAAGTGAACATAATTCTGGAATGCATTAGCGGGAGTGTTGTGAGCAAGACACGAGAAGTAATTTTTCCACTCTATTCTGCGCTGATTAGGCCTCAGCTGGAGTATTGTGTCCAGTTCTGGGCACCGCATTTAAGGAAAGATGTGGACAAATTGGAGAAAGTCCAGAGAAGAGCAACAAAAATGATTAAAGGTCTAGAAAACATGACCTATGAGGGAAGATTGAAAAAAATCAGGTTTGTTTAGTCTGGAAAAGAGAAGACTGAGAGGGGATATAACCGTTTTCAAGTACATAAAAGGTTGTTATAAAGAGGAGGGAGAAAAATTGTTCTTAACCTCTGAGGATAGGACAAGAAGCAATGGGATTAAATTGCAGCAAGGGAGGTTTAGGTTGGACATTAGGAAAAACTTCCTAACTATCAGGGTGGTTAAGCACTGGAATAAATTGCCTAGGGAGGTTGTGGAATCTCCATCATTGGAGATTTTTTTAAGAGCAGGTTAGACAAACACCTGTCGGGAATGGTCTAGGTAATACTTGGACCTGCCATGAGTGCAGGGGACTTGACTAGATGACCTCTCAAGATCCCTTCCAGTTCTTTGATTCTATGATTTGACAAAATGAAACATTCCATGGGAACATATTCATTTTGCACTGCAAATTTAGACAAAGTCTAAAACAAAGGATTTCAATAACATCCGTGTTTAATTTCAGTAAGGTCAAAACACTATAATGTAATTTTTAATATAAAAAAAAGTCAAGTCAATAAAGTCAAAATGAAATGTATCAACCTAATTGAAACCATCTATCCACACTGGCTTAATTGGGAGGTGAGTACACAGCACTATTAAAAGTCAAGACAATGGTAGGCTTATTTAAAAACCAAACAAATAAACCCATAGAACAAATCTGTACTAGTCTTCAAGATTGAAATAAATAAATAAATATATATATATATATCAGCATTTGATCACATTCTTGTATCTTGACTATCCATGACAAATACATGCCAACTTGAAGCAGTTTTATTGACATTTTGTTCACTTAGACAAATATAGTTAGCCAGGGATAATACTAAAGCAGGTTTTACAGTGATATAATCTTGTTTATTATTCAGATAATTTAATTTTAACATTGTCACAGTTATGGTATCTCAAACGAAATCCAGCTATTACAAAACACAACAAAACTACTACTTCCTTCTTCCTAATATTGAACTATAGCCTTCTAAAAAATGTAAAAGCTTTTTTAAATAGACATGGATACTAAAATGATGAGCATGGTCAAAAACCTTCCTGGAATAGAATACGATAACGATAGCTTTTGGTAACAAGTCACCAATAGTGAATTAACTCAAGACAAATACACAAAGTATTCTAACTAAAGAATTCCTTTCTAATGCCCACAGTGCTTACTAATAAAAGTAGACCCAGTGACTTCAACTACACTCCACAGTATTTGCAGAACTGGCCTTTAACTCAGGAAACTGGCCTGGTTTTTGTTTCAGCTATGAAGGCTTATAATTCAGATAATTGTCATGATTAATTATATGAAAAAATCAGTGGGAAAAGGTCAAAAAGCATAAATAAAGTTAATCAAAACTTTTCAAACTGAATTTTGACCAAAAACGGTTCAAATTCAGTTTTCAACCAAAAAATCCTGACATTTTCTATGATTTTTTTTCTGGATTTTCCAACCGGCTACAGAGCTGGACAAAACTTTTGAGTCCTTGAAAAACTGTATATACGTTGACATTTTCAAAATTCAAAACAAAACAGTTAAACTTCCAAAAAAATCCTATGACTTTGTATGTACAGTAACTCCTCACTTAACGTTGTTACGTTTCTGAAAAATGTGACTTTAAGTGAAACGATGCTAAGCGAATCCAATTTCCCCATAAGAATTAATGTAAAGAGGGGGTTAGGTTCCAGGGAAATTTTTGTCACCAGACAAAAGATACATACACACATACATACACACTATAAGTTTTAAACAAACAATGTAATACTGTACACAGTGATGATGATTGTGAAGCTTGGTTGAGGTGGAGGAGTCAAAGGGTGGGATATTTCCCTTACTACTAAATGAACTAGCAATTGGCTGAGCCCTCAAGGGTTAACTCTCTCACTCTACAAGACAGCAGGAATGGAGGGAGATACCCGCATTTTCCCTTTTAAGTACACTGCCTTGTTAATTAGATCAGCTTGCTGAGACTGCAGCCCTGGTGTGTCCATCCTGAGCCCTGGTGTGTCCGCCCTGCTCTATGGAAGATGGGGTAAGCGGGGTGCAGGATCAGAGGGGAGGGGGCCCTCCCCCCCCCCGCACAGCAAGCAGGAGTCTTGGGGAGCAGCTACAAGGCAGAGGGCAGGAGCAGTACATGGCACTGTGGGGAGGGACAGATGCAATTGCTAGCCTGCTGGGCAGCTGCTGCCCAGGGAACTTAGGGGAGCAGGGAGCTAGTTGCAACGGGCTGCTCTTCCTGCAAGCAGTAGACAAAGCAGGCGGCTGCCAAACGACATTAGAAGGGAGCATTACACAACTTTAAACGAGCATGTTCTCTAATAGATCAGCAATGGAACAACGTTAACTGGGACGACTTTAAGTGAGCAGTTACTGTATATAAGTAAAACTGGTGCTAGTCACAAATATATAGTAAAAATGCCAGTAGTCAAAGAAATATATTTTCTTTTGCAGTAAAAACTGTTTTAAGGCTTTCAATAATATTTAAAGAGTTAAAAGCCATTTCAAACTGCTGTCCCAGTGCTTGCTGATTCAGCCCTGCAGGAAGGTGGGTGGATCTCAGACACTTCAGTCTCCTCTTTCACTCTGCTTCCCCCCACCAGCCTCTGCAAAAGCAGCAATATTGTGCAGTTGACCCATAAACCAGCAATATCCTCTCAAACTGTCCCTCACATGCTCTTGGAACCTAAAACCTCTCCCTTTCTTCCATATCCCACCACGGAATCTGTGACAAACTACTAGTCTTAACTGTGACTGCTGACTATTTATTAGGGCTTTTCTACGCAGTGCATTAGTTACACTCAGTGAGGTGTAAATTCTAGTGTGCACCAGCATGTTGTGCACTAACTGGTTCATGTGGACCCTGCTGGTGCACAATAACGCACACTAGGAAATGTTTAACATAGTCCTGTTTCAAACTGTACCGCTAATGCCTCCTAGGATACTTTTAGTGCATGCCAACAGGGTCCACGTGAACCAGTTAGTGCAAGAGATGCTGGTGCTCTAGAATTTAAACACCACTAGGGCAGACTAACACACTGTGTAGACAAGCCCTTGGCATCCACCATAGCACAGGCTGCAGACTGGCAGCTCTCAAGACTTTCCTCAGTAAAACATTCAAATATGTTAATATCACATCACCTTGCAAAGGTCTCAAATATTCAAAAGTCATAGATATTTAAAAAGAAAACATGAATTCACAGAATCTGCAACAGCTGTGACAATTACATCCTTACTCATAATAAATTATGTTACAACAGAAGGACTTCAGTGAGAGTCCAGAAAAAGTAAATGTTACTTTTTTGTAATTGACACAAATTCTTATTGAAAAGCTGTTCAGTCCCACTACCCTTTCCATGCATGTCACTCCATCAAAGGGTTGTTTTTTTTTAAACCCACTCAAACAAGGATTCATATCCGGACAAATGCCATATCCTCCAGGTGCAGAGGATGTGAGACAGAAAATATCAGATGGAAAAGACCCAACAGGTCATCTTGTTAAACCCCAACAGGTCGTCTTGTTAAACCCCTGTCAATCACAGTGCATTCCCTACAGTCTATTCAAAAGTCCTTTTTTGCTTTATGGACTCCTCTCCCATAATCAGTAAATTTTAAATAATCTTGCACTTTTTTTCTATTATAAATAATTTAAAGGGCTTATAGCAAAACTTACATAGTACTATGCAACTGTTTGTCAGATGTTTACAGGCATACTTCTAGTTCTCCTTTCTAATCTGTAAAATATGTGGTATGATGGTTTAGTAATTCATACAATCTGATAAGCATTTCCCAAGATCTTTCCACATACTTCTTCAGAGGGTCCCGTCACCAGCACTCCTAACCGATGTATAGTTGTTGCCAATGCAAAGTGGAGTTGCACTACAATACTCTGCCTACATAATTATCCATGCACCTAGAGAATGCAGGATATCTGCCTTAGAGATGCAAGAGGTAAATGATGCCCACAGTTTTCAAATTCCCAGGAAGAAATAAAAATAAAATCCTATCTACTGGCTAAAGCTACTGATTAGAGCATGGACTTCTAATCACATGGAGTTAGTCCATAGAACTTGGGTCATCCTCATAGAACACTTGTTTTCACAAAAAACTTTAACAGCTATACTGGCATTATATCTGGTTCAGTAGCCATGCTCTGACTGAACCTTATCCTATCTTCAGTCTCCTGTTTACTCCATTGTGAGCAGTTCTTGGACTTCATTACCCCAGAAGGGGGCAGACTCAATTGGTTAACTGTCTAGAGGGCTGAGTCACTACCTATCAGAAGAGGGACTGCCACAGTGTGGGAGTGTGATTGCTGGCAAGGGATGCTGAAGACGGGAGAGCTGGGACCCAGTGATCTAACCACTGGGCTGTACCACCAGTAAGCCCAGCCTGGCACAGTCCTCTCAAGCATATTTCCGGAGTGTTTTCTTCGGGATTAATTTTGAGAAGCAGCCTCTTATTTTGCACCTGCAAATCGGTAGATGTAATTTTGTACTTGTTTATTATGGGCACAATTTGTCACTAGTTTTCTACCTACCTGATTGCACCTGAAGAGCAGGTACTAGATAGCTAAAAGTCAAAACTTGCACCTGAAGATAGTTACCGATGCAAACAGGGCCGGCTCCAGGCACCAGCGCAGCAAGCAGGTGCTTGGGGCAGCCAATGGAAAGTGGCGGCACGTCCGAGTCTTCGGCGGCAATTCGGCGGCGGGTCCCTCTCGGTGGGAAGGACCTGCTGCCGAATTGCCACCGAAGAATGAAGCAGCGACGGTAGGGCTGCCGCCAAAGTGCTGCCGATCGCTTTTTTTTTTTTTTCCCGCCGCTAGGGGCGGCAAAAACACTGAAGCTGGCATTGGATGCAAAATATGTGCCTTCTTTTGCTGTGGCTCCTACACTTGGAACACACTCCTAACTGACATTAATTAGGCTCCCACCCTCTCTTCTGTCAAATTCCTAAAAAGCTTCCTGTTCTGTGAAATCTTCTATCTACAATGGTGGCATATCTATCTGTGTTTGCCTGTATACTAGTCTCCGCTTGCCCGTCCTCCCTGCTCCCCATTGCACCCACTCATGCCTCTAGACTGTGAGCTTTTTATATCAGAGAGTCTGTTCTTTTTCTGGCAGATCTGACCTATGTTCAAGGGCCATGCAAAAAAAAAAAAAGGCGCCACCCACTGTGGTGCTTTTATTTTACTCACCTGGTGGCGCTCCGGGTCTTTGGCGGTGGGACCTTCACTCGCTCTATGGGTCGTCTTTGGCATTTCGGCGGCGGGCCCTTCACTCGCTCCGGGTGTCTTCGGCGGCACTGAAGGACCTGCCGCCGAAATGCCAAAGACGACCCATAGAGCGAGTGAAGGTCCCACCGCCAAAGACCCGGAGCGCCGCCAGGTGAGTAAAATAAAAGCACCACAGCGGGTGGCGCCTTTTTTTTTTTTTTTTTGCATGGCCCTTGAACATAGGTCAGATCTGCCAGAAAAAGAACAGACTCTCTGATATAAAAAGCTCACAGTCTAGAGGCATGAGTGGGTGCAATGGGGAGCAGGGAGGACGGGCAAGCGGAGACTAGTATACAGGCAAACACAGATAGATATGCCACCATTGTAGATAGAAGATTTCACAGAATAGGAAGCTTTTTAGGAATTTGACAGAAGAGAGGGTGGGAGCCTAATTAATGTCAGTTAGGAGTGTGTTCCAAGTGTAGGAGCCACAGCAAAAGAAGGCACATATTTTGCATCCAATGCCATTTTCAGTGTTTTTGCCGCCCCTAGCGGCGGGGAAAAAAAAAAGCGATCGGCAGCACTTTGGCGGCAGCCCTACCGTCGCTGCTTCATTCTTCGGTGGCAATTTGGCAGCAGGTCCTTCCCACCGAGAGGGACTGAGGGACCCGCCGCCGAATTGCCGCCGAAGACTCGGACGTGCCGCCACTTTCCATTGGCTGCCCCAAGCACCTGCTTGCTGCGCTGGTGCCTGGAGCCGGCCCTGTTTGCATCGGTAACTATCTTCAGGTGCAAGTTTTGACTTTTAGCTATCTAGTACCTGCTCTTCAGGTGCAATCAGGTAGGTAGAAAACTAGTGACAAATTGTGCCCATAATAAACAAGTACAAAATTACATCTACCGATTTGCAGGTGCAAAATAAGAGGCTGCTTCTCAAAATTAATCCCGAAGAAAACACTCCGGAAATATGCTTGAGAGGACTGTGCCAGGCTGGGCTTACTGGTGGTACAGCCCAGTGGTTAGATCACTGGGTCCCAGCTCTCCCGTCTTCAGCATCCCTTGCCAGCAATCACACTCCCACACTGTGGCAGTCCCTCTTCTGATAGGTAGTGACTCAGCCCTCTAGACAGTTAACCAATTGAGTCTGCCCCCTTCTGGGGTAATGAAGTCCAAGAACTGCTCACAATGGAGTAAACAGGAGACTGAAGATAGGATAAGGTTCAGTCAGAGCATGGCTACTGAACCAGATATAATGCCAGTATAGCTGTTAAAGTTTTTTGTGAAAACAAGTGTTCTATGAGGATGACCCAAGTTCTATGGACTAACTCCATGTGATTAGAAGTCCATGCTCTAATCAGTAGCTTTAGCCAGTAGATAGGATTTTATTTTTATTTCTTCCTGGGAATTTGAAAACTGTGGGCATCATTTACCTCTTGCATCTCTAAGGCAGATATCCTGCATTCTCTAGGTGCATGGATAATTATGTAGGCAGAGTATTGTAGTGCAACTCCACTTTGCATTGGCAACAACTATACATCGGTTAGGAGTGCTGGTGACGGGACCCTCTGAAGAAGTATGTGGAAAGATCTTGGGAAATGCTTATCAGATTGTATGAATTACTAAACCATCATACCACACATTTTACAGATTAGAAAGGAGAACTAGAAGTATGCCTGTAAACATCTGACAAACAGTTGCATAGTACTATGTAAGTTTTGCTATAAGCCCTTTAAATTATTTATAATAGAAAAAAAGTGCAAGATTATTTAAAATTTACTGATTATGAGAGAGGAGTCCATAAAGCAAAAAAGGACTTTTGAATAGACTGTAAGGAATGCACTGTGATTGACAGGGGTTTAACAAGACGACCTGTTGGGGTTTAACAAGACGACCTGTTGGGTCTTTTCCATCTGATATTTTCTGTCTCAAATCCTCTGCACCTGGAGGACATGGCATTTGTCCCGATATGAATCCTTGTTTGAGTGGGTTAAAAAAAAATAACCCTTTGATGGAGTGACATGCATGGAAAGGGTAGTGGGACTGAACAGCTTTTCAATAAGAATTTGTGTCAATTACAAAAAAGTAACATTTACTTTTTCTGGACTCTCACTGAAGTCCTTCTGTTGTAACAATTTATTATGAGTAAGGATGTAATTGTCACAGCTGTTGCAGATTCTGTGAATTCATGTTTTCTTTTTAAATATCTATGACTTTTGAATATTTGAGACCTTTGCAAGGTGATGTGATATTAACATATTTGAATGTTTTACTGAGGAAAGTCTTGAGAGCTGCCAGTCTGCAGCCTGTGCTATGGTGGATGCCAAGGGCTTGTCTACACAGTGTGTTAGTCTGCCCTAGTGGTGTTTAAATTCTAGAGCACCAGCATCTCTTGCACTAACTGGTTCACGTGGACCCTGTTGGCATGCACTAAAANTATATATATCAGCATTTGATCACATTCTTGTATCTTGACTATCCATGACAAATACATGCCAACTTGAAGCAGTTTTATTGACATTTTGTTCACTTAGACAAATATAGTTAGCCAGGGATAATACTAAAGCAGGTTTTACAGTGATATAATCTTGTTTATTATTCAGATAATTTAATTTTAACATTGTCACAGTTATGGTATCTCAAACGAAATCCAGCTATTACAAAACACAACAAAACTACTACTTCCTTCTTCCTAATATTGAACTATAGCCTTCTAAAAAATGTAAAAGCTTTTTTAAATAGACATGGATACTAAAATGATGAGCATGGTCAAAAACCTTACTGGAATAGAATACGATAACGATAGCTTTTGGTAACAAGTCACCAATAGTGAATTAACTCAAGACAAATACACAAAGTATTCTAACTAAAGAATTCCTTTCTAATGCCCACAGTGCTTACTAATAAAAGTAGACCCAGTGACTTCAACTACACTCCACAGTATTTGCAGAACTGGCCTTTAACTCAGGAAACTGGCCTGGTTTTTGTTTCAGCTATGAAGGCTTATAATTCAGATAATTGTCATGATTAATTATATGAAAAAATCAGTGGGAAAAGGTCAAAAAGCATAAATAAAGTTAATCAAAACTTTTCAAACTGAATTTTGACCAAAAACGGTTCAAATTCAGTTTTCAACCAAAAAATCCTGACATTTTCTATGATTTTTTTTCTGGATTTTTCAACCGGCTACAGAGCTGGACAAAACTTTTGAGTCCTTGAAAAACTGTATATACGTTGACATTTTCAAAATTCAAAACAAAACAGTTAAACTTCCAAAAAAATCCTATGACTTTGTATGTACAGTAACTCCTCACTTAACGTTGTTACGTTTCTGAAAAATGTGACTTTAAGTGAAACGATGCTAAGCGAATCCAATTTCCCCATAAGAATTAATGTAAAGAGGGGGTTAGGTTCCAGGGAAATTTTTGTCACCAGACAAAAGATACATACACACATACATACACACTATAAGTTTTAAACAAACAATGTAATACTGTACACAGTGATGATGATTGTGAAGCTTGGTTGAGGTGGAGGAGTCAAAGGGTGGGATATTTCCCTTACTACTAAATGAACTAGCAATTGGCTGAGCCCTCAAGGGTTAACTCTCTCACTCTACAAGACAGCAGGAATGGAGGGAGATACCCGCATTTTCCCTTTTAAGTACACTGCCTTGTTAATTAGATCAGCTTGCTGAGACTGCAGCCCTGGTGTGTCCATCCTGAGCCCTGGTGTGTCCGCCCTGCTCTATGGAAGATGGGGTAAGCGGGGTGCAGGATCAGAGGGGAGGGGGCCCTCCCCCCCCCCGCACAGCAAGCAGGAGTCTTGGGGAGCAGCTACAAGGCAGAGGGCAGGAGCAGTACATGGCACTGTGGGGAGGGACAGATGCAATTGCTAGCCTGCTGGGCAGCTGCTGCCCAGGGAACTTAGGGGAGCAGGGAGCTAGTTGCAACGGGCTGCTCTTCCTGCAAGCAGTAGACAAAGCAGGCGGCTGCCAAACGACATTAGAAGGGAGCATTACAAAACTTTAAACGAGCATGTTCTCTAATAGATCAGCAATGGAACAACGTTAACTGGGACGACTTTAAGTGAGGAGTTACTGTATATAAGTAAAACTGGTGCTAGTCACAAATATATAGTAAAAATGCCAGTAGTCAAAGAAATATATTTTCTTTTGCAGTAAAAACTGTTTTAAGGCTTTCAATAATATTTAAAGAGTTAAAAGCCATTTCAAACTGCTGTCCCAGTGCTTGCTGATTCAGCCCTGCAGGAAGGTGGGTGGATCTCAGACACTTCAGTCTCCTCTTTCACTCTGCTTCCCCCCACCAGCCTCTGCAAAAGCAGCAATATTGTGCAGTTGACCCATAAACCAGCAATATCCTCTCAAACTGTCCCTCACATGCTCTTGGAATCTAAAACCTCTCCCTTTCCTCCATATCCCACCACAGAATCTGTGACAAACTACTAGTCTTAACTGTGACTGCTGACTATTTATTAGGGCTTTTCTACGCAGTGCATTAGTTACACTCAGTGAGGTGTAAATTCTAGTGTGCACCAGCATGTTGTGCACTAACTGGTTCATGTGGACCCTGCTGGTGCACAATAACGCACACTAGGAAATGTTTAACATAGTCCTGTTTCAAACTGTACCGCTAATGCCTCCTAGGATACTTTTAGTGCATGCCAACAGGGTCCACGTGAACCAGTTAGTGCAAGAGATGCTGGTGCTCTAGAATTTAAACACCACTAGGGCAGACTAACACACTGTGTAGACAAGCCCTTGGCATCCACCATAGCACAGGCTGCAGACTGGCAGCTCTCAAGACTTTCCTCAGTAAAACATTCAAATATGTTAATATCACATCACCTTGCAAAGGTCTCAAATATTCAAAAGTCATAGATATTTAAAAAGAAAACATGAATTCACAGAATCTGCAACAGCTGTGACAATTACATCCTTACTCATAATAAATTGTTACAACAGAAGGACTTCAGTGAGAGTCCAGAAAAAGTAAATGTTACTTTTTTGTAATTGACACAAATTCTTATTGAAAAGCTGTTCAGTCCCACTACCCTTTCCATGCATGTCACTCCATCAAAGGGTTATTTTTTTTTAACCCACTCAAACAAGGATTCATATCGGGACAAATGCCATGTCCTCCAGGTGCAGAGGATTTGAGACAGAAAATATCAGATGGAAAAGACCCAACAGGTCGTCTTGTTAAACCCCAACAGGTCGTCTTGTTAAACCCCTGTCAATCACAGTGCATTCCTTACAGTCTATTCAAAAGTCCTTTTTTGCTTTATGGACTCCTCTCTCATAATCAGTAAATTTTAAATAATCTTGCACTTTTTTTCTATTATAAATAATTTAAAGGGCTTATAGCAAAACTTACATAGTACTATGCAACTGTTTGTCAGATGTTTACAGGCATACTTCTAGTTCTCCTTTCTAATCTGTAAAATATGTGGTATGATGGTTTAGTAATTCATACAATCTGATAAGCATTTCCCAAGATCTTTCCACATACTTCTTCAGAGGGTCCCGTCACCAGCACTCCTAACCGATGTATAGTTGTTGCCAATGCAAAGTGGAGTTGCACTACAATACTCTGCCTACATAATTATCCATGCACCTAGAGAATGCAGGATATCTGCCTTAGAGATGCAAGAGGTAAATGATGCCCACAGTTTTCAAATTCCCAGGAAGAAATAAAAATAAAATCCTATCTACTGACTAAAGCTATTTATTATTTTAATTTTTTTCTATTCTTCCCTTATGTTTGAAAAATTTGTCTGTATACTTTTTTTTTTATATTTTTATTGGTTATTGAGCCACAGATTAACCTCACATGCCTCACATGTGTCTGAGCACATGGTGAAACAGAGGGCATCCTAGATAACACCCTAGCTTGCTAGCACTATGCAATCTGACCTAAAAATATGACAGACATTCAGGGAGAGACTGGGATCTTCACTCCATCTCCCTGGCCCACAAAACCTGGAAATACTGAATCAGTGAAGTAATATTAAAGTCTTCACAAGGGTGCCCAGAATGAACCACCTGAAAGCTAATTTATGAAATGGCCCTGGTGAATAGGGTGACCAGATGTCCCGATTTTATAGGGACAGTCTCGATATTTGGGGCTTTTTCTTATATAGGCTCCTATTACCCCCCTGCCCCCATCCCGATTTTTCACACTTGCTGGTCACCCTACTGGTGAAGGTAGAGCCGAGTTCTGTGTCTGCCTTTCACAGTATCACTGTGGGGAAAATGTGATTAAAAGAAGAGATGGGCTTGAACTACTAAGAGAAAGTTCCAGTCTGCTGTAGAGTCAGCTCATTATAGAGATAAGAGCCAGCTACAGATTTTGGATATGGGTTTGAACCAGAGGTTTAAGAGAGCCAGGTTCTCCAGCTGGGTCTGTAACAATGACATGACTAGAACTAGTTTAATCTATTGCTCTTTATTTCCATGATTATAAAAGAGAAGCTGAATAAAATGGGGGAGAACCATGCAGTGTATGAAAGATAAACATACATGCAGTGAAATACATTTAAAAGATTTAGAGTAATGGGAACATAGCACTACAGTAACTGTAAATCAATGTCAATAACAAATGAAGTGGAAATATTTAAATTACTCTACAAGTCTGATACAACTGACAAAGTCAAGAAATTCAGAGTTATGACTGACACTCATCTATTTTCACTTTCCAGTGAATGGAAAAAAAAGTCATGAGATGCCTCAAAACTTGATGAATTATTACTGTACTTGGAATATCCCAATTTTTACCTATTTATCTTGAAAACTTATCACCATATACATTTGAGATTGGCTTAAGCACTGTGGTTTGGATCTAAATCTGATGTACCCTGAAGTCCAAAGGTATTCAGATCTTGTGTTCTGACCAGTTTGGACCAATTACTGATAGGCCTGAATTTAGATCTGGATCCAAACTTCACCAAAGTTGAGATCGAATGTTCTGGTCCATGCTCATATGCAATTTAAAAGTTAGTTCTAAAAGAACAATTAGAAATTGCATGGAAGAAGTGAGCATGGACTTCTAATCACATGGAGTTAGTCCATAGAACTTGGGTCATCCTCATAGAACACTTGTTTTCACAAAAAACTTTAACAGCTAGACTGGCATTATATCTGGTTCAGTAGCCATGCTCTGACTGAACCTTATCCTATCTTCAGTCTCCTGTTTACTCCATTGTGAGCAGTTCTTGGACTTCATTACCCCAGAAGGGGGCAGACTCAATTGGTTAACTGTCTAGAGGGCTGAGTCACTACCTATCAGAAGAGGGACTGCCACAGTGTGGGAGTGTGATTGCTGGCAAGGGATGCTGAAGACGGGAGAGCTGGGACCCAGTGATCTAACCACTGGGCTGTACCACCAGTAAGCCCAGCCTGGCACAGTCCTCTCAAGCATATTTCCGGAGTGTTTTCTTCGGGATTAATTTTGAGAAGCAGCCTCTTATTTTGCACCTGCAAATCGGTAGATGTAATTTTGTACTTGTTTATTATGGGCACAATTTGTCACTAGTTTTCTACCTACCTGATTGCACCTGAAGAGCAGGTACTAGATAGCTAAAAGTCAAAACTTGCACCTGAAGATAGTTACCGATGCAAACAGGGCCGGCTCCAGGCACCAGCGCAGCAAGCAGGTGCTTGGGGCAGCCAATGGAAAGTGGCGGCACGTCCGAGTCTTCGGCGGCAATTCGGCGGCGGGTCCCTCTCGGTGGGAAGGACCTGCTGCCGAATTGCCACCGAAGAATGAAGCAGCGACGGTAGGGCTGCCGCCAAAGTGCTGCCGATCGCTTTTTTTTTTTTTTCCCGCCGCTAGGGGCGGCAAAAACACTGAAGCTGGCATTGGATGCAAAATATGTGCCTTCTTTTGCTGTGGCTCCTACACTTGGAACACACTCCTAACTGACATTAATTAGGCTCCCACCCTCTCTTCTGTCAAATTCCTAAAAAGCTTCCTGTTCTGTGAAATCTTCTATCTACAATGGTGGCATATCTATCTGTGTTTGCCTGTATACTAGTCTCCGCTTGCCCGTCCTCCCTGCTCCCCATTGCACCCACTCATGCCTCTAGACTGTGAGCTTTTTATATCAGAGAGTCTGTTCTTTTTCTGGCAGATCTGACCTATGTTCAAGGGCCATGCAAAAAAAAAAAAAGGCGCCACCCACTGTGGTGCTTTTATTTTACTCACCTGGTGGCGCTCCGGGTCTTTGGCGGTGGGACCTTCACTCGCTCTATGGGTCGTCTTTGGCATTTCGGCGGCGGGCCCTTCACTCGCTCCGGGTGTCTTCGGCGGCACTGAAGGACCTGCCGCCGAAATGCCAAAGACGACCCATAGAGCGAGTGAAGGTCCCACCGCCAAAGACCCGGAGCGCCGCCAGGTGAGTAAAATAAAAGCACCACAGCGGGTGGCGCCTTTTTTTTTTTTTTTTTGCATGGCCCTTGAACATAGGTCAGATCTGCCAGAAAAAGAACAGACTCTCTGATATAAAAAGCTCACAGTCTAGAGGCATGAGTGGGTGCAATGGGGAGCAGGGAGGACGGGCAAGCGGAGACTAGTATACAGGCAAACACAGATAGATATGCCACCATTGTAGATAGAAGATTTCACAGAATAGGAAGCTTTTTAGGAATTTGACAGAAGAGAGGGTGGGAGCCTAATTAATGTCAGTTAGGAGTGTGTTCCAAGTGTAGGAGCCACAGCAAAAGAAGGCACATATTTTGCATCCAATGCCATTTTCAGTGTTTTTGCCGCCCCTAGCGGCGGGGAAAAAAAAAAGCGATCGGCAGCACTTTGGCGGCAGCCCTACCGTCGCTGCTTCATTCTTCGGTGGCAATTTGGCAGCAGGTCCTTCCCACCGAGAGGGACTGAGGGACCCGCCGCCGAATTGCCGCCGAAGACTCGGACGTGCCGCCACTTTCCATTGGCTGCCCCAAGCACCTGCTTGCTGCGCTGGTGCCTGGAGCCGGCCCTGTTTGCATCGGTAACTATCTTCAGGTGCAAGTTTTGACTTTTAGCTATCTAGTACCTGCTCTTCAGGTGCAATCAGGTAGGTAGAAAACTAGTGACAAATTGTGCCCATAATAAACAAGTACAAAATTACATCTACCGATTTGCAGGTGCAAAATAAGAGGCTGCTTCTCAAAATTAATCCCGAAGAAAACACTCCGGAAATATGCTTGAGAGGACTGTGCCAGGCTGGGCTTACTGGTGGTACAGCCCAGTGGTTAGATCACTGGGTCCCAGCTCTCCCGTCTTCAGCATCCCTTGCCAGCAATCACACTCCCACACTGTGGCAGTCCCTCTTCTGATAGGTAGTGACTCAGCCCTCTAGACAGTTAACCAATTGAGTCTGCCCCCTTCTGGGGTAATGAAGTCCAAGAANCCCGATTTCACTAAGGGGAGGCGTCAGTAGCTCTGTGCCTTATGCAATGCTGATTGATTCATGGATTGCCTAGATGTATCTGCTAACAGAACTCTCAAGGCTACATCAAGGATAGCTTATTCCAAGCCCTATAGGAGAAAGAGGACCCAATTCACTAACTTATTTTTCTGGGAAATGTATTATAGGACTTAGGGAATGTATACGCTGCAGGGGGTGGCTTGGGTAGTATTTAGACTAGAAGGTGCAGCTGTGTGATTTTGAAGGGAAATGGGAGAGCACTTAATTTGCCTGGGTTGACCCTAGCAGTTCAAGTGGGAGCTACAGTATCCCTCATAATGGGAGATAATACTAAATCCTCATTGGCCTCCAGATTTGGCAGCTGAATTCTAACACTGGGTCTTTACCAGCACTGTGCAAATAATGTGTCTTGAACCACAAAATTACACATACTTAGTCTCAGTTCTCTGTTTGAACTGCATCCACAAACCAATAATGGTTTGCTCAAATTTTGTTTGTATCTGTGATGTGTCCATAAAATTATTGTGAATTATTTGAATCATCTGGCTACCTGCACATTTTTTCAGGCTGTGCTTCAGGATCTGTTAGGATAGATCACGTGGTACAAGATACAAGGCAATTTGCCTGTGTCTGACTGAGCCTATCTTGTGTTCAGAAAGTTTGAGCCCTGCTCAGCGGAAGCCACTTTGGACTGGATTCTCAGAGGGAGACTTTGCATTTTTTTATTGAGCCTCCTGAGGCATCTGTAATAATGTGTGTGTCTGGGGGGTGGGGTGGGGGGAACATAAAAGCAAAACAATTCTCTGGGAGCCCCTTTCTTTCTGAATCTGGTAAGTGGCCTAATACATTACCTTAATCAGTTCTCTTTCAGTGGGAACTGTACAATTTCTATTTGTAAAAATAATGTATGCATTGTATTGTCCTCCTTTTCCAAGAGCATCTTGTTTCACCTCTTCTGTTGTGTCAAAAGGAGACCTGCAACATATTTGTTTTGGATTTGTGAGGGCCAGCACAGTCTAGGGTCTCTTCACCCACAGCCTGATGCTTTGTGTATCCTCTGTGTTGTATGCATGAGTGGGGGTGGTCGTACAACACAAATAGAGTGTTTATCTTTAGTTTTTTAAATGTTAATCATTGCTATGTTTAGAAGAATCATTTGATCAATGTCAGCAATTAATGGTGACACCACTGTATAAAACTGCCAGAACATTTCATTTAAATATCAATAAGTAACCTCCATGTCAGCTATAATGGATGGTTATGGTATATTTGACAGTGGCATCCTTCTTCTCTTGCATCTAGTGAAAGTGAGGAAAAGCCAAAACATATTATGATAAATACACTTGTTTCTTTCTTGTACACTGACAATTTGTTTTAAATAACTTAGGTAAAACTTTATAAACATTCATGTCTAAAACTGAATACACTTGCAAATTCTCCTATTAATCCTGAGGAATATGTTAGCCTTGGGGCCAGTTGGCATGCTATTGTGCACAACCCTGCATTGTGGGTATTGGGGGAGACCAGGGAAGAAATATGGCTCAGGAGGCACAATTCTTCTTGGAGCTCCACCTTACAGAGAAACACTGCACCCCCTCTTCCATCCCTCTACAAATCCAGCAGTGTTCCCCAGCCTTCACACCTGGCTAGTGGCAGGGAGGGATGCATGGTCCAGACCTCTTTGTTATGGTTGGAGTGGGTTTCCCCCCTCCTGCCAGGATCACTTGAAAGGAACGTTCCCTGAAATCTAGCAAGCACGGGGATTATAACTGAGTATTGCCTTTATAAGGGGAGCTCAAAGGAGACAACTTCTTGCACCCTCTTCTGACCCCACAGCCCATCTGGGCAATTGCTAGTTGCAGACTAGATCTCGGTGAGGGGATGATATACGTATTGTAATATTTGCCATCCTGTTGCACAATAACATTGCTTTCCTTTTCCTTTCATTCCTCACCTAATGAAGGGATGGGGAAAAAAAGTTGCCTGTATTATTTACTCGCACAAATGACCCCCATATTAGCTTTGCAAAGTTCCTTCCTGACAAAGTATGCTATAATTACAAGGTTTGCTCCATACTGGTGTACAGTATTTGCACAGTGAGCTCCCTTACATCCAAGAGAACATATTTTCAGGGAGTTTGTTCATATACAGAGAGAGGTGGGATGGTGATGCACGAGAAGATCTCTCTGCAGCCCTCATTTCTTTTCTGCAGTAGAATAAGCAGAACGTTAGCGATGCTAAAAATATCACCCTTTTGAGTTTCCATGGATGTCATGGGTTTCCATGGATGTTGAGGTATTAAGTGTTAAGGGCATCTTTAATTGTTTGAGTGAGGGGGCAAAAATGGAACTACATAATCAGCTTTGATTGTATTTACAGGAGGGGAGTGGGGAACGCTCAAAAAGCAATATGAATCTCACATTCACCAAATCATCCATTCTCTGCCTGCATTTACCTCCTACTCATTTTTTCACTGCTTTTCTGAATTGCATAAGAGGAGCGGGGTGTAGTGTGGAGGTGTCTGAGAGAAGAGAAAGGAAAAGAAAGTGAGATAGAATGACAACTAAGACTCCTGAAAAGAATTGGGGAATATCCTATATAACTCCATTAAAACCTACTGCATATTTCAGAATGTAAGTAGTTTTATTGAAGCCATTCTATATTAGGTTGCTGTTCTGAATGCGATCTGAGGTGAGTGAAATAGGTAATGTCCTTATCAAATTGGCACATTCCTTTTTGGCCGAATAGTGATGTCACTGTCTTCCAGTATTACTTGCTAAAGAAAAGGAAGTAGGCAGCAATAAATAGGGAGATGAAAGGGAAGATAATCACATTCATTATTGTCTCCAAACAACTTTGATTGTGTCTGTCTTATTCAGGACCATATTCTCCCCTTTACTGCAAGGCATTGTTGGAATTAAGCTACAGTAAATATCAGCCATATCTGGCTAGTAAAGGTGGGAGAGAGGGAGCAGAAGCTGTGAGGCATGCTGTCTCTTTCCTCTGAGATGGCAGATGCCCCTGCATACAAACACAGTACGTTTGGGGTTCTCTGGGTTTTCTTGGGGAAAAGTGACCAGTTGGAGAGGGGATGAGCCCAAGATGAGCTGCCAATATTTTTAACAAGGGACTCACAATTTTTTCCCCTCCTTAATCTATAATAAAGCTTGGCAAAGTGAAAGACTGGAAATCTATTCATTTACTTTTTCATTTTAAAAAACAGGAAAACACATTCTTATCATAACCAAAGGAGTTAACAGTTATGGGGCACCATCACTTACTACTCAAAGTGATATTAAGCAGCGTACTGTAGGAAACATTCATACTTTGTTCCTGAAAAATGAGTATATGAATATTATAGCACTGTTGAGCCCATATAACTTGACATGAGGGTTAAGACTTTATTTTCTGGTGAGTCTGGCTTTATCCTCTTCCAGAACATTTTTTTTTTTAAACAAATGCCTGTCATTTGGTGCAATCTGGCCCAATCTGCTTACAAAATACTTCCAACAGGAATTAATAAATACTCTGAGGAGCCTCTTTCAAGGCTTCTGTCTCTTTGGTAAGTATAATGTGCAGCTGCAGTTGGACCACCAAAGGCAGCATAGCTCCTAAAGTAGCCCATACTGCCAGTGGTAAGGGACCAAGGGACAGTGTGGTGGTGCTGGCTCTATACCCAGAAGCCTCAAAATCTACAAACTGCCCTTTGGATCTTGGAGCATCTGTAGGGTCAGAGGGTCCAGCCCCTACCCCATCTGCATTGCTACAAACCATTTCCCTGGAGTGAATGATCTGTTGAAAACTTTCAGAGCTTTCAGTGCAACTTTCTTCTCGTCTACTTTTCCTCAGGAAGCGATGAAAAGACCTTTAGGTACAACCCCAGGAAAGGAACCGGGAGGAGGGTAGGAGCAAGGGGAACAAAGGCAGGAGTCGGGCAGAGAGGATGTGGGGGGAGTGGACGGGCAGGAACTGGGAAAGGGGCATAGGAACAGAAGAGGACAGAGAGAAGAGGCTGGAAGGGACAAGGACAGAAGGATCTATAAACCACAGTGAACATTCCCCTACAGAATCTAGAATTTGAACCCGTTATTCCTGAGTGTCAACATTTCTTTGCTTTCTAGCAAATAATTATCAAACCTACTAGCGAAGTGTCTTACCATCCCTCTACAGTGGCATAGTCCACATAAAAGATAACAGCTAGCTGTCTGCTGCTGTCAGTGACTGTTAGCTGAAGAGGTAGCACTAAAGGTCTCAGAACTCCTGTTGGCCCATGTTGAGTGGAGGTGTCTTATGAACCACATTGACCAATTTTGTTTTTTCAATTTAAGTATGTAGGAAACTACATCCCAAAAAGCTATGTTAAAAGAACACAGAGATTAAGAAACATCAGAAATAAGGTTGTTTTGTTTAACTTTCTTGGATAGCTCTTATGTGCAAACAGCTGAGGGCAAAATAGACCAGCGAGCGTGTGGACAATCATAATTTTTCAGGTAGAACTGGTGAATATAAGTGCTCGTTTCTTCTTTCAATACTTCAGTATCGGAGTATTGCACCAAATGCGTAGCATGTATTTGCACCAGGCAGAGTATTAGGAAGGGCTGGTTGATTGCCTTTTAATGCTTAGCATTCTGGAGTGTCCTGCTTAGTATTGTGTTTTTTACCAGTGGTTCATGTCTGCTAAGAAATAGGCCAATGTGTTTTTAATCATACATTTGATTTTTAACTACATCCTGTTTGTTTGAAATGTACTTAATAAATATTTCAAATACCTCTGACTTGCTAACTTGTTTTTAATTAAATGCTTGTTAAATTGATTGACTTAATTGAATTGAGTGTTAACACTCTGAGAACTGGGTTATTTTGAATCTAGTTAGCCTTCAAATGAAGGTTTTTATTTTGTTTTTCTGCAGCATAATTGCAATTGAGATTACATTATTATGTGCATAATATGTGACCTCGCATTTCATGTAGGGTAAAGAAATGATCTGAGCTATTTACAGTACGAACATAAAGTACATGGGTTTTAAGATAAGGTATAAATGTTACTGTTTAGCACCTAGAAAGCACTGTTGCTCAGATGGAAACATTATTTATAAAAGTGTAGAAAGGGCCCCAGGTAGGACAGGGCCCCATTCTGCTAGGTGCTGTACAAAGCCTGGAAGAGAATAGTCTGATTCAACCTCTGACTCCGTTTTGATTTTTCAAAATGAAGCTTATGGTTTTTAGGTGGCCTACAAGCTGAATTTGTCATGTGATGAATAAAAATGCATCCCCTTCAGAATTACTTTATTATTTTCCTGCCGTCAGGCTTGTAAATAATACTCAGTGCAAAAACAATTGAAAGCCTCAGCGACTAGTGTATATAGGTCTCAAATGTAGACTCCTTCTCATCAAGGCTTCTATTGTTTTTCAAGGATCCCACTCATTGGGAAAACTTCTGTTAGGTGGCTTTTTTTTTTTCTTCAGTCAGGAATTTGTATGCTGTTGTTTCATTTAAATAGTGACATGGGATAAAATACTGTTGGTTTTTAATGAGTGCAATGATGACTTGAGGCACATCAAGTATGTAATAACAGTGAAGAATATAATTATGCCTTAATTGACAGCATCTCCATAATAGGAAGCATCCTAAGAGCTGCCATAGTGGGTCAGACCATGGTCCATCTTGCCCAGTATCCTGTCTGACAGTGGCCCATACCAGAGCTTCAGGGAGAGCATACGAAATGGCAATTAGGGAGTGATTCTCCCCTGTCTTCCACTGCCTGACTTCTGGTAGTCAGAGATTTAGGATTTCCCTGAGCATGGGGCTACATCTTGACCATCTTGGCTAATAGCCATTGATGAACCATGAATTTATCTAGTTCTTTTCTGAGCTTTTTTTGGTCATCACAACATCCCATGGCAATGAGTTCCATAGGTTAGTTGCATGTTGTGTGAAAAAGCACTTCCTCTTGTTTGTATTAAACATGCTGCCTGTTAATTTCATCGGGTAACTCTAGTCACTTTTTCCACCCGATTAATGATTTTATAGATCTCTATCATGTGCCCCCTTATTTATCTCTTCTAAGCTGAACAGCCCATTTTCTTTCATATGTTTAACAGCAAGGTGACAATCCCCCCTACACACACTCTAATTCACTGCTATTTTCACCCCTCTTTCCTAATGAAGTTTTCATTGTGGGCTGACATTGTGTTAAGAAATCATTCAAAGTCAGATGATTCAAAGACACATGAGACGCTACTTTCAGATGCTGATTAGCTCATAAAATGACTAAGTCCATAAATGATAGTCTGTCTAAAGGATTTAATAAAACGTCACCACTAATAATTTCATAAGATTTTAAAAACCCACATTTTTTTGGTTGATGTGTTACGTTTCTAAAAATCTGGCCCAGACTGTCAGCAATGAATCATTGGTCTCCTCCCATATCTTATTTGTTCGATTTTTTTATTACTGGGATTTGCGAAATATACTGAAAACAAAGATTTTTTTAAAAGGGGAATGGCAAGAGTTCTGTGTCTTATACTGTGCATCTTATCAAAATAAAACTGATCCAAGTGACAGGTAATGCATAATGAAAGAGGCAGAATTCAGAATTATAAATGAGCCTGCAGTAATAGTAGAGTGTACAGGAACATATACGATGAAAAAAGCACCTAATGAGAATAGTTTTCTTGTGAAGTTTCTAAGGGGGATAGGCAATTGTCTTAAAGATATTGTGGGCCCACTTACACCAGTGCAACTCCGTTGAGTTCAGTGGACTTACACGGATCTATACTTGTGTAAATGAAAGCAGGATGAGGGCCCAGGTAATTAGGCAGAGATGGGGGAGGATTGAAACCTGAAGTATCTGAATATATTGAGAGTTAGATCCATTTTCTTGGATATGAACTCATCCTTTCAATTTTGGGTCTAGTGAAGAGCCAGACCCAAAAAGTGTGTGTTTTCTGGATCCTGTTTAGATGTAGCCCAAGATGGCAGAAATCTCACAACCAGTTGTGAGAGTTTGGTGCCCTTGAATTCACACCCAAAACTTAGCTCCAGTTCAGCCTTAGATCCAAAGTCTTAAGCTTGCCCTACATCTAATCTTGATCTGAACGATGCTACTTATGCTCATCTTTAATTTCTAGCTACTCCTTGCCAACAAACTTGTTTTTGCCTAATTTCAATGTCATAAGTTTTGAATGGCTGGTTTGAAGCCAGCCATTGTCACAATCTATAAACTATCTCCGTATCCTCCTTAAAATTCCCCTTTAAAACTCACCTCTGCTGTGATGCCTACAGAATACTGCCACCCGGTAAAGGTTATGCAGGTGGCAAGATGTGATTACTGCTCCTGATTAGTTTATTGTAACTATGAATTGTACACAGAGCTAGTCACTGCTAAAACATTTTACTATTAACTCATCCTTTCTCCATAGCTTCCTCCAACTGCTTTTTTCCCCTTCCAACCTGTTTCCTTGTTTTTTGGATTATAATCTCTTGTGAAAAGGGAAAGTCACTTGCAGAATGTTTGTACAGTGCCTAGCACAGTGGAACCCTGACCTGGTTGAGGCTTTTGGTCAGGGGTGGGTAAACTATGGCCCGCCAGTTGATTTAATCTGGCCTTCAAGCTCCTGCTGCGGCGTGGGGTCGGGGGCTCTTGGAAGCAGCGGCATGTCCCTCCTCCGGCTTCTACACATAGGCGTAGCCAGGGGGCTCTGCACGCTGCCCCTGCAGCTCCCATTGGCCAGGAACTGTGGCCAATGGGAGATGCAGGGGCGGTGCCTGCGGACGGGGCGGAGCATAGAGCCGCCTGGCCGTGGCTCCGCATAGGAGCCGGAGGGGAGACATGCCGCTGCTTCCGGGAGTTGCTTGAGGTCAGTGCCGCCCAGAGCCTGCACCCTGAGCCCCTCCCGCACCCCTGCCCCAGCCCTGATCCCCCTCCCACCCTCCGAATCCCTCAGTCCCAGCCTGGAACACCCTTCTGTACCCCAAACCTCTCATCCTCAGGCCCATCCCAGAGCCTGCACCCCCAGCCAGAGCCTGAGCCCTCCCAAGCCCTCACCTACCCACCCACCCACCCTGTGCCCCAATCCCTTGCCCCAGCCCGGAGCCCCCTCCCACACTCCGAACCACTTGGTCCCAGCTTGGAGCATCCTCCTACACCCCAAACCCTTCATCTTCAGCCTCACCCCAGAGCCCGCACCCCCAGCCAGAGCCCGCACCAACCTGAGCCCCAAGCCCGGAGCCCCCTCCTGCACCCTGAACTCCTCATTCCAGAGCCCTCACCCCCTCCTGCACCCCAACCCCAATTTTGTGAGCATTCATGGCCCATCATACAATTTCCATACCCAAATGTGGCCCTCGGGCCAAAAAGTTTGCCCACCCCTGTTCTAGGTGCTACTGCAATATAAAATATAGTGACTAAAAATTATTACCATTTGACTCCTGTTCATTGGCCTTTGTGAATTGCATTTGTAGAACATCACAATATCACTACCACAAGCATAATTGGCATGCTTGGTAGCATTTTTAGCAGAGGTGAGAGCAGAAAGAGTAGGGCCCTACTCAATTCCTGGCTGTGAAAAAACATGCCATGGACTGTGAAATCTGAACTTTTTTGTACTTTTACCCTGTCCTTCAGAGCTGGGCGGCCGGAGAGTGGCGGCTGCTGTCCGGGCATCTAACTCTGAAGGCTACACCACCCCACCATCAGCAATGCAGGGTGGCAATACTGCTGCCAGCTGGTGGTGGGTTGTAGCCTTCAGAGTTAGGTGCTTGGACAGCAGCCACCACTCTCCGACCGCCCAGCTCACAGCAGTAAGGGTGGCAATACCGTGACCCCCCTAAATAGCTTTGCCAGCCCCTTTTGGGTTGCCCCCCCCCCCCAGTTTGAGAAACGCTGAGTCTTAAGGGCTTTATATGTTTATATTTTGCTGTTTTAAAAATACATATTCCTGGTTGTTACAATACTGTGAAATTTAAGATTTTTAAAATGCTATGACCGTGAAATTTACACAAATGGACCATGAATGTGGTAGGGCCCTATGAATTTGCATGGAGATTGAACCTCTTTGTCCAGAGGAAATCCTCCTAGGTCAGGGATGAGGCACAGGATGTGGGTGATTTAGGAAAGCTTATACTACCATTTTCTGTGCTGTAATCGTCGGCGATCCCTCGAGGTCTTGCATGGGTTTTATTTTTCATGGGACCTTCGGTGACTGAAGAGCCCCATTCTTGAGCCAGAGGCTCGTTGGCAGACATTGCTGGTGGTGTTGGAAGACTGGGTTGGGCCGCGATTGCTGCGTGACTGTTGTCTTTCCTTTCTTCTCTGGCGTTTTTCTGCCACCGGGGCAAGGCGATTTTCCTCAAAAGCGGACGTTCCCTTTCTGACAAGTCTTCACCAGTTATCCCTATCCTGGGATGCTGTCTCCCAGTGTGCTGTTATCATTGTGCAGATAAATAGAGGACTCTTGTCTCCATGGCAGTCAATCCAGAACTGTAAATAAGCACTAATTTAATTTTAAAAATAAAAAACCCAACTACAGTATTTATTAAAGCTTGCTTTCTTGGTATTATGCATCCTAGGTGATAGCAATTATGGTGGGATGCAGTCATTTTCTGACCAACAAAATCTTGTTTAAAAACAAATAAACTAAATACTAACAAAAATTAAAGTTAATTTGTAAATATCTTATGCCATTCATATCTCAGTTGAATATGTATGACTTTCAAGTGTCCCAATAAAGGGATATATTATTTTAATTCCTCTGCAGTCGCCAATAAATTAAACTATTATACCTGTCAGTCTGCCCTTGGTCTTTCTAAAAGGCTTTTAGTTAAGTTTTCTTGCTGATTAATAATTTGGTTCTACTTGTCTGAAGCTCTGAAGAGGTGAAATTTATTTTCTCTGGAAAAATATATGAACGTTTCCCTAGCTTGAGGCCTTGATATATTTCTTAACTGGAGCAGTATACTGTGTATATATACTGTAGGGTTCAATTCAGTATTGGTAGGGAGATGGATTGATAATTGTTGGGTTGTGGATAGATAATGAACTACAAGCAAAATAGTCAGTAAAGGCATTAACTCAAGATAGTAGGTAGCATTCTAAAAAGTCACCAACAATTTATATTGAAACAGAAAAATGAAGTCTCAAGAATTGTCAAGTCACTTAAACTGATTCTGATTTTTAAAAGTGCATCAAGTCTAATGTTTATAGATCTTTAATAAAATCCTGCCCCTATAGAAGCCCATTGGAGTTTTGCCATTGACTTCAATGGGGTCAAAACTTCACCCTTGACTCCTTCTCTGAGATATGCACTCCACTGTTCTGAAGTGAATCTTTCTTTAAATTGCTCAGTTGCACCCATACATCACCCCCTATTTGCAATAAAGGGAGGAATACAAATGACACTTCCTCACTTTGCTCCAATCCTCCATATATGCATAGTGCAAGGGGAGATAATGCATGCTATTTAGGTGGGGAAACTACCACCAATATAAACAGATACAACAAGGCCTTTTTGCTCAAGAGTTTAGCACAAGTTTATTGTACTCTGACGTAATAGCAAAGCCATATGATAATAGCCTTTAAAATCAGTGTAATCTATATATTTCATTTTCTAGCATGTTCATTATCTTCGTATCTGAGCACAAGGTTTGAGCCTCTTTCTGGACTCTAACATCAAGAGTAAATGAACCCTCATGGCCCATTTTTTAACTGCCAGCGTTGTCTGACTAAGGGGAGGATTCATAGATTGTGAGAACAGGAGGGACCATTATGATGATTAATTCTGACCTCCTGTATGACATACGTCAAAGAATTTCACCCAGTAATTTCTGCCTCAAGCCTGATTGAAGCTAGAATATATTTTTAGACATCTAATTTTGATTTAAAGACTTCAAGTGATAGTGAATCCACCACTTTCCTTAGTAAGTTCTAGTGGTTAATTTACCCTCACTCTTAAAAATGCGTACCTTATCTCTAGCTTCAGCTTCCAGCCATTGGCTCTTACTATGCCCTAGTCCGCTAGATTAAAGAGCTCTCTACTGTCAGAAATCTTCTCCCCATGTAGATACTTATAGACTGTGATCAAGTTGCTTATTAACCTTCTCTTTGGTAATCTAAATAGATTTAGTTTCTTAATTGTTTCACTGTAAGGCCATTTTTCCGGACTGCAAATCATTCTTAGTTTTTTCCTAAACTCTTCCAATTTCTCAATATTCTTGTGTTGTTTTGAAGTGTGAACCCCAGAACTACTCCAGTAATTGTCTTACCAGTGTTATATATAGAGATAGTATCACCTCCCTGCTCCCCCTTAATATCGCCCTGCTTATGCATCCAAGAATTGTATTTAATGTTTTTAGCAACAGCATCACCCTTGGGACTCCATGTTCAGTTGGTTATCCACCATAACCCCTATGTCATTTTCAAAGCCCTTTCTTTCCAGGATACATTCCCCCATCCTGTAAGTATGACCTATGTTCTTTGATGCCAAATGTATGACCTTGAATTTTGATCAAATGAGCCCCACTTACTAAGCAATCCAGATCTAGATGTTCATCATCCCTCTTTCTCGCAATCCTTTTGTCAACTTTAATGCACAAAAATATATAACAAAATAAGATGCAAGAAGCACTTAAAAAATAAAACCAAACCCCACAGATTACTTTCTTCCCTTTAAATCAGAGGTTTAGGGGGAAAACTGACACAGGATTACTTTGGATCCTAAATGGCCCAGCTGGGTCTTAGGTGGAAGCTAGTATACTTGCAAAGATAAAGAAACAAGAAGTTTGGAGAGCTGTTAGCCAATGGAAATAAAATAATAGTATAATAAAACCCCATTACTTCACAGAATTCACACTAGGGCTCATAATTAATTCATCCTCATATTTAATTCTTTTTAGATCCTCCAGAGAGAGAAAAGAGGGGGATAACTGTCTCTTTATTGCAACACCCCATAATATCATAAAATGGGGAACATGAAGTTTCTCCCTTTTGTCTTCAGAGTTCCCCTTCTCAGAAGAAAGAAACACTTGAATACACTTAAAGATCTACAATGAGTGTATCCCTGCAAAGACTTCTGTGGCAATTGATATTGTTATACAAATTTCTTTTCCCAGAAGCCCCTGACTTACAGGCAGCCCAAGTCCCACAATGACCATTCAGGGCTGAGGAAAGGGGGGACAATTATACCAAGGCCCTGAGCTCAGGGCCCCATCCTAGAAATATTTGTAACTGGGGTGAAATGGGGGTAAAAGCAGGGTGAGGGGCAGCAAACATGATGTAAGATTTCTCTTGTCTTGTATCTTTTCTAGTTCTAATTTATGTATAAACAATAACATGGGGGGGTGCATTTAATTTCTGTAGTTTATTTTTTTAAAGTGAATAGTTGCATATTCTTGTAAATGAGCTATCTTTATTTAATTCAATGTGCAATGTAATAGTGGGATGACTTGGCACTGAAATAAGCACACACTTCCAAGCAGGGCCGGCGCAACCCATTAGGCGACCTAGGCGGTCGCCTAGGGCATGGCTATTTTGGGGGCGCCGGCGCCGCGGCTGCCCGTTCAAATTTGGGGGCGGGACCTTCCGCCGCCGCTGTTGGGGGCGGCATTTCGGGGGCAGGACCTTCCGCCGCCTAGGGCGCCGGAAGAGCTGGCGCCGCTACTGCTTCCAAGGCATTCACTGTTTTCTGTGCATGTAGTTCCACAGTAGACCATCACTACAAGACAGACCAAGCCTTAGAAGTAAAGTTAGGGTTTTAGGATGCCTGCTACCATATTATTGATTTTGAAAAAAAAATTTAAGTGACACCCTAGTTGATTTACCAGATGTTAAATGATGATCAAGGTGTCAGTCTTCACTGTCATGTTTCTGTAAACAAATGTTAGGGGAGCTTTACCGATCTGATTCAGTAGAATGTCTTATGCTGCATTAAAAAGACGGCTTATTTTAAGAGAAGGGAGGCAATGTATGTGCAGAAAGACTTGTTGAGTCTCAAAAGGAAAAAGGCCAAGTTAATGTTTTTGTTAAACCAGGAGAGTATATATTTGGCTTCTGTGAAAGTGAACTGTTAAGAATGGATTGAGAATTCAATATTAATTTTTGTATTTTCAGTTCTGCTCCTCAGGGAGTGGGCTAGCTGTTTAAATCTTAAGATAATTTATTTGTTGATATTGTCAAGACTGATTAAGAAAAAGTGAATTCATATCCTATTAGTGTGTGACACCTAAATAGCGGATTTCTGAACGTGTTGGGGGCTGGGGGAATTAGGTGACGATGAAAGGATAAGATGATGGACTTTTCTAAGTAGCTTTGCAAAATTGTTATGAAAATTTAACAGCTTGTCATAAAATCTATTCTCCAGCTTTTTACTATGAAGATTGGTTTTTTTTTTCCAGATTTTACTCACTTGTCACAAAAAATTACTCCCCTTCAGTGAGTAGAATTTTCAATTTTTTTCCAGTAATCTTGTTTCCCGCACAAATGGTTTTATTTTTTCCGTTAAATCTTTTGGTAGAATTGTCTATCTCTTAACAGAGAACTTTCAAAAGAGAGGCCTTGATCTAGCTCTAAAATTGAAAGATAGGCATTGCTGCATGTTTGTTAAAGCCATCTATTGCATGTGAGTACATAAGTTCAATAGCCAGTTTTGCAAGATTCAGAAAGATGTGTGTATTTAGCCTCAAGTCTATATTTGCAATACAATGCAGTATTCTAATAGTTCTCCAATTTTTGTAGGAAGAATTGCATAGAGAAGGAGAGGAATAGTCTGTTTATGCGTGTGCATGTAAAATATACTATATATGGCAGGGGTGGGCAAAGTATGGCCCACGGGCTGCGTCCAGCCCACCAGCCATTTTAATCCGGTCCTCGAGCTCCCGCTGGGGAGTGGGGTCGGGGGCTTGCCCTGCTCTGGCGCTTCAGCCGGGGAGTGGGGTCAGGGGCCGCTCCGCGTGATTCCCAGAAGCAACAGCATGTCCCCCCTCCGGCTCCTACGTGTAGGGGCAGCCGGGAGGCAGTCTACACACTGGATGGGGCAGTGTGCAGAGCCGCCTGGCCGCGCCTCCACGTAGGAGCCGGAGGGGGGACATGCCGCTGCTTCCGGGGGCTGCTTGAGGTAAGCGCAGCCTGGAACCTGCACCCCTCACCCCCTGCCCCAGCCCTGATCCCCCTCCTGCCCTCTGAACCCCTTGATCCCAGCCTGGAGCACCTCCTACACCCCAAACTCCTCATCCCCAGCCCCACCCCGGAGTCCGCACCCTTGCCCCAGCCCAGAGTTCCCTCCCACACCCTGAACTCCTCATTTCTGGCACCACTCCAGAGCCTGTGGCCCCAGCCATAGCCCTCACTCCCTCCCGCACCCCAACCCCAATTTTGTGAGCATTCATGGCCTGCCATACAGTTTCCATACCCAGATGTGGCCCTCTGGACAAAACGTTTGCCCGCCCCTGATATATGGTATAGTATACAGTATTATCTTACTGGTAACACTGTGAGTATGTGATATAGGTACAGTTTCCCATCCTATTCCCACACTGTCCTCATCTCAGAACATTTTGAGTTTTTGCTGTACAGACGCTCCCTGGGTTATGCAAGACCCGACTAGTGCAAATCCGCACTTACGGAAAAAGTTCTGTAAGCTAGAAATTGGAGGGGTTTTTTTTTTTGGGGCGTCATGGTCGGAGATACGTTTCCGACATACGCAAAATTCGAGTTACGCAAGGCGTTCCGGAACGGAACGCTTGTGTAAGTCGGGGAGCGTCTGTACTATGTTTGTTCTTTGTGAATCACTGCTGTACATTAAATTATTAAAGAATAAACATTTACAGATTCCATATACATTTGGCCATAATAGTGTAATTTCTCTCCCTGTGTATCTATGTATATTAAAAAGAAACGGAAGGCTTCCTGTTGGCCAAAGTCCAATGAGGAGACCAGTATCACACAAGTAGGGAGGGTTACTCCCCAATAAGAGTTTACAACTCATAGTACCTTACAAAGTGGTGTATATGTAATGCACAGTTTCGTACTATATTTTTTTCCATTCAGCTATTTATTTTTTGTAGAGAGAAAGAAGAACTAATGTTTGGCACTTCTGTCCATGTTTTTTTTTTTTTTTAAATGCACATGCGCGTGTGCGCACACACACATACACAAAACTATCAGTCTTAAAATAGGTTGGGGTCTGAGATTTGGCTTTCTCTGGATGCTAGAGCAAATCAGTTACACAGCTGTGACAGTGTCAGAAGCTGCAGCCACTGAGCAATAGGAAGCTGCACCCATTGAGACACTTTCATCTGGGTAATTCATGAACGTTCCTGTTTTACCTCTGGTGTGTGGTAGTAGACAGCCAATATAATAGAAATAATACTCTTTGGAATTACTGCTTCCATTAGGTTATTTTTATTCAAGTGATCTATTACATCATCTAAACTGGATTTAGAAGAGTTTAAAAGTTCCAAAAAGAAAACAAAACCAAGAGAGAGAGGCTTTATTTTATTTATTTCAGCTTATAATAATACATATTAGCTATGCCAGGCTTTAGGCAAGGTGTCTAGGTGCCACAAATTAATAATACTGCCACATAAAAGATTGAAGGAGCCGCTGCTCCTCACCCCAAAACCAAATGAGTAAATGAGGAAAATAAAAGTCAAAATAAATATTCCTTCATACCATGAGCACTCACCTTTATCATGTCCTTCCCTGGGTAAGTAGATAGGTCTTGTGGAGTTCCCAGAAGGCCAGATCTGGGATGCTTTTCTTGTGCACTTGTCATTAAGGCTAAGGTGTACTTGTCATGGGTATTTTTAGTAAAAATCATGGACAGGACTCGGGCAATAAACAATAAATCACAGAAGCCCCAGCCCCACTGCCTGGGGCTGACAGCTGGAGCTCCCTGCCATGCTCAGGGCTGAAGCTGTCACAGAGACCTGTTAAGGTCATGGAATCCATGACCTCTGTGACCAAATTGTATCCTTAGTGATAAGTCTGCATTTATGTCACTGTCTTCTGAAACTGAAGAAATGTGTAAAGAGTTTGCGACCCATAGAAAGATTTCATGTTCACTAAATAGCAATGATACAACAGTAACAGGAGTCAAAGCCAATTAATGCTCATCTCTGCAGTCTCACTGCTGTAGTATAACAGGTTGCCAGATTTAATTTATTTTAAATTTTTCAAACGCATGCTGCTACCTTATCCAAATAGTCTAATAGAGCTTTCTATTGGCTTATTTCACAAGAGCATCTCACCCTTCCCTGAAGGGTATGAGAACAAGCCACCCCAAAATCACTGTTGAAATACGTTTTTAAAATATTAACATAATAGGTTTATTACTTCCTAACGTAGCAGCGGTAGCTCCTCCATAGTTGATTCAAGCTAGCTTCTCATTTCAAATCCCAGCTTCAGTACCCACGTTGGTCCCTAGATCGAATAGGGCCTACTCTATTATAGGGCCCCTAGTACTGCTATGATACAAATAATTTAAGAAAATATATAAAAGCAACAGTATACATTTGATATCACATTGTCTCAACAGAACAAAGGGGAAAGTTCTGGATAAATCCATTTTACTGCAATGGAGCTTTGATGATTTACCCCAGCTTCAGATGTGGCCCACTGTGTCTATAACTAATCTTTTGTATCCCTGCGCTTATACCCATCTGGCTAAATGGCAGTCTACTCCTTCACACTGTTCATGTTACCTCTCTAAGGATAGGTGCCAAGTGATCCTGCAGGAAGTTTCTCCACTGTGGCAGCATTGCCACATGGATGACATATTTCGCTTTATCTCTGCTGGGACTTGTGTGTCAAAAAAACCCAACAGTCTGCATAGGTGCAGGAACTAGGGTATGCTGGGGGTGCTGCTGCACCCCTTGGCTTGAAGTGGTTTCCATCAGATACAGGGTTTACAGTTTCATTCAATGGCTCTCAGCACCCCCACTATCCAAATTGTTCCAACATCCCTGACAATGATGAAATAAAAAAGTGTTCATGGATGCTTATAGCTGCCAAAAAGATAGGCTGTACTGCAGCTAAAGGTTGGGAAACCATTTGAACTACATGGGGGTCAAAACCTAAGTAAAGTGAGTGTATAACCTACAGGCACTCGGAGAGAAGACAAGTCTCATGCAGGCAACAGGGACACATTACAAAGGAGTGAATTTGATGAAAGATAACTGCAAAGTAAATATTTATAAAATGACAATATGGGAATCTTTCTGCCTGTGCACTAAACACTCCATTCACAGTCCCTATAGGTATGGCATAGTCAGCTAAATTATTAACAGCATATATTACTTAGTGTTTATATGGGGCTTTTCATTTTTAAGGAATTGTACAAATATGAACTAAGTATTATTAATACTGGTCTATATTGCTGCTCTTCTCATTGCCCTCCCTCCCCTCACCCCCTGGAATACCCTTCTTCAACAATACAAGGGACTAGTTAAGGGGAAAGGAAAACTCTCCAAGAGATCCCTTGCATTGTGTACATAGGGACCCAACTAAGATCTGGGCTACATTGAGCTAAATGTGATACATCCACAGGAGGTTTGTCTACACTGTGCTTTTGTCCACACTGCACAGGTGTGAATTTTAGTGCGTGCTAAAGTGCTGCTCACCAACTGGCCTGTTTGGACCCTGTTGCACTAAGGAACTTTTAGTGTGCACCATGTCATGTAGTCCTGTTTCAAACTAGGGAACATGCACTAGGGAACAGTTAGTGTGTGCCAGCAAGGTCCATGCTGGCCAGTTAGTGCAAAACACACTAGAGTGGGCTAAAATTCACTTCCCAGTGCTGTGGACTAAAATACTGTGCAGACAAGCCCTGAGTAAGAAACAATCCCTGTCCCAAAGAATTTAAAATCTAGATACACAAGGCAGACAAAGGATTATTATCTCCTATTAAATAAGGGGAACCATGGCATAGAGAGATTACGTGATTTGCCCAAGGTCACCCAGGAAGCTTCTGGCAGAACTGAGATATGTATCCAGATCTTCTGCGTACCAATCCAATGCCTTAACCAAAAGACCATCCATCCTTCCTAAAAATGAACCATTGGCCAAATCCTGTAGATCCGCCAGGTCAGAGCCATCCGAGTGTCTGTATGTTTGTCACCCTATGCAGCTTCCTGGCTGTTGCTCCTCTGACACTGGACAGTCATAGACTCTCTGGCTGCATTGCAACCTGCGACCCTCCTTAATTGGGAGGTCCCTACTGTGGTGCTGGAGATTGGAAAGGGTAATGCAGCCTCAGCTTTTATTACCTTTCCTGCCTAATCTCCCCAGACCTAGTGGGAGCTGATGGGTAGATCATGAAAGTTTGATCTGGCCTATTTATTCATGTTATTTGTACTAGGCAAAATCCACTTTATTTGAAAGACACGGTTAAAATGTTTTCTTGCCTGTTTATTTTTTCCCTCCTCATCCCTTTTGTTCCTCATCATTTAGTTTGCATGTGTTGACTCCTTTTGTCAGTGTGCTGGCTGTAAAACTGAAACTATACATTTATGGTTGGCACTACAAATAGGCAGGGTGGATAAAAAAGAATGAGAGATTTGAAATCCATTATGTTGGAACCCAGCTTTTCCTTTTCCTTTGGAATTTTTGAAAGGTCAATAAATACAAAGTGTAAGGAACATTTTAACAGTTTCGTGTCTTTGAGCACAAATCATGGTGGGTGTTATTGTGGAACTGTCAGAGCATATAATTTTTTTAATATATGGTTTCCAGAGGAACGTATTGATGGTGCACACCATGGAACAGTAAATGGAACTCATTGCACTTTATAAGTAATGGAGGTAAGTGTAACTTTTCTTTGGGTATATGTCCCTGTGGGTGCTCCATGTTGTGTATATGTGCGTATGCGCCTGTATGCCTTCAATTGGAGATTTTTCTTCAGTAGTGTCTGTGGGTCCATGCCTGCATGGTACACATCCTCATACTCTGGACCGAGGGTGTATAGGGAGGGGCAGTCCCGCTGCCACTCCAGTTCCTCTCAACTGCCTGTGCCTAGAGATGAGTGTTGTGTCCACTACTTACCTGATATCTTTACCTTCTTTGTTCTGTATGTTACTTAAATACCTTATTTTTAGTTTTAGTTTTTCACCTCAGCACTGGTTTTCAGTTTCCTTCTGCTGTTGGAGGGACACCACCCCTCCATTCTTTTTTGGCCATGGCTAGGACCTCCAGCCCTGGGCCTTTCTTCCTCAGCTGGGGTATAGTCCATGGTAGGTTATGTCCAAAACTCTGGGCTTCAAACCCTGCCAGACCTGCCACAGGTCTTTCCCCCTCAGCGATGGGTGCTCCAGCTGCCTTGAAGGGTCTCACATCTCATTTAAATGCAAGGTCTGTGCTAGATTTTAAAAGCCAATCTCACAAGCTTAGGGGAGATGGATTGAAGCTCTTTCTCATTGAATGATCTCTGAGACCCACAGGGGCTGATTCTCCCCTCCCCTTCAATCCCATACATCAGTATGTCTCTCAATGTGTATTGGTGGCCTCTTTGACTTTGGCTCCAGGGAGCAAAGGTAAGAGGTCTCTGGGAGAGATCTCCCCCAAAATTGGGGTCTAAGGAGACCTCATGCCCAGCTCTAGGTACCGGCTTCTTCTAGCACCCAGGGTCTAGTACTGCCAAAGAGATCTTCCCCCACTCCACCCAAGGAAAACTCACTTGGCTAGCAGCCACATTCAACACCATTCTCGATACCCCCAGAGGCCTCTAGATGCAGGGACTCAAAGAAGCTACTGTCCTTAACTTTGGCATTCTCTGTGGGCCCTGGGCCTAGTGAGAACGCAGACCGCTCATCTGCATCATCTGGTACTGCTTGACCTGCTTCAGCTGGAGGAGTACTGCCCCAGATCACCAGTACCAATTTCATTCCTCTGACAAGAGAACCAGGTTCCCCTCTCCTGAGAGTTGCAGATGAGGAAATCTTTCTTGGTATTGACACACCCAGTTGCTCCAACTTACCCATCGGTACTGCCACATTCCACCTCAAAAAGCTGGATGCTGATACTGACTTGGATCCCATCTCCCTTCAGCCACTCATACCTATCCAACCGCCAATACCAAACCATCTGCTAGTACCACTGCCCTTGGCTTCCCCATTGGACACGGGATGATGCATCTTCTGAATCGGACATCTCTGTCCGGGACTCAGCCACCTTTCCCTTCCACTCCTCCATTCCCTTCACCATACCCGGAAGAGGAAACTCAAGAATCTGGCCATCACCCTCCCTGCCAACCTTGGCAGGAGCATTCCTGAGGTGGTCCTGCCTTTTCTTATGCCCTGCCCCATTAGGCATGTCGGAACCCTTTGGTGACCAGTTTTACAGGGTGCCATAAATGGACCCACAAAATCTCTTCCCCGGGAAGCCCCCTGTACTAAAGAGGACTTTGAGGAGCAGCAGCGTCTAAGAACTGAGGAGGAAACACCTCCTTCCAACAAATCTTCATCATCTCCTGATGCAGCAGCCATGCCTCCACTCCCATCCTCCAGGTATGACTTTAAAGTTTGTCAGGGCTTGATGAAGAGTGTGGCCAAGACTTTACAGATCCCCCTGGAGGAGGTGCAGAAACCCTAGCATTCCCTGTTGGAAAGCATCCATACTACATCACAAGGCAAGCTAGTGCTGCCTGTTAATGATGCACTGTTGTCACCTGCCTGTAACATCTGGCAGACACCTGCAACCGTTCCACCTATGTTCAAGAGGGCTGACAAAAAACACCATGTTCCAGCAAAGGGTTCTGAATAGCTGTTCTTGCATCCCACCTCCCACCTCCTTGTTGGTAGATATGGGCAATGGAGGAGCAGCCAGCACCAGCAGAGATCTGCTCCGTACAACAAAGAACTTGCGTTCCTCGGCTGCAATAGCTGCTCCTCAGTGACATTACAATATTCAGAGTCGCAAATTATCATGCCCTGCTAGCAAAATAGGATCACACCAGCTACTCAAAGTTCTCTCCATTTATTGATTATCTGCCACAGAACCAGAGGGACTAATTTCAAGCCCTCATTTCTGAAGATCAGACTGTCGCTCAGGCGTGTTTACAAGTGTCCCTTGATGCAGTTGACACAACAGGTTGCTCTGCAGCCACCGACGTGATTATGTAGCGAGCTTTATGGCTGCAGTCTTCCTCAAAGTGTAGATAACTTTGAAGGGTCTGAGCTCTTCAGCAACACGAAGGACAAGTCCCTGCATTCTCTCGTGGACTCCTGGGTGGCTCTGGGTATTTATGTTCCTGCAACCAAGAGGAAATTTAGTACATTTCAGGTGGACCTACGATCTCACCTGGACCAATGATCTCACCTGGCTCACTTTTATATTTTATCCCCTTTGAGCCTATGGGAAGTTGCTCTCTCTTCTCCACTGATCCTTTTAAGACGGTGTTCCTCCTACCCATTACCTCAGCCAGATAAATAAGTGAACTGGGAATGCTTATAGCTGACCCATCTTTACACAGTGTTCTACCATGACAAGGTGACTCTCGGCCCTCAACTTTGCTTCCTGCGGAAAGTCACTTTGGACTTTCACATCAATCAGGCTATCCAACTACTGGTCTTTTAACACAAATCTCACTCCTTCCTCCAGGGAAGAGGCTACCCTACATGCTCTAGATGTGAGAAGGGCCCTCACTTTCTGTCTCGACCGGACCTGACCTTTCAGATTTTCACCTAGACTCTTCATCTCTATTGCTCATGCAAGACAGAGACATCTGCACAAAGACTTTCCAGCCTGGCATGCTATGAAATGACCCAAGTTACACCTTCCATCTAGGGTGGCGGCCATTCTACAGGAGCTCAACCTCAGTAGCCCTGCTCAAGAATGTACCCATTGCTGATATTTGCAAAGCTGCTACTTGGTCATCAGTGCATACATTCACTCAGCACTTTGCCTTCATCTGTGCTTCCAGATTCAACGCAGCCTTTGGTGAGGCTGACCTCCAAACTGTTATGGATTCATCTCCTTAGCGCCTTCCTCCATATTGAAATACTGCTCTGGAGTTTCACAAAGTGGAGACCCATAGGGACATATACTCAAAGAAGGATAGGCTTTTCACCTGTATAGTAATTGGCATTGTTTGAGATGTTATGTCCCTATGGGTGCTCTACCACCTGCCTTCCTTTCCCCTCTGCTTCGGAGTCCTTGTCTTTGGACTTCAGAGTTAAGAAGGAACTGGGGTACCAGCAGGTCTGTCCCTCCCTGTTTACCATCAGTCTGGAGCACGACGATTATTTAGGATGCAAGTGCAGACCCGTGGCCACTGCTGAAGAAAAATCTCGGATTGAAGATGCGAATATGCAAACAATATGGGACATAACATCTGAAAGAACTCCAGTTCCTGCACAGGTAAATAACCTCTCCTTATTTCCATTGTATAGAAAGGGAAACCGAGGCACAGAGTGGTGAAGAGACTTGCTCGAGGTCATACAGCAGGTCAGTGGCAAAGCTAGAGGTCTCCTGACTCCCAGGCCAGTGCTCTATCCTCTGAACCACTCCTCCCTCCCCGTTCTGTGGGGTAATATTTTATCATTTTTATTTTTAGTGTAATATATGGTAATAATAATTCAACAGATCATAACAAGTATTAGAAATAGATTTTAAATATATTTATGTACTATAACTGTGCACTATTATGATCAGAAGCAAATAATATTCTCTGTTAAGAAAGATTTCTCCATCCTTATTCCTCCAGTTCAGCGGCATTATTTAAGAGAAAAAGAGAGAAGTGAGCCTAAAAATATTTTAATTATAACTTGACCGTTCTGACACAAACCAGTGAAAGCTAGGAGATTCAAAGATAAGGCTTATATACTAGGGGTATATCTACACTGCAATTAGACACCTGTGGCTGGCTTTGCCAGCTGACTCGGGCTTGTGGGGCTTGGGCTGCATGCAGGGCTGTTTAATTGCAGTTTTGACTTTCCGGGAGGCTGCAGGCTGAGCCCCACAAGCCCGAGTCAGCTGGCACAACCAGCCCCGGGTGTGGCTTTTTCCCTCTCTTTCTTCCCAATGGTCAAAGTTAAAGATGCATTGTTAATCTTCAGTGTTCTTGGTTTTTCCAGTTTGGTTCCATATGTTATGATTTAATGTTTTGTGGGATTTTAAGCAATAATAAAACACTTATTTCATAAGTGTGGGAATGTTGATGAATGGTTAGAAACAGGGACTAGGTGCTAGGTAACTCCCCGGTTCTCTTCCTGGTTTTGTTACTGACTCGCTGTCTGATCTTGGTCAAGTCAGTTTAAACTCTCTGGGTGAAATCCTGGCCTCACTCAAGTTGACAGGTAAATTCCTATTGACTTCGGTGGGGCCAGCATTTCACCCTCTGTGGCTCAATTTATTTGCGCATTAAATGAGGTTAATGATACTTACCTCATATGGGTTTTGTGAGGCTTATTTAGGGTTTGTAAAGAGTTTTGAAATCCATGGATGAAAGGTGCTAAATAAATGCAAAATATTTGCTTTTCCTTTTAAATGATTGACTATTGTCTCTTTGCTATACGATAGTTATTCGTAGCTGATTTAACCAGCAACCAAAGCCATGATTAAACATTATATATACGTGCATGTAGTTTTGCTCAATGGGTGTGAGACCCAATAAATATTTTAGCTAGAACAAAGCTTTCCTTCAGTTCTAATGCAGGGATTATAACCTGTATTGTTGCCTTTAGTGTTCACACAGGCATTAAGCTTTGTTGCGTTAGCAAAGGTAGAGGCATTAAAAAGTAATCTGATGTCTGTGAAAATGCACTGGTCTTTTGGCAGGCATATTGGACAACCTGTGAGCTGTTTGCGTCAGAACAGCCCATCCACTGTTGTAATTCACAGCTGACTGAGGAGGATAAGAAATTCTGCCTTAGAGAATGACTACACATGCCTGCAGTGTGAGTGGCAGTAGCAAGCAGTGGTGATTCATTCTCTTGACCCTGAAATTGCCAGCATCCAGAGAAAAACTATTCGTTTTGAACAAGAAATATTTTATCCAACAGAGAATGTAGGCATTATAAACTATTAATCAGGACATTTGTTCTGAAAGTGTTTTTAATTTGCAGATTTAGTGGAGAGGGAATCTCAGATTAGTCTATGAAGGCGGTAGATTGAACTGCAGATTTTTAGGAACTCCTCAAATTGCACCTTAGAAAGTTTCAGTCTGTAAATGCTAATGAAACGTTTCCTATTTGTATGGCTTAATGTTTTCTTGGAATGACATCTCTCCAGTACAGATATAAAACAGCCAGTTTAATTTGCTATGTCTTTTCTACAGAAATAGCACCCGAGGCTGTTACTTTGCTAAATCTCATGCATTAAGCAGGGTCCAGCCTAGTTGCTAGTTAAATGGGAGACCTCAAAGGAAAACCCAGATGCTGCAGGTAATTTTGTTGGTGATTCAGCCGGTACTATTCTTTCCTCTGAATCACTACTGAACCATTCCCAAACTAGGTGTTAGGGACATTATATTTCTGGAGCAGCTACAGCTATTATCTGGATGAGGCATAAAGATCATAAATGCTGCCTCAGCCCTGATATTGTTATGAGCTCTGGAACGGTGAACCCCCACTGAAGTTAATGGGGTTCCATGCAGGCTCAGGGGTCTGTTCAGATGGAGTTTATTAGAATCATTGAATCTCAGGGTTGGAAGGGACCTTAGGAGGTCATCTAGTCCAACCCCCTGCTCAAAGCAGGACCAATCCCCAACTAAATCATCCCAGCCAGGGCTTTGTCAAGCCTGACCTTAAAAACCTCTAAGGAAGGAGATTCCACCACCTCCCTAGGTAACACATTCCAGTGCTTCACCACCCTCCTAGTGAAAAAGCTTTTCCTAATATCCGACCTAAACCTCCCCCACTGCAACTTGAGACCATTACTCCTTGTGCTGTCATCTGCTACCACTGAGAACAGTCTAGATCCCTCCTCTTTGGAACCCCGTTTCAGGTAGTTGAAAGCAGCTATCAAATCCCCCCTCATTCTTCTCTTCTGCAGACTAAATAATCCCAGTTCCCTCAGCCTCTCTTCATAAGTCATGTGCTCCGACCCCCTAATGATTTTTGTTGCCCTCCGCTGGACTCTTTCCAATTTTTCCACATCCTTCTTGTAGTGTGGGGCCCAAAACTGGACACTTCTTGTAAGTTTCTTTTTTGTGTTTAACATCAGCAAGGATTTCACTGTTAAGCTAAGCTGGTTGCCTGCCATATTTACTATTCTTTCTACACATCGGGATGGTTTATTCCTGCAACCTCAATAAGGATTCTTTAAAATACAGCCAGCTCTCCTGGACTCCTTTTCCCCCTCACGTTGTTCTCCCAGAGGATCCTGCCCATCAGTTCCCTGAGGGATTCAAAGTCTGCTTTTCTAAAGTCCAGGGTCCGTATTCTGCTGCTCTCCTTCCTATTGCAGGTTTGGGACCTTGATTGCTAGGAGGAGAGTGAGAGAGAGCCCCAACAGTTCTTAGCAAAGTAGCCATAAGCAGTGGAATCTGTGCTGCACAGCATGGAATGCAATGGAAACAGCTCTTTAAATTGGTATGATGTGCTCTGAGAATATAGGCAAAAAAGAACTGTAGAAATACAGAAGCACATTTTTAAAGTGTGGATATTATGAACGAGCCTTTAAACACTACAGAAACTTAACCCTAAAACTCACAACTATAATTGCTGCTGTGCTATTGCGGGTTATGATATATTGTACTGTCCGTTGCAGTTCTTAAATATAGATATACAGTAGGGGGCTGATTCTCTGTCTTGTGTAGTTACACCTGTGCAAAGAGGTATAAGATGCTACCAATCTGATTTGGTAGTGTTTTTTGAACCAACTCTGCACAAGTATGCATGTCCAAGGAAAGAATCTGTCTCAAATCTATGCATAAACTGATACCATGGCACAAGTATTTTCATCACATTCATTAATGTTGAAAATATAAATTTGTGTGTGGTAGCTGCTCGCCTCTCCTCTGTTTACTCTTGTTAAAACATTTGCAGAACAGCCTCGAAGTTCTCAAGTTTACCACTCTGTGAGTCATAAACTAACAAATTATTTACAGCCAAGCTGTTACAAATATGCTCAGAGTAGGCTTTCTGTGTGATCTTTATGGAATGTTATGTGATTAGATAATCTGTTTTATCACAAAATTAACCCAGCCTCCCATTGACTTTTGACTTTGTTCATATGGATGTGTGTTCTGATTCTAGTATTATTATGGAGATTCATATCTTCATAGTGACTGATTTAGCAAGAGAAATAGAATCTAGAAGTGAAAAATAACTACAGTTGTATGGTATGCAGTTCAAATAGATTGTTTTTCTATTATGTATGTAAAATAGAACTTGAATCTGTAGCTGTGTTTTTACTGGAAATTTCATAACACATTTTCTGCAAGAATAGAATTAAGAGTTTAATTTTCACTTGTCTCAGACTGGGGTGCTTGCTTTGTGTGTTCAGAATTTTTCTGCCAAAGTCCTTAAATTCTCCCAAACATCTGAATATAAGTGATTCAGAATAGCTGTGTGATTTAAGGAAATGAGTGCGTGCTGCCCTGACAGTACATACTATGTGCAGATGTGTAATGTTATATATTTGGGTTTGATTATTTCTGCGTCCTCTTAATGCAGATTCCATCTATGATCATGGTGTAGTGCTTGCTGCATCTGCCACTGATTGCAGGAAAGCCACATATGTCATTTAAATAATTAGATCAGACTCTGTTGTTCCATTTAGGCAGAACCTGGAGCTATGAACTGTGCAGAGTCCTCCCCTCCCAGGAGGAATTAAGTGTCAGGAAATTCCTCCTGGTGCTAACTGGTATGCAGAGGGGACACATTCACTGCCACAGTTCACAGGTGTAGCATACTCCCTCAGCACAACTGGCCAGATCAGCTGGGTGAATCCTGGAAAAGGCAGTGACATGGCCAAACCCTTCCCTTTGGGGTTTTTGGTCCCCAGAAGATGCATGGAGGGAACAATCTCTGTGCTCCAGGGAGATCAGGAGGCCCAACTGCTATACAGAGAGACAAGAAAAAGGAACTCCTGACCTCTCCAGCCCCAATTGTACATTCACAGAGCAGACTTACGCAGTCTGGCCCATCAGTATTCTCTACATGTGGCCCAATCTGTTGGAGGAAACTGGAATGCTGCCTCAAGATGTTTTTATGTTGAGCGAAATCTCATCGGGGACTGCTTTTAAAGATAAAGGGTGAAATCCTTCCCCATTGGAGTGGATGGGAATTTTTCTATTGACTTCTTTGGGGCCAGGATTTCACTAAGCTCCTTATGTCCATAGAAAAGTGCAGTATCTCATGAATTGCTGTTATGGGTCTGTTGTTCATGACTTGGGGTACTGTAGCTCAGGCTAAGGGCTGGTCCACACTAGGGGCGGGGTTCGAAGTAAGATACGCGACTTCAGCTACGCGAATAGCGTAGCTGAAGTCGAAGTATCTTACTTCGAACTAACGCGACTTACCTCGCGTCCGCGCGGCGCGGGATCGATGTTCGCGGCTCCCACGTCGACTCCGGTAACTCCGCTCGTCCTGCAGGAGTACCGGAGTTCGAAGTAGCGCGTTCGGGGATCGATTTATCGCGTCCAGACAAGACGCGATAATTCGATCCCCGATAGTTCGATGGCTACCCGCCGATTTCAAACAAAACTCCAAAGTGAAATTCAACTTTATTTGCTGAAGTTTTACACTCAGCAGCAGCATATTTCCTGATCAAGTTCACTTTGCTCATGTGCTTCCAGGCAGTTTCACAACTAGAAATGTGCAGCGAGCTGAAATACTTGTGACTGACTGAAAATTCCTGTTAACTTCATTTTTGGGTAGTTTATTAAGAAAACTTTTAAAAATAGCGCAATGCTGCCGTGTTTGCTATTAAAACAACAAATAAAAAAACCTCCACCTTTTCCTCTGATGTAAATGGAAATGGGCCACTTGCTCATTTGATCAGAAGAAATTCACATATGTGAAAACTGTGTAACTCCCTTTTATTTTTATGGGATGAGCAAAAATGTATGGAGATAGAGAGGACAGGTGTATCTATGAAGCAATAGAAAGTTTAGGAATAATGCCTTTCATTGAAAGTGAATGTGGTGAATTATTTTATTTTATTTTTTTTGAAGGAGAGAGGAGAGTAGCTGTAAGAGACACTTTTACCAGAAATGTCAGTCTTCTTCTTTTTTTTTTTTTTTTTTACATAGATACATTGTGCATTTGGATTATCAATCAGAGAAGGTGGTTATGAGGGTAAAACTAAGCAGCCCAGAATGTAGTAGGGAGAGGTTCTCAAACTATGGTTTGTGGAGTACTTGGTGGTGGTTTACAGAGAGGTGGCTGGTCATATGGTCCTGATTCTTCTTTCAAGCCACTAAGTCATATAAAAGACAGATAAATACACATCTACTACTTTCCTGACATTATTTTTCCATGTAAGCAACTGTTGTAGTTGCCTTAAGGACATTATATGTGGGAAAGGAGGTGATTTGTGTTTCTATCTTTGGTTCATGCTATGAAATATTTGAGAACTCTTGTAGTTTTGGATGAAAATGTCATGAGCTCTGCCTGGACTAGTTCAAAGTTTAGAGATCCTGAAGCAAGGGCTCTCTTTGGCTACTATCTTTATGGCGCATGGAGATGGGTGAGGAAATCGTATTGCTAGTTTCTTTGTGCGTCTTGATATTGGGTCTGTTTTCATTAACTTTCCTTTCATATTTACATTGTTTCTATTTATGTCCTGTTATCTAAGTTGGACCAAGAACAGGAAACTGCCATGGATTATCCATGCCATTAGGAAGAATTTTAAATGCTATAATTATTCTTCTTTTATCAAAGCCCATTACTTTGAGTTGCTGGATGCTGCAGCTAAAAATTTATCCAAATCTCTTTGTTTCTTCCATTCCTGCAGTGATTAACAACAATTTTAAAAAATCTGACAAGAAACCTAAATATCTATATTATATGGTTGTTTAAAATGTGTTGAGTATGCCATCAGCAAAGGAAGAAATATCCCAACTAAAGAATGAAGTATGAAATAGAAATTTATCCACTGCAATCAGCTGCTGTCAGTGTGGAATGTGTAACACAGATTGAGCAATGAATAGGTTGGAGAAAGAGGGAATGATTTTTGGAGGGGGAGGGAGGGCTGCCTCTTCTTTAGAAGACAGAATTATTACAGACAAACTATCCCTTTTTATGTGCAGCTTCAGTTAATCAAATGCTTTGCAGCATCTGCTGATTTTAACAACTTGGGTGGTCAATGATGGAAGGCTGGCTCGTTTCACTGTGGCTTTCCCACCCTACCTGCTGTCTGCTTTGCTGTGTATTGAACTCAGTTTATGGATTTTCTTGGCTATACCATGTGATTTTGGCAGCATTCAGTGGTGTCTAACAGTATGTGCTACCTAGCGCTTCCTAGCTTTTCAGAAGCCTTTGTACAAACAGCAAAGAATCCTGTGGCACCTTATAGACTAACAGACGTTTTGCAGCATGAGCTTTCGTGGGTGAATACCCACTTCTTCGGATGCAAGTGAAGTGGGTATTCACCCACGAAAGCTCATGCTGCAAAAGGTCTGTTAGTCTATAAGGTGCCACAGGATTCTTTGCTACTTTTACAGATCCAGACTAACACGGCTACCCCTCTGATACTTTGTACAAAGTTATTAGTTGCAGTTCTAGAGATGTGCACCTGCTAATCTCTCTCCCTTTTCAATGAAAGGAATTATTCCTAATCTTTATATTGCTTCATAGATACACCTGTCCTCTCCATCTCCATATCATTCGTTCAGAATCCTACCTTCTTTATTATTTGTAAGGGTAACAAATAAGGGCTTTGTTCATGAAATGACTAGATACCATATGATGTGTACAATATAAACACCTACATACAGTCAAATAGATTCTTAATGTCAGCCAGGAATGAAAGTGTACGATTAAGTGCATCATTCAACTGTCACAAGTGTCTTCTGCTTTGCTAGTTAATTAGAAAGTCTTAATTACTTCTAAAGAAATACTCTTCTGTAATGAGGAATTGTATATATCTCAAGGGCTTCTTTTCACAGTTCCAAATAAGATTTTATTAATCTAAAATCTGTAGCTCTTCAATTGACTTATATTTGTTTGTCTTTTTTCTTTTATTCCTTTGGCAGACAAAGTTCCTAGGAAATCGCAAGAGTCGTATTTTTCAGGATTTCAAAGAGCCGTCATTTATCTTTGTGGATAGAAGTAACGGACAATGGTGCCCCAACCATCAGTTCAAGCTGCTTGCAAAAAGGCTTCTGTACAAACGGCATGAAAGGTAACCTAACCGCAGCAAGGGCCCCGGTGTACTTTAGCTCTGCTTGACATCTTTTCTCCCCCACTCCTCATTCAGACCTCCTAATTACCACTCTGAGGAGTAGTTAATTAGACTGGCTAATTCCAGGATTCTAACTAAAAAAGGAGCAGATTGTTTCTGCTCTCTGATACTTTTCTAGATAGGAAACAGCTCTTGAAGACAAATGGTACATGCCTCATATTTGTGCTCCTTGCAATGGAAGGCTGTTGGTTTTAGTCAAGAGGTTTTTCAAGAGGTATAGAGTAGTAAGCAAACAGGGAGTGGTGAGCTGTGGTTGGAGATGTACTCTTCTGAATCTCTGTCTGCTATGGAACCATCTTACTTTGACTTGGCCAGTCCTGAGGCATCTGAACAGTTTCACAGAGATCCAAGTCTTTGACAAAGGAGCTGTTACAGAAGCTGTGGCTTTGACAAAAATCTTCTGAGATGAAACGTGAATGCCCTGGATTAGAAGAACCCATTGCCTTGCATTGAGTTAATCCCCACCTTTCAGATGCCGGGAATGTTATTGGAGGCATATAACAAAAAAGAATCTTGCACCCTCCCCCGCTCCCAAACTGTTCCGCATTGCCAGATCAATGAACAGAAGTAGTCAACATAAACCACGTTTTCTGGTGGCTACCCACAGCACATAAGGATTCAGTTATAATGAATTATGCTAACAATATTTTGATAATTAGCAAAAAAAAGTCTTACCCTCCGACAGACCTCCTAATTCTCACTGTGTATAATATTTAAAATTCCAGCAGTTCGTATTTTTACACTAGTAGAACCCAAGTAGTTATGAGACTCTGAATGTGATCTTCTCTTAAGGGTAATTTTTAATTTATTAGCATTTGGAAACTAATTAAGATATTTGCTTGAAAATAGTTCAGGTTTTTTTAAAACAATCAAGCTTTACTCAGGGTTTCTGCGCCAGATTTACACTTTTTTCCCCATAGGAAACAAAGATGCTGAACATCTGCTTTAAATGCAAAATGGAGCCTAACATTCAGCGGTGTTGCTCGTGATGCAATTTTACCCTTAAAGAACTCTGAGCAGATCTACCTCTGAGAGATATTTTTAAAAAATCCAGAAGAGGTAGAATATGACAGATTTCAAAATGTTTTATATAACTTTCAACAAGAAGCAATTTATAGCAACCTTAGATTTATGTAACTTCTAACTCTGATTTTTAGTGGCATAATTTAGAGAAGCTGTAGTGCTTTCACTATAATTTTAAGGAATATGTAATCAGTCTGTCTAATCTATTTTAAGCATTTCTAAGGAATACATCACTATAGTTTCTAGGTGCCACAGCTGAATACAACTGACAGCTTGCCATAAACTTGTATTATACAGAATATCAAAAAGGAAAATGTGTGTGTTTGTTTTTAAAGAAAGTCTGCTTACTGCAATCCCGGGTTCCAGAATTGTGCCATTAGTAAAGCCTGTATTAAGGAATCTGTATTCATTGTGAATCTCACTCTTTGGTCTGGGGGGGAACTCAGTTTGTCCTGGAAAAGTGATGCTTTTGGTTTGTTAAGGCCAGGTACTTGTTGTCGTAGTCATACAATACTCAGGAGTGTCAGAAACATCAAGCAAGGGTGATTTCATATAATCTTAGTCGAAAAGTGATGCATGCATCCAATTGCAGTGGCCCAGGTTTGGAACATAATAAACAATATGAAATTTTCAAATGAAGAATAAAATATACCTAGGAGAAACCTGCAATATGGCATAATACCTTTTGTATGCATATAACTGGAGGTAGTTGAACAATCTTGAATAATTTATTTAATGAATTTTATGATATTATTCAAATAAATTATTCAGATATTTTGCTCATTATTTGCTCGGCTTATAGAGAAGGGTGAATAATTCATGAACATTTTCATTTAATGGTTTAATCAGGGAATCTTCTTAATAAATATTTTCATTATTTGTTCTGTTCTACCAATAGCAGCATCTGCCCAAACCCCACTCTTAGATGTGCAATAAGTATACACTACTCTGCAATTGTAGGAATTTTGTTATATGCTGTATGGTAGGGTATACTACTTGTCTGGGTCTTGGGAGAGGCAGGAGAAAGGTGGCAGTTAGAAAGCTGTGGAGCTCCAGGCCAGGGAGGTAAGGGCTAACAGCGGGAACATGAAACACCTGAACCCTGTGGGCCTTTCTGGAAGCCAGTTGGAGCATATAAGAGGAAGTGCAAGCTAAGAGCATTGGACTGGGAGTGGCTAAAAGAACAGCAGCTGGTCTGCATCTCCGGGAGTCAACACTCCTAGTGTCACCGTAAGCCTGTTTTGTTTAGAGTTCATATATTTTCAACTTGTTTTCTCCTGATTCTGAAGAGGAAGAGCATCCAAAGACTATTTTCAGTCCACTAGAAATCTTTACCAGAGAGAAGGGGAGAGAAAGAGAGAAGCACTCCAAAGAGCAGTAGTTAGATAGCCCTAGCCCAGCTGGAATTCCAGACTGCTGAGCGGGAGGGAGTTCTCCTCTACCAAGGCCTGGAGAGACGACCCCCCCCCCAATGACATGACCAAAAGTGTGAATAGTTGTGACCTATGGTAATGAATAGAGCTGAGTGGACACATCATAGCAAATAGTATACTTGAGAGTTCAGTGTCTTTTTCTGCTTGTCACTTATTTGAATGTATTTGTTGTTCAGATTTTACTGAACAGGTTATTTGGGGCCAGACGGTGCACTGGTCCTACACTGCCTCACAAGGGAACAGGAGGAAGTAGGTACTTTGCCCTCAGGGGCCCCCTCCTTGCACAGTTTGCATTAGGCTTCCTGGATTGCTGCTCTTCGGAGCATTGAGGCTGTGCCAGAGATGTGCCTCTCCTTCTGCCAGGAGCAAGTGGCCAGGGGGGCCAGGGAGTAGATGCCATATAAACATACCAATAGTAACATTCCATTTACTGGTGTGTAATTGTCTGCCATCACTGCAGCCTTGGACACAGTGCAGTTGAGTGTACATCCTCATTGCAAAAGCTGCAGTCAGAGCCTTTCTGATTCATGTAACTGCTTCTTGGCGAGGGCCATGGTGAGCGGTTTTGAGAAAACCTTCCCCCTTTTGTGTTAATAAGTAGTGCCCCACATAATATTCATTAGCTGCCTTCACTGATGTAGTATTGCTAGACTCAATCAGTAAAAATCATGAGTCAGCTCCTCCCCCTATAATAAATTTGGATTAAAAATGATGCAGTTTTAAAAAAATAAATGCTGGATCTTGTTTATTTGCCTCTTGGGTTTTGACCCTTCAGGATTCACATGCTCCAGCTTTTCTTCACAACCATGAGGACTAGAAACATATTTTCATTTTTTTAAATGAATGCTGAGATACTCCCCTAATGACATGATTCCAGATGATGGAGGTTTCAGAAAATGTCATAAAACTCATGGTGAAATTGCAAGAGTTGGGAATACTGCTGCTGATCAGCACATAGTAAGGTGTAATGGTAGCAAAGGAAGGAAATATGTCAGTTTCAACAGGCATGTTTAGGCCTAAACACAAGGGCCTAGTAATCAAATTAGTACCAGAATAAAATTGTCTTCACCAAGACCTTCATCTAGTCACAGGCCAGAATATTCTGCTGCAGAGCAATGTTAGATTTTTTTGTTCTCTTTGAAAAGGGTCGGGGAGGCCTACCTTTTGAGTTCGGATGATATATATGTTGTGCGGTCAGAGAGAGCTGTCAGTTTGCTCTTATCTGGAGCAGAAGGGTCATCTGAGGATGAAAGGGGATAGATGAGCTGCCACATTGCTCAAATTAATTTACATCATGGGGAGTATTTAAATGAAAGTATTACTAGTATTGGGCAGGAAAGAGCAGCACAGTATTTTGAGCTAACACCGATGTCCAAGAACAAAGTGTGCATGCCATTCAGGAACAGAGTAGGAAGCATAGTTTAATGTTCAGTGCAGTGGACTGGGAACTTGAGAGTTCAGGATTTAATTTCCAGCTCTGATTAATAATTGAGTGTGGCTCTGATACTATGGTTATGGGAGCACATGCTGAGTCCTTAAAGTGATCACAACTGGTAATGAAAGTGGGCATATCCCAGATTTGATGCTTATAACACCTTCATACTAGATGATCTAATGAAAATAATACAAAGGTGTGCAATTTATTGGGGAGCAAAAAATTAAAATGGATTTTATTATAGATCCTATATCATGTTTTAAAAGTAAAATAAAGTAATCCCAGGTGGATCCGACAGTGTGGTTAGACTTCTTAGTGGCGATGAAGAAACTACCCACAGAGTTGACACTGTAAATAGATTCATGAGATCTCAGAAAGGCAATCAAGCAAGAACATTACCTATTGATGCCTGAACTTGCAGATATAACAAGTAAATTGGCTGATGCCCATTTTCTCAGTACTGGAGACTAGATCTAGGTACTAGCAAGTAAAACAGGGCAGAGGAAGTTCAGTTGTAATCATGTTTAATACCGCAGTAGAGACATAAAGATTCACTTACTCTTTGGTATTCATTCAGCGTTTGATGTGAGGTTCAAAAAAAAAAAAGGGGGAGGGAGGGAATATATGCTGAGCTTTGTGGACTCAGCCATTGTGGGTGATATATTGATGTTTGGTGCTGTCGTGGAAGAATATGATGCCAATCTATGTACCGTGCTCCAAAATCTAGAGGAAAAGGAGTTAAATCTACACAAAATCATCACCGACGAACTAAGCTAAAATATTTTGGTCATTTTTTCTCAGTGGAGAGTATGAAACCTGATCCTAAAAAATAGCAGCCATCACTGAGATGAGGCCATCTAGAGAATTACGCTGAGCAAGAAAATTTATCCAGGATTTACCTTGTTGGGTTTGTGTTACCTTGTAGAAATTTTGACACCAGGTTTTCTAAAAAGAGACTGAGTTTCAATGGGATGCTCATTAGTATTTGATTTTCAACAGACTGAGGCAATTAGCTGTCAATGCAGGCATGTTGACATACCATGATAAAAATAAAGAAGTAACAGTTCAGGAGGATGTGTTACAGGATCTGATTCAATGCCCAATAAAGTCAATGGGAAGTTTCCAGTTGGCTTTAGTGGGCTTTGGATTAGGTTCAATATCAGGGCTTGAAACTGCACTACTTCAAGAAGAGAAGCCAGTAGTTTATGCATCTAACCCTCTCACATGTACAGAAATAAATTGTGCACAGAAGATGTTTGCATGTATGCTTAGCTAGGAGTGCTTCCATCAAAATACATATGGGAGAAATGATGCAGTGGCGTCTGAGCAGAGCACTTTGGAGGCAGGCATGAAAAATCATGTTACAGCCTCACCACAACTATAAAGAATGATGTCTGAGGAAACATGATGATGTAGGTAAGAAATATGCCAGATGTTCTTAACTTGTGCAGGTGGAGTTGACAAGGCTTTTGACCAGGCTTTTGACCACACCTAAAAACTACTTGCATGAGTATATGGGCCATTGACAGTTGTCATCTTACCTGAGCAGGCCAGGTCTTAAGCCCCCCTGAGGGACTGAATGTGTATATTTTTTCTAATGCTTTTGAAAGTTAAATATCTGCCTTCTAAAATATTTGCTTTTAGGAAGCCTCAAGTTTGTTAACAGTACATTTTATATGGCTTTTTTCCCCCCTGTGTGAAGGGAATAGTCAAATCAGTGGTAGTGAGCAAAAAACTATCAAGATGCTTTTACTAGTTTTGGTTATCTGAATGTACAGGAGTTAGATCTTGAAGAAATGCCTCTTGTTAGCTATTATGCAGTTCTTTTTCAGATGCAATCACATGTAAAGTTTGGTCTGTCTCTCTAATTAAGAATAGTTTATTCTTATGGATTAGTCTCACATAAAGAAACTATTATTTCGGTGCCAAAACATTATTTATGGCCCTTTTTTGTTTTATATTAAAAAAACTATTAAACACACAACCTCAGTGAATCTAGACAAGTAGGAAATTCCCAGGGGAGGATGGGTAGGGGAGGGGGATGTACGTACAGCCGTGTGTAATTGAGTTATGGTAGTTGAGAGATTTTAAAATAGTGTAAATTAAAATACAGGAGAGAGACAATGATATATGAAGAGTGAGCAGATAAGATTGCCTATTTACCACATTCCAACAAATAAATACTTCCTTGACTCCTTTAGTGTCTTTTGTTGTTTCATTTCTCTTATTTAATATATGTTGACATCTGGTGTGAAACATTGCCTCTGTTAGAAAATGTTCTGATTTTTCTCAGCTTTGGAAAAAGCTGTGTGGAAAGAAGTTGTCTTTTAATCCTGCATTTTGACTACATAATATCTTTATTGTAAGTCTCCCTGTATGAAGTTGTATATATTTAAAAACGGGGAAAATGCTCATTTTATGTGTAACAAGTGTAGGCCAGTACCTGCCAGGTCTGACAGTGGATAGTATAAAAAGGTAGCATGCTAATAGCTTAGTACCAAAGTGGTGTTACGTGTCTGAATAACAAAAATTAAAATGAGAAGCTCATTTTGTGAATAAAAGATAATTTAGGAAAGATTTACATCATGTTGTTACAGCCATTAGAATATCAATATTATTGGCTTGGCCAGCCACCCTTAAAATGAGGATTTAATTTCTGTTCCTCTTTGCTGTAGGGTTGTTAGTTTGGTTTGTACCTTTTTAGTTGCAGAGCAGAACTTTTTCATATGACAAACAAATCAGCGTGAGTGATGCCAACCGTTGGTTGTAAATGGAATGACAGAGTTTGCAAACTTTACCAGCAATTTTAAAGAAGTTATTAAAGTAAGATATTTCTTGGAATGATTTTGTTTCCTATCTGACTGATGTGTAGCCCATGGCTTTTCTTGAAAATGTGATAGATATAATTAGTACCTTTCCTGTGAAATAAATGAGGAGGATTTATTCTAAAATTTCACTGAGAAAAAAACTGTGCAGACAGGTGCTCTTTGCTTCTTTCTAGAAGATATTCAGTGTTTACTTTCAAGCTGCAACAGTTTAACTGGGAAATGTTGTTATACCAATAGAATAAAAACCAGCAGGATCTTAAGAGGGGTAAGGCAAAGATGCCACATTTATTGTAAATATAATAAAGCAAAAGATAAAAGTAAACAACGTTGTTTAACTACTTATTCCTATCACTACTTATTCCTTATGCACCCATCTATATCTATATCTATATATTCATTCACACAATCATTCATTCAAGTTCTGTATAGGTGTTACAGTTACCAGCCTAGAAGTTGCTCATGCCAAGTTACTGGCCAGGTATCTTGGTCATGAGGATGGAGCCGAGTCCGTGTCAGAGGCACCTAATGTTCCTGGAGGTTGGCAGCAGAACCAGAGACTCAAAGTTCTNATATATATATATTCATTCACACAATCATTCATTCAAGTTCTGTATAGGTGTTATAGTTACCAGCCTAGAAGTTGCTTGTGACAGAATACTGGCCAGGTATCCTGTACACAAGAGTGGAGCCGAGTCCGTGTCAGGTGCGCACCTGATGCTCCTGGAGGTTGGCAGCAGAACCAGAGACTCAAAGTCCTCAGTCTTGAGAGACCATTCTTATAGGAATTAATTCCTATGTTAGTCTATGGGAGCTGTTTCATCCTGCTGTTGCTGACTCAATCAGCAGATGGCACATTCCTGGTGGCTCCACACTGTCCAAAGTTTGTGTTTCTCATCCTTCCAGGTGATGGGGTGGATCCCAGTTTACCCTCCGGGGGTTGTCTGGTGGTCCACTTGACACATTCTTCGGCCGATGGATGCTCCCTTTCTAGGCTGGCACCTCCCTAACCATTCATGTACATCAAGCATTTATCAACATACATTCCATATCTTAACGATATTTTAATTTACTGTCTCCACCACTTTCGGGGTGTGTGCTAATTCATTTGAGACTCCCGGCCCTTTAATCACAGAGGGTGGGGGCCTGTTCCTAGGAGCCGTTGCTGTTACAAGTGAAAGTCACTTAAGGGCTTAAGGCTCACAGCAGGGGTGGTAACATAGTGTTCACTTCAAGAACAAAAGTAAATTAACTTGTTTGTAAGTTTTACATAGTAATAAAGTATCTTTCCCAGGACAGATACAATCAATGGTTTCTACAGACAGTAGCTTACAAGTTTTAACAGAAGACCCAAGAGATTTTTGTACTTTAAAGTGTGGGGGACAAATTGTGTGTGTGGGGGTGTCACTTGGGGGAATCACTGTTAGTACCTTCTTTAATATCCCTACAATGTGAAGCCGGTCTCCTATTCTACTTAGCGTTTAGAGGAGGAAGTCCCTCACCCCAAAGAGTATTAATTTGTTGGGTGTTGATTCTTTTTAAAGAATCAGCTTTTTTTAATGTCCTTGTGACGGGCCTCAGTTGTACCACACTAATCAAGCTATTCAAGATTTCTGATAGTTATTCTTTGAGAGCTTGCATATGTCCATGACACTGTAGAGGTGTGTGAACAAAAAACGTATCATCCACGCAATTTACCTAGTGGTACTTTTTTTTTTTTAGTCGCTTGATGCTTACATTTTTTTTCCTTTATTTTTTATTTTATTTCAAACTTTATTTCTTAGTAGTAGTTTCCAGCCAGGAGGGTCATTGTGCCCCACCCAGTACTGGGGGACCCTTACCATGGTCCCCAGATTTCAGATTTACTCAGGCTGCAGAGAGGCCGTGCCAGTCAGTGACCCTCAGTTGCACTGTCTCAAGTGCTTGAGTGAGGGTTGTGTAAGATCAGTTTGTCCATTAGCCTAGTTGTCATGGAATCAAGACCAGGAGAAGGAAGTTGAGGGAGGAGCGTCTCCATTACCTCTTGGTTGAGGCTGCCCTTAGACTGGAGTTGGAACCCCGCTGGTCATCCAAGGGAGGTACTTTGATTTGAGGCCCAAGACTTCAAAACAGTCCTAGCCCCAGAAACACAAGAAGGAGGAGGCATTGGGCTATTTAGAGTCCAGAATGCAAGACTCCTATACAGAAGATTGTTCAGGTACTGATGGTAGAGCGAGCCCTTTGGCTTGCTGCTCCCTGGTACTAGCTCATACAGAGAGACCTGAGACATCAATGAATCAGTCCTCCCAAGGACTGGCAAGACTGGCTAACTCTTCAGCCGCAGTGGAGTAGTCATCCCAAATCACTGTGGGACAGCCACCCATATCCGTACTGACTATGCCAGAGGCTTTTGCTGTGCCCCGGGACTTATGCCTGTTGTATCACCTTCACTATTACTTCAGGTCGGCGGCACAGATGCTGAAATCATCTGCAAAGGAATGCTCTATTCTGGGGTCACCAGCTTTGGGCTTGGTACCACCTCCTTCGACTTCTTTTGGTCCAGTACTAGTTCCTCCACACTGCATGTGACTGGCGGCTAGGAAGCTGCCCATACTTTCCCTAGTGCCACATCCCTGTTGCAGATCTAGATCTCAGTCACCGAGTTCCCCTTCCAGTACCGCACCGTCTCAGAATACTCTGTGTTTTCATCAGACTCTGAGGTAGGCTGTCGAGTATCTCAATACCAGAATCTAGAGCTTCCTCCCAATCCTCTTCCCATACTTATCAGCATGGGTTTGAGAAGAGCTTAACCAGGGATTGGGATGCTTGGGCCAGACATGCCTGGGCTCCTGGTACTGTTCCAGCCCCATCAGTGGCCCTATTAGTTGCCCTATAGGATGCCTCCAGCATCCAGCTCTATATTGCCAATAGCTCATACGAGTAGATCCCCCAGAAGGGAGCCATCTCCTGCCAGTACCAAGAGACTGTGATGGTTGATACCAATCAGCCTTCGGAATCTTAAGCTCAGGATTTACCTGTTCTGCGTTGGAGCTGCAACCTGCCTTGGTACCACAAGAACAGCCTTGAGAGCTAACTCCTTTGCCTCCCCCTTATGCATCCTCCTCACCATGTCTCTCTGACTTTAAGGCATTTCAGAAGATCTTCAGGAGAATGGCAGTTTCTTTGGGCATTCAAATGGGGCTAGTGATGGAGAATACCCACAAGCTGACTGACACTCTCCATCCCACTGTGGTAGAAATGATAGCCCTGCCTATCAATGAGGCCCTTATGCAGCCAGCCAAAACACTGTGGCAAAGTTCTTCCTCCATTGCACCTATGGTCAGATGAATGGAACATAAATACCAGCTTCTGTCCCAAGGGTTTGAGCAGTTTTATTTACATCCCACACCTGGCTTATTAGTAGTGGCCATGGTGAATGAGAGGAGTTGGCAGGGCTGGGCTAGGGCTACCCCCAAAAAATAAAGATCCCCAAAAGCTCAAACTTTTTGGTAGAAAAAAATATTCTGCAGCAAGATTACAACTCCGGATCACCAACTATAGTTCTCAGTTGTCAAAGTATGACTTCTCTAACTGGGAGGCAATGTCTCTTTGCAAGCAAGCTGCCCGAGGGTTCCGGAGAACAATTGCAATCACTCATCACCCAGGGCTGCCTCGTGTCTCAATCAGCTCTGGAGGCTTTTTTGGATGCAACAGATTCCACAGCCAGGCTTGTGGACTGCCCACGAGGGCAAGTTACACATAAATGTATTTGAGTTGCACGCAATATTCCAGGCATGTTGGCAGTTCCTGCTTTACATTCAGAGTAAAACTGTCCAATTACTTGCTGACAACATCACAGCATTGTCTTATGTGAACAAGCAAGAGGGTACCAGGTCAGACAGTCTCCGCCAGGAGGCAGTCAAGTTGCAGAATTTGTGCATTCAAAGTTCGGTCACTCTCAGGTTATCTCACTTGCTGGGGTTCAAAATGGCCTGGTGGACTGTCTGAGCAGATCCTTCAATTTAAATACATAAGGGGTTTTCCATTGGTGAATCTGTTTGCAGCTGGCAGAACAGGAAATGTTCCTGGATCTGTTCCAGGGCTGCTCACAACCTCGGATCAATATCAGACGCAAGGGTCTGCTGTATGTGTACTCACCAGCACCCCTGATTCCCAGGGTCATCCTCAAGCTCAAACAAGATCATGGCAGAATGATCCTTATAGTTCCAGCCTGGCCAAGACAGACTTGGTATTCAGTTCTGTAAAAATTGTCCAGAACAGAAAGTGGGGTGGGAACAGAAAGTGGGGTGTCCAAAGGGGTCCAGAGCACTCCATTGAAGTTTCTGCTACGCTTGTAAGAGATAAAACTGTCTCTTTGAGGCAGGAGGAAGAAAAACTTTGCCTTATTGCACAAGTGTCTGGGGTCCAGCCCAGAGAAGTTCCAGAGGGAGGGGCAGAGGGCCGGCATGGTTGCAATACACCCCTTCCTGGCTAAAGACCCAAACACATGCCTGAATTAGAAGCCTTCCCCAAAGAGACAGGAGAATCTGCATCAGAGTGCCTACCAGGGGGCACAAAGAAATGGGAAAATACAGTAGACACTAAAGCTAAATTGTGTGGACGAAGCCTGTCCACCATAGATTTGCGGTTAATCGTGTGTCTTTTGCTAATTCATCTATGGGATATTTTGGGGAAACAGGAACTCCAAGTGGTCCTTTTCCTGAATCTTTGTCTAACTCACTTGGTGGTGGCAGCATACTGTCCAAGGACAAGGAGGAATTTGTGCCTTGGGGAAGTTTTTAACCTAAGCTGGTAGAAATAAGCTTAGGGGGTCTTTCATGCGGGTCCCCTCATCTGTACCCTAGAGTTCAGAGTGGGGAGGGAACCCTGACATGGAGTCTCTAGGATTGCCAATTTGCCAATTTTAAATAGCAATCCTAGAAAACTCTAGGATTGCTATTTAAAACAAAGTAGGGGTAGGTAAATATCACTTTACTAATTTTCCCCCCTAAAGTGCTAAGCACTCCACAGGACCAGCTTTCAGAAGGCACCCTGAAATAAGAACAATTCCAGTTTAAGATCTTTGGGGTTGCCATTGTTTAGGATGATCTTGTTCAGGTCTTCCACCTCCTTCCCCCTCCCCCCCCCCCCAATACCCTTGAAAGGGAAGTCTGCAATCTCTGATACACCAGTCTAGATCTATTGGGTCCTATGCTTGTATCATATAAATCACAGGAAGAGATACCAATAGAACTACACCGAAGATTATTACACTGTGTGGACTCTTGTTTCTTCTTTGATGTGACGACCAGTTCTCATCCTGCCTCTCTCAGAGCTGATGGCAAAGCACGACCCTGCCACATTGTTACTTAAACAAGCTTTTTTTTTCAAAAATAAGTTAAAAAGAAACCAAGAAAAATAGTGAACAAGGATTTTGCAGAGTCCCAGTTTCAGGACATTCGTTAGTATTTACTACTTTTTGCTGCATTCAAATGTTAAAGTGGGAAGATACCAGTTTTCCAAAACTTTTTTTTTTTTTTTTTTTGGTGGGGGAGGTGGCAAATAATTTGTTGACTAAACAGTCTGGATAAAGAAAACTGACTTAGTTTCAGCAGAACGAATAAAGGGGAAACATATAAACAATGATAATGAAATAGGTCCTTCTGGTCTTACTCATTATCAAAATAATTATTTAAAAAATTTTTAATAGTAGTATTTTTGTTTGCTGTCCTCAGCATAAGCCATTTTAAGGGAATTAAATTGTATTAGGTGCATTGGCTGTATTTGGCCATTTGTCTCATCTGTAATTATGTTATTATTTAATTTGTCCTTATTGAGATTGCTTTGTAATCCGTTGTAGCCACTAAACATAGCAAAACAAAAATAAACATCTGGTGAAGTGTTAAGCACTGTGTACACTGAGATCATATAGCCCATTATGTATTAGTAAATTATAAGTAATGAAGAAAAACTCCAACCATTGGTCCTACTATAGGATTACCTCAGTGAAAGGCATTTAATAAACTAATGAAGATCTAATTTGTGCAGTTCTTCTTTGTACAGCACCATTCATGTAATTAATAATTAAATCACCTCCATTTACTCCCTCTGTATTAATGAAACAATGTAGCAAAGTAGTTGGAAATTGAAGTTGGAGGGGATATAATGAGAACACTAATTGAAAAGCACATTAACAACTCTATTTGTACTGCTGTTCAGCACAGTGATACAATAGCCTCTTGAGCATTTTTTTTGCTTTTACTCATTTATTCCAAACAAATACCCTCTCAGCCTGACCTTTGAAAGCAGCCCAGACACTCTACAAATGAATTCTATCAGAGCTAGTCAGATAGTGTAAAACCCTATTCACAAACAATTAAATGAATTTGAAACTTGGTTGTGATTTAGACCATTTATAACACTTGATGGCCGGAAAGCCAATTTCATTTCCATGGAAAATTTTGAGGGGACCCGAAACTGGGAAGAAAAGCCAAAACCTTGAAAAAAACTCTCAGAAATGAAATCCTGCAATATTTTGCTTTAGAAATGTTCCCTCAGCAGGAATGTTTTGGTGTTTCTGAAACAACATCCCTGGGAGCCCCAGCTCCACAGTAGCCCACCAGGCAAACTGCCGAGGATCCAGGGAGCTTGGGGAGTCCAGCACCCGAACTCCCTGACTGGAAGGTTGCTGAGCAGCCAGCAAAGCAAGTGGATAGGTAACCTGTCAGGAAACCAGGCAGGTTTCTGCCAGAAACCTACGTGCTTTCCTTCAAATGATTCATCAAAATTCCCACAGAAATGTTTCTCTTTCAACAAATCAACATTTTCTGCGCAGCTCTATTCCTGAATCTTCATAGTACCTAGGTTTAGTTGGCAAACATTTGTTCCAGTAGTAAATTTGGGGGCCATATCCAAAATATTGCTCATCCAGGTACAAAAATTGTTTCATGATGCAACTAAGCTTGTTTCAGAGTAAATATGGTTTAAAACTTTGTCATCTAATCAAGGAATGGGAACAGCACTACATGATTTACGTGACCAATCAGAAAGCTTCAGTAGTATATTCCTTGCAAATATTGAATCACTGACTGAATACTCACTACAAATATTTTGTGACCAATCCAGAGTTCTAATATATTTGTAAAATGTACTCTGACAATTTTAGACAACAAGTAAATTTGTAAAAATCATAATTTATGGACAATTTGTACTCAGAAAAAATAGGGGAAAACTTGGAATGCCATACTGAACCCATGGACGGCAATGGCAGAAATCCCATTGACTTCAAAGAGGTCAGGATTTCACCCTTGGTGAATCAATTGTACTCCATAAATAGTAAAACCAGGTCAAGCCAGTATCTCATTTAACAAAATATTTTTTCTACTGTAATACTGGTCAAAAAAGTTAGAAAATTAGAAATTTCTACCAACATTTTTATTTTGGAAAGTTTGTGAAACATCTATGGAAAATTTCTGTTACCTGGTGAGGAACATAAAGGAGTGTATGACCTGGTGAGAAGTGGGGGAACTTGAAAGGTGTAGCTGGGATAACCTTTGATGTGGTAAGGGGAGGCTAGGTCGAAGGGGATTGAAATTCAGTGAGGGATGGGAAAGGAAGGGGGAGGTTACATGCTTGTTTTCAGGGGGAGAAGGGAAGCAGTGTTGGAAGTTACATCAGAGGAGCTATTGTAGGAGGGCAAAGAGCCCCAAATTACTTAATTGGTTGATTTTATTTGGGAAATCCGAAAAGACTTCGGAGGAGGGTGAGAAGCCAGAAATATTTTATATCCAATTGGCAGCTCCACCGCTTGCTTTTGGCACCAGCTGCTACTTGTTTGTACCTGTACACCAAGGCCCTGTCTACACTACAGGAGTTACAGTGGCACGGTTCTGGCATTATAGCTATGCCACTGTAGCTCCATAGTGTAGACGCTTCCTACAGTGACAGAAGGGATTTTTTCATTGTTGTAGCAACTCCACCTTCCTGAGCGACAGTGGCTAGGTTGATTGAAACATTCTTCTGTTGACCTCACTGCACCTACCCCGGGGGTTAAATCTGCCTAGCAACAGCACTGCATGGTGTGATAAACTCACACCCCATAGCAGTGTAGCTATGTCAACTTAACTTTTAAGTGTAGACCAGTCCAACTACCAGATGAGATTCATCGATTCTTTTTTATTTATTTATTTTTTTAAAGGCCAGAAGGGGCGTTATGGTCATCTAGTCTGATCTCCTGCATAACACAAGCCATAGGACTTCCCTGAATTAATTCCTGCTTCAAGTCCAATAGCTGTGGTTGACCTAGAACTAAGGTGGCCACTCTCACATTCCCAGAATACCAAACATTCTGGTATTTCTGGAAATAGTTTGGCCTGCCCTCGCTGGTGTGTCCACCCGCCCCATCCCCCTGCCCCCATCCGGAGCATGACTGTGCATGCAAATTGACGCTGCATGGAGAGGCACAGTTTTGAAGAGCATGCCTCAGCTGGCATGACTTTATGCACACAGTGTGTGCAAGGTCACTCTAGCAGACAGAGCAGTGCATTCTTCATTATGGCACCCTCCCATCTGATAACAGACAAGACCTCTTCCAGTTGTTTCTCAGTTCTGGGTGGGGGACAAGCATTAGAAAAGCAGGACTATCCAATTTAAAACCGGACTAAGGCGATCTTTAGAAAAATATCCAATCTTGATTTAAAAATTTCTAGTGATGGAGAATCCAGCACAATCCTTACTGAATTGTTCCAATAGTTAATTACCCTCACGGTTAAGAAATTGCACTTTATTTCTAGTTTGAATGTGTCTAGCCTCAACTTCCAACCATCAGACCTTGTTATCTTTGTCTGCTCCCTTGAACAGCCCATTATCTAGTGTTTACTCCCCGGGCAAGTAGTTTGAGTGTGATCAAGACACCTCTTCACCTTCTCTTTAAGATAAATAGATTTAACTCCTGCAGTTTTGGATTATAAGGCACGCTTTCCAATCTTCAGTCATTCCTGTGGTGGTTCTCTCAACCCTTCCCAATTTAACGTCCTCCTTGAAGGCTGGCAAACGGGAACCAAGGCAGTCTACCTTGCTGCTCCCCCATTGTTGGCAAGTGTACGCCAGACCATGATCCTGATCGAGCAAAGTACTTAAACATGTGCAAAACTTGAAGCATCTGAGCAGGGGTTCTGGAACAATTTGTATTGGGGGGGGGGGATGCTGAGAGCCATGGAACCAAACTGTAAACCCTGTATATGATGGAAACCACTTGAAGCCAGGGGGTGCAGCAGCATCCCTAGTTCCAGCACCTATGCATGTGCGTAGTCCCATTGACTTTAATGTTATTGTTTTGAATTACAGCTGCTTCTGTATGGCCCATTCAGAGATTGAAGCCCCCGTTGTGCTAGATGCTGAACAAGCACAGAGCCGGAGATGTTCCCTGCACTTAAGAACTTACATTATAAATAGACAAGTCAGACAATATTTTTACCTCTGTGCTTGGCACTGGTGCAACCGCTGCTGGCATATTGTGTCTAGTTATGGTCTCCACAATTCAAGGAGGATGTTGATGTATTGGAGCGGGTTCAGAGAAGAGCCATGAGAATGATTTAACAATTAGAAAACCTGCTTTATAGTGATAGATACAAGGAGCTCAGCCTATTTAGCTTAACAAGGAGAAGGTGAAGGGGTGACTGGATCAAAGTCTAAAAGTACCTATACAGAGAAGGAATATTTGATAATGGGCACTTCACTCTAGCAGACAAAGATATAACAAGATTTGATGGCTGGAAGTTGAAGCATGATAAATTCAGACTGGAAATAGTGTAAATTTTTAACAGTGAGGGGTAATGAATCATTAGAACTATTTACTAAGGGTTGTGGTGGATTCTCAATCACTGGCAATTTTTAAATCAAGATGGATAATTTTTCTAATGATATGCTCTAGTTCAAAAGGAATTATTTTGTGGAAATTATATGGCCTGTTACACAGGAGGTCAGACTAGATGATCACAGTGGTCCCTTAAGACCTTGCAGTCTAGGAATCTGTTAATCTATAATAAACAGATGGCATACAAACAAAATGTTAAGTACAAAACTTGGTGGTGTGTTTTTTTGATAATTCCCCTAAACTCCTTTATCCCTGTTTTATCCTGTGTACGAGTGTTCCAGGCAATCTGCGCTACCACTGTTGATCCATAGAGTCCTTTTTTCAGTCAGCCCACATCTGTCTTACTTAAGCACTTTGCAGGACTGGGTCCTTTGTGCCTACTTCAGCCACGTGCTAGCCTTTAAGCAATAGTGTCCCCTATTATCAGCATTCATTGAGAATTCTTTGAAATTTGAAAATTACTCTATGGAGAGGCACAATGAGAATGTGCCTTTACCTGTGCTGGTTCTCTGTTAGGAAGAAAGTTAAAATGATATGGTGTCTATTGTATATCCATGTCCTTATTGGATTTGCTATTACCCTTCATAATTGGACTCTTCCAGTAGCTTGCTGACTGAGATATTTGAAAAGACCACAATGAAGTAAGCTTTAATTTTAGAGCTCAAATCCTTTCTATGAATGTGATGAAAATGTTCAATATCTAGTAAAGGACTTCTTTCTAGTCAGAATTTTTGCAGTTATTGTAGCTGTCCAACTTTCTCAACCCGGTCTTTGTAAATTCTGTTTCAGAAATGATTGCTGAGCTACCAACTATATTTTTGTAGAAGCTTCTATGGTTGACTCCATTCCAATAACAGTAAAATATTGTAGAAGAAAGGGAGAGTGGTTATCACATAATCCAGACATTTTCAGATTCTGTGATGCTGTTATTGCAAAAATGATTATACAGAGGGCTGGGAACAAAACTGATTTATACTGAAAATATAATAACCATTTTACAATAATGTGAAGATTCTTGAGTGGAGATAGGTAAAACCCTGGATTCAAATACCTACAAACTTTAGGATCTTTGAAATCTAGATCTTAAACTTTGAAGCTTAAGTCTATGATTAGTCTATTCTATGATTCTAAGTCCATCTTTATTTCTGAGTGACTAAAACCAACAAAAGCTAGGAAATTCACCTTGCTGACTCTCCTTCCTTAATACTGCAATGGGTTTGAAAAGTGCATGGTTTTTTCCTTATATCTCATAGAATCTCAGGGTTGGAAGGGACCTCAGGAGGTCATCTAGTCCAACCCCCTGCTCAAAGCAGGACCAATCCCCAACTAAATCATCCCAGCCAGGGCTTTGTCAAGCCTGACCGTAAAAACCTCTAAGGAAGGCGATTCCACCACCTCCCTAGGTAACCCATTCCAGTGCTTCAGCACCCTCCTAGTGAAAAAGTTTTTCCTAATATCCAACCTAAACCTCCCCCACTGCAACTTGAGACCATTACTCCTTGTTCTGTCATCTGCTACCACTGAGAACATTCTAGATCCCTCCTCTTTGGAACCCCCTTTCAGGTAGTTGAAAGCAGCTATCAGATCCCCCCCTCATTCTTCTCTTCTGCAGACTAAACAATCCCAGTTCCCTCAGCCTCTCGTCATAAGTCATGTGCTCCAGCCCCCTAATGATTTTTGTTGCCCTCCGCGGGACTCTTTCCAATTTTTCCACATCCTCCTTGTAGTGTGGGGCCCAAAACTGGACACACTACTCCAGATGAGGCCTCACCAATGTTGAATAGAGGGGAATGAACACATTCTTCGATCTGCTGGCAATGCCCCTACTTATACAGTCCAAAATGCCATTAGCCTTCTTGGTAACAAGGGCACACTGTAGACTCTTATCCGGTTTCTCGTCCACTGTAACCCCTAGGTCCTTTTCTGCAGAACTGCTGCCTAGCCACTCGGTCCCTAGTCTGTAGCAGTGCATGGGATTCTTCCGTCCTAAGTGCAGGACTCTGCACTTGTCCTTGTTGAACTTCATCAGATTTCTTTTGGCCCAATCCTCTAATTTTTCTAGGTCCCTCTGTATCCTATCCCTACCCTCCAGTGTATCTACCACTCCTCCCAGTTTAGTGTCATCTGCAAACTTGCTGAGGGTGCAGTCCACGCCATCCTCCAGATCATTAATGAAGATATTGAACAAAACCGGCCCCAGGATCGACCCTTGGGGCACTCCGCTTGATACTGGCTGCCAACTAGACATGGAGCCATTGATCACTAACATGGAGCCATTCTATAGAACAATGGAATTACCTAACATCTGCTTTCTTCTTTATGGCATATGAGAATATATGCTATTTTCTTGTCATAAGCTTTTTTGAACCTGTATGTCCTTGGCATGGTTCTTGCTAGATGTCTGACTTTTGTGCATATTGTAGGATTTTGCATAAACTGTGACTGTTTGCTTTTATTTTCGCAGCAGCAGCATCATGGTGGCGTGGTATTTGAAACTCTAAGGACATGCCTTTCATTGATTGTTAATTGTAAAGGAAATCATTTTAGCTGTGCACTCATGTATTGTGTTGAAATACACCAAATTTGAAGGTCTATTAAGGATAGCACTGATGTGCCCCAAAGGAACATGTGTAACAAGGATACCCGAGGCTCCTGAGAACATTTTTGATACACAATAAACACAATGTGTAATGTGCATGTTAATGTCAAATCCATACTATGGAGATATTAATATGTGGGACTTATTTCCAGCTTTGTGGTAGTGGAAAGGAAGTTATTTCAGATCCATTGATTAGTATTTAAGCACATGTTTAAGTCAATGGACTTAAAATTAGGCATATGCTTTGGTGACTTGGGGCCTTAATGCATATGGTGGCGGGGGTTGTTTTTTCAGGAACAGGTGAATTCCAATAAAAAACATTAAGTGGAATTGATCACCTTAAGTGGACAAGAACTGTGTTGTAAATAATTTTAAAACCATTAGTTGTAAATCGGATATTTCAGTTTTTTTAAATATACAAAGTCAAGTAAGGGATAACTGTCTGAAATGGCTTATACGTTAAATGTCAGCTTTTTTTTCCTTTTGTTAAAATATGACACAAACTATTTACGAAAGAGGAAAAACATATATCTTAATGGCACTAATAATGAATAAAAATCAGATCCTGTGTTGACAAGCATGTACACCAAGTTTCAGTAAAAATGAATTCAAATAGCCTCCTTTGGGTTTTAGATTAGATGACTGAGGATGTTCCATGCAACCACGTCAGCTGTGATTTTGTGATATATACTAGAAATGCTGATAGAGCCTTAGCTGTACCAGTCCACTCCTGAGTGTGACTAGAATTAAGTAATAAGGCATGACAGAGAGACCATTTCTAGGCAATTTTAGCTTGTTTGAGGTGGTTTTACAAGTCAGAATGCAAAAAATCAAGAGCCTAATTCTGCCAGCCTTAGTAGTTCAATCAATCAATGTGGGACTATTTGCATAATAAAGCACTGTTGTTCACTGTGAATAACCTGACAGAATTGGGTCCCAGGTGATTTGAAACTTGAGAATTACTGCTTGACCACCTGAGAATTGTAAGAATGACTAGGAATGCACTGCTTTTTGCTCTATTAGTATTATAAAATGGAACTAACGCATAATAATAATGAAAACAGGTCTCTGCATTTATTACGTTTTAGTGGTACTGTATGATATCATTGAGAGCCAGTCAGAAATCTCTGCTGATGTCCTAAATTCTAAAGTCATTTTATAGTAAACATTTACTGTTCTGTTCAAGCTTCCTGCCTTGGTTTCTACATTCTGCTAAAAAGAGAGATGATGCCTTTTGTTTCATCCTCATATTTTGCTTTATTTTCAATGTAGCAACAGCACCTAAGAGATATAATGTATATAGATTCAGTGTACCAAAATGTGGGGCTGTGCTCTGATACTCTCCAAAGGGAGAGATCCCTCTAAGGAATTTTTCAGTCCTTCCAGACAACTTGTCAGCATTGAAAACGGAAGTTGCAACCCTGATTCCTCAAGAAAATAATGATTGTAGAATGAATGTTTCCACTGCATTGCCTACAGCATCTTTTGCATTGCTTGTTCTAAGTAGGAAAGCAGTGAGCATGAAGAATGAGAAATACCACATCGAAAATCTGGAGTTCCTCTACAAATTCCGGATTTATTTATTTTTTACCACCTTCTTGAGACACATGCCTGTGTACTAGTAGAATTCAGCTAAAAAAAAAATCTACAGTTGATTTTTTGTTTGATTTTTCTCTTTTGTTGTGCACAGACATACGTTCTGTATAATATTTGTCAGGACATCTCTGTCCTTTGGAACTATACTGCATATAAAATCTATTCTGGTATTTTCACATTTTGAATGATGCATGATCTTCTACAGCAGCTAACTTTATTGGCTGATTTTTATTCACTTTACTAGAAGCCTTTAAAATATTCTTAGCAAAAAACACAGAAATAATTTTAATCAAATTATCTCAGAGATAGATAATCTTTCAAAGAGAGGGCTAGAAAGTGAGTTAAACTTGAAATCCTCAAATCCACTGATAGTGTGAAAAGGTTATGGAAAGGTCTTATTTATCATGTCTAACAAATTAGTCTATTACAAGCTTTTAGTGATGCTGTCTGATGCCTCAGCTGAGCCTGCTTTATAGCAGTAGTGTTTCTCTGCTCTTTATTGTGCATCTGGAGAACTAGTGAGTGATGATAAAATCCTTACATTTACTGAAGTGCTTCTGCCAAAAAGACCAGCAAAGCATATTATAACTATATGCATGCAGCACATATCTAGGCTCGGGGTGGGCAACCAATCAACACACAGCATAGTGAATAATAATGGAAGGAGGGAAAATTTGCACCAGGACACGAGGAAAAAATCCAGTTCTTACAATGGGATTGTGGTATTTTTAAGTTGCTATGGTCTTGTATAAATCTGAGTCTGTTGGGGGTAGAGCTATCCCTTTAAAAACCATTGAATGATGAACATTTATTAGTTGTTGTATTTTGCCAGACACCTATTGGCTGCCTGTGCAGTTGTCAGCCTTGTAAAGAAGCTACTTTCTCAACCTAGAGATATGGCAAAATCCTCCCATCTGGTCCATGGAGGAGATCTGGGATAAGTAGGGAAAAAAGGGTTTCAGAGAAGAAAAGCCTTCCTCTTAAAAGGTGTACAAAACACAGTCCAACATCTGTGCAAAAGCATGGGGTTTTTTGTTAAAGTAATTTTTACCATGACTAGGGGACCTCTTTGTTGTTGAGTCTACATGGCATAGAGTGCATGTCCTGGTTCTAGATAAATGTCTATATGGGGCCAAATTGTCAAGCCCAGCCATTTCTTCACCCACTGTAGTTTGGGGGGGAGTGCATAAAGGGTTATGGCAGCAGAGGTGCATAAAGGGGAGTGTCAGCTCCCTGAGCTGGGGCTGCTAAGCACTAGTCTAATTCCAAATTAAGTTTTAGAGGAGCCTTGGCCTGCTCTAAATTGATAGCCCCAAAGGGCCATTCTGTCAAGTGGGAACAGACATCTATAGTGATTCCCCAGTGACGGAGACATAAGAGGTGACATAGGGCTACTTCAGCAGCCCTGTGCCATAGAGATATTCCCCCAGGATGTGGGAGTTCCTGAATATCAGCTTAGGATGAATTTCAAGTTGTCTGTGCTGCTAGATCAGCACTGAGCAGCCTCAACAGTCCTGGGAATCTGGCCCATATCATTTCTCATGTGAAAGAGAATGAATGGAGTTGTACAATATCTTTACCATCAGTGTTTCTCACACCGATACAAACTGTCCTAAACTCCTGAGAAAATATTGCGTGAGCAGTAACAGCTCCTGGAATTTGCTAGTAGAGTAATCAAGCTATTCAGAAACACTAAAGATGCATGGTGGCTCCCTGTTGAGTATACCTCTTGATCTGGGCCATGCATCATTTACATACTCTACATTATTGCTTAGATTGTTTTTACGAGAAAAAACAAGAATAAAAATATACTGTAGCTTTTATTAGTACAAACAGTATATGCAGATCTAGACTTATGCAAACCTGAAGGTTCACAAGAGAAAAGAAGAAATTGTTTTGACAGCCAATTCTGAGCATAACTGTAGTGAAAAGCAGCTCACTTCATGGTGCATGATTTTGAAGTATTGAGTGTGAGGACTCCATCAGAGTTTCATCAGAGGTTGAATGTGGCGCTAGGTGCTCATTCATAGACGACCACAGTGCAGCAAGCAAAGGTCTGAAGTCCTATCACTGCAAATCTAACAAATTGATTCTTGCAGCATTTGATAACACCTTTGAAGCAAAATTCAAAGTTAGGAAATAATTTTTGTTACAGCAAATGTAGCATATGCTCTGTACCTTGAGATTGTCTGGGGGAGGGAAAGAGAGAGATCACCGACACCCCAAGGGAATGCTTTTACATTTCTCTAGGAGGTGGCTGCATTATCTTGGCTAGCAATATAAAGCATAGCTGATTGTTTCCATAAAGAAAAGCTCTCTAGTGCTGTTTTTCAGATGAGAATTTCATTTCCCACAAAAAGTTTCCTAAGCATTTTTGTCCCTAAATGGTAATGGAAGCAGGATTGTACCTCGGCTTCCAATTTTCAACTTCTATGTGTATACAAGGCACTTGTGCTTCTGCTTCAGCTGAGTGCATCTTTGGACACTAATGCTTCTAACTTCAAGAAAAGCCATCTTCTATGATTGACTATATTGCATTATATAATCTATATTACTAGGTTTTGGTTCTCCCACCGCTATTGTAACTTATCCTGAGTTATTTTCACTTTAAAAGAGACCTTCCATCTTCATCTTTCTTTCCAGTCTTTCTGACTTAATGATTGCAACTTGATTACAATATATACCTCATTGAACATGGCTCTGTTGCATGTTTACCAGCAGAAGATGATGGTGACTTTTTTCCCCCTCAGCAATATTTCCTTTTATAATCAGCATGTCATGCATTGCTAGACAGTTGTCTTTCAGATCTTTACATTCAGTCTTTGAAACTCAACAATAAGGGCTCATTTAGAGAAAATCTCACCCTCAGTTGTGTTATATTCTCCACCAGTGAGTTTTCCATACACAATTCTTAGTATTTTTATGCTTTGTTTCTCTTCTCGCTATGAAGTTTTATTCATTAATCGTCAAAAAAGAGGGGCAGAGGCTGAAGGGAGAAAGAAGCATGCCCTAAGGTGCGGCTGAGTATACTTTGACACAGTACAGATATTTATAGAATGACACAATTACTTTCAGTGCTAAGATTTATCAGTAATCTGAAAGTAAGAATAGCTTCATGTAGGCCTCAACTGGGGAGGATCAGTGCATGTACTTTATATTTAAAGCAGGTGGTGATCTTCATGCAATGTCTCGTATCTGAGCCAAGGGAGGATTTTTACAGCTCAAGTCAAAGGAAATAAATCTTATGTCTGCATTGTTTGAGGAGAACTAGCTTGTAATCATATTTATTGTAATTTTTTTTGCAACCGTTTGGTAGTAAGTCTGTCAGTTTGCTGCCATAGATAATTTTCACTTGTTTCTATGGTCCCGCTAAATGGAGTCCTAAATGAAATAGACAGCACTGTGACACTGCAAGGTGGGATACGAGGAAGGTGTCTTTTTAAATTCTTTTCATACTGACAATGCCTAGTTTCTGACTCCGTGCAAATAATGAGGAAAATTAGTATCAAACATAATTTTTCGTAATGGAATTCAGCTTGTAAATGTCATTAGAATGCCATGAGCCACTCTCTTCCTGAAGATTCAGTCAGCTCATTGTTTTCTTCTTTTGAGGATAGTATGTTTTGTTTTTTATGAGATCTTGAAAATACAGGGGCATCTACATTCCTGATACAAATTATTTGCATGTAAGATAGATAAGCAGTTTGTAATTAGTGAAGGGGTTGTTTGGATAAAAAGCATGTACTTTAAATAACTCAGTTTCATTATCAGCAATACTAATAACACTAGAAATGGTTAGAATGGAAAGTATAAAAAGCAAATTTATTTTCCAGTGTTTTTGCAATTCTTGCAGTGATCTAAGGCAGTAACAATATGCTAGTTGGTTGCACTTTCTGGTGGATCTGGGTTTCTGACACTTCTGGAAATATTTTCTTAAAAACCCCCCACATTTTTAAAAATATAACTGAAAATATTTGTATTACGTTTTTAACTCTTACCTCTGTTTTTAAGATAACTGAAATATTGTGCCTGAACAATGTGACAATGTCCCTTTAAACTGCAAAAGACTTTGAATAAAGTAAAGGAGTAAATAGAAAGATGCACAGCCCAAGTGCATGTAAACATGAAGTTATGCACCCATTTGGTGTGAATTAACTTACTGTTTTCCTTCAGGTGATGCATAAGAAGGGGCAATTCCCACACACAAAGACAAAACAGACTTTGTGTGAGGACCACTGTGGGAGTTTGTAGGAGGGAAACCTCCCACAGCTTGGGGTATGGCCAAGTATCAGCGCAACCAGGATGCAGCTGCTCAATTTGTATGAAGTGAATCCACTCCTTTTGCAGACCTATTGGCCCCATCCTACCACTCCCCATGCTTGACCCGCTCCTCACATGCTAACACTTAGAGACCTACAACAGAGCTCAGCTCTGTAGAGCACAGGAAGATATGGAGTCCACTGTCCAGCCTCTCTACTCTCTATCTTCCCTCACGGGTCTGAATCGTAGTGTGTCTGGTGTATTTTGGAGCTTCCACAGCTTTGAGGTCCCTGGAGGACTTTGAAGAGCTAGTTGGATTATTTTGTAGCAAAGAAATTCGCTGGATGAGGCCCTTTATGATCATGAATAATTTGCGAACTGATGCAGATGTATTTGTTGTTCATGAGTGTTCACCGAATAGTTTGAACAAGCAGTTTTCCACTGTGGAGTTTTTATTAGCTGTTCAGTTCAGCTTTTCATTATTTATTGTTCGTTGTATGTGATTGGCCGCTTAAATCATATGATATTATTTCTGCTCCCTTATATGGATCCCTGAAAGATTTTTAAACTGATGAATAATGGTGATTAGCAAATGTAGAAGAGTGAATACTCATGTTCATGCATAAATGCCCTCGTGATCACAGTGATACTAGTATTGAAACAGGATGAAATTCATCCCCATAACGAGGACCTGCACGAGACCTACCTACTGCTTAGCCCCTTAAGTGGGATTAACTGTTACAGAGGCTTCCTTCTGGTCGTCTGTGCAGAGGTGAATTAATCCATTTAAAAAAAAAATTATTCCCCAAGCAGACATAACAAAAACCCACACTTGTGGCTATTAACAAATAAAAAGGGCACAAATATGGGGAATCAGGTCAGCCATGTGGAATATGCACACAGTTTTGCAAACTCTGTTGCAGTATTTGACAGTGTTTCTAAATGAGTACAAAATAGGTAGGTAAGCTATGAGATAATTATAATTACATTTATAATTTCCTTCAACTATTACACAGGCTACCCTGATCTTGAGTCAAGGCATGCAAGCATAAGGGTGCTGTGCACACACCTGCTTACCTTTGCAAAGGGCTGGGGAAGGGAGAGGAATGGACATAAACTTGGCCTGCCCCTACTGATGAGTGTGTCAGTGGAGCTGAGCCAGCAAGACTCAGTAGTTTTCTGCTGCTATTAGGCCAGCAGCAAATTACTGTCTCCCAGAAATAAGAGGGAACAGGAAATGAATTGTGGCCTGCTTCTGGACTGTGTCCTTGGGATACAATCTTAAGCAATCAACAGGGGGAAACTGTAACAGAGAGAAATGTACTCATAGCCAACAAGTACAGTTGTAAGGGGACTATGGTGATGAGAAATGTATGTGCTGTATTAATAAAATTCTTATCCATGTCTGATTCAATAACAGATGCTTATTCAGATGGTACAGTTTAGAGCCTCACATCTTATGTAAATACATGATTAGATTTCAAGTACCTATGGAAAGGCTGCCAAATCTGTCTGTATAAATCTAGCCAAATCTGTCTTGATAACTCCAAACAATCTTGCATGTTTTCAGCAGGCACTGGAAAAAGTGACAGCAGTAAGAAGGTGTTTTCACTCTGCTAACAGTGTGACAGTGTTCAGGAGTGATTCTGCATTGACTGATCCTTCCTTTACCAAGGGGCTGTCCTCACCTCAAGCTTCCTCCCCTGCCCTTTACAGGTGCTTAGGGGAAGGAATATAATAGGGCTATGGTGATTTGCACCAGCTGAAGATCTGTTTAGAGAGTGGAAAATGTCAGTGGAAGGCAGGACTCAACACCTCAGGGTCACAGAACTGAGATGAACCTCATCTGGGGAATTTCTGGTCACTCTTTTTTTTTGGGGTAACTTGTTTTGATTTCTTGTTATAAATATGATCCCTCGAGGAAAAAGCCTTGCTGACTGCACCTCCGTTGTGTTTGTGCTGAGTCATTCCACCAGGTTATAGGGAGAAGGCAGGCAAAAGGTTAGTTTTTTCTAACTCTTTCAGAGGAGTGAGTATTTCAGAAGGTGTGTAGGTGTGACAAACTGAAATGAATAACTCTAGGGAATGAAGAGAAAAGAAGTTTTCATGTTTCAAGTAATACTCTTACAAATTTGTCACTGCTAAAACTCTTCTTGGTTACAAAAGATATGTACATACATTGTTTATTTGAATAACCATTAAGAAGGAAATGGTTGTTTAGACTGTGCAAATGAGAGCACCTATCTCCAGGCTAGGTAAGGATGTTAATCATGATGTGATTTTGAGCACAAAAATATGCCCCTGAGTTGTTTGTAAATCGGAGAAATATGTACAAATGCTCAGATGCATGCAATTGCATGATCAAAGCTTTTAATTCTGCACTGCTTAAAATGTCTCTCATTTACCAGGTTAGGTATGTACATACTAAGGGCCAAATTCTGTCTTTGGCTGCAGCTGCTATTGAATTCAATAGGAGTCCATTGTGTGCTTGATTGGGCAACAGTTGGACCTGAAAGGCTATTAGAATGCTATCAAACTAGAATGTCCTGGGAAAATGCAGATACCTTGAATGTACAAGCAGTCCCCATGCAAAAAAAAAAAAAAAAAATCTTATTGCAAGACATTTTCAATTATTTAAACTTAGTGAAAACAGAACATGATGGTTCTAATTCCTCCTGTTTTCCTTTTGAAATTACCATTGTGCGCACACAGTATATAAGCATTTATACCTAAAACACCCTGTTGGAAAGTAAGAAAGATTTGTTTCCTACTTTCTGCTCCAAGCAACCAAAGTAAATACAACGTTTGTTGTAAGGCTAGGACTCTGTGTTTAGTTTGGTCTTAGAGCAAAAACTTGTGGTCCTGAAAATAAGGGATTGTCATGGGAGCACTAACAAAACCTTAAGTATAGTGGTATGAAGGTCAATAATATTCCCTCTGGCCATAAAAATGAAATCGGTTGGGGGGGGAGGGGGAGAGTTACGTAATTTGCTCCTAGTTCAGAAATGACATGTTTAACAGTTCCACCTGTGGTGATGCTTTAGGGCAACCTCTAAGCCTTAATGCTGAACTCTAATTAGTGTGGACAGGATCACAGTGCTGGCTTTTTGAGGGAACACAAGATAACATGCAGACAACATAAATTACCAGTGAAGTAACATGACTGGTTTTGACATTGTGATCAGTTCATTTATAAAAATACATCTGTCCACTATTCCATTTCGTAATAATTTGGCAATAGCTACCAAAACATTTTGCACCCTGGTGCTGTAGGGAACCAGACTTCCAGATAAGTATAGAAGTAGATATGTAGCTGGAGGGTTTATGGTAATTCTGTAAGCAGTAAAGTGTCTCTGCAAGGGAGAGATAAACAGCTAGTAATCCTCGTAAGTCCCCACTGATAGCCTATCCATCTCTGCTATAAATTAGAAAGCCTAGAGATTAGGAAAGCTAGGCTGGGTGTAGCTCACAGCATTAATCACAGATTTAGGACAGCAGTGTGCTGAAATACTGTCCATGGTATTTTACTCCAGGTTAAATTAGTACATAATGTAGTTTGGCATAAATATATAGGAAGACTGATTTTTGTTTAACTTTTGCAGAGAGAGTTTTGCAAAAGACACTATTATCTCATAAATTCTTTAAAACTAAAAGATCAACTACAGTGTATAGATAACAGTACATTAAGTTTGTTACGAAAACATTGTGCTGTTCTGAAATTCTTCCATTCCTCTAAATTATGAAGAATTTTTATTCTGTTTTTGTTTACATTCATTTTATATGCACTTAGGGCGAAATTGACTTCAGAGCTTGTGTGTGTTTTTGTTTGCATGGGAGGACAAGGTGGGTGAGGTAGTATCTTTTATTGGACCAACTTCTGTTGGTGAGAAAGACATGTTACTTTGTGCTTTCAGAATCTATATTTGTTTATGCAAATTGGGCTATTAGACATGCAGTCACTTGATTTTTCACATGCAAATTTCCATTTCAGCATGAAAAATTTGCATGGGCTCTTCTAAAAATATGGATTTCAATGGCTAGAAGCAAATGGTTGAAACAAATGTTCTTCTATTAGTTATTTTAAAATGGTAGGAATCATTTCATAAATAACATCGCAGACTCATTTTATTCAGATCCATAATGAGGAAATAATGAATCATTTCAGTCAGCGGAATAAAGAAATAATTTACTCAGCAGAAAAGTCTGATACCCATATGTTTTTATGATGATAATTCAAAGGCAACCAGGTTAGAGGACCAAACTGTGCCATAAACAGACTGAATATGCTTTAAAAGACCATTTCATTTTCTAAAGTTGGTTAACTTTTTTATTTTGCTTTGTTACATACCACATTCGTACCATGATGTTTTATATTCCAAACCAATATAAAATGTTTTAGTACATATAGTTCTAAAATTTGATATTTTATAGTATGTCAGAGTCTTGAATTTTATATCCGATTCTTCTGTCAAACATTCATGTCTCTTAAAATCTGGAATTTATGTTCAGGGGTTATTTTAAAGCTTTCACAGTGGTTGTAACCTGGAAACTATATTTTTCTATGCACTTTATTTAAATCTATGAAAGTGTGTGCGTGACTGCAGCTTGAACATTTTAGATGGTATCAAATTCAATGAACTATTGCTTAAATGATGAACATGGATATATAGCACCAAAAATCTCATTTCATGGGTTTTTACGTACTGTAACTGTGTGAGGTCTAAGATACAGTGAAGGTGTTTCCACCATGTTATCTATGACTCCTAGACTTTAAGGTCAGAAGGGACCATTATGATTATCTAGTCTGACTTCCTGCACAATGCAGGCCACAGAATCTCACCCACCCACTCCTGTAACAAACCCCTAACCTATGCCCAAGTTATTGAAGCCCTGCTTGTTTTTGTTTTCAAGCTGCCTCTATACATTTTCCAAGTTTAGGAGGAGTCAGAAGGTGCTAACTGTGCCTGAAAGGACAGGCAGACAGTTAACTGTCAGACAAACTTTAATAATTACAGTATTTTATGAAAGTCTCAATCAACTGTGTGTGTGTGTGGGGGGGGGGGGGGATTATTGTGGTGAATCAGTGGGGGGGCGGTGAGATATATAAATAAATAAAAATGTGTGTGTGGTGTTTTCTGCTTGCAAGTCTCCTGTTCCTTTCGCATCTCCACTCCTGGCATGTCCCCAACAGCATGCGTGCCCCATCCTCGCACCTAATGATGTCTCCCTCCAATATTGCTCCTTTGCTCCAGAGCATGTTGTCAATCTACCTGTTTATTACAAGTGCCAATCTGAGGAACTAGTTGCCAGTGATCCACAGGTGGCTCTCTAGGGAAATATCTCAGCACCTGAGACATCATCAGCTGATCTCCCCTCTCCCTGCCCTCTCCCAACAAAATGGGGCATGGAGGGAATAAAAGGAAGGTAGGAGCAGAAGATTTCTCAAGAAAAAAAGCTATAAGCTCTGCATCTTAGTGAACCTTGTGCGTCCTGTGCAGTATGGCGTGTGTGATGAAATTTGCCTGTTTTTCTGGTGTCCTTAGTTTCATTTTAGCGGAATTTGTCTCTTTTTAATGACCAGATGCTTCTTGATTAGTATGAGGAAAGTGCTTACAGGTAAGAAAATACCTAGTGAGCTCACTGTGTGCTTTGAGATCAGGATGAGGAATCTTGGATTAGCATAAATCTATCCCTAAATATGGGAGTAACTATTAGGCAAACACTATGTTTCTGAAACTTAGATATGAAATCCCTCCTATTCCAATTTCCTCAACATTATGCTCTTTATCAAACTTTGATCTAATCAGGTAGAGGTCTAGAGTCCCTATGATGTATACTTGTTACAAGAATATGAAACTGATCATAAATCACTTGAAAGCACAGCTGGGAAAAAAACACTCTTGTCTTTTACCACCTAGAATCCCACGTATGACACTGCTGTGCTCTTCTAATTGCCCTGCTGTCTGGCTGCGCGTAATCAGCGGCCAGGCAATTTGCCTCAAGCTGCCACCCCGCCGTAAATGTCTCCCCCTTACTCTCACAGATATTGTGGAGCACACAGCAAGCGGCAATAACAATTGGAATATTGGTTTCGCTGAGGTCTAACCGAGTCAGTAAACTGTGCCAGCGCGCTTTTAAACATCCAAATGCACATTCTACCACCATTCTGCACTTGCTCAGCCTATAGTTGAACAGCTCCTTGCTTCTGTCCAGGGTGCCTGGGTATGGCTTCATGAGCCATGGCATTAAGGGGTAGGCTGGGTCCCCAAGGATAACTATAGGCATCTCAACGTCCCCAACAGTTATTTTCTGGTCTGGGACGTAAGTTCCTTCCTGCAACTGTTCAAACAGACCAGAGTTCCTGAAGATGCGAGCGTCATGTACCTTTCCCGGCCATCCCATGTTGATGTCAGTGAAACGTCCCTTGTGATCCACCAGTGCTTGCAGCACCATTGAAAAGTACCCCTTGCGGTTTACGTACTGGCTGCCAATGTGGTCCGGTCCCAAGATAGGGATATGCGTTCCGTCTATCGCCCCACCCCAGTTAGGGAATCCCATTGCAGCAAAGCCATCCACTATGACCTGCACATTTCCCAGAGTCACTACCCTTGATAGCAGCAGCTCAGTGATTGCGTTGGCTACTTGGATCACAGCAGCCCCCACAGTAGATTTTCCCACTCCAAATTGATTCCCGACTGACCGGTAGCTGTCTGGCGTTGCACGCTTCCACAGGGCTATCGCCACTCGCTTGTGAACTGTGAGGGCTGCTCTCATCTTGGTATTCTTGCACTTCAGGGCAGGGGAAAGCAAGTCACAAAAAAGTTCCATGAAAGTGCCCTTATGCATGCGAAAGTTTTGCAGCCACTGGGAATCATCCCAGATCCGCAAAACTATGCGGTCCCACCAGTCTGTGCTTGTTTCCCGGGCCCAGAATCGGCGTTCAACGACATGAACCTGCCCCATTACCACCATGATGTCCAAATTGCCAGGGCCCGTGCTTTGAGAGAAGTCTGTGTCCATGTCCTTATCACTATCGTGATCGTGCTGTCATCATCTCCTCGCCTGCTTTTGCAGGTTCTGGTTCTGCACATACTGCAGGATAATGCGTAAGGTGTTTACAATGCTCACAACAGCAGCGGTGAGCTGAGCGGGCTCCATGCTTGCCATGGTATGGCATCTGCAGGAGAGCAGAGTTGCAGCGGAAGCGGTGGATGACGACGGGATGCCACGAGAATAGATATTTATAAAGAATGACGAGAGGACCTGCGAGGTCGATTCACGGCACCAGGAGAGCAGAGTTGCAGCAGAAGCGGTGGTTGGATGACGATGGTTAGCAGTCCTACTGCACCGTCTGCTGAAAGCAGTATGGCGTCTGCATGGAAAAAAGGCGCGAAACGATTGTCTGACTTTGCTTTCATGGAGGGAGGGGCGACTGATGACATGTACCCAAAACCACCCGTGACAATGTTTTTGCCCCATCAGGCATTGGGAGTTCAACCCAGAATTCCAATGGGCAGCGGAGACTGCGGGAACTGTGGGATAGCTATCCACAGTACAACACTCCAAAAGTCGACACTAGCCATGGTACTCTGGATGCACTCCGACTTAATGCGCTTAGTGAGGACACACACAATCGACTGTATAAAATCGCTTCCTAAAAATCGACTTCTATAAATTCAACCTAATTTCATAGTGTAGACATACCCTGAGGTTGCAGAGCTAGATGGGGACTAGATTCTTCAGTGCGGTGCTGCTGCCCAGTGAAATAAAATATAAGTATCCTTGAGAGGCGTTAGGAACCATGTCACAAGAAAAGTGGCTAGATAAATATACATCTGAAATAAAGTATAATTGATTGATTAAATGACTGAAAAGTATTTCAAAATATGTTGGCCATATATATGTAAAGTTATTTCCAATTGTCATAGAGTAGTTACAGTTGCTAAAAAGAGGGATACATGGATGGATAGATTTGCTCCTAAAAGGATGACTATGCTAATCAGATTTTGCAATTTTAGCATGCTAATGCTATGTTAATGGCTGTGACATGATGCTGAGCATGCTCAGTATGAACATAAGACTGAAAGTATATGGAGTCAAGAGCTCATGCACTCAATAAAAGTATTGTGAATTCTCTTCTGACTAACCTTCGTGTTGAGTGCTTGCTAACAGTTATGTATATCTGATGATTCACTTATGGAGAAACTACTAGATTAAAAGTCATGGGCGAAATTCTGCTATTAGTCTATTTGTTTTTTCAATGACATCTTAAGTTACTAAACTAGAAAGAATTTTAAAAATCTAAAACTTTTCACAGTAATACTTTTTTTACATTTTGCACTTTGTTCACCTTGGATGAGGATTATTATTTCTATGAAAATAGAGCCATGTTCACATTCATGTTATAATACCCTACCAGGCAATTGCAATGTTTGGATTACAAACAAAAGCCCTTGTTCTTGTTGGACAAGCACAGGTTTTTTCCAAAAGTGATTTGGCCTGAATATTAATGGCTTACTATTAAACCCCAAAAAATTAATATTGTCCTAATGAAAGGCGGGCAGGGCTAACATTCATCATTAGCTTTTTTCTTCTTCTTCTTTGTTTTCTCTTAACAGTTTGCCATATTGGAATTATAGTATAATAATGGATTCCTGAATTAAAGTTATTAGCAGATGCCAGAGAAATGAACTTGCCTGATTGAGCAAGATAATGCAGCAGATAAAAGCTATAATAGATAGATTTTTTGTTTGTTTGTGTAGTATACTTTTTGTCATCTTATACACTGCTGTATATGATATGACATATACATAGATGAACACCATTTGTTAGAGAAGAGTCAACATGGCTTTTGTAAAGTGAAATCATGCCTCACCAATTTATTAGAATTCTTTGAGGGATTAACAAAAATGTGGACAAGTGTGATCCAGTGGATATAGTGCACTTAGACTTTCAGACAAGGTCCCACCATAGGCTTGTGATGGGTTGGACCCCTTGGGAAGCTACCTGATGTGCTACTGCCAGCATGGGCCCCCTTTAACCTGTCTTGCTGAGCCAAGCTCTTAAAACCTCCTCTAACACACACACAGGCAGGGCCCCACCCAGCTGCAGATCAGCTCTGGAAAGACTCAGCTTAAGGGACTTGCTCCAACACTCGGATGTCCACCTCCCTTGGAGTGCAGACCCAAAGATATATTATGAAATTTGCCCCCTCCCTCAATGTGGAGAGAGGTGTGCACACTTCTTACCCCCCCCCCCAGTTAGAAATTACATAAACTGGGTTTAATAATAAACAAAACACATTTTTATTAACTATAACAGGCAGATTTTAAGTGGTAAAAGGGGTAACAAACAGAACAAAGCAGATTACTGAGCAAAGGAAATCAAACACCAAACTAAGCTAGTTTCACTAAAGAAATTGGTTACAAATAGTATTTCTCACCCTAGATATTGTTGCAGGCATGTTGCAAAGTTTCTGTGGTTCAGAGTTCCAGTTATATTCCTTTTCAGACTGGACCCATGTCTCAGTCTGGACTCCCCCCTTGCGTTCCCTTTTGCAGTCTTTCTTCTTGACCAGACAGGCCATGGAGAGGAGGAGTCCTGTTTGCCTTCCTCCCCACCCTTAAATAGGATTTACATAAGGCGGGAATCCTTCGTTTCCCAAACTTGCCCCCCCCCCCCCCCCCGCCACCTCTTCCCTTACAGTGTAAAGTTACAAAAAGTCCCAGTACAAGAAGTATCAGGTGACAAGACCACATGACTCTGTAGGATCACAGTGTCCATGAGTCAGTGACAGTATGGAGCGTCCACAGGAGGGCCACGCTTTTCACAGTCCATTGTCCTTGTAGCTGAAGTGTTAGCAGTGGGCGTCACCCAAAGTAGCATAGTTGAAATACAGATACATAGTCAATATTCCTAACTTCAGATACAGAAATGATACAGACATACAAATTGGATAATCACATTCAGTAAATCATAACCTTTCCAATGATATCTGACATGAGCTATCTTGCATAAAGTATGTTGTAATTTTCATATCATAAGCATATTTTCATAAATAATATGGAATGACACGTCACAAGGCTCTTAAGAAAAGTACATTGTCATGGGATAAGAGGGAAGGTCCTCTCCTGGATCACTAACTGGTTAAAAGATAGGAAACAAAGTGTAGGAAAAAATGGTCAGTTTTCACAGTGGAGAGGGATAAATAGTGGTGTTCCCCAGGGGTCTGTACTGGGACCAGTCCTATTCAACATATTCATAAATGATTTGGAAAAATTGATAAACTGTGAGGTGGCAAAATTTGCAGATGATACAAAATTACTTAAGACAGTTAAGTCCAAAGCAGACTGGGAAGAGATGCAAAGGGATCTCACAAAACTGGGTGATGAGGCAACAAAATGGCAGATAAAATGTTCAATGTTGATAAATGCAAAGTAATGCATGTAGGAAAACATCCCAACTGTAGATACAAAATGATGGGTTCAGAATTAGCTGTTACCGCTCAAGTCACTAAGGATAATTCTCTGAAAACATCTGCTCAATGTGCAGTGGCAGTCAAAAAAGCTAACGGAATGTTAGGAACCATTAGGAAAGGGATAGATATAAGACAGAAAATATAATGCCACTATCTGAATCTATGGTATGGCCCCACCTTGAATACCGTGTGTAGTTTTGGTCACCTCATCTCCAAAAAAGGTATATTAGAATTTGGAAAAATACAGAGAAGGGTAACAAGTGTGATTAGGGGTATGGAACATCTTCCATAGGAGGATAGATTAAAAAAAGACTAGGACTGTTCAGCTTAGAAAAGAGATGACTATGGGGGGATATGACAGAGGTCTATAAAATCTTGACTGGTGTGGAGAAAGTGAATAGAGAACTGTTATTTACTCCTTCACATAACACAAGAACCAGGGGTCACCCCATGAAATTAATAGGCAACAGGTTTAAAACAAAAGGAAGTACTTGTTCACACAACACACAGTCAACCTCTGGAACTCATTGCCGGGGATGTTGTGAAGGCCAAAACTATAATGGGGTTCAAAAAAAAATTAGATACGTTCATGGAGGATAGGTCCATCAGGATGGTCAGGGATGCAACCCCATGCTCTGGGTGTCCCTAGCCTCTGAGTGCTAGAAGCTGGGAGTGGACGACAGAGGATGGATGTTTCAATGATTGCCTGTTCTGTTTGTTCCCTCTGAAGCATTTGGCATTGGTTGTTGTTGGAAAACAGGATATTGGGCTAGTTGGGCCATTGATCTGACCCAGTATGGCTGTTCTTATGTTCTTAAGACATATTTCAATGATTGAAGCATGTGTTGCTTACTGCCACTTTAAGAGGGAGCTCTGTGCTTCTGCAGTTCCACCATTTGGGGAGAAGGAGAAAATGCTGTAAGACGAAAGAGTCTAGAGATGGCTGCCAGACAGGCAGATCTCTGCATATGCTTCTTTTTCCAAGCCTGAGTCCTTTTTGTGACCTTCAAAGACTTTGGGCATAGCTACACTTGCGAGTTAGAGCTCATTAAAGCAGCCCAGTGCGCTCTAACTCACGACCCATCCACACTGGCAAGGCACATAGAGCGCTCTGACTCCGCGGCTAGAGTGCTCCTGGTACTCCACCTCGGCAAGTGGAATAACGTTTGATGCGCCCCCGCTGGAGCTCTGCGGTGCCAGTGTGGATGGCCTGGTCTGTTAATGCGCTCTGATTGGCCTCCAGAAGTGTCCCACAATGCCTGTTCTAGCCACTCTGGTCATCAGTTTGAACTCTACTACCCTGCCCTCACGTGACCAACCGTCAGACCCGCCCTTTAAATTCTCTGGGAATTTTGAAAATCCCCTTCCTGTTTGCTCAGCCAGACGTGGAGTGCTCTCAGTGCATCGTTCCAGGTGACCATGCCTCCACGCGCCAGGCGATCCCCAGTATGGAGCAATGGCGAGGTGCTGGACCTCATCAGTGTTTGGGGGGAGGAAGCTGTCCAGTCCCAGCTGCGCTCCAGCCGCAGGAATTACGATACCTTCGGGCAGATCTCAAGGGACATGATGGAAAGGGGCCATGACCGGGACGCTCTGCAGTGCAGGGTTAAAGTGAAGGAGCTGCGGAATGCCTACCGCAAAGCCCGCGAGGTAAACAGCCGCTCCAGTGCTGCCTCCGCGACCTGCCATTTTTACAAAGAGCTGGATGCGATACTGGGGGGTGACCCCACCTCCACTCCGAGTACCACTCTGGACACTTCAGAGCCCAGTCCAACAAGGCAGGAGGAGGAGGAGCAAAGCGGGAGCGAGGGTGCTGAGGAGGAGGAGGACACCCTGGCATCCCTAGATGCATACAGCCAGGAGCTGTTCTCAAGCCAGGAGGAAGGGAGCCAGTCGCGGCGGCTNGCTCTGCAGTGCAGGGTTAAAGTGAAGGAGCTGCGGAATGCCTACCGCAAAGCCCGCGAGGTAAACAGCCGCTCCAGTGCTGCCTCCGCGACCTGCCATTTTTACAAAGAGCTGGATGCGATACTGGGGGGTGACCCCACCTCCACTCCGAGTACCACTCTGGACACTTCAGAGCCCAGTCCAACAAGGCAGGAGGAGGAGGAGCAAAGCGGGAGCGAGGGTGCTGAGGAGGAGGAGGACACCCTGGCATCCCTAGATGCATACAGCCAGGAGCTGTTCTCAAGCCAGGAGGAAGGGAGCCAGTCGCGGCGGCTAGTGCTTGGGGAAGGACAAACACCAGAGGAGGTTCCCGGTAAGCGGCTTTTATTTTGGGAAGGAAGTTATTTGGTGCGGGCTCTTGGGGTGAGGAGGGTTAGGGCTGCATGCATGCCTAGATGCGGAATAGGGCATTGATGTGCGCTCTCACATCGCAGTAATCGGCCTCAGTGATCTCTTCAAAGGTCTCAGCCAGAACTTGGACAATGCGCTTGCACAGGTTTCATGGGAGAGCCACTGTGGTCCTTGTCCCAGTCAGGCTAACATGTCCGCGCCACTGTGCCATGAGGGGCGGGGGGACCGTTGCTGCACACAGGCAAGCTGCATATGGGCCAGGGCGGAAGCCGCATTGTAGTAGAAGACCCTCCCTTGCTTCCCAGGTCACCCTCAGCAGCGAGATATCTTCCAGGACGAACTCCTGTGGAAAATGTAGGGACAGTGTTCAGTATGGGGCCCCCTGCAGCTGTTGGCTCTCCGCAAGGCACAGAAACCCAGAGGACAGTACAGCCATGAAACAATCAGTCCCTCTTGACTCTGTGCTTACTCACCATTTTGGGGCTCCCGTGGGTTATGTGCGCTCGCTTTGGGATGGGCAAATTATGCTATTGTGTAGGCTGTGCTTGCCCTCCTTAAGTATGGGGGAATCATTGCTCTGTCTGGTGTGAATAATGCTGCCTCTGTTAAGTGTTGCATTTTGCCTTTACAGATGCAACTTTGAGATCTCAGCCATCCGTGTTATCACCGGCCGAGAGGCTGCAAAGAATCAGGAAGAGGCCACATAGAAGCAAAGAGGACATGCTGCATGAAGTCATACAGCACTCCCTTAATGAAAATCAAAAAGTGCAGCAGTGGCGGGAGAGTGAAAGGAGGGTCTGCCAGCAGAATGTGGATCACCGGCACCAAAGCACGGAGCGGCTGATAAGCATCATGGAGCACCAAGCAGACTTGATCCAGGCACTTGTAGCCATGCAGGCGGAGCACTACCGCGCCCGTCCCACCCGCCCTGCAGCCCTTGTCCCGAAACCCTTTCCTTTGTGCCCCCATGTCACCTCCAACTCACTTTCCGCAACATCCGGGTTCTTACCGCCACCAGCTGTCTCCAACACCTGTAGCTTCACCACCCAGCCCTGAAAACTACAACACTTACCCACTGCACTCAACCCCCATCACCATGTAGTATAGCCATCCTGAAGTGCAGCACTCATTGCACAGCACTCCAAACAGGAGGGCTGAGTATGATAACAGGACATACGCACATCTGTGATTGTACCATTCCCCACCCCACCCCCTTGCCCTTTCTGTTTCCCTAGCAGTTGTTTCTTTTCAATAAATGGATTTTCTTTTCAATAAATGGATTTTTTTGCTTTGAAAACTTTCTTTATTATTGCATAAAGTAAAAGATACCTTAGCCCAGGAAGNTTGGGGCTCCCGTGGGTTATGTGCGCTCGCTTTGGGATGGGCAAATTATGCTATTGTGTAGGCTGTGCTTGCCCTCCTTAAGTATGGGGGAATCATTGCTCTGTCTGGTGTGAATAATGCTGCCTCTGTTAAGTGTTGCATTTTGCCTTTACAGATGCAACTTTGAGATCTCAGCCATCCGTGTTATTACAGATGCAACTTTGAGATCTCAGCCATCCGTGTTATCACCGGCCGAGAGGCTGCAAAGAATCAGGAAGAGGCCACATAGAAGCAAAGAGGACATGCTGCATGAAGTCATACAGCACTCCCTTAATGAAAATCAAAAAGTGCAGCAGTGGCGGGAGAGTGAAAGGAGGGTCTGCCAGCAGAATGTGGATCACCGGCACCAAAGCACGGAGCGGCTGATAAGCATCATGGAGCACCAAGCAGACTTGATCCAGGCACTTGTAGCCATGCAGGCGGAGCACTACCGCGCCCGTCCCACCCGCCCTGCAGCCCTTGTCCCGAAACCCTTTCCTTTGTGCCCCCATGTCACCTCCAACTCACTTTCCGCAACATCCGGGTTCTTACCGCCACCAGCTGTCTCCAACACCTGTAGCTTCACCACCCAGCCCTGAAAACTACAACACTTACCCACTGCACTCAACCCCCATCACCATGTAGTATAGCCATCCTGAAGTGCAGCACTCATTGCACAGCACTCCAAACAGGAGGGCTGAGTATGATAACAGGACATACGCACATCTGTGATTGTACCATTCCCCACCCCACCCCCTTGCCCTTTCTGTTTCCCTAGCAGTTGTTTCTTTTCAATAAATGGATTTTCTTTTCAATAAATGGATTTTTTTGCTTTGAAAACTTTCTTTATTATTGCATAAAGTAAAAGATACCTTAGCCCAGGAAGGCAACAGGCACTGCAAGTCAGTGTATCATATGTAGCAAACACAGATTCCTACTAACATTGGAACCACTGCACTTCACTCCCGTGCAGGGCACCAGACATTACTGGTGGCTTTCAGCCTCAAATTGCTCTCTCAAGGCATCCCTAATCCTTGCAGCCCTGCACTGGGTCCCTCTAATTGCCCTGCTCTCTGGGTGTTCAAATTCAGCCTCTAGGTGTTGAACCTCCAAGTTCCATGCCTGAGTGAAACTTTCACCCTTCCCTTCACAAATGTTATGGAGGGTACAGCATGCGGATATAACCGTGTGAATGTTGTAATTGGCCAGGTCCAGCTTCCCATACAGACAGCACCAGCAGCCCTTTAAAGGGCCAAAAGCACACTCCACAGTCATTCTGCACTGACTCAGCCTGTTGTTGAACCGCTCCTTGCTACTGTCAAGGCTNCCTACTAACATTGGAACCACTGCACTTCACTCCCGTGCAGGGCACCAGACATTACTGGTGGCTTTCAGCCTCAAATTGCTCTCTCAAGGCATCCCTAATCCTTGCAGCCCTGCACTGGGTCCCTCTAATTGCCCTGCTCTCTGGGTGTTCAAATTCAGCCTCTAGGTGTTGAACCTCCAAGTTCCATGCCTGAGTGAAACTTTCACCCTTCCCTTCACAAATGTTATGGAGGGTACAGCATGCGGATATAACCGTGTGAATGTTGTAATTGGCCAGGTCCAGCTTCCCATACAGACAGCACCAGCAGCCCTTTAAAGGGCCAAAAGCACACTCCACAGTCATTCTGCACTGACTCAGCCTGTTGTTGAACCGCTCCTTGCTACTGTCAAGGCTCCCTGTGTAGGGTTTCATGAGCCACGGCATTAGCAGGTAAGCGGGGTCTCCAAGGATCACAATGGGTATTTCGACTTCCCCTAGGATGATCTTCTGGTCTGTGAAAAAAGTCCCAGCTTGCAGCTTCCTGAACAGGCCAGTGTTCCGAAAGATGCGTGCGTCATGCACCTTTCCCGTCCAGCCTGTGTTAATGTCAATGAAACGCCCACAGTGATCCACAAGCGCCTAGAGAACCATTGAAAAATAGCCCTTCCGATTAACGTACTCGGAGGCTAGGTGGGCTGGTGCCAGAATTGGAATATGAGTCCCATCTATCGCCCCTCCGCAGTTAGGGAACCCCATTTGTGCAAAGCCAGCCACAATGTCATGCACGTTACCCAGAGTCACGGTTCTTCTGAGCAGGATGCGATTAATGGCCCTGCAAACTTGCATCAACACGATTCCAACAGTCGACTTTCCCACTCCACACTGGTTAGTGAGTGATCGGTAGCTGTCTGGAGTTGCCAGCTTCCAGATTGCAATAGCCACCTGCTTCTCCACCGGCAGGGCAGCTCTCAATCTCATGTCCTTGCGCTGCAGGGCTGGGGCGAGCTCCTCACACAGTCCCATGAAAGTAGCTTTTCTCATCCGAAAGTTCTGCAGCCACTGCTCGTCATCCCAGACTTGCATGACGATGTGTCCCACCACTCAATGCTTGTTTCCTGAGCTCAAAGCGCCATTCCACGGTGGTGAGCATGTCCGTGAATGCCACAAGAAATCTCGTGTCGTATGTGTTACTCGAGTAGATATCGTCGGAGTCCGCACTGTCACTTTGGATCTTAAGGAATAACTCGACTGCCAAACGTGATGTGCTGGCGAGACTCGTCAGCATATTCCTCAGCAGTTCGGGCTCCATTCCCGCAGACCGAAAGAGAAGACAGAGCGTGCAGTACAAAAAACGTTGAAAGATGGCACCAATTGTGGACGGAAGCAGAGGGATTGCTGGGATGCGAACCAATGCATCATGGGGTGTTGGGACAGGGACCCAGAATGCCCCGCACCCCCTTTCCACAAGCCACAGTGCCAGAATGGGAAGAGGTGCTCTGTGGGATAGCTGCCCACAATGCACTGCTCCCAATGCAGCTGCAAATGTGGCCATGCCAGTGTGCTTGCAGCTGTCAGTGTGGACAGACTGCAGCGCTTTCCCTACTGTGCTCTATGAAGGCTGGTTTAACTCAAAGCGCTCTACATTTGTAAGTGTAGCCATGCCCTTTGTGTCCATTTGTAAGTGTGCCCATGCCCTCTGCATGAATGAGGTTGGATCTGGTGTGCATGGAGGTGGGTGTGAATTGCATTTGTCTTCTGGGGCTATTGCCAGTATGAGATCATCCGTTTATCTCACTATCCTGGTCATCTCAGAATTTTCATTATTATTTATGCAATGTAGCTTAGACATATTAAGAAAACATTCTGCTAATGACAATCAAGCCTTGGCTGCCCTTGAAGTGTTATATTATGTCATTGCAAAAAAAGAGAAGAAACTCTCCCTTTCTTTCCATAATTCTAATGTTTCGGCTATATACTTTTTCCTTTAGGGCTGAGAAATTCACACAGTTATGTCGCATCTTATTTTTCAGACATTAAATTTCTCACAAATGCAGCAGCTGTAAGTGATAGGTGATAAACTTTAATGGGTATGAGAAAAAGGGAAATATGATAGAATGTGGCTTCAAATGAACAAACAGACGTCTCTATCAGGAGAAAAGTGTGTCTGGAATATATATGTGTAGTTCAGTGATGTTCTGGCTACATGGTCATTGTAGTCTACATTTTAAAGAGGATTTTATTTTTTAGACTCCTTAAGTAGGTAAATAACTGAAATTGATACCTTGGAGAACTTTCTCAGGGCAGAATCCTACCCAGGTTTGTATGTATGTGGTTCCCACTGGAATAAAAAAAGAGTTGCACACAGAATTTGTCCCTTAAGTTGCTGGCCTTGATTTAGTCAGTGTTGTAGCAAATAATATTGGGACTTCAGGCATGAAAATGTGAATGCTTAATGTTGGAGACACATATCATTGAGTTGGGCCTGAAATCTGAGCTATAAGTTTTTCTTCTTATAACTGTTTGCAGGAGGAAAAAAACCACAAATCCTAAGACTAGCATCCCTGTAATAACAAGATAGGGTGGGCTTGTGCGGAATAAAAGACAGATTTAGGGATAAATCATGGCTCTTCAGTCACAGTCCTCTAATAGAGGGGTGCAGAGATGGAGGTACTATGGCTGAATCAAGTACCGTGCTTCTGGGAGTGCAGACTAGTGACACCACTGCCGTACTCGCTACACCCTTTCAGAATGTGTCCTCCCACATATGCCATTCCAGTTCTGCTGGCCAATGTGAAAGATGGGAAGAGAGGACAGAATCCTGCTCTTTCTCCTTTGGGGAATTTGAGGTCACTTTTGGCACTTGACTCATAAATCCTTTACTCCCCGAGGGCACAAGGACCACGATTGTCCTTGGCCTGTTACATGGGAGTTCAATAAGTTGGAGAAGAGCTTCTGGTACTTCCTCCTGTGCATCCACATATGGGTAGTTAGTTAGTAGTGAATTAAGTCTTTTTTTTTATTAATTGTAAAAAATGAAGTGATCCCGTGTTAATGATTTTCACCTCCAGATCTGGGAAAAGGTGCAATAGCTGATTACTATTCCTGGTCCTAGTCTCTTGATCAGCAGGCTGGCAAGTGCTGGCAGTGCTATAAAATAAACCTATTAGAAACTTTGCATAAATAAGTGCCTTACATAACTGAACAATGATATCTCCTGCCAATAATGGAGAAATCTTGAGGAAGTCACAGAGAAATTGGGAGGGACTTCCTCTTTTTATCAGAAGGGTGTGGCTGTGACATTATTGTAGGGTCCTGAAGTCGGGAATGTAAAGTGAGAAAAATTGAACCTAAAAATGAAGCCTTGAGAAAATAATTCTGAATACAATCGTTTTAACTGAGTAGTCTGATTTCCCCATATAAAAGGCAGGAAACATTTTGTGAAAAATGTCAGGAAATGTTTTCGTGGGAAAATGTCTTGTCAGAAAATAGTGCTATAAAATATTATGTTTTACTGGTGCTGACTATCTTTGAGAGATTTGGATGATAAATCTAGGACTGGAGGGTGTTTTAACAATAATACTTAATATTGCTCTAGTTTTATTGGGTTTACATCATTTTATATTTTACTGTGGTGAGACAGACCTTGGTAGGTAAATTCTGAACACTTTCCTTTAAAAATCCATTTATTTTCCTAATGATAGCACTCAAAATTGTCCATCTTCTCACTTTTCTCTCTCCCCTCCCTTCCCCTGATTACTCTTTTTTGGTGACCTTTCCTCCAGGGAGGGTGGATGGCTCTGTGTCCCTTCAGAGCCTGCCAGTGAAATTCCTTCAGTCATCCATAAGTGACTGCTGGAGAGTGATGAAACATGCACACTCCCCTCAGAGAGTGAATGTGTTGTCTCTATAGTATTCTGAGTCGATGCCAGTCTGAGGATGAGAAACTGATGTAGGAAGCCATATTAGATCTCCCACTCTGCAATGTGATATAGGAGATCTCTCCTAAGTACAAAACACATATATTTATTTGTTGAAATATCTCCAGTTCTATTTTTTTCCTGCCTTACGTTAGCAATATAAGGATATTTATTATCTTTTTAGTATTGAGATAAAACTTAATTATTTTTACAAAATGTATTGACCATATATTTATTAGCACATTATGAAGCATCATCATAAATAATTAATACTAAGCTACACAGTGGGCAGACTGGAAAAAAATAGGTGGTGATATTCACCAGAGTAACTATAAGTTCTGCCCACTTGTGGTGCCTCAGTAAGATGCTATTCATAAGATAGTGAAGATCTTCACAAAATAATATCTCACTTTTTGGTAAGCTTGGATCAGTATAAGAAACTTCACTACCTTCTGCACCCTTGTATTAGGGGCCAGACACCGTCATGGTCCTCGTGCTCAGGAAGTGTAAGGGAATTTATGAGATAAGTGCTCAAGGTGACATTAGTGAGCAAACATTTCTCCCTGTTATAGCCTTCAGAGTCAAGAGCCCCTTGAAAGGAACAGGAGCAGCTTGCACCTTCTGAGAGTTATTGTTTCAGGCTCTCTGCAAACTCGGGCAGATATGAAACCGATATAAACTGATTCAGTAATATTTTGAAGGTTCTGTTCATAATCATATGAACTAGAGACTTATTTTAGAGAGAACTTATTTTGTATTTGATAAAACTTAAGATTCTGGAGCACAAGATAGAAAATTACCACTTTGCCGAACTGCTGAGAGTAAGTGCAATCCAACTGCTTGAAACTATCACTGAAAAACCCAAATAAACAGAGTACATTTTGTGAGGCTTTATGCTTGCTTTTAATTGTCTATTCTCTAAGCACCCATCCCTGCAAAATATATGCCTCTGAGTGCTGAACGTACACAACTCTCATTAACTTCCTTGGGAATTGAGGATGCTCACACTTCTCATGACTTAATCCCATATTCACTACATTTGCAATGAGTCTCCCAGATGAGAGAGGTTCTCCAGAACTATAGATTTTGAGAGAACCTTTCCCTAATTGAGCTGTAAGAGCAAATAGATTATTTATTGCCAAAGGTCACAGAGTCACTTGCTTAAATTGATTTTGCACTGAGGACCCTCCTTTCTGCATAAGCTATTGCACTAGACGGGTTCCCTACTATTAAATAATCATATATATTCAGCCATGAAAACATAGTGAGTTAATTGTAGCAGCTCATTTCTTTGGGAAGTGTTTTGGGGCCTAATCCTGCTCCCATTGAAGGATGTCATTGATATTAGAGGGAACAGTAGCACGTGCTTCATATTAACATTGTTTAAATCATCCTGAAAGAAAAACTACGAGTGCATTGGGGGGGGAAAAAAAGGTAGGAATACAAAATCGACTTAACATAAATTAACTTTTTTGAAAAGATATAAACATCTATAACTGTTAGTATTGCAATATTAACTGTGTACAAACTGAAACTGAAAAAGGTTTAATTTATATTTATTTTAGTCTGAAAAATATGGCAAATAGTATTGCTATTAAAGAAATGCAAACAAATTCAAAATCTTCTGAATACGTATGCCTCATACGAATTACTCAGCCTTCTGTAAGTGGAAGAATTGTGTCATCAGTTTGGCCAGATGACAAGGCATATGGCAGACTCTTTTATGATGCCTTTGATCTGTAATGATAGCTGTATGTGTAGCTGTACCATTTACTGAGTGAGGATAGAACAGTAGTGCAGCACACGCTGCTAAATGGAGCAAACTGCTTTTATCGAGGACAAAAAAAAAACCCCAAAGAGCAACATTTCAGAAAGAGGAAGGAAAAAGAAAAGCAATGCAATCACCCAAGGGAGTTGCTATAGAAGCAGTAATCTCAAGCATCCAGGCATGTTGCCAAGAGCTCCAGTACGTTGGGTTAATCAAAACTTCCAAGTTTCCTGCCAATCTGTGGTGCTGCTGTTTGGACAGCTCTGTGCATCAGAGGGAAAAAGAACCTCAAATGGTAGTATATGCGCATGGGGTAAATGTATATTTTAATTGTCTGTTAATTTGCATTCTTACCCTGCAGATTTTTCTTTTTTGCTCCTCTAAAGAGATTTTCCCAGTATTCGATTTTTAACAGAAGTCATGTTTTTTTTGTTTTTTTTTTACAGATACAGGATCAATTCAAATACTCTCAGATAATATATGCTCTTTCTTTATTAATTAGTTAATGTCCTAATGGTAATATACTATACATTTGATGCTTCCTAGAGGTAGAAAAAGAAATCGTGCTGGGAATTTTTTTATAAGTAAACTATTTTTAAATAAGAATAAATGTTATAAATTCCATGTTTATTTAGGTAGTTGTTGGATTAAAGTGTTTTTGTTAAATATTATCAGACCTCAGGGATGTTACATTTTTTAATTGACTTTGATGAGCCTTATGTCTAGAAAATGTACCATAGGAACAGTGTTATATTTGTAGAGGGACAAATTATGATTTTAAGTCCTCTCCATCTTTAATTTCTGTGAGATGGATTTTTCCCTCTACCCCTATGAGCAGAAAGGAGCAGGAATCAGATGGATGCAAAAGGAAAAAGTGTTCTGTTGTTTGATTTTCTCCCCACCTGTCCTATGGTAACCACCAGAACTGCTCCAGGGGGAACGGGCTGCACAAGCTGGGGAGGCAGTGCAGGAGTTAGAAGGAATGGAGTGAGGCCTCCACCACTCCTCTTGAACCCCACTGCAGTCTCCACACAAAAAACAAGCATGGGGTCAATGTTAGCTTACATGGTATGGTACACTTTAAAGTGAAATCCCTGCGCCTCCCTAGGGAGACTGGACAGGTACATGTAGGGAAGCCTGGGAACCATACTGCCATAAAAACTGAGAGGCTACACAGGGGTATTGGTTCTTCATGTGCCTAGCCCGGGCCCTAGCTCCACGTGAATCTTGGGAGAGGTATGCATGTATGGGGCTGAAACTCTGGTCATTTCAATGGGGTAGGTGATTTGTCCTCTCCCAGTACCCCCGTGACAGGCTGTATAAACCCTGCAACAGTGGCAAAGGGATTAAAGGCTGGCCCACTCCTCTGGCCCTGTCAATTATGTAGGGGTTGAATAAGGTTTTAAAAGCAGGAAGTTCCAGACAGTTGCTGGGTGGCTCTGGGAGAGAATAGACAGTAGCACTACAGCTCCCAAGAGGAACTCCTGTAGAACTTCAAGGAAACTACCCTTAAAGAACGGGGTGGGCAAACTTTTTGGGCCGAGGGCCACATCTGGGTGGGGAAATAGTATGCAGGGCCGGGGCAGGGAGTTGGGCTGTGGGAGGGGGTGTGGTGTGCAGGAAGGGGCTCAGGGCAAGGGATTGGGGCACAGGAGGGGTACAGGCTGCATGAGGGGGCTCAGGGAAGGGGGTTGGGGTGCAGGAGGGGTGTGGAGTGCAGGAGGGGGCTCAGGGCAGGGGTGCAGGAGGGGTGCGGGGTGTGGCAGGGGGTTGGGGTGCAGGATGCAGCAGGGGTCTCAGGGCAGGGGATTGGGNTAATCCCATATTCACTACATTTGCAATGAGTCTCCCAGATGAGAGAGGTTCTCCAGAACTATAGATTTTGAGAGAACCTTTCCCTAATTGAGCTGTAAGAGCAAATAGATTATTTATTGCCAAAGGTCACAGAGTCACTTGCTTAAATTGATTTTGCACTGAGGACCCTCCTTTCTGCATAAGCTATTGCACTAGACGGGTTCCCTACTATTAAATAATCATATATATTCAGCCATGAAAACATAGTGAGTTAATTGTAGCAGCTCATTTCTTTGGGAAGTGTTTTGGGGCCTAATCCTGCTCCCATTGAAGGATGTCATTGATATTAGAGGGAACAGTAGCACGTGCTTCATATTAACATTGTTTAAATCATCCTGAAAGAAAAACTACGAGTGCATTGGGGGGGGAAAAAAAGGTAGGAATACAAAATCGACTTAACATAAATTAACTTTTTTGAAAAGATATAAACATCTATAACTGTTAGTATTGCAATATTAACTGTGTACAAACTGAAACTGAAAAAGGTTTAATTTATATTTATTTTAGTCTGAAAAATATGGCAAATAGTATTGCTATTAAAGAAATGCAAACAAATTCAAAATCTTCTGAATACGTATGCCTCATACGAATTACTCAGCCTTCTGTAAGTGGAAGAATTGTGTCATCAGTTTGGCCAGATGACAAGGCATATGGCAGACTCTTTTATGATGCCTTTGATCTGTAATGATAGCTGTATGTGTAGCTGTACCATTTACTGAGTGAGGATAGAACAGTAGTGCAGCACACGCTGCTAAATGGAGCAAACTGCTTTTATCGAGGACAAAAAAAAAACCCCAAAGAGCAACATTTCAGAAAGAGGAAGGAAAAAGAAAAGCAATGCAATCACCCAAGGGAGTTGCTATAGAAGCAGTAATCTCAAGCATCCAGGCATGTTGCCAAGAGCTCCAGTACGTTGGGTTAATCAAAACTTCCAAGTTTCCTGCCAATCTGTGGTGCTGCTGTTTGGACAGCTCTGTGCATCAGAGGGAAAAAGAACCTCAAATGGTAGTATATGCGCATGGGGTAAATGTATATTTTAATTGTCTGTTAATTTGCATTCTTACCCTGCAGATTTTTCTTTTTTGCTCCTCTAAAGAGATTTTCCCAGTATTCGATTTTTAACAGAAGTCATGTTTTTTTTGTTTTTTTTTTACAGATACAGGATCAATTCAAATACTCTCAGATAATATATGCTCTTTCTTTATTAATTAGTTAATGTCCTAATGGTAATATACTATACATTTGATGCTTCCTAGAGGTAGAAAAAGAAATCGTGCTGGGAATTTTTTTATAAGTAAACTATTTTTAAATAAGAATAAATGTTATAAATTCCATGTTTATTTAGGTAGTTGTTGGATTAAAGTGTTTTTGTTAAATATTATCAGACCTCAGGGATGTTACATTTTTTAATTGACTTTGATGAGCCTTATGTCTAGAAAATGTACCATAGGAACAGTGTTATATTTGTAGAGGGACAAATTATGATTTTAAGTCCTCTCCATCTTTAATTTCTGTGAGATGGATTTTTCCCTCTACCCCTATGAGCAGAAAGGAGCAGGAATCAGATGGATGCAAAAGGAAAAAGTGTTCTGTTGTTTGATTTTCTCCCCACCTGTCCTATGGTAACCACCAGAACTGCTCCAGGGGGAACGGGCTGCACAAGCTGGGGAGGCAGTGCAGGAGTTAGAAGGAATGGAGTGAGGCCTCCACCACTCCTCTTGAACCCCACTGCAGTCTCCACACAAAAAACAAGCATGGGGTCAATGTTAGCTTACATGGTATGGTACACTTTAAAGTGAAATCCCTGCGCCTCCCTAGGGAGACTGGACAGGTACATGTAGGGAAGCCTGGGAACCATACTGCCATAAAAACTGAGAGGCTACACAGGGGTATTGGTTCTTCATGTGCCTAGCCCGGGCCCTAGCTCCACGTGAATCTTGGGAGAGGTATGCATGTATGGGGCTGAAACTCTGGTCATTTCAATGGGGTAGGTGATTTGTCCTCTCCCAGTACCCCCGTGACAGGCTGTATAAACCCTGCAACAGTGGCAAAGGGATTAAAGGCTGGCCCACTCCTCTGGCCCTGTCAATTATGTAGGGGTTGAATAAGGTTTTAAAAGCAGGAAGTTCCAGACAGTTGCTGGGTGGCTCTGGGAGAGAATAGACAGTAGCACTACAGCTCCCAAGAGGAACTCCTGTAGAACTTCAAGGAAACTACCCTTAAAGAACGGGGTGGGCAAACTTTTTGGGCCGAGGGCCACATCTGGGTGGGGAAATAGTATGCAGGGCCGGGGCAGGGAGTTGGGCTGTGGGAGGGGGTGTGGTGTGCAGGAAGGGGCTCAGGGCAAGGGATTGGGGCACAGGAGGGGTACAGGCTGCATGAGGGGGCTCAGGGAAGGGGGTTGGGGTGCAGGAGGGGTGTGGAGTGCAGGAGGGGGCTCAGGGCAGGGGTGCAGGAGGGGTGCGGGGTGTGGCAGGGGGGTGGGGTGCAGGATGCAGCAGGGGTCTCAGGGCAGGGGATTGGGGTGCAGGAGGGGTGTGGGATGTATGAGGGGGCTCAGGGCAGGGAGTTGGGGTGCGAGATGCAGGCAGGGGACTTAGAAAGATGGGGGGGTGGGGTATAGGAGGGATTCAGGCTCCGGCCCTGCTTACCTCAAGCGGCTCCGGGGTGGCAGCGGTGTCCCCCCGCACGCCTGCCCTGTCCCCGGCCCCCTGCTGCTCCAGGAAATGCTGCGGCCCCTGGGGGCGGGGCGGAGGGCTCTGTGTGCACTGCCCTTGCTGCGCCTCCAGGTACCTCCCCCGAAGCTCCCATTGTTTGCAGTTCCCCATTCCTGGCAAAATGGGAGCTGCGGGGGGCAGTGCCTGGAGGCAATGCACGGAGCCCTCTGCCCCCCCCTGCCCGGGGGCTGCAGGGACGTGGTGCCGCGGGCCGGATTCAAAGCCCTGAGGGGCCGGATCTGGCCCGCGGGCCGTAGTTTGCCCACCCCTGCTCAAGAAGGTCATTCACTGATTCCCTGCACCTACAAGGAGGCAGCTGGCCCCAGTGTACCGGCTGGGCAGGATAGCTTCGGCAAAGCCCCAGCGTGAGCCGTTATGCATTCTGTGCTGCAACCCTCCACCCTTATCCAGGGATAGTGAATGGGGGACTCTACTGAAAGGACTTGAGTGGGGAGCCTGGAATCCCCATCTCCATCAAATGCAGACAGTTTGGCTTTATTTAGTATAGAGAAGACTCTCACATTTATGCGAGCAGGGACGCACTATGGATTTAGCAATGCCCAGGCATCAGAAGGCTCCTGTCAGTGACCCAAGTAGAGTGACACTTCCCCTTCCACATCTACCCCTCCCCTCAACAGGAGAATTTTGAAGGAAATCCTTGAGTCTAAACTAGTAGAGTTCCCACTGCTCATTGGTTTGACCAGCGTACTTTTAATGGTGGCAAAATATACCCAGAGAATTAGATGTGAAACTAGGACTTCATATTTTCCAGAATATACCTCTAATTTAACTTTATTTTAAATTTACCCCCTGAAGTTTCCCACTCACTATGATTTCAAATGTAGCAGCGAGCAATCGGCCTGGTGATATGACAACTTTTGTAGCTCAGTCTCCATCTCTCTTACACTCATTCTTTTTTCTTGTAAAGAAGGGCAGAAAATAGTTGCGCTGTGGATCAAATTTAGACAAAACTGGATTCTGATTTTTTTTTTTATTATTATTCAGGATAGACCATGTATTATAACCTTAATCTCAAAATTTACAATCAGCCACATGGCAAACTTCATTATAATCATATTGATGGTACTGGCAGTCCATTTGCACAGAAGTAGATAATTTCTTTGCTTTTCTCAAATATTTTGGCCTTTCGAAATTGACATCTAGAATAAGATTCTTTGCACACCAATTATGTTTCAAATGTCTGTATTACGTAAGATGGTTTGTTTAAAATGTCACAGACCGCCATTTACTAGTATCCAGAGAGACAGTTTTCAAAAGAATATGAAAAAGACGGAGACACTTTAAGTCAGTTAGATATTTTAGGTATTACAGGTCTGGATTGGTACATTATATGCTATTAGTACATGAAAAAAACATATATATGTACACATTTTATGGAGAGAGAACAGTCAACTGCAAAGCTGTACCTTTTTAGTGATGACTTGCTAGACATTCAAATATTTAACTATTATTAAAATAACAGAAAACCTGTTCTAAAATGTCATTGCCCTAAGAGGGGTTTTGGCTTTACAGCGGAGGTGTTGATGTTTTGATAAATACTGTGAACTTCAAATGTAATTTCAGTTGCTTATTGCTTCTTTTCATAGGACAGAGATTAGTAATTTGCTTATTAATTTTACACAATCAGTTCTTCTATATACAGCTACTTAACATAAATCTCACCATGGCAATCAAATTATGTCCGTTTTCTTATTGCGAGTGGCCAGGCTGCATTCCATTACACTGCAGCTTATTTGAAGTTAACAAGAAGGGCCTAAAATTGGAGCACCCGGGATAAGCTGGGATTCATAGGACTGAAGCTGTGCAGGAGGCACTTTCCTTTAAAATCACAAGTGATTAGTTTTTATAACCGTCCCTGCTGTAGCACCATGACTCATCAAATCCCAAAGGCAGCTTTACAATTACTATACCGCATTTAGAGGGGGGGTGCCTAGTGAGTGCAAGGATCATCACTCTGGATCACTCATTCCCCTCCAATAATGTTCTTGGTTCTGCTATGGGAATGTTGAAAAATAAATACTGCCAGTCTGATCCTCAAGTCATAGAAGGGCCAAATTCGGCTCTGAGACACAAGCACAATTGCCACTGTCTCATGAAATACAGTTGGGATTTATAATACTGTACATGTCTTACCAGCCTTTCTACTGACAAGAAAAAGGGTCTCTTCCCTGAACTGCATTTAATATACCTCTGCTAATTTGCACATTCAGCCCACATGCTGCTACATCTGCATAAGACCAGGCTTGTTTTGTTTTTTTAATCAGAAACGCCATTTAAACCCTACATGCATAAAAAATCTGCATCAAAATTAACATCCCCATAAGCATTTTTCCCCATGAATCAGGCTCCAAGTCCCGTTTAAAGGGAGCTATTTATAGTGCAACTCCTTCACATATTATGTAAACTGACAAGCTTCCTTCCCACTGTACAGCTGGCAATAATAGCTGAGAAGCCACATTTCCCCCCCAATTCAAATAAAATGTCAGTCCCTGCTCCATAAGTGTCGTGAGTATTTACTGGCTACTGAGGTAGTAAGGAACCATCAGAGATTTTTAATGTAATATAGAGGGATTACCTTTTTATTGGGTCTCAACCAGAGGAAGCTGAGAAAAATGTCAGCTGTTTAATTATTAACACTGAGTCTAAATCAATAGCAAAATAAGCTTTGATGGTGATCTTCAAAAGGGTTTTCATCATTACTTTCCCAGTTACAGAGAGAAAATGACACTGAATTCCGAGGGTCTAGTCTGTGTTTCTGTTATCTGTATTAGAAGGTTATAGCTATGGGAGATTGCACAAACATTTATATCAATAATTAGTTTAGCACTGTGCTTTTTAAAAGTATTAGTGTGTTGGGCTTCATTATCCTCTCAATGTACTTATGGGTAACTGCTGGAGAACAGACCACAGGCTAATGATTAACACTCCATTAAGTCCCATTGACATTAATGAAATAATGTGATGTGGAAGTCAGTGTAGAATTTGGCCACGTGGTTCTGGGGCAGCACACAAATGTGGACTGCAAACAATTAAACATTTTAACACCATTTTAAAATGATAGATACATGCCACTTACGACTGGCTGGACTGCTGCTGTTTCCGCCTAGGTTGCAATATTAAAATATACATCTGTGATTGTTTTTGGACAATGAGCCTACATAGATCTTTTCATATTCCTGTAGTTTAGGTTATGTATATATTTTTTTCTGAAATAAAATGTATTTAGTACTACTGACAGTTGCTGGATTGACACTTTGGGAGATTGCAGTCCTTAACGTATACATAGAAAAAATATAACATGAGAGGTAGAGATGGAAAAAGAGTTTTGAGGAATGAAACAAAGATAGGGGAGAGCCGAAAATGTGGGTGCACTGCTCTGAAAAGGAGAGCTGTTGAGCCAAGAGGTTGATGATGATGAAAGAAGAGAATAAAGTTATAGTGGAGGAAGTTTGTCTGGTCCTGGATTTCATCCAAACATACCCAGTGGCGTGGGGGTGGGATCATTTTGATTAGCAAGCAGGCTGACTGCTCCAATTTGCCATATTGGTCATTCGACAAAGTTTCCAGCCAGTGGGTGATGCTACACAAAGCACAAATAAACAATATTTTTTTACATGTTAGCTTATACTGCATGCAGCTAACCAATAGAATTCTGTAGTGCACCATTTAGAAGTATGCCTGAAATTGTTTTTTTTTTAAACCCACTTATTTCAAGGGGTTTGGTCTAAAAAGATTTACCTTAGGTAATGCCATAAACTAGTCCTTGGCATTCAAGCTCAGAAGACTGGTATCTTTGTGCCATTTGCACAGCAGGATTGCTTTGTTTGTGACTGTTTTCTGGTGTGGTGATACTGGTAGTACAAAAGCATTTTCCCTTTTTTCTCAATGTAGGGAGCTTTAACTGTTGCACTATAAAATGAGAGAGTACATTCCTTTTTATTTTTCCCCAAGCACTTTGCCATTGTGGTGCTGACTTCAATGTACTTTAATTTAGTTGGGCAAGTAAATGGGCCACTACTGCTGTTCATGTTGTGTTGGTTGGTCTGGGGTGAGTGGTACAAACTACAGCATATTTATTGATTGATTCATTGTCTGGTCAATAGCTTAAGTACACCACAAGAGACTCAATCTCTTCAGTTTCCGAGTTTAGGATCTGTAGCCTGCTTTTAAATGTGGGTCTCCCACTTGAAAACAAAAAGCCCTCCTGCTAGGATGAAGAGTTTTCATAGATTGAGCTGTCTAGGTTATCCCACCCTAAATATTCATAATAAATCTTATAAAGCAACAAACTTATTTGTTTAAAGTGATTAATTTCCCATCCCCAATGTTATTTCTGTTCCTCCTTTCAGTCACTTTTATCACAATCTAGATCCTGTTTAAGGAGTGACTGTCCACATAGAGTTCACTCTTGGCATGCCTGCACCCCATTCATGCAAGATCTTCTTGAATAGCAGTGTCCAGTGGGTCTGCGTCTGCACCCCGCAGGACTTGGAATCACCGTTAGTTGAGGGTATAAGGGGCTGGGTGGCCTCAACCACCTCTTAGTTTCTTCTTACCGTCCATGGCTGAGATAGAACCTTACAGTGTCCATGTCTTTTCAACCTGCATGAGATTTATTAGTTATTACTCTAATTCATTATCTGTAGCTGTTAGTTTAGCATACTCCGTTGTTGTACACTTTCTTACTAATTAAGTATCCAGTTTCAGGAAATAGTCCATTGACTAATTTGGGTCATCACGCAAGAGAGAGTCTCTGTGTTATCACCAGATTTTTGCTCAACCATCAGCTTTCAGCTCAGTAGCTATTCACAGCAAGCGTTGACACTGCAAACACAGGTGGAGCAGAGGACTGACACGACTTTATAGTCTTTTCCTGGTGTGCTGGCAGGCAACCCAAGTTGCAAAGAAAGAGACCGTTAATGGTGCCTATTTGAGATAGATACTTGATATTACCCAGAGGATTCTCACGTGGCTAGCCCAGGACTTCGGTCTTCTCCCTTCCAGGTGTCTTTGGCTTTCAGGAAGCAATGTGCTGAAGGAGACAGGCCATTTTATCCTATTTCTGCTGGGTAGTAAACTTGGTTCCCCTTCTTTGAGATGGTGGCATGGACCAATCAGATGGCGACCCATAGTTCTGATGAAGATTTGAAATGTCCAGTCAAAATGAGAGTTGTCCCCTCTCACCATCCAATCAGAGAATGAGGCATCACTCTTGAATTCTTGGGTCTGGAATAGTCTAGTTTCTTTGTGCAGCTTTGTGTTCTTTGGAACAGCTAAATAAATCTTCCATTTTTGTTCTCCTTATTTTAACAACAATGGGGGGACCGCTGTATATGTGGCTGAGCTGTGCCTGTGCATTATTGATTGAACAGTTAAATTTATGATTATTCAAAGTTGTGATTAATACACCTTATGACACATTATTTGGTTTCAGTCCCTTTTATTTACCGCCTTTTCCAGCACAGGTGTATTTCACTAAATTGATAACATAAGCATGCTTGATTGCAAATATTAACCTTCTTCACTTTATCACTAAGCTAAAAGAAACCAATATGAATTTGACCTGCTTCTTTCCATAACAGTACTGCCCATAAGGCAAACCCTGTCATTAAAGTTTGATATTTTGCCCAAAGTGGTATCATTTATAGTCGACTCCTGTTTTACATGTAACTTCATTGAATCAAAATAGTTTTTTCAGTCTAGTTTCCTATTTTTTCCTTTCTGCTGCATCTGGCAACCTCTCATACCGTATCTTTATATTTAGTATCTATTGTGACAGGGTCAGGCCAGATGGCTACAGGAGAATGTTAGAAGGCAGATATATTAGTCCCAGATTAAGTAGATCCTTTTTCCCTGGGTAAGGTAACAGGGGCAGTTCCAGAACAAACAGGAACTTGCTGGAACCAGTTAAGGCAGGCTGGCTAATTAGGACATCTGGAGCCAATTAAGAAGAAACTGCTAGAATCAATTAGGATAGGCTGGCTAATCAGGGCACCTGAGTTAAAAAGGACCTCACTTCAGTTTGTAGCGTGCATGCGAGGAGCTGGGAGCAAGAAGCACTAGGAGCTAAGAGTGGGAAGGCGTATTGCTGGAGGATTGAAGAGAACAAGCGTTATCAGACACCAGGAGAAAGGTTCTGTGGTGAGGATAAAGAAGGTGTTGGGAGGAGGTTCTGGGGACGTAGCCCAGGGAATTGTAGCTGTCATGCAGCTGTACCAGGAGGTACTCTAGACAGCTGCAGTCCACAGGGCCCTGGGCTGGAACCCGGAGTAGAGGGCAGGCCCGGGTTCCCCCCAAACCCTGCTGTTAGACTGCAAGTTTTTATTCTCTAGACCCCTGTTCTTTCCTTTCTAAAAGACCTTGATACTGGGAATCCTTACATAACAATGGCAATGCCCTACATCAACAGGCAAGGAGGGGCCTGATCATCCCACTCAGCCAAGAAGCCATGAGTTTGTGGTTGTGCAGTATTTTGCACCAGTCACCCTGGAGCTCTATCTCCTAGGTCTTCAGAAAACCCTGGTGGACTAGCTCAGCAGAGACTTCTCAAAGAGCCATGAGTGGTCTTTCAAGCCCTTGGTCCTTCAAGACAGTCTTTCACAGATGGGGATAGCTGATGATAGACCTCTGTGTGACATTTACACAATTACAATTACAAAGGCCAAAGGTGGTGCTCCATAGGAGATGAGAATCCAGGATCCCTCACCAATGCTTTCCTCAAGCACTCCAGACCTCCTGTATGGGCTTCCACAGATATCCAGGATCTCCAGTGTCCTGTGGAAACTTAGTTAGGACTCAGGGACTATAATCCTGATAGCCTCAGTTTAGTGTGACCCAGGAATCTGTTGGTACCAACTGGCAGAGGGTATAGGGGTGCATATGGTTACAGGGATCCTCTGAGTCTGGTCTCTACATAATAGTTTGTCAAAGGGGGGGGGTCTCTACTGAAAGCTTGTCTCACACAGATCACATAAACATTGCAAAATGGATGTGCATAAGGAGTTGTGTGTGTGTGTGTGTGTATATTGAAAATTATGCTCTTAAAGTCTGTGAGTTGCAGCTGATCACCAGAGGGTGATAAACAAGTTTCTTTCAGACAGGAGATGCTTATCTGCCTGTCTGCCTATATGTAAATTGACTATTGTATATTTCACAATGGACACCTATTTTGCAGTCTGAGCAAAATGCTAATCAAGTGATTGCAAAGTCTCCAGAAGAGGTTCTACACAGGAAAAAACAAGCAGCAGGGGTTATCCTGTTTACAAGTGAAGACAATAGATGGTTGAAACTATATATCTGGGAGTTCAGAGGTACACTCAGGTATCCTTCACCTAGGGGACAAGCTGACAGCTGGCTTGTCTTATGCATGAAGGATCACAGCCAGTCTGGCTGTTTAAACCCGAAGAAAAACTTTGGGTGAACTAACCTCGGAGACGGGAGAACGAGTTGTTAAGTTTAGGCTCTAGAAAGTATGTTATAATTGTATTTTATATGTAACCATTTGTTGCCACTAATTCCACTTGCTTCTTCTTGCATGTCTGTTCGTTGTTAAACAAACTTGTACTTGATTTCACTATACAAATCTAAGTGCTGTGTGTTAAGTGGAGTGGGAATCCTGAGGTGTAACTGATAAGGTGGAGTGTACTGTTCCTTTGGAAGTAGTGGATCTGTGAATTCTGTAAGTGTCCAGTGGAGCAGGGGCTAGACAGTCCAGAGGGATGCTTGGAAGGCTCGGGGGCTGGAGTTACCTGCAGAGGAACAGCGGAGCCTGCATGGGCTGAGAGGGCAGTGGTTGTACTGCCTGTGGCTGGGAGAGTCAAGGAGCTGACCCATGGGAGGCACAGACAAGGCTTCCTCACTCTAAGGCAGATGACAACAAGGTGCCTTGCAACCCTGGGTACCCCAGGCAAGCATCATATTGGGCAAGACTGTTCTGGTACTCAGATATGATGAGACTGTCAATCTGGAGCTGTTACTGGGTCTGCCTGACTTGCTGTCGAAGAAGAGCGGCTAGGGCCTACATCTCCAAGAGTTGCTGCACCTGAGAGTCTAGATGCTGGTTGGCTGACACCCACTGAGAGGAGTTACTCAGCATTTGTCCTGGACGTCGCCTTCCAGAGCAGGAAACTGTCCATGAAACAATCTAGCTAACCTAAATGGAGGCGATTTTCCATTTGGTCTGAACAGTAGCATGTGACATCCCTACAGGGGTCGCTACTGGCTGTTCAGGACTATTGCTCTCACTGAAACAATTGTGGCTATCACTCAGCTTTATTAAGGGCCGTCTGGCCACCATTTTGGCTCACCATCCCACTCCCATTGAGGGCCACTCAATATTTTCTTTCCCTACCGTGACAAGATTCCTTAGGGGACCACCCATACCTTTCCACCAAACAGAGAATCCCCTCCTCATTGTCCTTTTACATGGATAGGACCTGTCTGAGACTGTCTATGGCATTCACAGAATGGACAAGGGGTTAGCCAGTATCCTCACAAAGACTGTCCAAGTGGTTTCAGAATGATATTTACCTGCCATGTTCTTGTGAAGAAAGATCCACCTGGATGTATTAGAGCTTGTTAGACTAGAACTCAAATCACTTCTGTCACCTCTTTCAATTGACCTCCCTGAGGGAGATTTGTAGGGCAGCAACATGGAGTTTGATCTATACATTCACCACTCACTCTGTGTTGCTGCAGGCCTTTAAATCAGATGCAAGCTTTGATAGAGCAGTCCAGTCAGTATTACAGTAGGACTCCTTACCCATCTCCAAGGAAGGATACTGCCTACAAGTCACCAAGAGTGGAATCTGTGTGGACAGTCACTCAAAGAAGAAAATACGGTTACTTACCCTACTATAACTGTAGTTATTTGAGATGTGTAATCCACACAGATTCCACAACCCGCCCTCAATCCCTGCTAATAGGAGTCATGAGACATGGGATTCTTATGGGTGGAGGAACTGAGCGGCAGTTGATGGTTCTCCACCACTTCTACCCTCAGCTGTGGAAGTCACGAAGCTCCCAGGGTGCAGTCACAGCCCCAATTGGATCTCACATGCATGGAGTGCATGCGCACCAAGAGTGGAATCTGTGTGGACTACACATCTTTGAAGAACTAGAGCAGCGGTTCTCAAAGTGGGGGTTGGGACCCCTCAGGGGGTTGCGAGGTTATTACATGGGGGCTCATGAGCTGTCAGCCTCCACCCCAAACCCCGCTTTGCCTCCAGCATTTATAATGGTGTTCAATATATAAAAAAGTGTTTTTAATTTATAAGCGGGGGTTGCACTCAGAGGCTTGCTAGGTGAAAGGGTCACCAGTACAAAAATTTGAGAACCACTGAACAAGAGTTACTGTAGGATAAGTATTTTATAAGGTCTTTTTTAAAACCTATTTTTCCATCCTAAAATGGTAGATTCTTCCTAGATATTTATGATGTATTCATGAAAGAACCCAAATTGATGAAGCAGGTTCAAGAACCAGATCTTTGGAAAAAATCAGGTAAAAATGACTTTATAACAGCTACGTAATGATATCCAGTAATCCAGAAAGAAAATTCCTTATGTTTTACAGTATGAAGCTGGTGTACTGAGATGCATGGTAAGGTAAATGACAGTACACAACCACAACCTATATGCTCTGAATTACCAATATATGGGGAAAACCCAACCATTTTTGGCATGTTCAATAAATGATGTTTCCACCTTCTCTGTCTCCAAATAGCTCCTAAAAGATATGATTCAAGAATGAACCAGACCAATTCATGCAATAATAGTGTATTGTGCATAATTGCTAGTGGAATTATATTTCATAACCCAAAACATTACATTTGAATTACCACAAATATTTAAGGAAAGAAATCATTTTCATATCATGAAATATTTACCAGTTTGAGACTCAACCAGTTATCATTTGGATCTGCTCTGCATCCTAGAATTGATCGAATTGATGCAAATTAATCTATCTCACAGTTGCAAGTACAAATCATATGGGAACTTGTTCTCTGTAGAAAGTATCTCTACATTTTTGCTGTTAAATAGACTTCTTGCCTGAAAGTTACAGTATGGTTTTTGCAGCATGTGTGAAGAGTGATTTTATACATTGATTTCTAAGATGCTTGCAAATATCAACAGTAGTATGTGTCATACCTTTAGGTACCCTTGCTCCCTTCCTCTGTGGACTCTGGGAATGTCTAGAAATTTGTATATGTATGGGTCAGTTTGTTCCCAGGTGATCTGGTCTCTTGAATCTCATAAGGACATAGCATCTGCTAATCCAAACCCAGGTATCTTTGAAATTCGTGAATCCAGTCATCTTATTTGTATTTTGTTAAATATTAGTTACTCTAAATTTTTCATAGTCATGGAGTTCAGTCGTTTAAAGCATGCATAGTAGAACTTGATTTGCCAATGCAAATTTTCTTAGTGGATTTTATTTGCCTGCCTGGATTCTGAGTTCCTGCACTGCATCCATTTTTTTTACAAGGTATGGAACTAATTAGGCATGGACTTGCCCCATGTATGAAGATTCTTGTGTGTCTAAGTACTTGTGCTGAGGCTTGAAAATAGAGCTACATGTTTCTTTCTGGTATGCAATATTGCGAATAGTTAGCCCATCATGTACTCTGACCAAACTGTAGTATGTGTCATCCCTTCTGTAGTGCCCACAATAAGTAATTCAATGTTTTTTATATATTCAAAATTATTGATTAGGGTATATATTAAAATAACCAACTGCCTGACCCACCAAGATGTGCGCATGTCTATACCCTGTTGCCACATGATCATGCTGCTGTAGACCATGTCCATCTGTACCCTTTCCCCATCTACTGTTTGTCACCATTGTTCATTGTGTCAGGAGTGTAATTTAGACTGTAAGCTCTTTGAATACTCTTTTTTTTGGGGGGGAGGGTATTTTCTCTGAAGTGCCTAGTACCTTTTTGGGGTGCTATAAAATAATGAATAATATCAACTGTTTGCTGTGGGAGAATCAGAGTTGTTGGCATAGGTGGACTGTGTGGAGGATATATTTTGCATTCAGTGCTATGGAAACAACCTCTTCTTTTCCACTTCTTTCTAACAGAGGGTGCTTCTTTGTTAATTAATAAAATGTAAAGTGATCCATTTGTGGCCCCAATCCTGCAAACAGTTCACATACAGTATGTATATATTTAAACATGTAAGTAGTGCCATTGAAATCAATAGAACTATTCATGTGCTTAAAGTTAAATCATGCACTGAAATGTTTTCAGGATTGGCACCTAACTTGAGATTGTTCTGTTAAAAATATACACAAATGTGGTTAGGCAAGTCCTCATGCAGAAGGTGATACACAGATACTTATTTTGATGTTCTGTGTGGTGATATGCAAGCTGCGTATCCTTTTGCCATACAGAGAAGTTGCTTGCACATCAAGATCCGTCTCCATAACTCATCTGGGAAAGACTTGGAATTTAATGTCCTTTAAAATATGTGCTCCTTAAACTTTAATATTCATGTTGCATCTTCCCTGCCAAGCAATTAGTTAGAAAAGTATGACAGCCAAAGATGATGATGTTATAGTGGAGGTCAAGGCTCCTGAGCATGTTGATTATTCTTTCTAACTCATTGCCTATTACCATTGCTGAAATTGTATAAATCCTGATCATTGCATGCAACTAGTCCTCAATTGATTAAATTACTAGGAATTGTCATCATCAGGGTCAGTTCTTATCTTTTGAAATATATGGAAAGCTCTTTACAAAATTATCTTTAACTCACTCATTTCAAAGCTCATATCCTTTCAGCCAATTTGGTGGCTAAACCTACCATCTCACTGTGTGAAGGCTGGTTCTAAGTATTATAGTTTGAGTTCCCAGTCTGCCCTGGTGGTATGAGGCATACCTTTCCATTTCTTTTTTCCTCTGTGCTTGATATATGTAATATACTATTTAACATCAGTTATTTTAGTAAATATTTTCCCCATTTCTTGTAACCTATGTTAGCTTTTCATTCTGCTGTTTTTTAATTTTTATACCCTATATTAAGAGAGACTGCAAATCATAGTAAAATATTTCCTTAAAATTCTTGGCCAAAATTTTCAAACATCTATATTTAGGTCTGATTTTTTTTAAGAGGTGCTGCTTACACACTCCTTTTGATATCATTAGGAGCTGCAAAGGCAAGCATCTCAGAAACTCAGATAACTTTTATTTATGTACATAAATAAGGATATATATGCCTAACTTTATGTACCCTTGTTTGAAAATGTTGATCCTTAGGTATGTTTTTTTAACATGCTATAGCAGTGGTCCACAAACTCTGGGATGCACGGACCTAGAGGGGTGTAGAGGAACATTTGGGGGGGGGGGTGTATGTGATGGGGCCCAGGCCAGCCCCTTTGGGGGTGGGGAGGGAGAACCACCTAGCCCCACTCTGCCACCAGACCAGCTCTACCCCTGTCTGCAGCTCCATTCCGCTCCTAGCCACAGCTCTGCTCTGCCCCCTGCTCCACCCCCAGCCGCAGCTCTGCTCTGCCCCCAGGGAAGCTCCACCCCCAGCCCAGCTCTGCCTCTGGCCCCAGCTCCTCCCCCATTCCCAGTTCTGCCCCCAGCTCAGCCTTCAGATCAAGCTCCTCTGTTGAGAAAGCCTTAGCTGTGTAGAAATGGAAGGGGTGTGTGGACAGATTCCATTACTGGTGAGGGTGTGTGTGTGACCGGAAAAGTTTGGGTACCACTGTGCTGTAGTCATATATGTTTAAGTTAAGGTTACAAAGTCAAGCACTCAAAAGTTAGGAAATGCCCTAATTAAGTTTGCCAATGTAACCCTAATACTGCCCCCTTGTATATATGCATTATGATACCCATTGCCTCATTCAGTGCATCTCCTCACCCCTGCCCTACTTTCCCCTGCATTCAAGTCAATCTGGTTGCTCCTTCTCCATGGGCACCTGTTGTGGGACCATTGAGAGCGCGGGAGAGACCGCCTCTGTGCTCTCTGTTTTGTGTGTCAACTCCACAGCAGCCCCTGGCAACTAGAAGGAGCAATTGCAGGGATTTTCTCTGCAGTCCTGCGCTGGATCATGCCCAGTGCCAATAGACTCTTTGGAGGATTTAGCTGCCAAACACTAACAGACAGAGCACAGGAAAACTGATTATTTTTTGGAGGGCTAACTTTTGGTGGATTTTGTTTAGGGACGGCAAAAGGCACATCTCTGATGCCAGGACAATTTCCCCACCAAATTTCAAGACCCTGCTTTAAAGGATGGCGGCACTAGAGATTCTTAATGAAACGTTTATAAGAATTGTTTAACATGGGTAAAACAATGAATTTTTCTCTTACCTCATTCTTGGAAATAGCTGGATCATTTTAGCCTCTGCCCTGAGTAGGATCAGATGCATTATTTGAGTTTTTCCACAAACATTAGTTTTCACAGCACCCCCTGTGAAGTGAGTGGGGATATTATCCGCATTTTACACATAGCAAACTGAGGCACACAGAGGTCAAAAGTGTCCTGTAATTTTCTGTGCCCAACTTTAGATATCTAGGGTTTTAGTTTTGTATAGTGTGCTTAGTTTTGTATAATACTTTTTATATTTGAAGCACAGTTACCATTGACTTCAGTTGCAGCTCTGAGTGCTTAGTGAATGCTACTGGCCATGTCTCGTTCTCCTCGATTTTGCTTAGAATTCTTTACAGATTTTCAAGTGGCATGCTTGATTCTTTGTTCTCAGTGAGATGAACAAAGTAAATCCCATCAGGGAATGGAATTTATTTTTTCCAAATCTTGTAAAGTGCACTTGATGTAGACATAGACTAGATCCTAATAGAACCACTAGAATGTATCAGATGCTTATCTCTCAGCAACTGAATGGAAAAGTTAAATGTTGTTTTTATGTGAAGTATCTCCATTTCCCCTCCATAAGTTCCCACCCATTTTCATAGCAGTAAAGAGGTTTTTACTACATTCCATGTTGCATAGCAGAGGGGAGCATATAGGTCACCCTTCAGACAGAGCTATCTGGTAAGTTAATAGACTACACAGGCTTGAACTGGCACAGCCACAGGCATCATTTCTGTTTTCCACAAGTCTGTCTGATGGACTGAGAACCATAATCAGTTTCTGGGTATTTCTTGGAACATATACCTTCTTGAGAAGTATCTCTTTATGGGACCTCTGCCCCTGAGCTAACCAGTCTCTTCTCCCTGTGCATCTGGAGTGGTGGGGGTGATGTGGGCTTTTCCTGTCTGATGTCTCTGCCAACCATATTTCTTGATATCTCCCTACCAGGTCTAGAACCAGAATAAAGGAATTCCTGGCTCCTGGCCCTTTGTGGCAGGTCTGCTTGTACTTATTATTCTGGGCTTTCTTTTAACTTCCTTTTCATTCATTTTCTCACGTATTAAGAAAATACAGTGACACATTTTGTCTCTGGAGTCCAAAGAGCAAGATAAAGTTTATTGTATGGTTGTACAGCATGTGTATTATGCCATTCTGTTTGTCACTTCTTTCATGTAATTTTATATTGTTTTTATAATATGTTTGTCTCTTGGCTGTTTGGTTCTTTCACTCTCTCTGTGTTTGTAAATACAGAGCTAAATTCACCCAAAGCCTATTGTGGGAATGATAGGGCCTCTTGTTGTAAAACATCCACTGGAAGTTAAATAAAATATTTTCACCTCCTTATTTAAAAAAAAAAAGTGTGTCCTAAGGTGAATGTTTCTCTTCTTTGGGAAGTCACCATAACAATCTAGGAGGGAGGGAGGATAAATACACGCTGGTATTTCCTCTCGGGTGGCTTCTGTTCAGCCTTGCACGTGGGATAGAATTTGGTAGTGTCCACCTAATGTATGGTTATTCACAATACTATAGACATTAGTGTCAGTTTCTGTACGGAGAGGGATTGGATTGGAAGACTTTGGATTTGGCTGTTCAGAATAGATGCATATATACATACATGAATAATAGTAGATAATAACATACAACCATGCAGTGGAGGATTCTCAGAACATTTCTAAAACTGTGGTTTTATTATCAGAATTATGTTTCATACTTGTATTTCTTAGAGTTCTGTTAAAATGTTGGTATTTCATATATGTTGATCTGTATTCAGAAAAGCATGTGTCACATCTGTACTTTTTTTTTAAATTACTTTTAATGTTGACAGTTGGCCTTTAGGAATCTTCAGCGATCATACGTAGTATTTTGTATAGGTTTGCTTGTGACAGAACAGCTGCACTGAGTAATATGGAACAATTCAGGTGTCCCTAAATCCACACAACAGCAAGACCTTTTTTTTTTTGCAAACTTGTAACAATTAATTGTTTCTTCCTGATTTTGTGATCTCTTGAGGTTCTGTTGTATCTTTAGTTTTGCCCATAATAGCTATTGTTTAGGATGTGGAATTCAAAAAATAGACTTATTTGAATTTCTAGGTCATTTATTATCTCTGTGTATTTGGTATATAGCTGAGCACACACTGTACGGTATCTAGTGGAGAGATTGTTTTGAGGTATTATTTTTACCACCAGTGTTGTACAAGCTGAGAGACTGATTAATATTCTCTCTTTTCGAACTTGAACTGTATAATCATAGCTGCTATGTCATAGCCATAGGGACAGATTTTAAAGTATCTCAGTTTTGCTACAGGATTGCAGCCCTATCTTGTCTAAAAGTTAAAAATGAACACAATTTCCTCTCAAATAACTAGCAATAGTAAAGATATTTGTAATTAAAGCCAGTGTTCCATGCCAACTTTCCATTTTCCTTAAACTCAAAGAAAATCAAATTTTAATCAACTGGATTAAAAATTAGAGCTATGAAATCAGTGGTTGCCTTGTGTTAGCTCTTACTTTATTTACCTTTCTCCAAAGATGACATATGTTTGTGGGAATGAGAAATTCTGAACACTAAAACAATTCTCATTGAAACATAAGGGCCTAATCCTGCTCCCACTGGATTCAATGATAAGACTGCTGGATCCTCAGATGATGTAAATCAATATAGCGTCAGTAGAGCTCTATGCCTGTTTACATTAGCAGATGATCAGTCTTATTACCTATTTATTAATTTGTATTATTGTAGTGCCTAAATTATGTTTAATATTCTAGCAGAAACACAGCATGCTGTAATATATGCCCCAAAGTTTTAGTATATTTCCAGCTTCCTTTGTTTAAAAAAACCACACCCAACTTTTTTAATTCACTACAAAGCTGCAGTATCATTGTGACAGCAGCAAAACTGCTTCTCAAAATTGTGCTACTGACATCCAAACTGTCAAATATTACACTTCAAAATGCTTTAAAAAAATCAAGGACTTACAGTGAACATAAAATTAAGGCAGAGTAAGGAAGTGAGAGATCTGTGGGTTTGTATTTGATTTCTAATGCAAAATTACTCCTATTTGGGGGAAATAAATCTCTGGCAAAAATGTATTTCTCTCTCTCTCTCTCTCTCTCTCAGTACTATTGGGCATTTGTTCGGGAATGTTTATGAACATTCAGACACAAGAGTAACAATAGGTCCCCACAGTGAGGAACACACATGAAAATGCAGCAGAAAAAAGGATGCTCTCTTGGTTAATTGAGTGGTTAGGAGCTCAGTAGGGACCAGGGGCGGCACCAGCGCAGCAAGCGTGTGCCTGGGGTGGCAAGCCGCGGGGGGCGGCCTGCCGATCGCTGTGAGGGCGGCAGGCAGGCGGCTTTTGGCGGCATGCCTGCGGGAGGTCCACCGGTCCCACGGCTTCGGTGGCAATTCGGCGGCGGGCACGCCGATGGCGCGGCACCGGCAGACCTCTCACAGGCATGCCGCCGAATCCATGTGACCAGCGGACCACCCACAGGTGCGCCGCCGAAAGCCGCCTGCCTGCCTGCCGTGCTTGGGGCAGCAAAAAACGTAGAGCCGCCCTTGGTAGAGACACATTTTATGCTGGAACCTGTGGGCACTTAGGTACAGTACTTAACTTTACTAATGTGAGTTGTCCTATTGAAAAAAAAAAAAAAACCTCAACTCGTATGAGAAAAGTCATTCATATGCATAAGTATTTGCAGGATTAAGCTTTTGACTGCATTACTTTTTTAGCTGTTATATATTAAAAAAATTAAACTTTCCATTTATATCACAGGGGCACTTTATTGCAATTAGTTTAATATGGTCTGTCTTGTGAGTTTTACTAAAATAGTTTCAGAAACCAAATTTAAAAGCTTGTATGACTTTTTGAAATACAGAGTGTATTGGCTATTAAATGGTGAATGACAAGCTGCTATCTTGGCTGTTGTCAAATGGAAATTGAAATTAAATTTAGCACGGCTTCTTAGGTATTACCACACTAAAGAGCTCTCCATCAGCAGTAAGTATACAGCAAGTGTCATGCCCAATTGAAACAAAAGCCGAGATCTGACAGTACAAATTGCTGTCTTTAGCGTGCTCTCGATGAACCATTCCAATTCCTTGTCAGGTTCTCTGGCTGCTACTCACCTAGTAGCACAGTCATATTAAGGCTCGTTTGGAGTTACTGTCATGGTTCCATGTTTTAGTATCATTTCTGTTCCTTACAGAACCTGGATCCATGTTTATGGGGCTACAAAACATTATTTGAAGTGGGTGACCTTTTTGTAACAAGCGCCAAAATCATATGAAACTTTGCTGGTTTCTAGTTTCATTACAGACTTAAAACTTGGCCCAGTTTCACTAGGGTTAGTGACCTGGATCAATTTTTGAGCAATCCATCTCTCCATCTATGAGTTAAAGGAGTGATTTATGAAAATATATTAAACTCTGCAACTCAGCTGTGGCCATAGATGCCCTGCTTTAGTTGTGAAACCTGTCTTCCTGCTTCCTTAATGAAGTAGTCTCCTGCTTTAGGAACATCATGAAACAAACTTTTTTTTTTACTGGGTATTTTAAAAATCTGGTAAAATTGATGCTTTAAATTGTTTCTGGAAGTGTATCTTACTGCTGGCCCTGTAATAGCAAATCACAAGTGTGTCTTAATAAAGATTAAAAAATCCTTCTTACTATCTCTAGCAAACTAGGAGCATTATCCCATTTGATTATTTGCCATATTATGTCTTCCTTGTCCGATGCTCCCAAATGAGGTAAACTTGCCTTCTTTAATAATGCCCAAATAATGCCTTCTTTAATAATGCTTCCTTTGGACATCTATCACTGTGGATCCGTGCAATGGAGAACCTATATATGTTTACAGCGATAAGCATTACATCGGCAACATTTTTCCTAATTACCATATAATACACCATATAGGTACATTTCCCAGACCTGAAGAAGAGTTCTGTGTAAGCTCAAAATCTTGTCTCTAATAAAATATATTAACTCACCCATCTTGCCTCTCTAATATAGTGGTATCTGAAATACCTTTATAATGTCCAAAGTACAAAGGAAATTGCTATGTTTCCTGAATGACAGCTATGAGGTAATTGTACATAGATGTTAGCTAAGATTTTCAAAAGTGATAAGGGACTTTGAGTGACTCACATTGGCCATCCTGAAACCAAGGCCTGGTCTACACTTGGGGGGGAGGGGGAGGGAATTGATCTAAGTTACGCAACTTCAGCTACGTGAATAACGTCGCTGAAGTCGACATACTTAGATCGACTTACCGTGGTGTCTTCACCGCTGTAAGTCGACTGCTACTGCTCCCCCGTCGACTCCGCCTGTGCCTCTCGTGGCGGTGGAGTACAGGAGTCGACAGGACAGCGCTCGGGGGTCGATTTATCTTGTCTAGACTAGACGTGATAGATCGATCGCTGCCCGCCGATCCGGCGGGTAGCGTAGACATACCCCAAGTTACCTTTTAAAGGTGGAGGTATTCAGAGGATGGCTGAAAGTCAGGCCTCCTTAAAGGACATCAGGTTGGGCATCCTAGACACTTTTGAAAATCTTGGCTGTTAACTGTCTATAATGGCTACTAGGAAGTGAAATTTTTACAATTTGGATGAAGGAGATCTTAGGTTTTTTCTAGAAGCTGTGTAGCACTTCTAGATACTTTCTTTGTTCACATTAAGCAACAGAATGTGCTAGTTGCTTAGTGGGTGTTAAAACTGATAAAGGTGGCTTGGCAAAGTACAGTTTCCCTAAAGCGGTTACTTTTGGTTTAAGAGCAAATCATCCTCTTTACTGTGATAACTTAGAGGCTGCTGAAAATGTGAGTGAAGGGCACCAGTATTAATAGTATTTAAATTTTCTTTTCTTTTACTTAAGAGAATTAAGTAAACCGTTTTGGTCTCCCTTTCTCAGGTGAGCTCAGTTCCAGCACTAGAATAGTGCCAGTAAAGAAAATCAAACTAACAGATTCACTAAAGCAGAAAAGTCTCATTAGTGGAGTGAGCTATGATGCCCGCTCTGGAATGGCATTTGATCATTCAGCTGTAGTGATTCAATCATTCCACACAGCTAATTTAGTGTGTTTCTCAACTCACATCACGGGAGATTATATGAAGGTTCTGGCCATTGTTTGCCTGTGTAGGCAGACTGAGATAATCTGTGTTCCTATGTGCAAGGAGGAAGATGCTGGATCATAATCAAAGTTATTAGGCACTAATATGTTTTACTTTTACAGTCCTAGATGTAATAATAGTAATAGTGAAGCAGTTATCAGCTACAGTTGTAAAGATGAGAGGCTTGTTAAGAGTAGAAAGAAATTGAGGTTGTATTCTTAGTTACATCAAGGCAATTCAGGTATGAGTGAAAATACTTGATAGCTCAGATTGGGTTTGGATTCTACTTTTTACTAGACTATCAATGTCACCAATATTTATATATTCCCACACATCAGAGAGAAACAAGAACAATTTCCTCTAACCCATGCTCAAGAGTTTATAAATTCTTTAGTCCAATTGTTGTCTGCTGTGTGATACCATTGATTGCAAATAGATTTCAGAGAGAAATCATCCAAGGCAATTTAGGATTCCTTAATCTGCTTTTGGAGAGCCAGTTCAACTGAATTACTCTCTAGTTTACTAATATGCTACTGTGATGAATATATATACTTAATGGTAAATAGTTGAGGGATAAAATATCATTCTCTTGGGGCAGAATTCAAAGCCATTTATACAATGCACAACAGAAACAAACACTAGTATAAGAGATGAAGTGGTAGCAAACAATATGGCTTTCTTTGCATACTGAAAGGTAGGAAAAGGAATGACCACTATGCAGTGCTGCCTGCTTCTTGACTCTGAGCGGATCTCCTCATGTTGTTTTTCCTCCACTCCCCTAGTCTCAATGTCTTTTACATCTGTCTCTTACAAGCATTTCATGCCTTTTTCCATATTGCCATTCACACTTCACTCTTCCCAAACAATTTCCCTCCTCACCACATTTAATAATAATATTTAATATATTGAGATATACCTATCTCATAGAGCTGGAAGGGACCCCGAAGGGTCATCGAGTCCAGCCCCCTGCCTTCACTAGCAGGACCAATTTTGCCCTAGATCCCTAAGTGGCCCCCTCAAGGATTGAACTCACAACCCTGGGTTTAGCAGGTCAATGCTCAAACCACTAAGCTATCCCTCCCTTCCTAAAAATCCCAAATCCTTCCTAAAAATACCCTTTTCTCTTCCACTTTCTCTCTGTGAGACACTAGAGGGGGGCATAGTTAAGTAACCAAAAATAAGTGCTTGATGCATCAGGATGCATACTTGCTTTCTGACTAATTTTATGACCTGACTACTGCTACCTTTGCCCACCCTCTTTTTCTTTTCTTTTTTTTTCTGGTTACAACTCACTAGATGCATCACGATGAAGTTAGAGTGCCTGTTCCTCGGTCCATGGACCACGCCTCTTATCTATTTTTGAGGCATGTAGCACATCTTGCAGTGCTTGAGCTATAATTCCTATTACGTTTTATTTTTTCATTTGGGTTGCGAAAGGCTAGTCCACAGCTGAAGTCATTGTTAATATTCTTTCCTAGTCCTTTTTTAAAAAAAAAACACCCTCCCCCCAAACTTTATTTAATAATTTTCAATAGATGCTGTACTAAGACAATAACATCACTGGGGTTTGAGGAAGGGCTATTGCTCTTAGTAAAAGAGCTTGGTATCCAGCTGGTAAATCTCGTTTGCCTATTGAATGAATGCAGATTATGGTAAGGCGTACCTTCTGCATATCCATATGTCCTCTCAAAGGGGTAAATACTATACTGAGAAGTAAGAAAACACTTTTCTTGGTCCCATAGTATGCTGTGACTTCAATGGGAGTTGAACGCTCAGCACGTTAGAAAATCAGGCTGTTGCTTAGTTGCCCAATATGGACATGGGAACCTAACTTTAGGCACCTGATTTTGAAAATGTTGGCTACTTGTGGGCGTGGATAGTAGTGAGCATGAGTAACCGTACCAGAATGTTGCACAAAGCCACTGAACCTGAAATGCCTAAACCCAAAGAGAAAATCATCTCACACAGAAACAAAATTGAATGTAAAAACTCTGCTGTCTTCCTCTGACATTCCAGCTACATCTCCTGCAACTAAATCCCCAAAAGAACCATTTAAATGCATTATTGAATAAATTAACAGAAAATTTCAAAGCATACATGTTACAGTTGCAGCCATGGATGGAGAATTGGATTCTGTGAGGCAAAATGTAATAAAATTGGATATATGTGGTCAACAACAAAAGCTTTAAAGCTGAAAATGACTATTTAAAAAAAAAAAGGATTAGAAAATGGATTTTTTAATCTCAAACTGTTAGTACACTTACAAAGGAGAATAAAATCCTTAGCAACAAAATAGAGCCCAACACAGACTAAAAATATTAGATTACTTGGGCTTTCAGATAGTGAAGATGACTTGAAATTTGTTTTTGGAGCTGTGGTTCCTGAATTATTAGATTTAAATCTAACAAGACCTTATTCAACTTGAAAAGCTTATCCTGTCACAATAATAGTACCAATTTTGAATTAATGGATAGAAAAAACAATTATTTTTAAAGTTGCTGAGCTATAAGGTAAAGGTAGAATCTTACTGAGACCTAGACAAATGAAAGAAATGCTCTATAAAAATACACAGTGGATTTTGCTTTTTCCAGACCTGAGTCCAAGCCCTCAGACAAAAAGAAGATTGCTCACACTTACTTAAAAGGTTTTTAATAAGGAGCAAGTTGAAGCTGCACTCTTTTTCTTTTCCCCGTGCAAAACACTGGAAGACTCAAATGAACCTTTAGTGAGGAGGGCTAGGTCAGATCGCAGCATGTATGAAGAGTGCCTATGAACTACTGTGCACTTCTGAAAGGGTCTCTTCAGCTCTACCTTGGCCAGCATGGAAAGCTGCTATGAATCTGGGCTGTGGTGGAGCCAAAATCCACACTGATGTGGATCCAGTGTTCTCATTTCTTGACAAACACTAGTATTGTGTTCCATGCTGATCTGGAAGCTATATGTTATCTCTGGCCTTCCAGTACAAAGTGTCATAACGGTTCCACTGTTTGTCCTAAAATGAGATTTGTCAACATGACCCACCATAAAGCACTTTTGTACCTTGAAACATAAATACACCGCTACCTCGATATAACACCACCTGATATAACATGAATTTGGATATAACGCGGTAACACAGTGCTCCGGGGGGGTGGGGCTGCGCACTCAGGTGGATCAAAGCAAGTTCAATAAAACGCGGTTTCACTTATAACGCGGTAAGATTTTTTGGCTCCCGAGGACAGCGTTATATCGAGGTAGAGGTGTATGTAACAATGCAGTATCATAACAGACCTGCTCTTTTGAGAATTTGGGTTCATGCTTACTCTAAGGACAAAAATTAATTCTTGCTGCTTTTTACTCCTATTAGTACTTAAAAGCCTACACCAGTGGTCCCCAACCTTTTTCGTCTGGCGGAGCAAAAAACAAAAACAAACCCCGAGCGCTGCCGGCGGAGCAAAAAAAAAAACCCACGAGGGCTACGCGGGCGCACTTAGACCCCCCGGCAGGTGCAATGGCGCCCGCGGGCACCGCGTTGGGGACCCCTGGCCTACACCATGTGGAAAGAGTAAGCTAGATTCTATTCCTTCATGTGCACATACAGACTTGTTTACTGAGGTCTGCTCAGCTACATTTAAGCAAACCCACTGAATGCAATTGAGTTGCATAGGTGTTGCTGAGTGAATAGTTTGGCCTGCAGGGCTGGTGACAGACCAGATGAAGAGTCCAACTTGATCTGAATTTCTATGTCCAGTTTGCAGAGCTGGTGGCTAGGGGGGGAACCCACGCTTTTTACTTCTAACCTTAGCAAATTTGAAATGGAAATCCTTATGTGACAATAAATGTTGAACTTCACTATGCTGCCTCTAGTGTCACGTTTCAGATTAGAGCTGTGCTTAATGGCAATACATAGTTGGCTCCCCAAGAGGTATCTGCAAAATGTGAAACCATTTTCTAGTCATAGCAACAAATTTATGGATAACGAAAGGGGGCATGCAAGTTTAATGAAATAAAGCATAAGAGGTGAATTTGGACAAAATGGACTGTTGACATTACTGTTATGAAATAATTTAAATACTCTTATGTCAAATAACTCCTACTGTAAGTAAAATACATGAGAACCATATAATAGACCAATGAGAAGCACATTCATTGTACCATTAATGAAATGTGGCAGTTTTATAATAGGATAAAATTATATAAAATTCTTTGTTTCAGCCAAGCAGACACTAACATAGTCACACCAGTTCATCCCTGTACTTTTATTGAGGTACAGATCTTCTGTTTGGTGGAAGTTTTTTTCACTAACCGGTAATTATCTGCAAATAAAATACAAACATCTAGCAAGCTAATTGGCTCACACGGAGTTCATTGCATCAGTTTAAATTAAATAAGCTTCGGAGAGCGTTAGAATTGACACACATTTGAGGGGGGAAAAAGGCTGATTTTTAGTTAGAAAATGGTCTCCCATGGAAGGCCTGCCCAAGATGGTAAACACAGAAGAATGCACTCCTCATAACACCACTAATGTCTGCCTTTTTCTCTCTTGTCGAATCTCAGCATACCCTGGAAGATGTGAATTTGTTCAAAGCTGTGGTGGGCTTGCAGAATTTATTTTTCTCTACCAGTACTAGCTTATAGTCATTGCTGAAAAATGACAATGCTGTAGATCAGTGTGCGCCTATGAAGTTGTTTCAAAATTAGTGAGGATTGAGGAAACGGCTTGATGTGCTTGCAGTGTGCTGCTGATAGGTAGCTTTTCTCCGTATTATCCAGTGCAGAAGATACAGGTATCTGTCTTAGTGTCTGAGCAAAACTGAGGCATAACTGGTAGCAAGTTTGATCTGAGGCTCAGTCCAGCCAAGATTGAGGAGCTGATGGGAAATTGGGGAAAGCATGCTCTATCCCCTAGAGCTGGAGGAATCTTTGTCCTTTCTGGAACCTTACCACTGCTCTGGTGTTTCAAAGTCTACCTTTCTCTGGCAAAGGTAAGCAACGGTCTAAAATTGTTAGCAGTGATATTAAACAACATAATCCTGTTTAGTTTTATATCTTCAGCATCCATTTTTGGCAATGGAATACAAGTAGGCTCAGCTTTGTATCCTAAAAACCATTAGAAACTTGGCAATGTCTCTCTTACTCCAAACTGAGAAGTTATCAGGATAAGACCTTATTTCATCTCATTTGTAAGACTGTCTAGTACCAAATTTAATAAAAAATTGCTATCCAGAAAAGTTTTGAGATGAACTAATAGTCAGATAAAGGAATATGTAAACATTATCTTAAAAGTTGTTTAATGAATGGCTCTAATTCTTACATTTTCTTCTCATGTCTGTCTGTCTGTTGCATAGCCAGGCACCTGAATGATGATGTAGAGAGAAGTGAATTGTTGGTATCTGCGTGGGATTTTTTTTGAGTAATTTTTTCTTTTGATACTTCCGTCATCTTGTTTTTCACATATCCTTAACTGCAGAATCATCTGTGAACCATAAACTTAAGATAATTATATCAATAACAATAAGAGCTTTTTTGGAAAAGTCTTTCATTCTACCTATCCCGATGTGTTTACCAGTGATATACATGCAGGAAACACTTTATTACTGAAATTTATCCAAGTCTGCAATGGAGGACAGCTGTCAAGAAGACCATCAGCATTTCACAATTGGAGGAGGAGGGGTAAACCTCCAATTTTATGCAGTCTTTGCAATCTGTTTGCCATGAAGTGAGACCAGAGGTCCATGTACATTTGTGCAGTTATGATGCATTTGTATATGTTTGCCATGACTGAATGTAGTTTTGCTACTTAGAAATGTAAATGGCTCATGCAAGTACCAGATTTGCAAGCACAATCACAGCAGTTGTATTCAAAAATGCATTTGGAGCTTGAAATACATATCATGAAAATCAACATATAGGAGTTTGTTTTTAAGAGCTGCCCAAAAGACCAACCCGTAAACTAGATATTATTCAACCTAGCTTGGAAGGAAAAATGATGAGCTGAGTTAAACCTGTTGGGATTTGAACTTGTAGTTCAAGAGAATCTAGGTGTTTCAGATCTGTGTTAAGACTTCTAAACCATTTTTTGACATTATAAATTAGGAGTAATTGCTTTGGCAGACTTTTTTTTTTTTTTTAGTCTTTAGTCTTTAGAAAATGTGATACCTATGGAATGGAAACATATTAGCTTGGGATTTTCAAAGGCATTTAAGGGCACTAGACCCAATTTTGTACTTGCTGTGACAGAGACCATAGAAGAGAGATTCTCTCTAATTGCTTCTTGTTTTTAGCTGACAATTTAAATGGTTAATCTTATTTTGATATGGCTGGGGGTTTTATATTTATTACATACAAAGAGCTACGCTAAGTGTTAAGGTTACAAAGTCAAGCACTCAAGTTAGGAAATGCCAGAATTAAGGTTTCCCAGCAACCTTAATGTGGCCCCCTTGAGCATATGCATTGTGATAGGATGTGTTCACGTAATTAAAAATGCTGTCTTTTTCCACAGGACCTCTGCCTCATTCGTGCACAGGATGAACAGTTCTCAGGGAATGAACGTGAAATTATTTAGTGACTAAGACTACTGTCTTTAGGACCTAGGCTTCATTTGTTGCACAAATGGAAAGATGTGTAGTGACTAAGCCAGGGGAATGCAGAAAGAGAAAAATGGTTGTGTGGTTACGCAGTTGAATGTTGTCCTGGGGAAGTGGAATCCATCCCTGCCTCTGCCATGGAGTTTCCTGTGTAATACTGGGCAAGTCACTTCAACCAAACTTTTCAAGTTTTCTTCTGCGTGTTCCTCATTTTCTGGGTGCCCAATTTAAGACATCTGGAGCCTGATTTGCAGAAAAGCTGTACATTCACAACTGTAGCTGCAGTCAGTAGGAGCTGTGCTTTGAACATATAAAGTGCTACAAACATACTATGTAAAATGCCCTAAGCATCTCGAGATGGTGATCCAAAATTAGTGGATAGTTTTGACAATTATGTACTTAACCTTTCTGTGCCTCAGTGTTCCATCTGTAAAATGGGGGTAATAATCTCATTTTACTTCACAAGGATGCTGTGAAGATATATTAATATTTGTTGTGCATTCTCATACTACAGTGACAAGCACCCTAAAAGATGGAGGAAATTAATAATTCTGTATTAAGTCCAGGGTTTAGATAGTGTGCAGTAAATAAGGCCTAGAACCACACATTGAATGATGAGGATAAAAAAAGAAATATTGAATAACTACCTATTCAGAGAACACCATCCATCTTGTGCAATCAATAAGGCAGGCGTCGTGTGGAAAAACAGTATTTGATCATGCAATTAAAGTCTCGATCAAAATGTATCCAGAAGGGATCGTTGCAACCTTAATTCTGGCATTTCTTAATTTCTGAGTGCCTGATTTTGCAGACTTAGTGTTCTCTTAACATATTTTTGGTATGTAATAAAATATATTTGATGTAGTCTGCATTGATCTGCACCCTTCTATGGAAATGGCAAGTGGATCCACATAGTCATGAAACAACTATCTCCAGCTTACTTCCCACCCCCCAGATCCACTCCCCAAGGCAGGATGCAGGAAGCCCTCATGGAAGTGTGCTCTATGATGCACCATGGTTGTGGGCTTATCCAGTCCTTTCCCCTCTGCAGTTGAACCAAACCACATCTATTGGTAGTCAGGACCCATTATCCCTATAGAAGGAAGTAGGATTCTTAGGGCTTGTCTACACTACCCACCGGATCGGTGGGCAGCGATTGATCCAGCGGGGGTCGATTTATCGCGATAAATCGACGGCTGAGTGCTCTCCCGTCGACTCCGGTACTCCACCAGAACGAGAAGCGCAAGCGGAGTTGACGGGAGAGTGTCAGCTGTTGATTTACCGCAGTGAAGACACTGCGGTAAGTAGATCTAAGTAAGTCGACTTCAGCTACGCTATTCACATAGCTGAAGTTGCGTATCTTAAATCGACCCCGTGCGGTAGTGTAGACAAGCCTTTAGCCTCTGAACATGTAGCCAGTGAGTATTTAAAGTGCAAAATGTATATATACTACAAGGAATCTCTTTTTTGCTACGTTAATTCCCCTTTTCTTATATGTACTCCATCACCTATGTGAGATAAACTGACATGCAGTGTGTACATCAGTAGAAGCCTGATAAAAAGAAACTTTCATAGCAAAAATACATACTCCATAAAAAGAAATGACAGTGGACTAAAGCCTTGGGGCAGTACTAACTTATGCACCCATAAGTTATGTATGTCTCATGCACCTTATGATCTGCCAGTCACTAAAGAAAATTTATCTCAAGTCATGTAACCCGTGCCTCTCCCTGCTGAATTCCACTGTTTTTGAACGTGAACTCTGATTACTTTATATGTCCTGGGGACTTCTGGAATGGATGCGTATTACCATCAATACATGTTTTTTCCTATTTTGTAAATCTGCCTTTTTAATTCTTTCATAATGTGATCGTATTCTTAATTTCTGGATTAATTTTGGCTCATAAAATGAGGGAAATGAATTGTACTGGCTAGATTAAGACACAATGTGAGTAGCTGCTATGCCATATTGACCAAAGCATTTTAGTCCTGACCTGCAGCATCCCTTCTGTTTTGTTGCCGGGCTCTTTTGACCAACTATTGCTCCCTATGGGTAGAATTTTCAAAAGTGTTTAGATTACTTGAACTCTGCTCCCATTGAAGTTAGTGGTAAACCTCTCATTAATGTCTATAGAAGTTAGATCAGCCTTGAATACTTTTGAAAATCCCACCCTCTGCTAAAATATGTGATTTTTCCAGTACTGAGAACCACTGATATTCAGAGCTAAAAATGCACTTGTTTTCATTCAAATTCCTAGTATTGCTTTCCATACTTACTCCTTTTATTCCATTCCCTTTTTCAGAGGCGCCACTTTGAGGCACTTACCACTCTGCTACTATTTTGTAAACCATTACTGCTGCTCTTTCACGCACTCAGAAAAGGTCAACAGAGTCAAACGAGACACTTATTTTAGGGACTCAGTAACATGCATCTTTTTCTGTGTTAATGTCGCTATTTTGAAAACGACAATAATATGCCTGTACAGAATAATGGTTACTTTTAAAACTTAAAAAGCGGTGAAGTGTGGAGCAGTTGAAACAGTGGAATTGTATTATTAAAAAAAAAAAGTGATAGTATTCAAGAAAGGTGACTGGCAGATAGTACTGGACACTAAAATATCTGGAAAGGACACTATTAGGCATGAGAAGGTAGTTCAGTCTTCTTGCCTATTCAGAGCTTGGCCTTCTTGCTGACAGTGTTGACAGTTTGTAGTGGTGTCATCACAAAAACACCCACCATCTCAACAGCTATCGAACGGTCAGAACCAACCTAAGCTGAATTTGAGCCACTAAGAAAGAATTAAAAGGGAAGTGCTTCTCATCGTTTGACTGCACAGGAAAAGCTACAGACTTGCTTCAAGGTAATTTCCAATATTCATTGTTTTGTTTTTTTTAAGTAACTTTGGTTTAATAAAAGCAATGTATTTGCTGCATATATTTTGTACACATTTAATAGGGTGGCAGATTGTAAGACCCTGCATAGCAATGTGTTGCTCTTCTGTTGGGTAACCCTAGGCTCAGATGGAAAAACCCTGCATGAAGTTTCAGGGCAATTACTGCAGAGTTAGACTGGCAGGAAAAACATACCATAAAAATGGGGAGGGGATCTGTTTGGGTCAAGGAGGAAATTCTAGAAACAGTCCAACTTGCTGCGGAAGCTTATGTTGAGGTTTATGCTGGGGTGGGTTTTTTTGGGGCGGGGGGAGGAGGGTTATAATAAAGCCAAATCCCAGAAAGGGGGTGAGGTATTTAGGCAATTAAAGGTGCAGATAGGTGTCTATTGAAATGTTCAAAAGCACCTAAGCAGGTTAGCATCTAACTCCCATTGATTTCAAATGAAGTTAAATGGAATTTAGGTCCCTACCTGCTTAGGCTCTTTTGAAAATCCCCCTAGGTGTCTAAATACTAGGGCTGTCAAGCGATTAAGAAAATTAATTGCGATTAATCGTACAATTAAAAAAATTGCAATTAATCACACGATTAAACAACAATAGAATACCATTTATTTTAAATATTTTTGGATGTTTACTACATTTTCAAATGTATTAATTTCAATTGCAACACGGAATACAAAGTGTACAGTACTCACTTTATATTTATTTTTTATTACAAATATTTGCACTGTAAAAAAACAAAAAAATTGTATTTTTCAATTCACCTCATACAAGTACTGTAGTGCAATCTCTTTATCATGAAAGTTGAACTTACAAATGTAGACTTATGTACAAAAAAACCTGCATTCAAAAATAAAACACTGTAAAACTTTAGAGTCTTCAAGTCCACTCAGTCTTACTTCTTGGTCAGCCAATCACTCAGACAAACAAGGTTTGTTACAATTTGCAGGAGATAATGCTGCCTGCTTCTTGTTTACAATGTCACCTGAAAGTGAGAACAGGCGTTCGCATGGCACAGTTGTAGCCGACGTTGCAAGATATTTATGTGCCAAATGCGCTAAAGATTCATATGTCCCTTCATGCTTCAACCACCATTGCAGAGGACATGCTGATGATGGGTTCTGCTTGATAATGATCCAAAGCAGCGTGGACTGATGCATGTTCATTGTCAGCATCTGAGTCAGATGCCACCAACAGAAGGTTGATTTTCCTTTTGGTGGTTTGGGTTCTGTAGTTTCCGTATCAGAGTGTCCCTCTCAGATTTTGGAAGGCACTTCAGATTCTTAAACCTTGGGTCGAGTGCTGTAGCTATTTTTAGAAATCTCACATTGGTACCTTCTTTGCATTTTGTCAAATCTGCTGTGAAAGTGTTCTTAAAACGAACATGTGCTGGGTCATCATCCGAGACTGATATAACATGAAATATATGCAGGTAAACAGAGCAGGAGACATACAATCCTCCCCCCAAGGAGTTCAGTCACAAATTTAATTGATGCATTATTTTTGTTAATGAGCATCAGCATGGAAGCATGTCCTCTGGAACAGTGGCTGAAGCATGAAGGGACATACAGATATTTAGCATATCTGGCATGTAAATACCTTGCAACGCCGGCTACAAAAGCACCATGCGAACGCCTGTTCTCACTTTCAGGTGACGTAAATAAGAAGCAGGCAGCAGTATCTCCCGTCAGTGTAAACAAACTTGTTTGTTTTAGCGATTGGCAGAATAAGAAGTAGGACTGAGTGGACTTATAGGCTCTAAAGATTTACACTGTTTTGTTTTTGAGTGCAGTTATGTAACCAAAAAAAATCTACATTTGTATGTTACACTTTCATGATAGAGATTGCACTTCAGTACTTGTATGAGGTGAATTGAAAAATACTATTTATTTTGTTTATCATTTTTACAGTGCATATATTTGTAATAAAAAATAATATAAAGTGAGCACTGTGCATTTTGTATTCTGTGTTGTAATTGAAATCAATATTGAAAATGTAGAAAAACATCCAAAAATATTTAATAAATTTCAATTGGTATTCTATTGTCATAAGTGCGATTAATCATGATTAACTTTTTTGAGTTAATCGCGTGAGTTAACTACGATTGACAGCCCTACTAAATATCTTTGAAAATCTGTCCGTACTGGCCTGTGTGCTGTTGGTAACTGAGTAGGGATTCAACCTGTCCACTTGCCTTAAATTGTGGTTCTATTGTGGAGTTCCATGCCAACTTTCTTTCAGTAGGAATGATGAAACTGAGGTGCATCAGAACATTGGCTCTCAGTTACAGAGATATTAAAATGTTGAGGAAATACAATATCTGCCTAAGTATTAAAAACTAATCAATGCTTACTTTAGACCAGAGCATAGAGTGCCTAAGAAGTACAGTGTACAATGATCTTGAAAAATAGATTCCACAATATTGATCTGGATCCAATGGAATGCTGCAACATTTAGTGACCTTGTTACATGAAATGTATTTTAATGAGAAACACTCCCTCTCTCCTTAACCAGCAGCAAACCTATCCAATTCAGTCCTTCTCATTAGTTCTTTGGCCATAAAACACCAAACTGGGACTCTCAACTAGCCCCCAAAGCAGTCAAGACTGACCCCTTCCAACCCATCTCTATTTCAAGCAAAAATATTGCACTCCAATGAGGGAGCACCTCACTCTAAAATTAAAGCCCATCCTTCCCCTCTGTTTCCAAAAAACATACTTTGTATCCTGGCCTTGTTCCCTGTTACATCTGTATCCTGAATTAGGGACGAGCTTTAGCCGTGTTCATGTGCCACTATCACAATAGACTCCTGCCACTCTAAAGCTGTTATTGTTTACTTTTTATATTCTGGCAGTGCCTAGGAACCCCAAATCAAGGCACGATACAGACAAGTAACAATAAAAAACAAAAAAGACAGTTCTTCCCATAGATTGCTCACAGTTAGTATGTCAGACAGGTGTAAGAAAAAACAAAAAGGCATATCTGCCATATCTGACAAAAATAAGCGCTTATGAGCATGTCACAATTATATCCACAAACCAGCAAGTCCAGCAGCAGTCACAGATTACTTGGAGAAAGGGACTAAATAAATAAAATATCTAGCTGCATTTGCCTGTCGGCAACAAGAAGAAAAACTACCCATCCTGACCCTTAAATGTGTGGTTATCTGAAGCTCAGAGTAAGTAAGTCGCTGCACCACTAAACCATATGATAGGTTTGCAAATGCCATTTGGGAAAACAAAAACGAATCAGGAAAGAGACAGCAGGAGAGCTCTCAATCACTCTCGGTAGCAGGAATGAATTTCCTACTGCGGTGACAGGATACAAACCCCACTCAACTTCAAAGGGTCTGTCAAATCCTGGGGGAGCCAGTTCTGTTTCTTATCCCAGTGAGCCCTTCCAAAGCACTACCCTCCATCAAGAAGGGGCTAGGCGTAGGCACAGTTGGAACCTTGTTTTTCTGATCTTGGAGGCATTATGAATGGAAGCACATGACTGACTTAAAAAATGAGAATAACTTTCTTTGGCATATCAACAAGGGCATGCTGTGTGGAGTACAAATGGTGGCAATTGAGAAAAATGTAGTGTGTGCAGACTCTTTGCAAAACATAAGAAATACGTTGTTCCTGGGTGTGATTCAGAGGAAGTGTGAATTCTGCAATTCAGTTTTAAATAGGGAGAGCCAGTGTACCATCTGGTGGTGAAAAAAGTACAAGTTGGTACTCTTCTGCCTTAGAAGATCAGGTGAAGGCTACTTTATGAACATCGTAGTATACGCCTTTTTAAAAAATATATCTAAGTTGATTCTTTACATGATTGGTATTCATAATCTTTGCTGTATTTGATAATCTATGTTCTAGTTTAGCTGTATATTGTTTTACTTTGTCAAAATGGCTGCATATTATAAATAAACATAAAGTCCTGATGTTAGCATGGACCAGGGTGCAACAGAAGCTCCTTTTATACCTTTCTTTGCTCATCAAAAATAAATCCTTAAATGCAGTTTAACTTCTATCAATGTACCACAATGTACTTGCTAGATGTGATGTTGCATGCCTTATGACATAAGCTATTTGACCATGAATTGTCCTATCAATATCATCCTCATTATATTGTTAATCATACCTCCAGTGCTATGTTCTCAGTAGCTTCCACTTCAATACTAAAGCTAAAATTGCCAGCTAATGCATTTCAGCTGCATCTCAGTATGAGTATTGTGTTAATGAGCAGGTTTGAAAATAATAATGCCAGTTTAATATCTTACATAGAAAGCCCTCTATTATGGGGTAGACTTGATCTTTTGTATTCTAACAAGTATGATCTCAAGATCCTGTTATTTCAATAGTTCTCTGTCCATTTCAAATAAGAATGTGGAGTTGTTCCAAATATATTTCCTTTTTGCACTTTTAAAATGAAATTGTGCTAAGTACCCATATATTGAGATAAATGGAGATATTGTAAAGGAGATATTTAGTTTAGAGAGGAGGCAAATAAGAGGGGACATAAGAGGCATACAAAATAATGACTGCTATAGAGATGGTAAATTGGGTGATCCTCTACCAGAATAAGGTTCCATTCAAGGAAAAACTTTTTTACAAAACTCATAATTAACTTAGAATTCATTGAAGCCAAGTAGAATTTAAAAAAAACAAAACAAATAAAGCCTAGACATTTTTATAGATAATGAGAACAGCCACAGTTACATTAGATAGGACTTTTTGAAAGGGGATATAAATACCCTTATGCTCCAGGGCATAAGCCAACAATTTTCTGCTTTTTTTAGGAGGAAAATCCACTATGGGCTTTCCTGTGCCGCCTTCTGAACTTTGATCACTGTAAGAGATGTGATGCTGGGGTGGATGGACCACTGATCCAGTCTGTTACAGCAATTCCTATTTAACATCTCGCCTTAGAATGATTCTTCTAGTCCTTGATCCAGGTCCCAGTGCACAAGGAAATTGCCAATATTATATATAAGACGCAAAGTTTATTATAGAGAGTTGAATTATTTGGAAAGAATGTAGACTATTGCAATCAGGGTTGGTAAATCACTGTAATTTGAGTTACTGTCATTAGCAGGCAGCACTTTTTGAGGGTGTGATACATGGAAGATACTATAGTACTAAAGTAGTTCTAGAGAATATTGTGGTAAGGTTTTGTAAGATGTCAATAAATAAGTTGTTACAAAAATATGACCTCGTATGTTTATATTAAAGGTTTTCATAGCGTATTTGCAGCCCGGCAGAAATTTTTTCTGGTGGAACACTTGTTTATGCTACTGAACTTCAATTATTCAGGCTTGATTAGATACTCCATTCCTATTTGGATACTTAATGTTTTCATAGTTACTGAAATAGGGATGTAATCGAAGGACTAGTTTAGAAAGTTAGTTAATGCTACTGCTAATGTGGTACAAAAAAAATTAAAGTTCAGGAGAGACTATACAATAAAAAACTTATATTTAATTGTGCTTTGAGTAATATATATGCTTAGCACTATTTCTAAAATAACATCTTCACTGTAATGATGTTGGATATTGAGGACCCTTTCTGAATGAGGGTCACCTGTGTTACAAGAGGAGAAAAATCTGTTGCGGAAGTTTCTGAGAGCTCAAGAAAAGACTGAAGTCTGCACTATTTATTTTTAATACAAAATACGCTAGTCTTGACACACAAATAAACCCGGAATTAGAGACGTTTTTCGCCTGGTGCAAGAGGCACTTATTATAGCATATTTTATATTAAGTGAGGACTCTTAAATTCAAATTTTGTTCACTGTGACAAGATTTACCAAATTATAGTTTGAAATTATAGGTGCATACGTAAGCTTACACAGTAGTCCCCCTTTCTAAATAAAATAACTTGATAATTGTTAGGGATTTTTATTTTTTTGGGGTAGAATACCCATAGGAGTTAATTTCTATGCACAGATGGTCTGCAGATCTTCATCTGAAAAAATCCAAGCTGCTTTTTTAATTATAGAAAGGCACAACATGGCATTTGATTCAAGTAACAGCTTTTTTTGTGACACAAATCCTCAGCTGAATCATTTTATAACTCATTTCTGGTGAGATTTCATTATACCAAATTTTAGTCTAAAGCAAATGGCTGCAGTATAGGTGGTTCTATGTAATAGGTGTCTATAATTAATGTCAATTATAATGTCATCATAACACTACTGTGTCTTATATAAAGATTGTAATAAGCAGGACATGTCACTACGAATTTGGTTCCAAATGTGGCGGGCAGGTTGCTTCAATACCTTAAGCCAAACAGAGAAATGTATTTGATAGGAAAACATTTTAAAAAAATTATTTGAATTCATACATATTCCTTGATCAAAACACTGTATATCTTTTGTGGTTATCCTGCAAAATCAAATTTTATGCACATTCAAACAAACTCCTGCCTAATCATCTCTCTCTTCTCACACTAGCATTATTTTAGAAGAACAAATTTCTTGGGGGGTTTTCCCCCCCAGAATACTTTAATTATTCACAAGACTGCTATAGAATGTTTGTTTTTAATTACTGAACTAATTAATTCAAATAAACAGCATTGGGCCAGAAATATGATGCCAAATTACTGTGGTACAATATTCAAACTAGAAATTGTGGAAAAGGAGTCTCTTACTCTTCACTCACCATTCTGGTGAGTCTTTTTGAAATATTCAGGCAGGAGAAACTCGCCCATCATGTATTGGATCAAAGTAACCTACAATATGCTTTCTTTGCAAATATAAAATTGCAGGCTACCTTTTATGGCTGTACTGTTTCATCACTACCGCATGACTGCAATGGGGTGGAGAAGCTCCTTGTGCTGCATAGTTAGTAGGAAAATATAGAATTCTACGTTCATATTTCTGTCAGACATGAGAGCCAACTTTTTAATACCTGAGCAATCATGCTGTGTAAGCAGAGTCTTATATGGTCATAAATAAAATGTATTTAATTCAGGCAGTGTATGGCATATGTAATGTTAACGTATGTAGTTTGCTAATATAACAGGAAGTTACTTGGGATGCTGCAGCACTGTCAGTATTGTGTAATGCTAGCGTTTTATATTCACTAATCTGAATAATTTCTTATATGAAGCCTTCTACTACAGCAGAACCAGCAAATAGATGCCAATGATCAAATTCACGAGCATAGTGAGAACATGTATAGAATGAGCATATTAAGACATCTGAGTCTACGCTATGTAGAGCTAGTGCCAGAGGCATTAATTGCATATTTTCCCAGTACATTATTAATCTTTTCCTCAGCATTTGATGAGAACCCCCTCCACCCCCCCAGAATTATCCATCTCTAAAAACATGGTTGAGCAAGCATACTTTTAAATAGCATGCTTTCAGAGAATCACTGTGACTAAGATGAGAGCCTGATAGGATGGTAGTGAATCTCTAGAACAACATTCCAGTTAGGCAAGGATTTTCTTGTAGGGAAATGAAACTTCTTGCATGTGTTACAACTGAGGGAATAAGAGAAGTCCCTTCACCCATTAAGAAAGTTTGTTGAAGAGGAGTTGTTCGTAGCGAGGTTGGATACCATGGTCAGTGTCTTTTTTTAAAAATGCCTAAAGAACAGCAAGAGGCAGGAGCTGTCTCAAGAAAGAGGTGGTGATGTTACTGAAAGCCTGGAAGGAAAAAAAATGTCCTCAAAACCTGTTGTTTGCCATGGAAAAGATATTTCCAGGTAGATTTGTCAAGTCTCTGGCTGACACATCTAGGGGATTGAGGATTATGCTAGAAAGCCTTCACCTTGATTGTGAATTACCGTGCCACTCGTCAATAAACAGTAGGGTGACCAGATAGCAAATGTGAAAAATTGGGACAGGGGGTGGGGGTTAATAGGAGCCCATATAAGAAAAAGCCCCAAATATCGGGAGTGTCCCTATAAAATCGGGACATCTGGTCACCCTAATAAACAGTCATTGCATGGTTATGGAGTAAAATGGTTGCCTTCCATAGCATAGCATATGGAGTTTTTACTGTGGTGGATATTTTCTGAATTCTGTGGGGCTCCTACTAAACATGCTAGACCCGATATTCCACTTTCCTGCACCTTGTGTAATCATCTACCCTTGGGTAAAGTAGATGGAAAATGCTACCATTATGATTGGTGGCACTTGACAGACATTTGGCTGTTACTTTGCACAGGTGTAAATCACCACACAAGGTGTGCAGCAGTGGAGAATCAAGCCTATTGTACTTACCTTAGTTCCCTTCCTTCATAAACCGTTAATACATGCTCTGCCTAGTCATATTTTTCTTTAGGTGGCTGTGTTTAGGTGAAGAAAACATGGTTTGGGAACTTTGTCCAGATGGCAGCAGAAATTCTGTTCTTTAAAAATGCATTGATTTTCTTTTTCCACTAAAACAGCCCTCTTTATACGCAATGGGAAGCTATTTACAAAGTTGGCAGGGACTACAAGGATTTGCCAATATACATATAACAGATTTTTAAGTGGAGTAGAAGATATAGGCATATTTTTGCCATTAAGTTTTATCAAACTTTAGTAGAGATTAGTTTGACTAATTAAATAAATGAGAAACAAAAAAGAAGATTCCCATTATTCATATCCAAATGCATAAGAGAGAAATTAGCAGAGAGAAGGACCAGATCATCACCTCCTATAAATTGATGTAACTGCATTGACTTAATTGAAGTATACATCAGTTTACACCACTTGAGGATCTGGCCCAAAATTTCAGCTAACATGTAGCTAAATGCTTTTAGTTTCTTAATCTCCTGATATTTAGTGGCATTTTCCCTACAAACATTTTTGTTTTTAAATTTCTTTTATCGGGAGTAATCAGACACATAGGCGCTGACCCTGTGGGTGCTCTGGAGCTGGAGCACCCACGGAAAAAATATAGTGAGTGATCAGCACCCACCGGCAGCCCCACCAATCCGCTCCTCCCCCACACATGCTGCTATTTGCGTTGTTTGAACACTGGACCTTCAGATCCTAGCACAACCACAGGAGTAACTGATATCTTCTATGTTGGATCAGCCACTAGAGGGGAGAGTTGTGTAACCCAAAATGTGTTTCAGCTACTTTGCTACACCGCAGTAGAATATTAGAGACCAGATACCCTGGGTTCCATCTCTGGCTCTGGCATGTTCAATTTGAAAGGGAGTGTGGCTGAGCAGATAAGACTTGGGTCTGCTACATTAGAAAGCTTGGATCTATTGGCAATTCTGCCTGAAGCAGGGCTAAAAAGTGGTGGGGCAGAGGAGGGACAGTAGTGGTGGTGTTCTCAGTCTCTGTCCACAAGCCAAGCTCCATACACTTGAAATGTAAAAATGAGCTGCCATTCACAGCAGATTTTGTTTATGTTCAAAATATGATCATCTGGGGTCTGCTGGGCTCCACAGGCTGGGTTCCTCTTCAGTGCCATTCAGATACATTATAGGCCCCAGATCCCAGTGTCCCGTGATGATGTCAGAATCTCAGCTTTCATTTAAAAAAATAGTCTAGTGAAGAAAACTTAAAAATACTTATAAAAAAAAAACGTATACTGCCCTGAGTATAATGGATGGAGTGAAATATGACTGAGTCTGCAGACAGCCTCCAACAGATAGAACACCAGCCACTAGAACCAACCTGGTCTTTCACCCACTAGCCTGCCACTAGAGCACACCCGGCCTACACTGCTCTAATGGTGCCAAGAGGAGACTATCTAGTTGTGGGGTTGGATTCCGTACTGAACTCGGGGACTGGCTAATTCTTGACTGTCGTCTAGGGTTGGAGGGGGGGTGAGGTCTTGGTCGGTAGCAAGAGCTGTGACTAGCATAAAATATAAACTGCTGTCAATAGAGATTTGAGCTCATGGTCCCCTGGCTCCCAGCACAGTGCATTTTCCCTTAGGCTACAGGATAGCGGGTAAAGGAGTCCTCTGTGTCCTCCCCCCATCCCCGGCCAATGCAGAATGGACTGGGCATAGAAGACTGGTCTTTCTCCCTGGGACGTACGTGTGTGTGTGCGTATCTACCATTAATGTTAATCGGGGTAGGGTTTGTGTCTATTGAAGGAAAAATAATCTATCAAGATTTTCCTAAAATCCACAAATATTGCATCATAGAGCAAGGCTGTGACACTCATTAAAGTTCTGTTGAGGAGGGCAAAAGGATAGCTACTTCTTCCAAAACATTAAAACTGTCTGACCACCCTGATGTCCCCTGGAAAATAACCTATTACAGCAAGGGGCCCCTAAAGAGACTCATCCATGTTTGCTTTGATGGCTCCAGATTTAGAAGTGCATGCCATTAACATTAAGTATAGTAATTCCCATCAAATAACCATAAAAAAAGCTCAGTAACAAATGTTCACAGAAAGTAAAGCAAAAGGAGCACACGTATGGCCAAAGCAAACTCATTTAAAAATTCAAATGAATATTAAGACTCTTTTTGCTCTATTCACTAAGCTCTGATGATGATGATGATACTTTAACTCTGCACAAATCTGCCTTTCAGGATGGGCCTCCAGTAGAGTATCTAGTCTGCTCTGTGTATACAGCAGCATAAAGTAATTTCTAATAGAGTGTGCTGTACACTTGGCTGCCTTTACTTGGTTTTTCTAGAGCCTCTCTGCAGATGATTTTCATATTTCAGAGGGCTAGAGAAAAAGAAACATTAAAAAAACCTACCCCATGAATATGTTTTACAATTTACCTGATATATATTTCAAAACTTGTTTTATGATGTACGTTCAGTATTAACTATCGTGGAAATAATTTTGATGTAAGAATATAAATGTTCTGTTTTAAGATTATGGAGAAATTGATTTGACTTGTCATGTCCTCTTCCATAAACTTTTGCACTTTTATGTTAAGTGGTTTTTACTTTTTACCTATGAAATTAAACTACCATATTTCAGAAGGGTTTAGTTCTACTTGCAAAACATTTCTATCTTTTTGTATCTTACCATAATGAATGTGTGACGTTTGGTGTAAATTATTTAGGATATTTTCTTTCTCATCCATACTCTTCAATTGTTTCCATAGTCCTCAAAGAAACTTTTACTTTTAAAGCAATGCATCTTTAGCTGTTTTCTGCATTCTACATGCTTTATATACCTTGTCCATTTCTCCCACTTTTTTTTTTTTTTTTTACCATCAATGAACAATCTTTTCAGTTGGCTTCATCCATTTATGCATGATCTTAGACATGGTAAAAGTACCCTGTCGTCCCTTTACTACTCAGCTCCTAAGTCATTGTGACAGCAGTAACCAATGTTCCACTTAGAATGGGTTCATCAAGTCCTCAGAAAGTGCCTACAAAAGCACTTTCACACCTCCAAGCTCACTGCCTTAAATATTATCATATCACCTAATTCATGAGTCCAAGACTGTGTCCAGCAAAGCTCATAATAAAATATAGAACTATCCTGTCTCCCTGGATGGTGGAATTATTACTCCTAGTTTGCAATCCAGTGGCACTGTCACTTTTCTCTGCTATTTCGCTTCATTTCCTCCATATGTTCTCCTAAATGTGAACACTCGGGCAACTGTTTTACATATCATTCATTCACATCTTCTTCTGTCTCTTACAGTGAAATCTACTTCATGCAGTGTCTTCCTTTCATTTGCTAACTACACCTCTACCCCAATATAACGCGACCCGATATAACACGAATTCGGATATCACGCGGTAAAGCAGTGCTCCGGGGGGGTGGGGCTGTGTACTCCGGCGGATCAAAGGAAGTTCAATATAATGCGGTTTCACCTATAACGCGGTAAGATTATTTGGCTCCCGAGGACAGCATTTTATCGGGGTAGAGGTGTATGACTGTTTCCTAGTCCTTTTTTCCCCCCTGAAGCTAGTTCCTCAACTAATATAAGCCAGTTTCTTCACCAATATTTATATTTATAGTTTATTATTCACGCACCAATTGCTACTGCACTTGAATGTTACATAAATAATACTATTAATTTGCACTTATACTGCTTTACATTTTCTAAGCACTGCGCAAACTAACTAATCAAGCAGTTAATAAACTAATTAATCAAGCAACAACAGCAAGCAATTATACTGCATCTTGATACATTGGTACAATCAGGAACCTCTTGCATACTGGTGTACTATAAAGTCTAATCAAGAATAGCATGTATATTAGGAGATTTCTTCAGTTTTCTTAAATGAGACTTCTTAATATGATTGCATATATAGTTAAAATAACCTGATTACATAATGAGAGGGGATTTTCAGAAGCTGTCGCGATTGGCCTGACTCTGCTTCCATTGAAATCAGTGGCAAAATTCCCATGGTCTTCAATGGGATCAGAGATAGGCAAACCCTAAAATCCTATGCTTAAGATTCAAAAAGCAGAATCTTGATCTCAGAATGCCTCTTGCTTATTAGTAAGGGCTAAAAAGAGAGAACAGTGTGGACTGACCTCCCAGCATGACGAGGGTAGAGCCTGCTCTTTTGTGGAATAAAGGGCTGCCAAAACGCCTACTTATGCCATGTTTCACAGATAGCAAAATTTAGTTATTAAAAAATAAATTCATTTGCTGTTTCACTTTTCAAAAAGTTTGAATCAAGTTTTTCAGTTTATAACTAATAAAGCACAAACTAATTCTTTTGAGTAATAGTGATATAACTTAATCTTTTGACATTTGGAGATGTACAGTGAGATTCTGTTTCCTCCGATATATACAAATAGGATAATGATATAACTGTCAGTATATTATTTGCAAACAGCTGTCTTGAGAAGACTGTCATAAACCTGAGAAATCTAGGTAACGTTTGTCTGGGTCTTTCAGCCTCATTAAGATGACTCAATCTTGTTATAGCTTCTCCAGAGGAGGAAAAATGTAATTTATTTTACTAATAAAGGTATATTGTAATCCTGCAGGATATAACAACATCTAATCCTTACTGCCCATTGTCTCACTGGGACAGTTGAGGTTGGTGGGGTTAAGGTGATGCCCCATTCCAGGATGTGAACCTGAGTAACTGAGGAGCCATGTCCTTTTCCATCAGAAGCCTGCTTTTTGGAATTTCTCATCTTTGATCTTTTGCTACTGTAGATCCCAGTCATCTTTCAGACAAGGCTTTAAGACATTCATTTATTTATTTATTATATTTTTGTTCTTCATTTTAATGTGCTTGTTTGCATGTCACCCAGTCCCATTCTGAATAGCAATTAAGATTTGTTGCTGGAGAGATGTAACTTTGTTTTTAATTAAGATAGCTAGAAAACTTTGGGTATTTTGGTGCAAAATACCCTCATCCAAAAATCTTCAGCTTCATCTTAATGTCTGGGGATTTTTGTGGGAACTTTTTTGTCCTCCACAAAAAGGCACTTATTTTCTAACTATGAAACTGTTAGTCCTTAAAGTAGTAGTATGCTTTTTTTTCTTGCTCTAGAGGTTCCATGCCACAAGCTATCAGAATTGTCCTTGCAATGGATTTTAATGGGTAACAGTACAGGAGCATCAAAAAGAAGAGATTATGATAAGCTTCAAATACCTCATTGAAATACTGTATTTGCACAAAACAAACTAACAAAAAACCCCAAGGCTTGAAATCTTTCTAGCAATTTTGCTTTCCCACTAATCTAATTCTCTTTTTGATTTAAATTATCTTGACAGTCATTGCTGTGTTTTTCTTTAAATTCATTTGCTGTGAGGTCAAATCATCACAAAAAAATACTTTTTTGTGCCTAAAAACTTCAAATACATTTATCAATTGCTATGAGTTATAATGTTAAACAATCCAAAATGCTATAAACATTTTCATTTGGGCAATACATTTTCTCCAATATTTTCTACCAGCCAGTGTTCAGTGCATGAAGGGTTCTTCAGACTTAACGAAGCTCCTGTTAGCAACATGTTTTTCTCTTGACATAATGCTGTGTCCAGAATGTTTCAGAGTGGTAGCAGTGTTAGTCTGTATCAGCAAATACAACAAGGAGTCTTTGTGGCACCTTAGAGACTAATAAATGTATTTGGGCATAAGCTTTCGTGGGCTAGAACCCACTTCATCAGATGCATGGAGTGGAAAATACAGGAGCAGGTATAAATACATGAAAAGATGGGAGTTGCCTTACCAAGTGTGAGGTCAGTCTAATGAGACAATTCAATTAACAGTAGGATACCAAGGGAGGAAAAATAACTTTTGTAGTGGTGAGTGACCCATTTCAAACAGTTGACAAGAAGGTGTGAGTAACAGTAGGGGGAAATTAGGTTTAGGTTTTGTAATGACCCAACCACTCCCAGTCTTTATTCAGGCCTAATGTGATGGTATCCAGTTTGCAAATTAATTCCAGTTCTGCAATTTCACATTGGAGTCTGTTTTGAAGGGTTTTTTTTTGTTTTTTTTGTTTTTTTTTAAGAATTGCCACTTTTAGGTCTGTTATTGAGTGACCAGGGAGATTGAAGTGTTCTCCTACTGGCTTTTGAATGTTTATAATTCCTGATGTCAGATTTGTGTCCATTTATTCTTTTGCATAGAGACTGTCCGGTTTGGCCAATGTACATGGCAGAGGGTCATTGCTGGCACACGAGGGCATATATCACATTGGTAGATGTGCAGGTGAACAAGCCCCGGATGGTGTGGCTGATGTGGTTAGGTCCTATGATGGTGTCCCTTGAATAGATATGTCGACAGAGTTGGCACTGGGGTTTGTTGCAGGGTTTGGTTCCTGGGTTGTGTGTTTTTGTTGTTCAAGTGAGCGGGACTGCTATGGGTACCCGCATGGCCTCACAGTATGCCAACGTTTTTATGGCTGATTTAGAACAACACTTCCTCAGCTCTCTTCCCCAAATGCCCCTACTCTACTTGCACTACATTGATGACATCTTTATCATCTGGCCCCATGGGAAGGAGGCCCTTGAGGAATTCCACCAGGATTTCAACAATTTCCACCCCACCATCAACCTCAGCCTGGACCAGTCCACACAAGAGGTCCACTTCCTAGACACTACAGTGCTAATAAGCGATGGTCACACAAACACCACCCTATACCGGAAACCTACTGACTGCTATACATACCTACATGCCTTCAGCTTTCATCCAGACCACATCACATGATCCATTGTCTACTGCCAAGCTCTAAGAAACAACCACATTTGCTCCGATCCCTCAGGCAGAGACAAACACCTACAGGATCTCTATCAAGCATTCTTAAAACAACAATACCCATCTGGTGAAGTGAAGAAACAGATTGACAGAGCCAGAAGGGTACCCAGAAGTCACCTACTACAAGACAGGCCCAACAAGAAAGTAACAGAATGCCACTAACTGTCACCTACAGCTCCCAACTAAAACCTCTCCAGCGATTCATCAAGGACGATCCCTCACTCTCACAGACCTTGGGAGACAGGCCAGTCCTCGCTTACAGACAGCCCCCCAACCTGAAGCAAATACTCACCAGCAACTACACACCACACAACAAAAACACACAACCCAGGAACCAAACCCTGCAACAAACCCCAGTTTCCTCCCTTGGTATTCTACTGTTAATTGAATTGTCTCGTTAGACTGACCTCACACTTGGTAAGGCAACTCCCATCTTTTCATGTATTTATACCTGCTCCTGTATTTTTCACTTCATGCATCTGATGAAGTGGGTTCTAGCCCACGAAAGCTTATGCCCAAATAAATTTGTTAGTCTTTAAGGTTCCACAAGGACTCCTCGTTGTTTTTATAATATAATAGGTATATCTCCATATATTATATTATTATCTCATAGAGCTGGAAGGGACCCCGAAGGGTCATCGAGTCCAGCCCCCTGCCTTCACTAGCAGGACCAATTTTGCCCCAGATCCCTAAGTGGCCCCTTCAAGGATTGAACTCATAACCCTGGGTTTAGCAGGCCAAGGCTCATACCACTGAGCTATCCCTCCCCCCTTAATGTTGTGCAGCATTTCTCAGGTTTGATTTGGGGTACCTTAACTGAATGAAGAGTGAGTGTATTTTATATGTCTGGTCTATGGAAAATATCCAACAGTTTTCCACAGAGAAAAATGCCACCTCTGTCCATATGCAGTTCCAACTGCAAGCATACTCATAGAGCAACATTTGAGTTTGATCCACAGAAGAGGTTATAATATGGAAATACAAGCACCTGACAAAGGAAGTGCGAGAAGACCTTCAACAGGGAATAGCAAAGTAAACTAAACAAGAAACGACTTTGCCTAGTTATAGTCAAATATATAAATATGCTCCTATGTGCTGTGGAATATAGTCTGATATAATATTGCATTAATTACTTATTACAGATTGTCTTGACAGGATAAGTAGAATATCCCCTACCTGACTGATGTATACTTCTGTTGCACAGGTAGAATGTTACTGCATTTGCTCTTCACCTCTCTAGTGTGTTTTTTCAACCAACTGTGAAATTAAAAATTCTTCCCTGCCAACAGCTGGATGCAGTTTGTTAGTTTGTCTGTTATCAAAAACTGTTTAAATGCATCTCAAGTGCTATTTCAGCTATAATTGAAAACAGGCTTTCAAAGTTTTAGAGTGAAGTACATTTCAGTGATTACACAACTCCACCACCATAACTAACGGCAAGGATTCTAGTCCATCGTGGGAAATAATATGGACTCTATTTTATTTTCTATTGTCTGTTGGCCTCATCTCCCTACTTACTTAAACATAGTCATGATAGTGATGTGATAAGTGGTCATTGTTGGCCTACACGAGTAAGGAAATCTCTGTCCTATAAATAAATTTAGCAAGTAAAGTTAAAGTATCCGAAAAGAAATGTATCCCGCTTCCATATAACGTAATCTTAGATCTAAGTTTCTGTTTTACTTTAATAAGATAAAGTTAATTATACCTTTATTTCCTAAAGGAACACTAGCAACCCTCTTAACTAGTTTTTTTTAAATGACCAGATTTTGAATCTTTTTCAAAGTGTACAACTGAGATTCACAAATCCAAAGAGAGTAATTAAAAGTTAAAATGTGCACAGAGTAATTCAAAACAAATGTTAAAATAAATCCAGCCACAGTGTTCTTTGTCTACATATACATTCTGCTACAATGTTTAAAGGATCATGTAAATGTATTTACAAATGATAAGAGAACAGTAAAGTAATTTCATAGATTTTTAACACCAGATAGGGCACTATGATCATCTAGTCCAGGGGTCGGCAACCTTTCAGAAGTGGTGTGCCAAGTCTTCATTTATTCACTCTAATTTAAGGTTTTGCGTGCCAGTAATACATTTTAACATTTTTAGAAGTTCTCTCTATAAGTCTATAAACTATTGTTGTATGTAAAGTAAACAAGTTTTTAAAAATGTTTAAGAAGCTTCATTTAAAATTAAAATTCAGATCTTATCAGTTTAGTGCAGTGGTTCTTAACCTGGGGTGCACGCATCCCCTGGGGCAGGGCCAGTGCAAGGATATTTAGCGCCCTAGGTGAAACTTCCACCTCCCCCACCCCCTGCACATAGGTTCATTGAGGGGCAAATCCCAACGAGCCTTTATTAGACCCCAGGGGCCAGCCGTGCCCAGGGGCTGCTCCCTAGACCAGGTTCCCCCCTCCCCGCCCCCTGAACTCCCCTGGAGGCACCAGAGAGCCATGGAGGAGCTGGCGCGGTGCAGGGGGGCAGCAGCCCTGCAAAGGTGGCAGCGCCGCTAGCGGGGAGCAGCCGTGCCCCCCCCGCCCCTCCTGCCCAGGCTGCGGCCGGGCGCCGCACCCCCGGGGGCTCCTGCAGGCTGCAGTGGATGCATGCGGGCGCCAGCCCCCATGCGCCCCCCGGTTCCCCCCTCACCTAGGGTTACCATATTTAAAAAAACAAAAAAGACCGGGGGGTGGGGAGAGCCCCGCCCCATCCACTCCTTCCCACTTCCCACCCCCTGACTGCCCCCCCTCAGAATCCCAACCCCCCCCTGTCCTTGTCCCCTGACTGCCCCCTCCTGAGACTCCCCCACCCCTAACTGCCCCCCAAGGACCCTACCCCCTACCTGTCCCCTGACTGCCCCAACCCTTATCCACACCCCCACCCTCAGACAGACCCCCGGGACTCCCACGCCCCATCCAACCACTCCCCGCCTCGTGAGAGACTCCCCCAGAACTGCCGACCCATCCGAGACTCCCCCAGAACTGCCGACCCATCCGAGACTCCCCCAGAACTGCCGACCTATCCAACCCTCCCCCTACTCCCTGTTCCCTGACTGCTCAGATCCCTTTCCACAATGGCCCATTTAGTTTTGATAGTCCTTCTTGATGGGCAGGGGAACCACTCCTCCTGCCTGGGTTCACAAGTTCAGAGTAGGCATTTTTACAGTTATGAAGCAAAACTTACATAGTACCTTATAGCATGGGATACAGACATTACAAGTAAGATTAATGCATGCAGCAATTCTGGTTTCCAGATATGAATTTTTCAGTGCTCTGCTGATGCCTACAGCATTGGCAGGAGCTGGCACCTGGTCTACCAGTGTCGCAGGGAAAAAAGCAGAAAGAGCAGGAGAGAGATCTCCGGGAAGGGAGGCCTGGGAGACACTGTAATGGGCAGCTGGGATGAAGGCTATGTGAGTTTGTGTTTTGATTTTATTTTAATTTGGGGTAAGCAGGCAATACATTGAACTGCTTGGGGCCTATAGGGCCAGTATGTATCAGAGGCCCAAATAAATGGGATTTCTTGTGGGGATTTTTTTTGAACCACCTTCAAACTGTGAGTTCTTAAAGGGCCCCGAAGAGGCAGAAACAGAGGCTGAGTGGTGAAGACTGACTGCCAGCCATGAGGGGGTCCTTGGGAGCTGGCTGCATGGTATTACAGATCCTTAATGAAAACTGAAGGCAATGTATTACTCAGGATAAGGTTTTTATTTTGTTATGATGATAGATGTGTTAGCAGTTTTTATTTTACTTTCAGCTTTTTGAGGTACGGGGTCTGTATTTGATTCATTAAACCATATGTCGGTCACTATCGTTTTTAAAAATGAGGACAGAGCCATGAGTTGACATTAGCGCTCATGAGAACTAACTGCAACTAAGTACAGTTTCTAGACACTGACAACAAAAATCAAAAATAAATAACAGAAATAATTTAGGGCCAGTTACACAATTGATGTAAATTAGATTATTGTTGCTCTGTTGGAATTAAATTGGCCTATAGCATCTAGAGAGAACTATTTGATCCCAGACTTCTTCTCATTGAAAATAAAGGTTAAAGCAAAAGTTCACATTTTATTGTAGCTTAATATGAAATAATCAGATATTAGTGACTAGGGCCAGGTCTTTCTGTGGTAGACAGACTGGCTTATCCTTTAAAAATAGTAAAAAATGGAGACTTCAGTTAAAACCTCTTTGAGATAAATGGTGTGTTATTTGACTGAGGGGGAAACAGGACTGCACTGATTACAGATGAGATAGAAACATTAAAAATGAAGGCTTGGATTCTGGAGAATATACTAACATTTGTGAAAAGCAGAAAACTCTTGAATCCAGTTTTTTCTGCTTCCTCTGCTTTTTATTACCCCCTTACATTAATGTGTAGGAAAAGAGAGAGGGGGATGAAAACTAATGTACAATAACTCATGAGATGATGTAGTCCAGGGCTGAAGGGTACAGAAGAGAGAGTAAAATTGTGATTTAAAGTCTGCATGGGCATAAGATTAGATGGCCACAACATTAAATATTGAGGCAGAGCTACTAATTATATGGTATTCCAGACGAATGTCAGTAATACTCGTAGACCATACCATTATGTATCCTGTGCATCTTACATAAATCACAGGAAATTATTGAAACTTTCTAAAACATTTCTAAACATATTTTCGAGTGGGAATACTTTTGTATCTCTACACCAAGATGTCATTGGACGTGTCTCCCTGTATAGACTTCTGAGGGTGAGGGGGAAACAATTAACTATTAAGCACTAAAAAGAACTTGCTCTTCATAAAAATGTGACAACTTTGAAGTCTGATAGTTTGGAACATTTCCTTTTCATAGAATCATAGAATATTATGGTTGGAAGAGACCTCAGGAGGTCATCTAGTCCAGTCCCCTGCTCAAAGCAGGACCAACACCAACTAAATCATCCCAGCCAAAGCTTTGTCCAATCGGGCCTTAAAAACCTCTAAGGATGGAGATTCCACCACCTCCTTAGGTAACCCATTCCAGTGCTTCACCGCCCTCCTAGTGAAATAGTTTTTCCTAATATCCAACCTAGACCTCCCCCACTGCAACTTGAGACCATTGCTTCTTGTTCTGTCATCTGGGAGCTGCCCTTGTCTTTGAAGACCGAGGCAAAAAAAGCATTGAGTACTTCAGCTTTTTCCACATCATCTGTCACTATTTTGCCTCCCCCATTCAGTAAGGGTCCCACACTTTCCCTGACCACCTTCTTGTTGCTAACATACCTGTAGAAACCCTTCTTGTTACCCTTCACATCCCTTGCTAGCTGCAACTCCAATTGTGCCTTGGCCTTCCTGATTACACCCCTGCATGCTCTAGCAATATTTTTATATTCCTCCCTAGTCATCTGTCCAAATTTCCACTTCTTGTAAGCTTCCTTTTTGAGTTTAAGCTCACCGAAGATTTCACTGTTAAGCCAAGCTGGTTGCCTGCCATATTTGCTATTCTTTCTTCACTTCGGGATGGTTTGTTCAATAACCATTGTTCAATGGTTTGCTCAATAAGGCTTCTTTAAAATACAGCCAGCTCTCCTGGACTCCTTGCCCCCTCATATTAGCCTCCCAGGGGATCCTGCCCATCAGTTCCCTAAGGGAGTCTAAGTCTGCTTTTCTGAAGTCCAGCGTCTACATTTTGCTACTCTCCTTTCTTCCTTTTTTTAGGATCCTGAACTCAACCATCTCATGGTCACTGCTTCCTAGGTTGCTACCCACTTCTACTTCCCCTACCAATTCTTCCCTGTTTGTAAGCAGCAGGTCAAGAGGAGCACGGCCCCTAGTCGGTTCCTCCAGCACTTGTACCAGGAAGTTGTTCCCAACACTCTCCTAAAACTTCCTGGATTGTCTGTGCACTGCTGTATTGGTCTCCCAGCAGATGTCAGGGTGATTGAAGTCCCCCATTAGAACCAGGGCCTGTGACCTGGAGACTTCAGTTAGTTGTCCGAAGAAATTTCCTAATGATATAAGGATGGGTCATGAGATATTAGATCATAAAGCTGTCACTAGTCCAGGGCTGAAAATTGCTGACCTGGGCCTCAGGCCAGAGTAATTTAGAGGACAAATTCTACATTGTGAGAGGTATTTTTCCCCCCCAAGGCAGGTTAATTTTTTTTTTAAATGACAGAGGTTTGAAAATGTTAGAAGTAGTTCCAGCATGAATGAGTTTGTAGGCAGAGACTAGGCCAGATGAACAAAGGTATATGATAGATAAAATTTGTCACATGAGGTCTGCAATATGTCACTTGACTCTGCAATTATCAGATTGATATCACCACTGCACCTTCAGTGTTAATATTTTATAGCTTGCCTAATAAATATTTTTAAAGTAATTATATTTAAAATATTTGATTATTTTCTCCTATTCTTTTGCTTTATATGCAAGAAAACTCTCATATATGATTTACATGTAATATACATTTCTTGAGACTAATTGTATAATTATTTTTTTGTACAGTAATGACTATTGCTATTAGCACTGTTGCCACTGGAGATAATTTTGAATATATACCAGAACACTATATCCTAAGTCAACAAAGCGCTTAAACTTTTGGTTGGCTTTGGTAGTCAGAAAATGTAGTTTCATTTGATTGGTGGGCTCACTGTTGTTCATCTATATTCAGAGAGTTTCACATCACTAGGAATACTTATGTTCACCAGGTGATGTTAAGCATAATGAGAGAATGAGATCGCAACTGTTAAGACTGTTATATTTAAGATATAAATGTTGCATAGGACCTCTCCTTTTTTAGTTTCTCACAAGTTCCTCTTGGGTAACAAGCTCTCTCTTCTCCTCCAATAATCTTCATTAGGCTTCTTGTGGCCTCCCTCCAGATTAATGGTGATTTCCCCCCCCCTCCCCCCAAATCTTTTATGTGAGCCCATCTGAGGTTTCTGACTTATGGCTTCCTATCTCACATCCTTCTGTCTTTAATGAGCCATAGTGAGGGGAAATGGCTGTGTCCTTATGTATAGTGTGGTAGTGTCTACTGTGAGCTGCATTGAGCTGAAGTACTTCTCTGTTATGGTCCTAGTGTGGAGATAATCGAGCAAGTGGAACTTTGCGGAGTCTGTGATTATTTGTTACTGCATACTTACAGATATGACCATTGTAAGCTAACCTGCTTGTGTGGTGCATCAGGGCTAACATTCGTAACCTTTAGAGTCTCCAATAATAATATTTTTAGCATAATTATATAAATGATAATGTGTTTCAGAGGACAGTTACTTCACAATGGACAAAAGGTCACAAACATTTGGGTAGCTCTTGTGCCATGACAGTAGAATGATAGCCACAGAAAAGGACATCCATTGGAACTGACTTTTATTGAACTCCAGATACTCTGCAGTGGGATTAGCATTGCCTTAACTATGGGGAGTAAATTCTACTGGAGGATATCAGCTACATTTCAGTTATGTAGAATGGGGAATATCATTCAGGACATTCTGCAATTAAAAATTGATATTTATTGCACTATATTCTACACTTCGAGTGCAAATACTGCAGTGTTTTCAAGTATTGCAGATGATAAATGTCCACTTTCAATGGCTTTTCCTCCTGGATGTACTTTCCCATACATGAGCTATGGGAAAAAACTCACCCTTTTATCCCAGCTGTTACATGAAGTTGCAGAAATAATTCCCAAATAAATAGGAAGAGGAGACCTTGGTGAGTAACCAAGTAAACTTTTTCAAGGAGACATCTTTAAAATGTTGCTGTTAGGGTTTTAAAATTTTTGAGTTTTGAATTTTTTTTGACAGAGGACACACTTTTTCTGAAAATGTTTCACCAAAAAAATCCTCCCCTTCCCCATTTTTTTTTTTTAGACCAGTTCTTGTTGTTAGTGTGATTTGGTTATTTTCCAAACTAGAGCTGGGACACTCCTTCAGACAGGCCTAATAACAAACAATAAGAATCTTATGGTGCAACATTCTCATATGAATTGGACACCTGAGGATGGAGCAATCTCATTTGAAAACATTTTAGAAATATATAGACTTAAACTTGATTCTTTCAGTTGCATAAAAGAGTGAACTAGAAGGGGCCATGTTCTGCAGCTAACCAGCAGAGATCATCAGTTGTTATGCAGAACTTCCCATTGGTTTTAATTGAATATTTCATAGGGAATTTCCACTTGCAGGCTGATAGCTGGATAAAGGCCTATATTTGTCTTTTTTCCTTATGTTATGTGTAGACTAACCACTCAGTTTCATAGGCAATTAATACTTAAGGTCAGATTGAGAATAATACAGTTGCAGTGGAACAAGGAGAATAAAGTGTCTGCCATTCACATGCTGCTATAATGTAATAAATACATAATTTAGTCGTGAATGAATGAAATCAGATTTAGTCTATCTGTGTAAACAGATACCAGTCTCTATCATCACTAGAATATATTGTTGGCAAGTGACATGAGCTGTCAGCATGATTTTAGACTCTTCTCACTTCTTGCAGAGTGCACAGCTGAAGTCTTCAGTGATTCAGAGATTTAAAATGCCTCTTCATTTTTGTGCTAGACACTGATATCAGTACGTTTTCTTAAGATATGAATAATTTCTGCTTCAGGTACAAGAAGAAGTGATTGTTGATAATGATTGTCTGTTGACTTCCTAAAAAAGCATAATTAAAAACCACTCTTTGTAGAGCATTTTAATCTGCATTCGTTTTTGATCCTTTATTGTTAAATAGCTTTAGGGTGTCTCCATTTCAATTTAGACTAAAATATAGTCTTGCATGTGTGTATAATTGGTGGCAAATACAATGAGGCTAAATGTTGCAGTGTGACAGAAGATACTTACAGCTCAGTATTGGTAATGCAGTTCTCCAGTTGTCATGGGAAAAATAATCAGTATGTTTTGACTTAGAGCAAAATCTGTGTGCATTATTACTACCATACATCAGTGATCTAGCTGTAGAAAATAAAGTATTGCATTAATATTTGTTGTGCATGGATTAGTTGAATTGGTTGACTTGGTAGAAGGCTTAAGTAGAGATGTGGGCTTTCATATTATTTAATTATATTTGTAATTTATTGTGGCTCAGCATGCAGCATGATTTCTAATTGTCAGAGGGAGACGATTAATTTTACAGACGAAGTTGGAGTGGAGTGGGAGGAAACAGTAACAGTGAATGTATTGTGGCTGTAGGAGGAAGGTTGTTTCTTTTTGTGGTTTTATGTTTAGGGTATTTCTGATACTGCCAAAGTAGGGTGGTGGTAAATAATAATAATAATAAAAAAAATCCTCATTTTCCAATAGTTGCCACACAGTAGTTCTGGTATCTAAGATTACTGCAGTTTTCTCTATATTTTAGATAGCAAATAGCTGACTTACCTATCTTGTATCTAAGGGTTAGCAAATGTTGACTTTAATGGCTGGCCTTTTCTGAACATATGTGGATATCCGCTGTGTGCAATGCAATGTATCAATGACTCTAATGGCTTATTAAAATTGCATGAGGCCCCTCTGATTACATATTTGGTTTTGCTGTGGTTGATGTCATGCTTTTCCATACACAAAGAACAACCATGTACATTCACACTGAATTATTTTTATTTTACATTAAGAAAAACAACAAAATAACGATGGACAAAGGCGCTTATCTCTAACAGAAATGTTAGTGTCTCCTCTATACAACGCCCTGTCAACTCAAAATGGCAGAAGACAGACTGAGAAAACAAGCTACGCAGTCAATTGTCTAACAACGCAGTTCAGGGCCCTGAACTCTGAACTGGATTTTTCCACTGAAACTTATATTAATGCTCATGGGAGCACTGTGAACTGAAGACTGTTATTAATCCACAGAATAGGTACAGCAGAGGTGAGGGCATCTATCTTCCTTGTGCTTCCCTTCAGACCAAAACTACAGGAGCCACAGATAGAGGCGATAGGTAGTGGCCACTTGTCGCCTAATAACTGGTTTTTAATCATCTACTTTCTGTAAATAGGCTACCAAGCAATTGTCAACTGGTGTGAAAGATTTTGGTCCCCAGCATGTGCTGAAATTGAGCTAATGACTCGTTGTTGTAAGCTGCCTGCCTTTTATATAGGGGTTAGATAAAGTTTTGACTATTATATTAGCTGAATTTTGAGCGAGTTTGTTATGAAAAATGGTATATACATTCTGTGAAGCTTCAGGTTTAGGTTTTTGCAGTGAAGGGCAATTCATAAATATCCAGTGAAGTATTAATCCTGTTATTTCTCTAAAACACTGTGATCTGACCTTGATCAAACCATAAATCTCTAGTGTTCCAGTTAAGGATGCAAGTCAATCATTATTCAAAGGAGCCTAAATAACTTTTAAAGGCTTTAGTTTTAGGAACATTTGTGATATAACCCTTATATCACAAATATACCTTACCTTCTGCTCAATCAGAATTCCAATGCATCTGGCTAACAGAATGAAGAGTTGGTAGTCTGGCCATACAATAATGGTAGACCTCTGACAAAGTTGTAGTCTTCAGGGAAAAGTTGTGCAAGTGTGTGTGAGAGAGAAGGGCAGAGAGTGAATGTATGTTATGAGCAGAAAAATAACTGGACAAAGAATTGAAAATAATATTTTAAAGGCGCAAGCCCATGTAGGCAGTTGACTTCAATACTATCCGCAAGTCCTGTGCATGTTGTGGGAGAAAATCCAGCCCGCAGCTGAGCATGCAAAAAAATTAGGCACAGAAAATTAGACATCACCTCTAAAAAGTGGGTTGCATGTATTTACAATACATTTTTTTTTTCCAGAAAATTCTTCTGATGGCTAATGAAAAACTCTAAGCAAAATTTAATTTGTGTATTGGGCTTTTCAGTGGTTTAGCACTCAGTGCTTTACACAGTCATGTGGGCGACATCTCTTCACTTCCTGGCTCCAACTTCTTGTACCCTAGCGAGGTGGTGGTAGTTGCAGAGGTAACTCATTCAGCCTGTAGGGTTCTGTTGGCCAACAGCAATTCCTTTTTAAGCCTCAATTCAGGAAGGCACTTGAGTTTTAATGGGACAGTTCACATACTTAAAATTAGGCACTTGCTTAAATGCCTTGCTGATTTGGGGTCTTAAAGAGCAACTTTGACAGCTTCCAAAGGGAATCCCGTGTATCTGAGGAAATGCAGAGCCTTAAGGTTGTGGTTATGGAAAAACACAGGAAAAACATAGAACCAAAACAAAGTCTCGTTGAGGCTTATTTTCAGAAGCATTGTTGAAGTCAACAGAAAGTGCAGATACTCAGCACATCTGAAAATTAAAGCCTCTGGTGTATATCTTTGGATGAATTTCATCTTGGATTTAATTTTAAAATGAATACAGTACAGGTAGATATTTTAAAAATTTATTATTTTTAAAAAAAACTTGCAGCAATATTACATTCCAGTAAGGAAATATAAAAATGTATGGTAAAGTTAGTATTGTCATTAAATTAATGTCTTTTCCTTAAAGAGACTTTCTCAACTTGAAATCTACTAAATTTCAAAATATGAGTTAAAAGTGGTATCTAGCTCTACACCTCCACATAAGTCTTCCTGCCAATTGTTGTGGTTTTACAATCACTATTTATTTATTTTTTTAAATTTCCTCTCCCATGAAAGACCCACACAAACACAGTAAAACTGGCTTAACAAATTGACCACACAAGGTTGTACACAAAGTGCTGTCAATTGCGCTGTTAATGAGATGACTTTCTGTCCTTGCTTCTGTAGGGTACACAGACCCTAAATCAATGTTGAAACTCACCCCTTGCTGGAAGTTGGATTTATTACTAACGCAAAAGACCAATAACATAACATAACTAACATAAACTGCAGCCTCTTTGAGTATGGTCATTCCTACACTTCCCCTCCAAGGCCTTTTCTGTCCTACCTTCCCAGTTTTCTCCTCAGATATTACTTCTTCCATATCTTGTGTGAAATGTTAAGAAGCTGTACTCGCTATAATGTGCTATTGAAGGGAATTTAATAGTGAATGTTTTCCTAGATGATATACTCTAGTACAAACAGGAATTAGTTCAGGGAAGTTCTGTGGCCTGTGTAATGCAGGGGGTCAGACTAGATTATCACAATGGTCCCTTCTGGCCTTGGAATCTCTGAATCTGTGACACCATCAAGTTTAAAAAAAATGCTTTGTCACAGTTAATGTAAAGATGCTTACTCTGTAATATGGTAACGAAGTGTTAAACAGAGAGGTCTGATGATTATATTACTGAGTAATGTTTCTGTAAACAAAAGTTCACTGTTGTAATGATTACTGTTTTGTTTCTGATATTTACCGGCAAGGATTTGTAAACCTATTGAAACTTCCAAAACAAATAAATAGTTTAAAAACACCCCACAGGCTTCGCTCTGAAATTTTTACCTGCTATTGTTACAAGTAATGCCTGAGGTTAGTAAAACTAAAAGAAATTTAAAATATACCATTTTGTTCTCACTCTTTCAGTTTGCTTACTCTGTGCATAAATAGGTTGTCAGGGCTCTTTTCTTGATCAGCCCTGTTAACAGAGGCTGGAACCTGGGGAAAAACCTTTTGAAGTTGGTCTAAATCACCATTGTGTATTGTCCACATGAAAAACCTCAATAGAATGTGAATGAACAAACCTGTGCTTGATGAGATGTATAATAAATTTGGAGTGATGAGATGATTCATCTCACTTGCTTAATAATGAGAAGACGTTTATTTACTTTATTCTCAACACATAGTTTTGATGCCACAAATGTTGAAAATAATGGAACTTTTCATACAGAGAGAGAGGCTGGCTTGAAAAGAAATAATTTTTCAGTTACCTTAAACAATTTTTAAATGCACATTTTATATATAATTAATATGGCTGATCTGTAGAGTTGTTTTGACATTATTTCTCCACCTTCTCAGTCATCCTTTGACAGTTGCCTTGTGAGAAGGGGGTTGGCAGCCGGGTGGAAGAAGAGGTGAGAGGAAAGAAAATTCAATATGTCAAGTGTGGCAGAACTATCAGAGTCAAACATACCAAACCAATCTATGTATGTAAAAGGGAACAAACAGTGTGCTTGTATGTTGTTTGGGAAGAAGTCAATTATACAGTACCAGGAAAATGGCTTTATAAATACTTCAGTTTTCTATTTTTTTCCCCCCTTGTACACAGAAAAATTTAGAATATGGCACCAAGTAGCTTTGGTATCAAAATCTCTCATCACTGCAATTACTTTTAATGGCTGAATGAGTAGTTGCTTTTGAGACTGTTATTAATTTTTATCTTGTTTCAGGCTAGTCGTTTACCTATTGCATTTTTATTACATTTCAGAACAGTCAAGCATCACATATCACAACTGACATCTGCATTAAAGACACTGCAAAATTCTCCTCCCTCTTTAAGCCTTGAAACAAACCAAAATGGAAAATTGATTAAAAGAGGTGAGCCCTTTTTTCTTAATCTGATTTTTTTTTCCAGTCTGCCTCTGCATTTGTTCTTTCGGATGTTTCTCTATAGCGCTGAACATTTTGGGTAAGCAACCATAAAAATAAATTGACCCCAAATTGGTTGCCTCCTTAATGAAAATGAATATGAATCTGGTGACTTGGTATCTTTCAGTTGGCAAAGTATCTATACTTGGTGCCTATATAGACATCTACGCTTGCAGGTTTTAAAGAGCATTAACATTGTTAGTCTTCTGTGAACATTATTCCATCTCAGTAAACTATTTTCATTGGACTTGCATGAACAGAAAAATGTAATATATAAACGTAACTGTTGAGTAAAGCGCCAAAGGACTGCATGTACTGTAACTGTAGAGCCAGATTAGAGAGAGGATTGGTTTGGCCTGGAGGAGTGGGGCAGGGAGGGGGAGAGGGAGATCAGAACAGAAAAGGAGCACAGAAAAGCATGTGGGAAGGGCTGCAGCATCTTGGAAGGAACATTGGAATAGCCTAGAGGAGCTTTGAGAGTGAAAGAACTGCTCTCTCCACAGCTTCCTTACGGTGAAAGCTGTAGAAAAAAAGGGCCTTATGGATCTCATACTCATGTTGAAGATAAATAAGCCTCTAGCAACTCTACCCTATTGAGGGCAATTGGTATGATGGTGAAATGTGTCCCAGTTTGATTTACATCAACATATTTTTTCTCTTACTTGTAAAACTTATCCCAACCTTAAAAACACTGGCAATTGTACTCCTGCACAAAAAAAATTAGTATGTAATTTAGCGGAAATTAAAGAATGACTTTAGAATGCATACTACTCATTATGCAAACCCAGATACGTCCTATCTAGACATAAAAAAGAGAGAAATTGTATTTCCCAATGTTAATTTAATGGAGGCAATAGAAGATTAAATGGTATAGAATCTGGCCTTTAGCATTAGCACACAACTGGCCTGACAAGCCATAATAGGAGAAGGAAACTTTGTGGGGTTTTTTTTAGAGAGGTTTCCTTTCAGAACATTAGTCATGCTGCTATAAAACTGTAGTTATTTTGTAAAATAACTCTCAGCACTTGCTTTTAGTGCACCTCTGAAAAATCAAGGACATTTAATTTTGTAGCATATTGTAGCTGTAACCAATAGAACATCAAAATTAGATATATACCATGCTTATATTGCACCTTCTAGATTTCCCTGAGTCAGCTGAGCTTGATTTATCAAACCCAGTGCTTTCCAGTCTCTGGAACATTTTTATACCAGTGATTTTCTTCCCCCATTTGGTTATCAGGTTTAATATACTCTCTGTTGATTGCAAAAGTAACTGCTTATCAATAGGTATGTTAATGTGTATTTTTAAGAGTTAATTTGTTCCTTTTAAATAAAGATAGTGCCTGCAATGGCAAGTACATTGCATTTTAGTGCATTTGGTAGAAATAAAGTATCAGTGCTGTTGGCAATATTTCTGTCCTTGATTAATTGTCCTGTGTGGGTATATTAAAGGAAGGACTTGGAACCAGGATGCCACTGTCCTTTTCCTGGCTGTGCCAATGAGTTTTGTCAGTTCAACTCTCTATGCCTCTGTTTTACCCTTCTGTAAAACAGCTATAATACTTACTTGAAGGGATGATGAGAGTTAATGCTTTGACTCTCCAAAGTAAAAGCTGCTATATAAAAGAGCAATACGTTGTTCAATAATACATGTATTAATTGCTTATATTTTTGGCATCAGCTGTAGTGCAAATTGAAATCTAAAAGTCTCTTCCCATGTGTGTGCACATTATATTCAATGAAGCCTATATTATAGATAGTATTGTCTCAGACCGTTATAAGACCTATTTTCAGTTGCTTATAACTTTACTAAACTTCAGCCATTCGTGCTGAAATTTTCCATTCCAGGTGTCTGCCTGAGGTGTGGGGTTTTTTGTTTTTGTTTCGCAAAACTGCAGCCATTTCTCACAATGAGGCTAAAGAAAATATATTTTACCCGAGTTTTAAAAAAAGATATTCTTACAACCGTTCTACTGAGAAGCTGTAGCAGTCCATTTTTTGGAGCAATGACTTGAAATGTAGTATTTGGGGAGCGTGAGTTGGTGTTACATACGTGCCTTTTGCTCTTCCTGTGAAAATCCACCATATTTCGCCAACTTGAGTCTCTGAAAATCTCATTTCACACATGCTCAGTAGACACTTATTAGAATTTGGTGGCTAGATTCTGTCTGCACTGGGCATGCTCCAGTTCATTCAAAACTGGACTCAGCATGTGCATGGAGCGACAGAGCATGCTTCAGCCCCAGGCAGAGGTGCTGGAACTATGGGTGCTGCCGCACTCCCTGGCTTGAAGTGGTTTCCATCATGATACAGGGTTTACAGTTTGGTTCAGTGGCTCTCAAAACTCCCACTATACAAATTGTTCCAGCACCCCTGGCCCCAGGCATCAGGGGCTGCACAGGATTTTCCCTGCAGTTGCACCTTCTGACAGCTAAGAGCTGTCATGGCGCCAGATACACTAATGGATAGCAGGAAGACTGTCTCCTGTGTTCTCAGTTTTCCCACTTCTGGCACTGAGTAGGAAAAGGAGGAAGCCTGGCTGGAACACAGAGGTGTGAGGAGCCAGTCCTGGGGGGCTGGTGAGGGAGAGACTATGATAAGAGGTCAGGAATGGAGTCGCGGGGAGGGGAGGGTGGAATCTGACTAGGTTGAGTAGCCAAAGGGGAGGGAGTGGCGTGAAGGGATGTGGGGGGGGGGGGGGGGAACACTGATGAGAAAACAGGGGAGAACATAAGAACATAACAACAACCGTACTGGGTCAGACCAAAGGTCCATCTAGCCCAGTATCCTGTCTACCGACAGTGGCCAATGCCAGGTGCCCCAGAGGGAGTGAACCTAACAGGTAATGATCAGGTGATCTCTCTCCTGCCATCCATCTCCACCCTTTGACAAACAGAGGCTAGGGACACCATTCCTTACCCATCCTGGCTAATAGCCATTAATGGACTTAACCTCAATGAATTTATCCAGTTCTCTTTTAAACGCTGTTATAGTCCTAGCCTTCACAACCTCCTCAGGCAAGGAGTTCCACAAGTTGACTGTGCGCTGTGTGAAGAAGAACTTCCTTTTATTTCTTTTAAACCTGCTGCCCATTAATTTCATTTGGTGACCCCCTAGTTCTTGTATTATGAGAATAAGTAAATAACTTATCCTTATCTACTTTCTCCACATCACTCATGATTTTATATACCTCTATCATATCCCCCCTTAGTCTCCTCTTTTCCAAGCTGAAAAGTCCTAGCCTCTTTAATCTCTCCTCATATGGGACCCGTTCCAAACCCCTAATCATTTTAGTTGCCCTTCTCTGAACCTTTTCTAGTGCCAATATATCTTTTTTGAGATGAGGAGACCACATCTATACACAGTATTCAAGATGTGGGCGTACCATCGATTTATATAAGGGCAATAATATATTCTCCGTCTTATTCCCTATCCCCCTTTTAATGATTCCTAACATCCTGTTTGCTTTTTTGACCGCCTCTGCACACTGCGTGTACATCTTCAGAGAACTATCCACGATGACTCCAAGATCTTTTTCCTGATTCGTTGTAGCTAAATTAGTCCCCATCATATTGTATGTATAATATTGTATATATAGAGATGGGAATGTGAGATGGAGCTGAGGTTAGGGACTGAGATGAGGAGCTGGGGATGGTCACAATGGAGACTGGAATAAAGACAGCCTGGAAGACCCAGGGGCATACTTTTCCACTGGGCATCTCAGTACTATTGTTGGTGTTAAATTGAGTGGAATAAGTTTCCTCTTTAATGATTGATTAAGAGGTTAGCATTTGGAATTGACGAATGTGGGAATTTTGGTAACATTTTTATGATTCATATATGCACCTCCATTTCCTTCTGTGCTTTGTACTGCTACACACTGAGAGTAAAGGGAAAGGACCAGGTGTTTCACTCAGCCACCTGGGTGGACACCAGAATAATAAGTGAATAGAGCCTACACATGTGAATGAAGGATCTGGAAGAGACAATGGAAACTCCAATGGCCGGGACATTTACACCTAAGGACCAACAGCCAATCGGAAAAGGATCCCCTCCACACACACCTCTCTGCAGGGGTTCAGATCAAAGGCCCTGAGCTGGAGAACAAAGGGGGAAGGTGTCAGATGTCTGGGATAAGAGCATGGTACACAGAAGGAACTCTCTTGGAACTGGAAGACAAAAGGGGAGCAAGGCATGTCAGAACCCAGGCTTCCACCATCAGGAACAATATCCTAAGCCTGCCTCTCTCATGCCAGCCTACCGACTTCACTATTCTGTGTCCCAGGTGACTAATAAGTGGTTACCTTGTTTTTAAAAGGCTGCGTGGTGTCACTGCAGATACTTCCTCAGAGCATTGCACCCTGGTAGTATAGGAACAAGTCTCCTGCAGGAGCCTGGCTTGGCTGGATTTGCTGCAGGAAGTCACTGAGAGAAACAAGGATTGCTGGCACCCAAAGACCCAGTTTCAGAGCTGTGGAAGCTGCAGGCCACCTGCCCCGTGGAGCTGTGTGGATCCTTGGGCTCTAGTTCACCAAAGGGATACTCTTAGGAGACTGGTGACAGGCCATGGCATAGACCAGACCCTGTGAATCTGTGACACTTGAGAAAAGCACTACAACTTGAAATCTTGTGTAGTGAAAGAGCAAGGAGAGAGATATTTTAACTAACTGCTCACTAATGAGGGGAATATGAATAAATTTGAAATTGGAAAGGCCTCATGGCAGAAGAGAAGAAAAGTGTTTAGGAAGGTTAGTGGGGGAGAGTCTACAGGAAATAGATTATTAGATATGTGGAGGGAGCTGAGTCATTCTTACCCCCAATTTCTCTGTGTGAAGATGGGTATTACTGTAATTTTTCCCTCTCTTAATTTCTTCCTCTCACTGTTAGAGCCAATATTGGACGTCTGATATGGTTTGATCATGCTACAGTCTTACTCTTTCTAACCGATTGGGCCTGTGGAAAAAGGGCAAAAGACCTAGAGGACAAATAATCACCAATTAAAAGATGTGAGGTCTTAGATGGCATAGAAGAGGAAACCTAGGTTATTTTACTAATGATGCTAATGTGGAGGCTTTAGCTTATACTATAATGAGGGAGAAACTCACAAGTAGAGCTTCAGGTTTAATTCACAGAAGAAGAAAAGTGTAGCTGTCTAGATGAAATAAAGATAGTGGAACAACAATGGAAAGAAACATGTTTTAAAGAAATCTTGAAAAAGCTCAGAGCTCTCAGGGGCTAACTGAACACGATACTTTTTGGAAAAAATAGTGAGCAGATTTTATTATGTCTTGAGCAACATTTCTATGAACAGAGAAACAAATCCCATGTGTTCCTAGCATACAAGCTTGGATTGGGGGGCAGGGGAAAGACAAATATTTTGACCATTAGAAGAAAAGCACTTGAATTGTTTCAAAAATTCTATTCTCAGCTCTACACATGTGAAAATACAGCCTCAAAACAAAAAATCAGGGAATAAATCTTTAAAGCAAAAATGCCCAGACACACAAACAATATAAAGGAAGAGACCTAATAAGAATGAGGATATTCAAAAGGTGATTAAGGGTCTTTCTGAAGGCGTGAATCCCTGTCCCCAAATCTGCATAAGACGTGCTGCAGTCTTCTAGCTAGTCATAGTTGGAAGAGGAGACCACTTTTTACAGCTGTCACTCTGTATCCAGAAGCAGTGAGGAGTCCTAGAAGACTCCTACGCAATGCACCCATTTGACACTTTTAAAGGAAGATTCCTTTGATGGAGGGTGAGATGATAGTTTGAGAGCCTAAGTTAAAGTAACCCAACTACAAAACTCATGCCTCTTGTTCAAAATCCTACTTGAGTTTCCTCAGGAAAATGACAGGACTACATAAGTGGGTATGGATATTTGTTCTTAAATGGATGGCTTGATTGTTAAATGTATGTATCTATCTGTTTTCCCCTTACTTTATTTGAAAAGTTTGTAAATAAATTCTAGGTAGATGCATGTGTATGTGAATGTTTAGTGAAAGTAATGCCAAAAGACCCCCAACTTAGTTTTGCAAATCTACTGTGCTAGGCATTTACAAACACAGTCCCTGACCTGAAGAGCTTACAATCTAAATAGACAAGACTGAGTGTGAAGAATGTGGGAGTATTCTATATTATTTTTGTTACAAATATGTGTACCTCTGTCTTTTTGATTAACATCAGATGTGTTCTTATGGCTACAAAGAGTAAACAGTCCCGGGCAGTTGGTTCTCTGCAGGTAGGCAAATAAGCATCAGCGATTGAGTTAGTAGTATTAATGGGCAATATAGTGAATCGACAGCCAGAAATCGACCTCTGGACACCTCCAGTGAGATGCATAAACCAAATCAGCTAGGTTCAAGGGTCCTAGGAAAATGGAACTTTGAAATGAATTAAAAAGTCAGCTGGTGAACTCAGAGGGATAGACGCTGACTGATGGTCAGACAGATAGAGGCAGCTGTTACGGGGGTACAGGCTGCCTTGCTCAGCTCCAATGCTGTAGCAGGGGGAGACAAATGGGACTTATCTAAACGTTACCTTACCTGGCAAGGGGTGCCCACAGAGAGACTGAGTGAGGAGTCTAAGGTACTGCTCACTCTGGCACCGTAACATTGGAAAAGGAAATGGACACAGAGGTAAAGTGAGACTACTTAGATGAGTAATCTCACACTGATGGGAATACAAACTATGCTGTATTCTGTTGGAATAAGATTATTAATAATGATGATGATGATGATGAAAGCATTAACTCCAGCATATATCTGATTCAAGTAGACCTCTTTAATTCAGTCATAACAAGTATCCAAACTGCTGTATAAATAATGAAAAGAGAAATCTGTGCCATTGCTGAAGAGCAGATGTCAGGCCTAGAGTAAACTGAAATGTACTTCAAAGGTATTAGGTAGTATAAAGTTATGTTGACATGGAGATGCTAATTTGGCTATTTGTGCGTTTATTTAAAAAAAAAAGGCCACCACATCTTTCTCTCTCCCATCTCTTTATTCCCTTAATCTATATCTGCAAGGTTGTTCTATCTCTGGGGTACCATTATATGAACTCTAGTTATCTTTTCATTTCATTCCTATCTCCTTCAATCTGTTGTTACTTTCTTCTACATATTCTGGCCAAGGTTTTCAAACATGGATTCTGGTGGGGTCTTGTCTTCACTTACTGGGGATCGATGAACGGTGATCGATGTGTCGGCTTTCGATTTAGTGGGTCTAGTGAAGACCCACTAAATCAACCGCAGATCGCTCTCCCGTCGACTCCTGTACTCCACCGGATCGAGAACAGTAGGGGGAGTCGAAGGGACCCCACGGTAAGTAGATCTAAGCGACGTTGATTTGAGTTACGCTATTCACGTAACTCAAATTGCCTTGCTGAGATCAAATTTCCCCTGTAGTGTATTCCCCTGTATTCAATTTCCCCTGTAGTGTAGACATTTTGGATGTCCAAATGGAGACATCTTAAAGGAGCCTATTATTTAATTAAAAACAAGGCCCTTAAGATGGTGTAGCAGATCAACACTCACCGGCGTGGCGCCTCCTGCTGGTCATCTGGGAATTAGCTCTTTTCCAGCTTTTCAGCACTCTCTGCTGCCTCAAGCCCCCGTGTCCCTCCTGGATCCCAGTGCCCCTTTACCTCGGGGTTCTGCCCCAGAAGTACCCCCACACTCTGGGTCTCCCCTCCCAGGGGAACCCACAACTCTCTACACCCACCTGCCAGTCATCATCTTGCCCCCACTCACTGGGGCAGACTGCAGTCTGTAATCCATTCATCATCGGCAAGGGGGTTGGACCAGCTGCCTCTGCCTATCCCCGGGCTACACCTCTGCAGCCCCAGTACCTCTTCAGGCCTTGCACAAGGCCTCAGCCTGGGGAGTTGCTAGGCTGGAGCTCCCCAGCTCCTTTTGCCCTTCCCCAGCACTGCTCTGCTTCAGGTACCCTATTCCCAGGCAGCTAGGTCCTTCTCTCTCCAAGGCTGGAGAGAGACTGCCTCAGCTCCTAGCTCACAACCCTTTTACAGGGCCTGCTGTGGCCTGATGGGGCGTGGCCCCAGCTGTGGCTGCTTCCCCAATCAACCTAGCTTTTTCCACCAAAGCAGGGTAACTGCCCCACTACAGATGGGTATTCAGAATCACCCTGGGTGTGTTTCTAAGATCCAAAGGGAAAAAAAGTCAAAGAAAAGGACTTGACTTAAAGTGGTGTGCAGAAAAATATATTTTGTCTTCTGTAATTATAAAACTTGCAGCAATCATGTTTTCCCCTCAGATCAGATATTAAGCAAGAATTTGTCTGGGGCCTTTATTGAAGCTTCAGTGGGGTGGAAATTTCTTGTTAATATCTTCTTCCTTATACTTTTTTTTAAAGAGGGAGAAAACATTAACAATTTTTAAATTTAACAGAATAATTTGCACACACAAGTTTTCAAAAGAATGAGCCAAGAAGCTTTCAGGAACATAGATGTTAGATTTTAATAAATCTTGGGAAACTGTGGAAATTCCAGTGAACTGGAAGAAGCTATAAAGTAACTGGTGATAAAATTTGGGAAATGACAAAGATTGTTAGTGGTAAATACTGATGAGGTTGGGTCGCTTAAACAGAACGATTTGGATGACTTGGTAAAGTGGATGCTGTCAGAGTGATGCAGCCAGATACAGGATTATACATTTAGGAATTTTTTAAAAATGAAGGCCATTTTACAAGCTGGGGAAATTCTATCCTGTAAAAGTAACTCTCAAAATAATGTAGGGGTCAGGCTGAATCACCAGCTGAATACGATCTTCTAGACTGATGCTATAGCTTGGTCCAATAGGTCCAGTGTGATCACTGGACATGTGAATATTACTTCTGTGTCCTGCATTGGTAAGACCACTACTGGAATATTGTGTCTAGTTTTGGTGTCATTGCTTTAAAAAGGATGTTGAAAAACTGGAGAGGGTTTAGAAAAGAGATACAAGAATGATTAGGAATCTGGAAAGTACATCTTGTAATGAGAGACTAAAGGAGCTAAATCTATTCATTTATTAAATTGCAAGTTAAGTGGCTTCATCACAGGTAACCTGACAGGGAAAAGATAACTAATACTATAGGGCGTTTTTAATGTAGCAAACAAAGGCACAACAAGATCCAATGGCTAGAAGTAGAACCTACAAAATTCAAATGAGAAATAAGGTGTACATTTTTAAGTTATGGTAAATAACCATGAGAACCAATTTATCAGGGGATGTGATGGATTCTCCATCCCTTGAAGGCTTTCAATCAAGATTAGGGCTAGGATTTTCAGAGATTCCAAAGCCAGAAGGGACTACTGTGATCGTCTAGTTTGACCTTCTGTATAACACAGGCCACAGATCTTCCCCCAAATAATTCCTAGAGCAGATCTTTTAGAAAAACAGCCAGTCATGATTTTTAAAATTGTCAATGATGGAGAATCCACTGCAACCCTTGCTAAATTGTTCCAATGGTTAATTACCCTGACTGTTACAAAATTATTCCTTATTTCCAGTCTGAATTTGTCTAGCTTCAACTTCCAGCCATTGAATCGTATTATACCTTTCTCTGCTAGATTGAAGAGACCATTATTAAATATTTATTTCCTCATGTAGATACCCATAGACTGTGATCCAGTCATCCCTTAACCTTCTTCGTTAAGCTAAATAGACATAAGGTATGTTTTCTAATCCTTTAATTATTCTTGGGGCTCTTCTTTGAACCCTTTCCAGTTTATCAACATCATCTTGATGTATGGACACTAGAACTGGACACAGTATTCCACACCAATGCCAAATAGAGAGGTAAAACAACCTCTCTATGCCTACTAGAGATTCCCTTGTTTATGCATCCCAAGATTACATGCTGTGGCCAAGAGTGCTAATCACATTGGGAGCTCATGTTCAGCTGATTGTCCACCATGATCCCCAAATCTTTTCCAGAGTCTCTGCTTCCCAAGATAGATTCCTCCATCGTTCAAGTATGGTCTACAGTCTTTGTTCCTAGATGTATACATTTACATTTAAATGTATTAAAACACAAACTGTTTGCTTGTGCCCAGTTTATCAAGTGATGTAACTTGCTCTGTATTAGTGACTTGTCCTCTTTATTTACCACTCCCCCAATCTGTATACTTACCAGTTATGATTTTGTTGTCTTCCAAGTCATTGATAAAAATATTGAATAGCATACGGCTAAGAACCGATCCCTGGGGGACCATGCTAGAAACACACCCACTCTGTGATGTTAGTCATCCATGTTAGTCTGGTTTGCAAAAGACACCACTCTTTCAGTTAGAATTAAATTGAATTAGTGGCAATGTGGACATAATACATGTACGATCAGCCAAGACTAGCACAAATAGCTGTCCCACTACTAACATGCACTCCATCTGCTATTCCATTTTGTTTAGAATCATAGAATATTAAGGTTGGAAGAGACCTCAGGAGGTAATCTAGTCCAACCCCCTGCTCAAAGCAGGACCAATTCCCAACTAAATCATCCCAGCCAGGGCTTTGTCAAGCTGGGCCTTAAAAACCTCTAAGGATGGAGATTCCACCACCTCCCTAGGTAAACCCATTCCAGTGCTTCACCACCTTCCTAGTGAAATAGTTTTTCCTAATATCCAACCTAGACCTTCCCCACTGCAATTTGAGAACATTGCTTCTTGTTCTGTCATCTGCCACCACTGAGAACAGCCTAGCTCCATCCTCTTTGGAACCCCGTTTCAGGTAGTTGAAGGCTGCTATCGAATCCCCCATCACTCTTCTCTTCTGCAGACTAAATAAGCCCAGTTCCCTCAGCCTCTCCTCGTAAGGCATGTGCCCCAGCCCCCTGATAATTTTCATTGCCCGCTGCTGGACTCTCTCCAATTTGTCCACATCCTTTCTGTAGTGGGGGGACCAAAACTGGACACAATACTCCAGGTGTGGCTTCACCAGTGTCGAATAGAGGGGAATAATCACTTCCCTCGATCGGCCGGCAATGCTCCTACTAATACAGCCCAATATGCCATTGGCCTTCTTGGCAACGAGGGCACACTGCTAACTCATATCCAGGTCCCTTTCTGCAGAACTGCTGCTTAGCCTGTCGGTCCCCAGCCTGTAGCAGATTTTTCTGGATTCTGATGTCCTGGGATCAGAATGGCAAGAAGTGTCCATTTTGTTAAATAGTTCTGATAGTCCGGTCCTGTTTGCAAGCTATTTTCAGTGTGTAGATCAGGGGTTGGCAACCTTTCAGAAGTGGTGTGCCGAGTCTTCATTTATTCACTCTAATTTAAGGTTTCGCATTCCAGTAATACATTTCAACGTTTTTAGGTCTCTCTAAGTCTATATTATATAAATAAACTATTGCTGTATTTAAAGTAAATAAGGTTTTTAAAATATTTAAGAAGCTTCATTTAAAATAAAATTAAAATGGAGATCTTATCAGTTTAGTGTGATCCTCGCCCTTGCTTTTCCTTGCTGAGTTTTCCAATGTGGGCCACAGCAGGGAGTGGCTGAAGAGCGCTGGGCCAAGGCCAGGAGCAGAGCCTTGGGCTGGCTGCCGGTACCCCAGGCTGGCAGTGGGCTGAGTGGGGCCAGAGGTCTGGACCCTGGCTGGCAGGGTGGCTGGTGGCCGGAACCCCAGACCAGCAGCAGGCTGAGCCACTCAGCCCACCACCGGCCCCGCTCAGTCCACTGCTGGTCTGGGGTTCCGGCTGGGGTAAAAGTAACTTAAATTTCGTACAGGTACTGTCATATTACAACTCCCCTCGGGGGGGAGGAGCTCAGGGGCTGGGCTGTGTGTGGGGGAGCACTCAGAGCAGGGGGTTGGAGTGCGGGGGGATCAGGGGGTGGGGATGTGGATGGTGCAGGAGTCAGGGCTGGGAGCATGGGGGGGGTAGGAGTCAGGGTTGGGTGGAGTGAGGGGCTCAGGGCAGGAGGTTGGAGGGGTGTAGGGGGAAGTCCCGGGGGGACGGGGACGGGGACTTGGGGCTGGCCTGGGACAGTCCCGGTTGCGGCTGGGTTACCTGGATGGTGGATGGGTCCCTGCCCCACGCTGTTCCTGTTCCTGCCAAGGGAGCTGTGGGCCAGCTGTGTGCAGGCACTGCATCTGCAGGCAAATGGGGGGCGGCGGCGGCAGAAAACCAGGGCCGGCTCCAGGCACCAGCCCAGCAAGCAGGTGCTTGGGGCGGCCAACGGAAAGGGGGGGCACGTCCGGCTCTTTGGCGGCGGGTCCCTCACTCCCTCTCGGAGCGAAGGTCCAGCCGCCGAATTGCTGCTGAAGACTGAAGTGGCGGCAGTAAAGCTGCTGCAGATGGCGATCGCAAAAACCCTGGAGCCGGCCCTGCAGAAGACCCCCTGGTCTGCCGCTCCCTCCTTCCCCCCAGGGGCCGCAGGAATGGCACGTGCCTGCAGTGCCCTGATGTCCAGCCACAGTGGCGAGAGAGGGGCAGCAGGACAGGCTGGGATGTGGACACCTCCACCGTGCCTCCCGCCAGCCCCTTTCACTTGCCTGACTGCCTGCTGCTTCGTCCGGCGCACGGGGCCGCCAGCGCCAGCCTGCAGGAGAGTTCTGGCAGCCAGCAGGCCCCCCCAGCTCGGAGTGCGCCACGCGCTGTNGTGGCTGAAGAGCGCTGGGCCAAGGCCAGGAGCAGAGCCTTGGGCTGGCTGCCGGTACCCCAGGCTGGCAGTGGGCTGAGTGGGGCCAGAGGTCTGGACCCTGGCTGGCAGGGTGGCTGGTGGCCGGAACCCCAGACCAGCAGCAGGCTGAGCCACTCAGCCCACCACCGGCCCCGCTCAGTCCACTGCTGGTCTGGGGTTCCGGCTGGGGTAAAAGTAACTTAAATTTCGTACAGGTACTGTCATATTACAACTCCCCTCGGGGGGGAGGAGCTCAGGGGCTGGGCTGTGTGTGGGGGAGCACTCAGAGCAGGGGGTTGGAGTGCGGGGGGATCAGGGGGTGGTGATGTGGATGGTGCAGGAGTCAGGGCTGGGAGCATGGGGGGGGGAGGAGTCAGGGTTGGGTGGAGTGAGGGGCTCAGGGCAGGAGGTTGGAGGGGTGTAGGGGGAAGTCCCGGGGGGACGGGGACGGGGACTTGGGGCTGGCCTGGGACAGTCCCGGTTGCGGCTGGGTTACCTGGATGGTGGATGGGTCCCTGCCCCACGCTGTTCCTGTTCCTGCCATGGGAGCTGTGGGCCAGCTGTGTGCGGGCACTGCATCTGCAGGCAAATGGGGGGCGGCGGCGGCGGCGGCAGAAAACCAGGGCCGGCTCCAGGCACCAGCCCAGCAAGCAGGTGCTTGGGGCGGCCAACGGAAAGGGGGGGCACGTCCGGCTCTTCCGCGGCGGGTCCCTCACTCCCTCTCGGAGCGAAGGTCCAGCCGCCGAATTGCTGCTGAAGACTGAAGTGGCGGCAGTAAAGCTGCTGCAGATGGCGATCGCAAAAACCCTGGAGCCGGCCCTGCAGAAGACCCCCTGGTCTGCCGCTCCCTCCTTCCCCCCAGGGGCCGCAGGAATGGCACGTGCCTGCAGTGCCCTGATGTCCAGCCACAGTGGCGAGAGAGGGGCAGCAGGACAGGCTGGGATGTGGACACCTCCACCGTGCCTCCCGCCAGCCCCTTTCACTTGCCTGACTGCCTGCTGCTTCGTCCGGCGCACGGGGCCGCCAGCGCCAGCCTGCAGGAGAGTTCTGGCAGCCAGCAGGCCCCCCCAGCTCGGAGTGCGCCACGCGCTGTGCCTCCACGCGCAGCAGAGCGCCCCAGCATCGGCCGGCTCTGGGTTCCGGCTGGGTTTCGGTTCCAGCTGCTGGCCCCCTGCCAGCCGGGGTCTCAGCCGCCGGCCTGCTCAGCCCGCTGCCAGGCTGGGGTTCCCAGGCTGGTGACAGGCTGAGCGGGGCCGGCGGCCGGGACCTCGGCATGCCATTAAAAATCGGCTCGCGTGCCACCTTTGGCACACGTGCCGTAGGTTGCCGACCCCTGGTGTAGATCATTTCTAAACTCGTAGTGTAGACCAGGCCTCAGACATGCAACTGAGTAAAGGTGGCCAGAGAAAATGAAGTAGAGGTCATACACTGAATTTCATGCATGGGAAGACCTCTTGAATCAGGTTTAGATTTGGCAATGGTGAAGCTTCTGACTTTTGTGAGAGCTGTGGAACTCTGAATTTTCACTAATAGCCTGTCTATAAATGTAGAGCAATAATCTGAAATGAATAATAAAACAGTCTTTTGGCCTTATCCTGAGAGAATTCTTTAGCACAAACTCAGGAACAGGCTATACATTAACAATATGGAAACAAAACAGAAANGCGGCGGGTCCCTCACTCCCTCTCGGAGCGAAGGTCCAGCCGCCGAATTGCTGCTGAAGACTGAAGTGGCGGCAGTAAAGCTGCTGCAGATGGCGATCGCAAAAACCCTGGAGCCGGCCCTGCAGAAGACCCCCTGGTCTGCCGCTCCCTCCTTCCCCCCAGGGGCCGCAGGAATGGCACGTGCCTGCAGTGCCCTGATGTCCAGCCACAGTGGCGAGAGAGGGGCAGCAGGACAGGCTGGGATGTGGACACCTCCACCGTGCCTCCCGCCAGCCCCTTTCACTTGCCTGACTGCCTGCTGCTTCGTCCGGCGCACGGGGCCGCCAGCGCCAGCCTGCAGGAGAGTTCTGGCAGCCAGCAGGCCCCCCCAGCTCGGAGTGCGCCACGCGCTGTGCCTCCACGCGCAGCAGAGCGCCCCAGCATCGGCCGGCTCTGGGTTCCGGCTGGGTTTCGGTTCCAGCTGCTGGCCCCCTGCCAGCCGGGGTCTCAGCCGCCGGCCTGCTCAGCCCGCTGCCAGGCTGGGGTTCCCAGGCTGGTGACAGGCTGAGCGGGGCCGGCGGCCGGGACCTCGGCATGCCATTAAAAATCGGCTCGCGTGCCACCTTTGGCACACGTGCCGTAGGTTGCCGACCCCTGGTGTAGATCATTTCTAAACTCGTAGTGTAGACCAGGCCTCAGACATGCAACTGAGTAAAGGTGGCCAGAGAAAATGAAGTAGAGGTCATACACTGAATTTCATGCATGGGAAGACCTCTTGAATCAGGTTTAGATTTGGCAATGGTGAAGCTTCTGACTTTTGTGAGAGCTGTGGAACTCTGAATTTTCACTAATAGCCTGTCTATAAATGTAGAGCAATAATCTGAAATGAATAATAAAACAGTCTTTTGGCCTTATCCTGAGAGAATTCTTTAGCACAAACTCAGGAACAGGCTATACATTAACAATATGGAAACAAAACAGAAAATAGGATAATGTGCCTAGTACACATGATATACTTTCAAATTCTGTGTCTTGCCATTCCTGCACAATTCTAAAATGGTGTTTTTATTAAAATATATATATATGAACGTGCTTTTTTGCACCCCCTGTTCCCCCAACATGACGGATAACACAGCTTTTACTATATATGCAACTGGTAAATTGTGCGGTATGAAATGAGGCAACCCATGCTTCCTAGAAGGTACAAATTTGCACTGATTAGGTCAAAACATATTTCCTTTAATATGGTATGGAGTTTGCCCTCAAGCAGAATAATCCCAGGGCAGGATTGAAGGCAATCTGAAAACATGACATCAAAAGGGAAATAACACCACTGGGTTGGAGTGTTCCTTTAAATAGCATCTGTAGAGCTTCTTTGGATTTAAGATCAAGAGCAATCAAGAGAGTGCACAGATACCACACCGCCTGCAAGCTGCTTAAGATGTATCTTATTATATGATATATAAACTGGGTATGATACCAGAACAGGCACCTTTTACGCAGGGGCTATTGCCCTAGGGTCATTTGTTTTTGGAGGAAAGTTACAAGAAGAATCAGCTTAGTCCTGCAGCAAAATTTCCAATATAACTTTGAGTCAGTAATGTTTGATGACACCAGTCAGTCATATTTCATAAGGAATCATGAACAGAGCTAGTTTCTTAGCGGCACAATGACTCCAAGAAGTTCATGCTGTGGGAAAAGTATGACAGACCCAGATATAACAGATATATCTGCAGTGCAGTTTTAGAAATTGCCAAGTTTGGGAGGAACACCATTTTTAAGGCTGGACAGACTAATACATTGGGACTACCTGCATGATGAATTTGGGCCATACTGAGATCTGTGACCCGAATACATGAGATAATAGAAAAATAATTAATGATCAAGTATCCCAATACCCTGGGCACAGCCAGAATTTATTTATCCAGTGTTGACTATCTGCTGTTTTCTTGAATAAACTTGATGGTTTAGATATAGGTTTTAATTTTTAATTACTAAACTCTCTCTCTCCTGTAGTGAATTACTACTTTCCTGAATCATAGCTGTCCTGTCAGTTCCAAGTACCATACAGTGATCAGGTACAAAATGTTGTGATATTGTGATACTTTGTGGTAGACCAGATACCTTCTCAGAGATACTTCTTGGCTAGAGCTAGATAGGTGGAATCATGTTCATTACAATTACCAACAATTTATGCTCTTTAGATAGGCTTATGATATGTCTAACACAAGCTTTATTCCGCCATACATTCTTGAATTGATTTAAATTTCAATGTTCGCTCTTTATGGAAATGTGCAATAGTTTCTAACTTTGTGAAGTGGAAGCATCTAATTTTGTGAAATATCTGCAGTGTTGATCAAATTTTGACCTCTGCAAAACATTTTTTGACATTCTGAAGTATTTTATAATCATTATTTTCAAGGAAGGTTAATAGCTAGTAGACTTATTTATAGCAATAAAGTCTCAAAAACAAAAGAAACTGTACCAGGTATGAGTACCATATTGTACTCATCCAAGGAAATATAACTGATGGCATATTTGATTAACTTAGGTTATTTATATATCAAACATTGGCTTTAAAAAAATCTAGTTTAAACTAATGTGAATCGCCTTCTTGTACTCAGTTGTTTTCTCCTGCTGTCTTAATGATTGTTGGGAGTCTGACAATTATAAAACTGGGATTTTCAAATCCCAGCCTAAATAAATACTTTCATAGCCAAAGATGTCTCTGTTTTCACCCAGTGCAGACATTTTTCATTTTTTGCATTGAAATTATTTATCTCATTTATAGGGGTGGTTTGAGCACTCTACAGCTTGATAAATGAAGAAGGAACAACTGAATCGAAAGTATTTACTCTGTTAATTAGCTTTTTTCTATGGCTCATTGTCACAGTTGACAGGAAGTGCAGCTGTATTCACCGTCCATGGTCCAACAAGGGCTCCCGGCTTCTCAGCCGTCACCTCTCTTGGGCAGAGACCCGCATCTCTCTCCCTCCTGACCAGGTTTTTCCAGACTGCACAGTTCCCTGCCTACATTGTGAGTTCCCCAGCAAGTAAGACTGCCTAAGCAGTCCTGCTTTGCTTTCTTTTCAGAGGCTATAAGCAGCGTAATTGTCAACAGTTATAAATTACCACTCAGCCCTTTCTTAGCAAGCATGTTTATTCTTAAGGTACAAAATATTATAGAGAAAACATTAAAAACAATAAAAGAACTTACATGCATGCTAATAAGATCACTAGACATCAACCCAATTGCAACAAGGGCTCTGGCAGGTGATCTGTCCTTCAACCCCACCAAGGGGTTTTTCTGTGGGTACAAGTTCATTAACAGCTATTAGCTCAGAACAAGCACACCCATAATTTTGAGTTCTCCTGTTATGCAATTTGAGCCTCTGATCTTGGGACCCTGGGAACAGGTAATCAGCTTGCAGTCATCCTCTCCTAAGGGCATAGCTTCAGAGGGCTGGGTTTTTGCATAATTGGAGGCAAAGGGTATGGATGTGGGGGATGGGAGTGGGAGGGACAATCTGCATTTGCCTCCTGCTACATATTTCTCAGAAAATCCACTTCACACACATTGTCCCAAAAGTTCATTCTTGTCTGCCACATTGTTCAGTATAGTCCTTTGATCATCCAGACCCATAATAATACATAACTTTTTTGCATTTAATGCAATAGACTCCAAAGATACTTAAACTAAATCTAATAGGATTTCCCATAGATATTGCAGGAGCTTGGCATATCTGTCAACACTCATCACCATAGTATCTGAGCGCCTCACATACATTAATTAATTGATTCTTTCCATCCTGTGAGGCAGCAAAGTAGTGAGCTGGAGAGGGTATACCAAAGAGAGAGCCACTCTTCATAGGGACGTTTTTTGAGATGATGGGGCCTCATGCCCTAATGTGAAGAAGTGTCTCTTTCTTAGTTGGGAGGATGGCAGGCTTGGAATTTGAAATTGAATGGGAAAACTGTTTCAAATTTGTGACAGTAGCTCTTCGTTGGAAAAGGGAAATGTAGTGGACTTCCACTGCTCCCCAGGATCCTGTCAGTTCCAGGTATTTGGAGAGACCCACCTTCCATAAATATCTCTGCTGTTGATGAGTTTGGTGGCATATGTGCATCTTGTTTTGCTTTGGGAAGCTTACTGCTGCTGATGGCATCTCAGGTCTTACTGAAAACCACATTCAATACGAGTTGAATAATCCTGGAAGACGAGGCATGAACAATCTTCCACTACGCATGTAAAGTTACAGTAACATAGTACGAATGCATGTTTTTAGCGAGGAAACAGAGTGGTCTGCAATGTACAGTACCAAAATCCAGAAGATTGAATCCAAGCAGGATGCCAGGCTTCTCAGCTGCTTGGAATTTTTTAAAAGTTTCTATATCTCGGGGAGTTTTAANCCCCCCCCCCCCCCCCCCCCCGTTTCTGAGGGAAAAAACCCAATGTGCGTCTCAGTTTTATTTGATAGATATTCAGTTATTCATTGTTTCTTACCTTGAAAATCCATAACATCTTTACCAGTACTCTTCAAACCTCTTATTCAAAAGTAAGTTAACATAGGTTAAGTAACAAGCGCTGCCGCTATGCCACTGCAGTGTAGATGCTTCCTATGTCGATATAAGGGATTTTTCTGTTGATGTAGCTAATCCACCTCTCTGGGAGTCGGTAGGTAGGTCGATGAAAGAATTCTTTTGTCAATTTAGCTGCATCTACACTGGAATTAGTTTGACGCCACTCAGAACATAAAATGTTTCATAGCACTGAGCGACATCGCTAGGTCAATCTAATTTCTAAGTATAGACCAGGCCTTAAATATTCAGTTGCCTCTCCGTGCAGGAGAGGGCTATCTTGAACTGCTTGTGGATAGCTGTAAATGCTTTCTTTTACAGGCCACTGCGGAGATGCCATGCCTCACTCTCTCATCCTAGCAGTGTGATGATTCTGCCCTCAGGAAAAAAACTAATGGGATGGTCATGTTTTTCTTTAGGATAACCAGTCATAAAATGACAGTGAGGCAGATCATGTGGATTGACATAAGGAGACATGAGAATTGGGTTTCTAGGAGTTCAGAATAGTTGCCATTGACCTGCCTGTAATCATTACAGATTTCAAGGCTGCTCATTAGATCAGAGCAGTTCACTTTTAGATTTGGAAAAAAAATCATTAACATATCCATTGTTCACTCAACTGTATTTATATTATACTGGAGTTTTCTAGTACTGATTTTTCTGTTTTTGTAGTCTGCTTCCTTCTCAGACCAAAGAGCTTGTTTGTGCAGCAGTATAAAAAAACCAAATAAATATCTTATCAGCTACAGATATTGTAGTGACTTGATTAAAAACAGCAAGAGCAGCTGATAATTTGTTTCTAAAAATTACCTTAGTGGGCCATCATGGCAGTTGTGTACTCTCTAACTGCAGATGTATTGTAATTCTTTTGACAAGTCAGCCAGTAATAATAATTTGTACGTGGTTTAAGTCACTGGGACATATACCTTTTTCTTTCTTAGCTGTCTGCATTTCTTCCCCACTCCCCCAAACACAGCTTGGCCCTAAAAACACCCCAACTCTGGCAGGAAGGGCAAGAGAGAGAACTTGATTTATGGGCAGATAAGGTGCTGCTTAAATCACTACATCTGTTAACCTCCAGGCCTTTTTCTCCTTTCCATCCTCGATAATGTCCTGGGGTAGATGCCAAGTGGCACACTTAGACAACATACCTCACTCCACCGTATACCTTTCATAAGCACTAAATTAATGTAACAGGTTTTTTAAATAATTTAATTTTAAAAGATTCAAATGTAAATAAAGTTGTAGGTAACTACTGTGAAAGTGCTGTGCCTGATCCAAACACAGCCTTTTCATATTGACTTTCTGTCAGGTGAAGGATTAAACTCATGACCTTTATTGTTTGGCTGTTCCATCTACAATGAGGATAAGAATCCATTTCTAACTGTTTTACCCAATCAATTACACTATTTGATGGCCTGTAACAATTTAATTGGGCAGCTTGATAATATTTACTGGCAGAGTAAAGCTTTTTGACAGTTGTGAAGAAAATGCCAGCTAAACCACTAGTCTTGTTTTGTCAGCATTCTTCAGAAGTAGTGAATACTTTAAAGCTCTCTTGATGATAAAGTGCATTTTAATTGTCAGTGGTTACTTTACAGACTTGCTAAACATGCATCTTTCTATTGTATGTTTTTGAGGGAAACTTTTAATCAAATCGTGGGCTGTAATTCATTGCACCCCTTTCCTCCTCCCTTCCCCCAATTCAGGAAGCTGTAAAACAGTTCATTGTCAAGGACTTTTGCTTTGCTTTTAATGATTTTTTTTTTACAGGGTTTCAAGGGACTATTAAAATTGAGAGTCACTGAATCATGCAGATCAAGAATGTTTTAGCATGTGTCATGCAAGCTAATAAGCAAGAAAATGTATACAACCAAAGGACATCTTGTTTCATAAGGAAGTAATCTGAGAGTATTTTCAAAGCACTGCTACATTGTCCTACTTCATAGTAGATCTTTCATTGTGATGGATTGTGAAATATTCTATTTAGTAACTTCTTAGGTAAGAATTAAATGAAGGATGATGTTACATCACAGCTAGATCATTTCAAGTTAGTACCTGTAGGGAAGCATAATGCAGAACATGTACACTCAATGGGAATAGAACTGGGTGAACAATTTACTCCACCACCGTCTGGGCCAGCAGGGGAAAGCGAATCCTTGGCCCCGTTCATAAATTACAACCAGCTTTTTTCTTCCCGCCTCGTTAGGCACTCAGCCGAGTTGTGGATGGGGGATCCTTTGCTGATTGGTGGGATGGATTGGTGTACTGTAAGCCTGTTGGCTCACATACACGCAAGGGTGGGGGGAATGTGTTCATAAGCCCTTCACCCTACCTACGATGCCATTCTGCACCTGGAAGCAACAGCACCTATTCTCCCTGCCTTGGGGTTAGAGTAGCTCTGGGTTTTTGAGCCTTGCTGTGGTCATATTGCGAGTTGCCTTTTTGTGGCTGGGAAAGAATTTTTCCATCACTGCCACATTAGCCTGGCGGAGGAGGGAACACCTTCCTTTCAGCAGCCAAGGTATGTTGAAAACTCTGCTTAAAATTATAAGCTACCACTTTAAGTTCTCAGGGGTTTCCTGGTCCTGTTTACAGGCCAGGTGGCTCAGTAGGGAAGCATGCATTCTGGGTCTCTCCGCAGTCAGCATGCAAAGAGCCTGTCCTAGTGCAAGATCTCTCTCTCTCTGTTTTTGATTCTTGTGTAGTAAGGTTCTGGATTTTAAGAAATAAAGCTGTGTTACGGTGCAACCGTCTAGAAAGACAAAAACCTAAATACTCTAACTTCTCTGTTTGTATGCCATGAACACAAAAGTGTCCAGGCTTAGAGAATAAAACAGGTTCCATTATGTGGCAAATCAGGAAGTTGGGGTGTTTTGTGTCCGTTAGCCCACTGTGGGCCAGCCTTAGCAACACTAGCACAAAACGTGATAATTAAAGCTACGTTTTAGTCACGGGTATTTTTAGTGAAAGTCTTGCACAGGTCACGGGCAGTAAACAAAAATGTAGGCCCGTGACCTGTCCATGACTTTTACTATATACTCCTGACTTAAACTTGGGGTGGAGGCACCATGGATACTGGGGGGCACTGCGGGGGGTGGGGGTGCTGTGGCGGTACAGCCCAGGGAAGCTCCGCAGGTGCTGGGGAGGGGGGCTTGGCCCAAGTGCTGGGGAGGGGTGCACAGGTGCTTGGGGGGGAGTCGCGGCCTGTGGCCGCTGGGGGGTGGGGGAGGAGGGTTGGTGGGGCTGGGTCGGGCTCCCTACCCAGCTCCTGGGAAGCGGCGACCCCAGCTCCTAGCTCCATGTGCTGCCTCCGCTCTGCCCCAAACCCCGGTTCTGCAGCTGCCATTGGCTGTGAACCGGTGCCAATGGGAACTGCGGGGGCGGTACCTGCAGGCAGAGGCAGCATGTGGAGCTAGGAGTTGAGGGATGGGAGTTGCTGTCGCCCTTCCTGGGAGCCCGCATCTCAACCCCCAGCCCTGAGCCCCCCCAACACCCAACTTCTGCTGCTGGGGAACGGGCCCGAGACTGCCCCAGCAGCAGCCAGTGCAACTGGCCCAGGGGCTGCCCAAGGTGCTCAGGCGGCTCCTGGGCCAACCACACCAGGCTGCTGCAAAAGTCACAGAGGTCACGGAATCCATGATTTCTGTGACCCCTGTGACAAACACGGAGCCTTAGTGGTAAACTCTGTACTGTCATGCAAAAATGGTTGACTTCTCTCTCCTCTGGTTTGTGGCCTCTGCTTTTTTGCCAATTTTTGTCAAAGACTATTTATTTTGTTAGGGAAAACAAATGCTTTGATTAAACGTTTTTGACAACTCAGACCCATACTTCTCCACTGTATTTACACATCCCATTCCTTTCTGTCAGAAAAATAGTCCACTAAAGAAAACATTAGTAATGCTGCCCACTAGAGGTTGAACAGGAGACTTGTGTGTGAACTACATGCCAGGGGTGTGATTCCCCTGCTCTCATACACATACTCGCACTAGCTCAGTGAGCACTAGCGTAAGAGTGTGTATGCGAACGGGGGAGTCACACCCCTTGCTTGTAGCGTAGACATAGCATTGGGGTTTGCTTACGCTGCAGCTGCAAGCGAGCCTCCCAGTCTAGGTAGCCAGAATCCCGCTAGCAGGGCTCAAACTAGCGCACTAAAAATAGCAATGTGGATGTTGTGGCTTGGGCTGGAGCTTGGGCTCTCAAGCCTAGGTAGCTGAATGGGCTTGAGAGATGGAGCTCCAGCCTGAGCTGCAGCATCCACATTTGCTATTTTTAGAGCTCTAGCTCGTGCCCCACTAGCACGAGCCTGTGTATCCAGGCTGAGAGGCTTGCTCCCAGCTGCAGTGCAGACATACCCTTAGAGGTCTGAATGATATGACAATTGGCCTTGTGTGGAGAGACTGTGGCCTAGTGGACAGAACACGGGAATAGGTCTCCGAGACCTGGGTTCTATTCTTGGCTCTGACACTGGTCTCCTGGGTGGCTTTGGGCAAGTCACATAACCTCTCCTTGCCTCAGCTTCCCCATCTTGGGATAACGATACTTGCCTTTATTGTAGTAAAGTGCTTTGAGATCTAATGATGAAAAGCACCATAGAAGAACAAGGTGGGATTTATTTATTTATTATTGATTGTAAAGCCAGAATGCAATTTACAATGAAGGAATGCACAGTTATATGAGCAGCTCTTCAATAGTAGGAAGTTGACTGAGGGAAGAGGGAGAACTGAGGCAGCTTTCTCAAAACTGCTTCTATATTCATTGTGAAGAGCAGAGTGCCTATCTGCTGTGCCAACAATAAATGTAGCCATTTGGTGCTGTGGAGCAGCACCACTGGCTGTGCCAGAGGTTTACGAATATCAAGATAGGTAGAAGAAAAGACAGGAGTGCTTGATCCTTGGCACTGACTTTGTTGCACCTGAGTTCTTTCCACCTCATGCCAGTTCCTGCTGCTCCCCCCTGGCTCCCATCTCTACAATGTTGGGTTGTGAGAAGTGGTCTTGACATAATTTAACATCAGAATTTTCCTCTATATGGCCCTGTGCAAGACGTTTTGTACTAATAGAAACATTTTTTGAGGCAATTTTTCTTTGTTCCAGGGCACACGTTTGACTGTATGGTTGTTGTCTATGGGCAATGATACGGTCTCTGGCTGTTACTTTTAATAAACAAGTCATCTTGCTTTTATTTTTGTTTGCTAAGCTTGTTCTAATTTTTATTATAAAACTCCATTGGACCCAGTATAACTTGCAGAGTTAGGCAGTGCCAGTTAGGTAAAGCAGGCTCTTTAACTGTATTTTCAGGGGGCTCAGTGAACAAGAAGTTCAAGACAGAATTGTATTTAGTTTAGGAAGGTATTGGTAGCAAGAGTGTGACTACAAAAAATAGTTGTCAAAAACACTGTTCACTTGATTCCCCCATTCTTGGGTTCCTTAATATCTATTCCCCTTTCCTCTTATGATTTGAAAGTCACTATTTTGCTTGTGTGGGTCAGTCAATCTGGAATGACCTCTCACTCCTACTGAAGCATTGACCCATTTCATCTTTTTAGTTCTCCTCTTGCATTCCTTTTCACTTTAGCGTGTCACTGGTACTGTCTGTATATCTTTTTGATACTGTGTGTAAGGGAGGCAATATGAAAAAATTGATTATACAGTATTGATGTTTTTATAAATATCCTTAAGACAGTATGTATTGAAAAACTTGCATGGTAAAATATAAACAGAGATGGTAAAATATAAACAAACTAGTGAGTATAATAAAGAGAAACTATTCTGCTCCTATCAAAAAAACCCACATTAAGATAAAGATTGTGTGTATTTTAAGGGTAGGTGCCGTAAACTTCAATCTAGAATCATGGTGTCTGTACCTGCACTTGTAATGTCAGTCGTAATACTAGAATTAAACTCTTACTGAAACATAAACCTATTGAACACGTTTCTACATTCTATATCCTGACAACCCATTCACCAAAAAATCAGCAACAACATAGACATGTTATTGTTCATTTTACTGTCATGGGATTGCTTTGTAAGGGCAAGATTATGACATTCTTACTCTTGGTGAAACTTGCTGTACAAGTAAACCCATTGAAGTCAATGGGACCATTTGTGGAGTAGGATGCTACTCCCAATGAGTAAAGGTATCAGAATCTGGCCCAAAATGAAGAGAGGATTCCAGTAGAATACTTCAGCTTATGCTCCTGCATATCTCTTCACTTGCCTCATATAGTTTACCCAAACCTGCCTCTCCTGTTTGGGTTCTAATGCATTCTAAAGTTCTGTTGCTGATACTTTGCTTCTTGAATCGGTAACACTAGGCTGGAAATCTTGTGAGAGTTTTCTCATGAGAACTTTTTTACTTCTGTTTCTGGCTGGAAATACACAAAGACTTTCTAGAGATATTTTGGTATATACAGTCCTGCCCAAAACCAAGATGTACAAAATAAAAAATATCTGATCATTTCAGAATTCAAAAGGTTTGTTACAAGTCCTTTTCTAAAAAATAGATAAAGGTTCTGACCTTCTCTGAGTTGGTTAGCTGAGATGTTTTGAACTCAACCCCCAGGATGAAATCTTACATTGCCCAAAGTGGGTGAAAAGTTAGAGAAAGGGCATTGTAACCTCTAAACCTGTAGGTAAAATTTCTATTGAAAGAGCAGAACAGAGTAAAAAAAGATGCAAACTGATGTGGTTTGACCTAAAAGAACTATTGCCTAGGGTTGAAAGGAAGTGTCTATATATGAACGATCAGAAATGTGTTTTGACTGGATAATTTTGATGGAAAAAGGTTGCCACTCTTTTTTGATATTTCTTTTTTGAAGAGCTTTGTCTGCTTACACTGCTCCAGTGTGGCTGGAAAGTGTAAAAAGAATCATCACCACCACCACATTGACCAGCTTTTGCCATCATGGTTATGACCACGACCACATGCTGGGACACAGAGATTTGCCACTGGGCCTTATTCTTGATTTGCAAATTGTTCTAACCAGACCCAATGAGGAGAGGAAACCAGATAATATCAACATATTCACAGCTCTGTTCTGAGCAACTTCTGAGGTGTGAACCTAAGGATCCTGTTGTTTCCTCTTGTGCTCATTTGCAGCCACATTTTATTCTTCTTCTCTCTTTTGTTGTCTATACAATAAGAATCTAGATTAGCCAACCATGGCAAACCTAAGCTTGTATTGGAACACTGTTGTGACCAGTTTGGCAAGCAAAAAACAATTCCTGATTGTGAAAATGTTGATCTCCCACAGACTAGCAAGATGACAATAAAAAGTATATTAGCCAAATGTTTTTCATGGTGGGAAAATAAAGCTAATGGGTCTTGTGCTGTGCCTCAAATTTTCCAGTAGCTCAGCTACAATCCAAAGGTTAACAGCTGCATTTTCCTGTCTTTTGCAATATTTACTTCACTTCCCCGTTGTTTGTCTTTTCTTAAGACTTGAGCAAAACAACCTGAGGACCTCAAATCTACCACCTAATATTGACTCTTTTTTTCCACTTTTCTTCAAAACAAGGACATTTGCTACTGTCTGAGACCATCGAGCACCGGTTTTCCCTTTTGAAAGACTCTATAGAGTAGAGAGAAGAACTGAAGGAGATATTAAAAATGAAAAATTACTTGATACTTTGAATGTCGGTGTTTTTAACTCTTTTGTTGTGTGATTTAGAAGTGCTTGGGGTGGTTAAATGAGCAATTCCAAGCCCTTCTAATAGAAGTCCAAATTCAAATTATTATTCATGTTCTGGCAATCAAATACTGTTGCCCCTTGGTCTGAACGATTTAGCCAATATTCAGGCTTTGCAGGGTAGTTTCCCTTAACAGGAGAAACTGATTATAGGAGTCGGGTACTGGTACACTATTCTTTATGTACAAAGAACGTACCTAATGTCCTGTTTCCCTGAACACAATAGGAACAAACCACAGGAGGTAGTTTACTTGCTTACAGTTTCCAAGCCTGCCTTTCCAGTTAGTCCTGTGCCCCAAGGAGCTCTGTCTCTGCTCGCTGCCGTGGCCATACTACTCTGGCTTTCTCTGGCCTTCTGCCTCTGACACACACAGCTCCAACCAATCAATGCCACAGCCCCAGTGTTTGCAACCACTCCCAAGGGAAGCCCCTTGCATGCATGGCTTAGCATCTGCTGATCAGTCTGGTATGCAGCCTAGTGCCTTGACTTCCATTATCTGTGGTTAGCTGACTCCATAAAGGAGCTTAATTGCCTCTTCCCTTTAGCCTGAATGAAGGGTGGCTAGCATGCCCAACAGCTTTAACGATGCCTGTGATTGCCTATAAATCAGACACTTGGTAGCAGCCATTAATACCTTCCAACATAACAGTATCAAACAGAATTAAAAATGACACAAAACCCAAAGCTCATCCCTACTTATAATTATGCCCAGTTGTTTAAAAGGCTGTATGCTATTATAAAAGTTAGTGAAGTGTTTTTATTAGATTAGAAATGCCATGGTTTCATACTAGTGATTCCTATGGTGGACCCAGATAGTTTGAAGTTAACTACTTAAAGTTTATTGAAGTGTCAGCTATGTAAAGAACTGTTTCATAAATTCATTTTGTTCCTCTCTGCAGTTAGCTTTGGTTGGTGTTTGCTCTTGTTTCATGCAGTGTTATACCCTTATATTTTCTATTCCTTGCTGTATTGATACCTAAATGAGGCCCTTTCTTAATCTCTTCTTTGCTAAAGAAATGCAGACCTACATTTTCCATCGAAGCTTTCAGAAAAGCAGAGATTCTTGTGTTTCTATGTGAGCCGGGGTGACCTACACTGTAACACTCCTCTCTATATTCCTCTTTTTATAATGTGAGTAGAACACTGAAATCCAAATTGCTTGCCTACTGCCTTTAGCTGAATGGCCCATTTAATCCAAAAAAATCTATTCTGATCATGAAATTACTGTTTCCTTCTTGTAATTGTATTTTGAGTATTTCAGTTTTTAGAGAAAGATGTGTGATGTATGAACAAGGTGAAAAGAGAACAAAATAACCATGTTAAATTGCATGAAAAGAAATGTTACCAAAGTGTGTGTGTAGGTGGGTGGGAGGGGGGAGGATTATATCATAAGGACCCCAGAAAACTGTCAGATTTTTGTAAAGCAACTTTTGGGAAATGTTGACGTTATCCAAAGGAAGTGCTTCAATCTAGGGATCAGAGATGACTCTCTGCTCATCATTAAAAATGGAGATTAAGTATGCATTCTGAGGTGCTGGCAAGAAATTTCATATAAACTTGAGCTATTATATATCACGCCTTAATCTTTGTAGAATTTGTAAACCACTTCTAGACAGACATTACAGTGCAGTTTGTTGTAATTAAAAAGTTATTCTATTTTTCACTGTGATTTAAAGGCTTTTTAACATTTAGTGCTAGACTAAATAAACTGGCAGTCTAATTCCAGCTTGCTGGAAAGAGCCTTTCTTATAATGTGGATCAAGCCGTCTCCATTGTCTATGTGCTATCTCTGAGAAGTCTCCATTGTATACAGTTTCTGGGATAGTCCTTGGGAGTGTGGATTCCCTTTTAATGGGCCATTGGTGTGTCTGGCTCCTCCATTGTTGTACCTGAAAGGCTGGTTGTTGGTGTTCCCAACCTCACAACATATTTCAGTAACTCACACATAGCAAAAATTCGTAACTTCACATATGATGATAGCATATACAATCCAACAGGATATAAAGGTTCAGCAGGCCAAGACATTTAAAATGATACTTCACAGGACATACTTTGTACAAAACATATTAAAATTATTTGATCGTTGTGAATATGGGGGTTCCAAGTTGCTGCTTTGAGGCACAGCATGCCACGCATCCTTTTTACAAAACTATAATGGATTTTGTACGAAGTATGCCTTGTGAGGTATCATTTGAAAACTCATAACTGATCATTACTATCCTGGGGTAAAATATGTGTGGCAACATTGTATGTCAAGTTATAAGGTTCTACTGTATGACATTGCTGAGACATGCTCCAAGTTTAGAAAAGCAGGCACAGACCAATTCCTCAGAGACAAGAGGCAAACTGACGTCGCAGCCAGGTGTCGTCAAAATCAAATGGACTATCGCCTGGTTAAACAACTATTCTTTGGTAGGAAGAAGGGTGTGAGGGAGAAATTTACATCTTGGGAAACAGAGTTGCTGTTGCTTGAACCCCAGCTGGAAATGATTCTCAAAGAAGAGAAATTCTATAAGAAAGGAGAACAGAGGAGACAAATTCTCTCTCCCCCCTCATCTCTACTCATGGCATCAACAACATTTGAAAGACAAAGAAAGCATCACTGAACTGGGAGAGGGGTTCTGCCTGAAATATCCAGCCAGACTACTGAGAGCATGTGGTGAGAAAAAACGTTTTGCTTTGAATTCACTTGGGTATTACCGGTAGTTTGCGTTTTACCTTTTATTTTTTGTAACCCATTCTGACTTTTATGTTTCATTACTTGTAATCGCTTTAAATGTGTCTGCAGTTAATAAACTTGTGTTATTGTTTTATCTAAACCAGTATGTGTTTGGATTGAACTGTTTGGAACCTCCATTTGAGATAACAGGATTTGTGCATATCATTTTCTGTTAATGAAATGACGGACTTTCTATGAGCTTGTATTGTCTAGGAGGGGACTGGGCAGTACAAGACGCACATTTTTAGGGTCGAGTCTGGAACTGGGAATTTGCTGGTGTGTCTCAGCAATATAATTCAGGAGTGGCTGGCTAGGAGCACTCCTGTAACTCAGCTGGGAGTAATTTACATACTAGAAGCTGTGTGTGAGCAGGCCAAGAGTGGTGGTTCTCACAGCAGAGCAGTGTAAAAGGCACCCCAGGTTGGAGAATTGAGAGGACACAATCCAGTCCAGATTGTACCCTGGGGAATGTGTCACAAACATACCCCAGTTGGTTCAGAACTTTCAGCTTCTTGTGGCTAGCACTGCCTTTCAAAACCGCAAGTCCTAGAAACCCTTCGGGAGTTACTAGGAAACATTTGCCTTCCATTGTGTCATAACAGCTTTCAATTCGTCAGTGTTTTGGGGTTTTTTTAGGTGTGTGATTCTGAATGCATAGAACCCTATGGTAAACTATTAGTTTTGTGAGCAACTACATAATTTGTGTGTGTGTGTGTGTGTGTGTTAATTTGCTTCTGAATATTAGCACTGTTAGAAAAAATAAATTCCAGCTTGATTTATTAGACTACAGCAAAACCGAATAAGTGTCAGTGTCTTTAGCATGATAGGAGGAGGATTTCAGATGTACGTATTCAGGGCTAATGATAGACCAACCTCATTATTTTATGTTTTAGACCTTGAAATAAGGTTTTTTGACATATTTTGTGCTGTTGGGATGCAAACATAAATGATGTGTGAACCGGAGATAATTCAAGGTTACTTTTCAAAACATCTAATAGAAATATATAACTCTGTATTGTGTTTGACATGTGCTGCTGCAGAATTAATTAAAGTCTTATTTAATATGATTATTAATTCTTATATTCCAGATTATTAGAGTTGGGTCTTGATGCTGTTTTTCTAGCCTAATAATGCTAGAAATAACAAGTTTACTTTGTTGCTTTGTTAAATGAGGTTCTTATAACTCATTATTTAATAGCTGGACCTTGGCAACAGTGTATCTGTGAATGAAAGGACAGAAGCAAAGCTGATGTCAGGTGCAAAAAGTGGGGAATATGGTTAGTATGAGCTGCCATTTAAAATGGGGGATCTGTTTAATATGATTTGTTAGAAATACCCGAGAAGTATTAGCCCATTTCTCCTCCACTTATACCAATTTATTTAGGATTTGAGTGGGGAGAGTGGGAGAAAGTTGCCAGTGGAGACTTGAAAGCTTAAAACAAACATTCATAATTAAAATGTTTGAAGATGATTTTCAGTTACTGAGTGCTTCCATATGGTATTGAAATAAGTCATCTTACCAAAACTCCTGAGAAGTGATTGCATGCTTTGTGTGGGTGTGTTTGTTTAAAATATCCAGGAAAAAGGCATTTAACATCAAGTGGTTTGTGCTGCTGTGCACATATCAAATGGCATTTGGTTTGGCCATGTTACAGTCAACAAAAATAGCAGGACAAAGAGAAACTAATGTTGACTTGAAGGCTCTGGAAGGAATGCTACAGAAGAAAGAGAGACAGCAGGCAGGAGGAGACCTATACAGCTTAAATTAATGGTGCTACATAAAAGACCCAGTGGTGTATCTTAAAATTAAACTGGTGAACCAGGTATAGTGATTGGGAGCACAAAATGGAGGAAAAAGAAAAAAAGCTGAATGATTTTATTTTGCAATGATGAAGCACAACTGTCAGTGACAAAACAAAACCAAGCCACTCCTGAAAGCGTCTCCAGCAGCTTGACAGAAACATGTCTATACAAAATTGTTAATTGTGATTAATAATATCTGTACTTTATTACTTTACTAAATGTGAAGAATGACTGTCGCTGTGTTAGACTGTTAATGCATTGTTACAAATCACATTTATGAAACAGTCAGTATCTTTTATGTATGTATTTCTCTGTGAAGAGCTGCAGATGTTCATATTCTCTTAAACTGTTTTAAGAGTCAGTATTTGATGTATACATGTGGAGCACATACGGCAGTGGTGTAGGGTTCATAGATTGGGTTCTCCCCATCCATTCACCCTGCCCCCCAATTAGCATCCCATGCCTCTGGATCAGCCACGGGGGAAGGGTCCCCACCATCTCCCATGGGAAAGGCAAGGTCAAATCAGTGTGGCTACAGCAGTGAGGGAAGAGTATATTTTCAAAGACTTGGGAGCCTTCTCCTCTGTCATGAGCAGTTTTGTTCATACTGTAGAACAGGGGTCGGCAACCTTTCAGAAGTGGTGTGCCGAGTCTTCATTTATTCACTCTAATTTAAGGTTTCGTGTGCCAGTAATACATTTTAACGTTTTTAGAAGGTCTCTTTCTATAAGTGTATAATATATAACTAAACTATTGTGGTATGTAAAGTAAATAAGGTTTTTAAAATGTTTAAGAAGCTTCATTTAAAATTAAATTAAAATGCAGAGCCCCCTGGACTGGTGGCCAGGACCCAGGCAGTGTGAGTACTACTGAAAATCAGCTCACGTGCTGCCTTTTGCACGTGTGCCATAGGTTGCCTACCCCTGGTCTATAATATATAACTAAACTATTGTTGTATGTAAAGTAAATAAGGTTTTTAAAATGTTTAAGATGCTTCATTTAAAATTAAATTAAAATGCAGAGCCCCCCAGACTGGTGGCCAGGACCCGGGCAGTGTGAGTGCCACTGAAAATCAGCTCGTGTGCCGCCTTTGGCACACGTGCCATAGGTTGCCTACCCCTGCTGTAGAAGGAAGGGGGCTTTCTTTGAGGTCAGTAGGAAGCACAGAGGACACACTTGGTCAACAGTGGTAGCACAGTTTGGATGGCAGATGTAGAGTGGAGTTGGGGGGGGGTGTTTGAGGAACTAAGGAATTAAAAAAAAATCTTGGCATTCATTTCTAGATCAAGCTCTGTATATCCCTATGTATTGAAAAGATGAGCCCTATTGTTTTTGCCCTCTACTACTCATACACACAAACAAAACCCTCACCCTTTTAAATGAGGAATGTCATTTAAAATGAAGTCTAAACATTCAAAGAAACCATGGCAGTATGGTTTTGGGGTTTTTTTGTATTTACAGTAACTACCTTAAAGGATCTTATTTTCCCAGCAGCTGAACTGAAAGTTGCCCTAGTAAACAGCAAAAGCTATTTTTATGATCAAGTTAATATGTTAAAATTTTTATGATGAATAGACTCTCTTTCTGTCTTAGCGGTGAGGGAGAGTGTTTGGACAGGCAGGGGAATGGCTAGCTGTTGGAATCTTGCTGGGAGGGGTTAGGGCATGCCCTCTACCTGTAGGGGCCCTCTCCCTACCCTCTCTTCCCCACCCAGAATGTGTGTGGGGCTGAGGCTAGAGAGAGTTGAGTAATGGTTCACTTGCCCTAGCCCGCCATTGGTCCTGTCTGAGGGGGGGGGAAAATGCAACTGATTCCCTTGTGTTTAAATATTCCAGGGTGCACAACAGCCCTTCTTCCTGCTGAAAACTGCCCTGCCCACTCTGCCCTGTGGGTGGTGTAGTTGTCAGAGCTGTATTTCCAGGCTTGCTTTGGGTCTAACCCGATCACCTTTTTGGGGTCAGGAAGGAATCTTTCCCTAAGTACAACTTGGCAAGGTGTCCAGAGCGTTTTTGCATTCCTCACAACACCCTTGAGGCCTGGTAAGTTGGGGACAATAAGAATTGGTGAAAGTACTTTTTTTTTAAAGGAGGGAAAAAGAGGTATAAAAATGTCAAATTGTCACAGCTTGTAGCCCCATATCACATGCGGGGAAGAGCCTCCCCGGGGCCATCTCCTGAAATAACTCTAGCATATGACCCGGGAGAGACTGATGGAGCCTCTTGGGATCCCAGAATGGGCTGAATCAGAACTTGAGTAGTGGGGGGTTGAATAAGAAACCAACTCTTATTCCCTGGTTGTATGGCATGAAGCCATTCAACCCACACTGGCCACAAATAATGCCCAGAAGTTTGAAGTGGGGGTCAGCTTCTCCTTTAACATTAAAATTAATAAAGTTGCAGCCTCCCTCTTTAAAACCATTCACATGTCTGTCATCATTCTCCTGCATGTCCTGGTCAAATGATATATGGAACATAGAGCAAAAATTCCATTTAAATATTCTGATGAGATTGAATGTTATGAAGGAAATTTCCAAAAGTACATTAGACAGCTTGTGTGTTGAGACCACAGCCTATTATGCTGATCTCATTGTTCTAGTCTCATTGTTTCTTTGTACTCCCCTCTCGATCTGTCTGCATCCCGCTATTATGTCTTAGATTGTAAGCTCTTTGGGGCAGGGTTTGTTGTTTTGTTCTGTATTTGTACAGTGCCTAACACAATGAAGTCCTGATCCATGATTGGGGCTCCAAGGTGTTATGACAGTACAAATAAATACTAGTGATAATATTGAACTTCAGTAGTATTTGTTCAAAAGTCTCCCTAAGGAGCTGTTAAAAATCCCTCCCTCTCTCAAAGTATAAGATTAAATTGGCTTATTTATATACTCAAAATTAGAACTATAATTGTAGTGGTCAATAAAAGAAAAAAAGGAAGATTTCCTTTTGCTCACCACTGCATTTTCTTCACTTGCAGTGCTGGGAAACTCTCTGCTAATCCTTTTATTAGGTATTATAGCACCTTAGATCATGAAGTATAGCTGGAGCAGCAAAGGCTATATTGTGGCATCATTTCAGCATGTTGTCATCTGATTTTGATAATACCGTAGCTGTGCAGTGATTTTAGTTTGTTGCAACAAATGGTTTCCAGTTAATATTTTGAGATCTTAATTTGGAAATGCTACAGGAATTCATCCAAACTCTGATATTATTTCTGATTTATAGTAGAGTACTCGCTGGTGGGCGGCAGTCATTTGCTGACAGATCTTGCTTTTACATGTACACTGATGTTATGCAATTGTATCTCTCAATTAGCACGATTGAACACTTGGCAGTTACATTGTCAAGGGGAAGTGATTTGTAGGAACTGGTCATCATGTTCCTTTGCATAAAGAACCTTTTGTTCTTTATTTTTCTGTCTCATTCCATAATAGATTGTCTTGCATTATATCGTGTTCTGTGCCATATGTAAGTACATGTCTGTCTCGAGTCTAGCTGCACATTGTTCTGGTATTACAATAGTCACCATTGAACAGTGAACATTTACCAGCAGTAATCATGTTACCGTGTTACCTCAGCACTTGCTTACACTTAGAATGTGGACTCTTCAGTACCACAGTGTGGTAATTTTGGGGGCATTTCACTAATGATGACCCTCCACACCTGAAGGTGAAATTCATATTATGAAGATATAAAGTTCTTTGGTGAAAGTTGCTATCAAATCTATCTTGAATTTGTACTACTACTGTACGAGACAGAAGATAGCTATATACAGTGTTCCATTTTCTGAGATCTGGGACTTTTGTGCATCTTTCATGGTAGAAAAACAGATTTCTGTGCTTGAAGTCATTGAATAAACTAATTTCTCTGCCTTTTTGGGATTGACACAGGTGGAAAATACCAGCTAAACCAAATCTAAAGTCTACAACTAAGAGAAAGAAAAGATCAACCACCTATGTGCTCATGAAATGAGCTCGTTATTTACAATACCAGAATTAGTTCTCAACTAAGACCAACCACATGAGTTAAAGAGTCTAAGAAGACAATAACATGAGGTGTTTCTATAGAATCCACAGACATCTGAACTCTCCAACATTCCATTTGAAAGAGAGAGTGTGTGTGTTTTTGTGAGTCACTAACCATTTTCCCAGGCAGACACTGAAAATCCAAGTCTGTTATTTAATTAGTAAGAAAATATTTTGGATTAAAAGCATTTTATTCCAAAAAGTGCAAAGTACCTGATTTTTAAGAATCACTTCTGCATCTCTATATGAGTGTGCCAGAAAGAGACACACATTGTATTAATTTGAGCAGGAGAATAAGCTAAGTAAAACGTATGCTGGACTATATTTATATTCAGAGAAACTTAAAGTGGAACACCAAAGTGGGAAACTATAAAGCAGGGTTTCTCAACCCATGGATCAGGATTGAAAATTGGATCACCAGAATGTTTCAGAGAGTCACGTGGCAGCTCCTGTTCCACAGGACTGGCTGGGCTCACCCCCCTGCTCCAGGCACTGCAACCTCTGGGATCCCAGTGCCACTCAGGTTTGGCCCAGCCGTCATGATGACAGGAGTCCAGGTAGGCCATATTTGAGTGAGTGCCACTGCAACCCCATGAGCTAGGTTACCACTCCACTCTCACAAATTTGGTCCAGTCAGGGGCGTGGCCAAACCTTAATGGCGCTGCAACTCCAGAGGTTGCAATGCCTGAAGCAGAGAGCCAAGCCCAGCTGGCCTCATAGCACAGGAGCTGCCACTCTGGGGTGATTGCCTAGCAGGACCTTCACTTCCCCCAGGCAGGGCATTCACCCCCAGACTATTTACTGGGTTGTAACAGGCCATAAACATTTACAAATGGGTCCTCAGCCCAAAAAGGTTGAGAACCACTGCTATAAAGAAATAATTCCAGGAGTTTTCTTCCTTGAAACAAAGTTGAGAGTCAGCATCTGCTTTTTAACAGACTCTGAGCCCAACTGAGTAGTTTAAAAGAAAAGCCTTCTTCTTTAACTTTCCTATTGAAGTATTTCTTGTGTTAACCTCATAAACTGATGTAATTACTCATTGTAGTAATTTAGCGAGCCAGATAAATTGAACCATTAATCTATTGATTGAATTTCAATTGTAACCTTAATTTGATCATGACATTGTGTTATATTTGATTAGTTTAGGGAAATTAGAAGTAAATTAGTTAGTGACATTTCCTTAGCTTCATATTTGTTTGCTTTTTCTTTTAATGAATCCATAAAAGCATACTAGACTGGTTCTTCTCTCAAAACTTTAACATGGGAAAGCAATCTACGTAGCGGTAAAGGTAAATACATTGAGTAGCTTCTGGACCCGTATTTTGATTATTTGATTAAAATTCTATTACCACAGTAGAGGGGAAAGTTGAAAGCAGGAGCTAGTATTAATGTTTCTGACTCAAGCAACACTTAGCCCCATATTTTGAAATATGGCTGTCTCAGTTCTGTCTGCAGTATATGTCTGCTCAGCTGCTGTGTGTGCAGCAACCACATTTGGAGATGCGGACCGACATTTGTGTATGCAGATTGGGTAATTGTATGTGTAATGAGTACTTATGCACGTATTTGCACAATTTCTATATGTAATATACATGCAGTTGAGAAGTATAACTTAGGTACTGACATTTGAAAATGTTCCCTTTATGCCTGTTACACTAAAAATAAAATACATTTTGTAAAAGGTATAATAATTTGATAATAGTGGGTTGCCCTTACACTTATGATGCAATAATCCCAACAATAATATCAATATTATTAAAAGTGGTAAATCAGTTTTGTATATGATGGAGGGTAGGCAGTTTTCTTCCAGAAATGATTCTACTTTAACTATCCTAAAATCTCAGTATAGTGTCTTCTTTCAGTATAACAATTTAAATATTTCAGTACTTGCAGATACAATATGATGTATGTGCAATTGTGCTTGCCTATCAAAAGTTTATTAAAGTATGCTGAGAAGTCAAAGTGACTAGAAAAGAAATTAATAATTACACTAGTGAATAATTATTATTGCTTGTTCTAAGTAATATTATAATTAGCTTTTAGGAAATGGCCACTTCCTCTGTGGCTGTCACCTCAAACAGTTCCTGAGATAGAAGGCACTTTGGGTTAACACTGAAGGTCTCACTTCACCTAGAAATAGTGCTGACTGTTTGTGTCACTGTCACTTCCAACACGGACCACTCTTGTAACCGTATATGCCTCTGTGGGTCTTGTTCCTGCTTGCACCGCAAATGACAATTTCTAGAATTTTCCTAAAAGATTCTGTGCCATGGAGGCACAAATCCAAGTTGGGATTCCAACCTGCAGTGAGTGACTTACCCTTGATTTCCCACTCCTGCCAGCTCTTGTCCTCTACTTTAGCTCAGGAAGCAACAATATGCAGCAGAGTCCATAGACGGGAAACTTTAGGTTCAATGCCAAAAAGTTGCCCACCTTGCAGAAGGGAGGAGTGAAGCTGTCTGCTCTGTATGGGGTAGTGACTCTGTTAATGGCCACAGCAACGAGAGTTACTCGAGGTCTTTGGGTGGTGTGTTTGGGCAGGGATCTTATTTTGAAGAGTGGAAGGAGGAGTAAGTTGTATAGGAAAAGTGGAGTGGCTGCTGTGTTGGAAGTGTGTTAGAAGCTATCCAACCAGCTGTTCTCACCCCTCATTACAATATATTGTGAATGAGTAACTCATCTTCAGGATCCTAAAGGTAGGTGCAGTACAACCGCCTAAACTGTGTTTAGCAATGATTGATAAATTGGAAATGACTTTTATTCCCCTGACTTCCAAGAGCAGGCTAAAATCGACCAAATGGTTTTCTCATAACCTTTTTAATGTTTCATTCAGTCCATCCCAATCTTCTGTAACGTTTGTGGCTTGACTTTCTGAATTGCTCTCCCTCTCATCTGCTTATTAGGTAGTCCCATAAACACTGGAACAAAAAGATAAGACTTTTTCATCTTGATAGGAGAACTTGAAGCTTTTGCATGTTATGGAACTTCCTTGTAGCGTTTGTCATAGGGAATACATAGGAACTAGAAACCATCCCTTTTGGGGACTTGCCACCTCCTTCTCTACAAAAATCAAGCACCCAAAAATAGCTTTCTTGGGGGGTTCAGCTTAAAGGTTACAAGCAAACAAAAGCAGCAAAGAATCCTGTGGCACCTTATAGACTAACAGACGTTTTGCAGCATGAGCTTTCGTGGGTGAATACCCACTTCTTCGGATGATACTTTTGTTTGCTTTGCATGGTGTCAAGTATCTGGGGTTAGCACAGAGGAGATCCACAAGCCAAAATAAAAAAAAAACCTGATTGTGTCTGTCTAAACATTGCCTATCCAAATAATTTCTTCTAGTTATGGAAGGTGAATTTTCATACCTGGTTTAAGCCTTACACAGCATTGCTGCTCCGTGTCTCCTTCTCCGGAGAACAAAAGACAAAGGGAAAGTTTCTTTCCCAAATTTAAAGTTCTAGCCTTCCCACTGGCTCTTTTGGTCAGGTGCCAACTCCTTTTCTTTTACCTGTGGGCTTGTTAACCCTTTACAGGTAAAGCAAGCAGAGAACAGACCAAGAGGGACTTTACAGCTAACTTCTGGCTGGGTGTCCATCAAAGGAAGCTACTCCCCACCCCCTTCATGTATCACAGTCTAAGCCTAGTTATATTTGCTTACCAAATTTTGATGAATCACAAACTTTTAAAATCCTTTTGTTAGTATATTATGAGCCCATTTTCAGGATTAATTCTGAACTGGGAGGTCCTTTGACCACTGAAGTTCAAATGGAACACAGGTGAAGGATCATTTAGGAGATATGTTATTTCAGCTGCTATCAGCAAAGTAAAACACTATGCACAATGTGCCCTGATGTAGTAGACTATCGTGTATGAGGGTAGTGAAAAGGGAAACAAGGGCTAAAGAAGAAATGTAGGAGCAGAACATGGACAGCTAGAAAGGGAGGATAAAACAAGTTTTAAAAGGAAACTACGCTGAAAAGGGGGAGGAAGAGGAACCAGGGAGAGAAATAGGATAACTGCTTCTAAAAACTGTGTAGTGGGCAGAAGGAATGAGTTTCCCAGAGGAACAGAATTCTGTGACCAACAACATTGTTTTTTGTTTCATATTTTTAAGGCCTAAATGGCCCTTTACATTTAATTTTAAGAATTAATGCTGCACATTTAACCAGCAGTTCAAATGAGAAGCAAGTGAACAATCTGATGTATCGAACTGTATGGGAGTCTTTATTATTTTTGGCAGTATTACTTTAATCAGTTTTGTGGTTCGCAGTGTGCCAAGCACTTGGTCTATAGCTAACGCTTAGGGAGATTCACATTTGACATATGCAGCTAAGCTGCCAATTTTCAGCAAAGGAGCCTGACAGACCATATTTCCAGTGCTAATTTATATTTGACATCTCATTTAAACCCAGGAAAGGTTGATAGAAAATCTTAGAATACAAATAATGCCAGTGCAGCAAGATTCTGAAAAGGAGATGCTGTTGACCTTCTTTCCATGGAATTATTTAATAAATGTATCTAGTATAAGAGAACTACAGAGTTAATGAAAAATAACTCTCTCTAAAAAGCAGGAAAAGCCAGAACTGATCTGATAAATCTGTACAGTACCTATAGAAAAACATAATACAATGTATTTTCGTGGAGGTGATGTCTGAATAGACCATTCATTCAAAGAAACTATTGTACCTCAGCCATTAAATGTGTTTCAATGATACTTTACAATCTTATTTTACTGAATTTGTGCGAGGCATTTAAAATGACTAAATCTGTGCAGACACAGACCAGGAAGGTATTTTTAAATAGCTTTTCAGTGAGAGATGAGACTTAATTATCTTAAAGTGTACTTGTTGTTGTATTGGAACAAGTGCACTTATAAAACACAGTGGGCCAGGATCTCAGCTGGTGTGAATCCTTCGGATCTTACTCAGTATGTGAAGCTTGGGGCTTTATTCTGGTGGACAAAATCTAATACAGCGATGTGCACACTAAGTAGTAGATGGACAACATCCCCTCCTGCTGCAGTCATACAGATTTGGCAAATTTACAGCCTCACGATTTTGGCCTCCACAGAGGAAAATAGGGGCAGGAAATAGTGCACACTAACGTAAACAGTAGTGTAACCACTTTCAGTCAGAATACTCAGGTATGCTAATTTAAATATAATTTCTGTGAATACTCGTAAATCAACTTTGAAATTTTGCTGTCTGCAAGTATTCATGACAATAAAACTGGATAGCTCTTATTGTTTGAAGAAAGTTCATGCAGCAAAGGTACAAATATCTTTAAATAAAATGCTTTAAATTCCAGAGAATATTCATAGAAAATATTTTACAGTATTAAATTCAAACTAAACATTTTAAAATTAACACCCACACCCCAATATTTAACAATATAAAAGTGTCCTTTTGGAACTAAAGGTGGATGACTGTTGCTCTGTTCAGTCCTCCCAGATGCTTTGGGGTACTTCTTTGTACAGCTGTCATGCCATATTTTACAAAACCAGTAACTCTGATGGTTTGGCAATCCCATGGGGGCACAAAATGCAAGGTCTTCAGGAGCCTCAGCAGGTGTAAATCGATGTACCTCCAATGAAGTTGATGGAACAATGTTGATTTACACCAGGTTCTGGACCACAGTGGGTATATGAGAAGGTATCAGGGTAGGATATTGGCAGGACTCTCCATAATAGTACAGCCATTGAGAAGGCTACAGAATCTGGGAACAAGTGCAGAATTCCCCTCCTGCTCACCATAGAGAATCCCACCAGTGGTCTCTTCAGCCTGCATGGAAAGCTTGGGAGGGAGTAGATAGATAGACTAGAGTTACACTGGTTTTTATTCTAATGGGGGGAAAAGAGAGCTCAGAACACTAGTACCCTCAGTATGTGAGCACCAAGAAAAATTAGTCTTCACTATATTCAACTGTTTAATAGCTACAGCAATATTTGATAGTTCCCCATTCTAAATATAGAGAATCTTGCAAATACTGTGAATACCATAAACAACGGTAAAACCATCTGTCGTAGTTTCCAAGCAGTGAGAATGAACATTTTCATTTGTTCTAAAAACTGATGAAGACATCATCTGTAAAAGTACTACTTTGCCCCTTTGACTTGAGTCCTCCTTGTGCTTACTGGAAGGTCAAGATCCAACCAGCAGACCAAACTTGGTGATGAAACCTGGTCACGTGTCACCTGAGGCACGTTGCGCATATGCTAAGAAGACTGCAAATGGAAACTCCCAGGCATCATAATACATGTACATTTTCCAAGCAGCTAAGTCTTAGCTCCTACTCTAATTTAAATAAATGACAAAGTCAGTACTGCCAGCTCCAAGTATTCAAAAAGATGTCAGGCTCCCAAGAGATCATGATTTTGACTAAAAAAGCATGAGGTTTTATGTAAAAATATATAGGGTTCTTTCTGTTTGCCTTCTTGGCTTTTAGTCTTTAGGGTGCACTTAGTTCACATTTTCAAGTGTTTCTATGCAATGATTATGGCTAGAAACTTACTTTATTTTTAATGTAAGGAGATTTTTACCTATTCACATGCTTCTCAGAGATGGGGTTCAAAGAAAATACCATATATTTTGAGATTTGAGATGAAACCATGAGCCTTGACAACACTGCAAAGTTCTCAGTGGTTTCAATTAGAGTAGTCAGTGCCATTGTTTTTCTCCCAAGAGAAAAGAAAAGAAATAAGGTCTTATGTAAAGTCTTAATATTTCTGGTAAACTAGAAGTACTGTAAAATATAATTACACCACTAATGCAACCTGGGTTCCTCTGAAGAACCTCCATTACTCTTGTCAAAGGTGACAGGTCTTTTTAATCTTTAGACAAGCTGAACATGTTGTTTTACAGCTAACTTAATTTGTCCAAAGATGTCCTGAAGCTGCTGGCTTGACTCATGAAGTGATGATATGATACCCAATATGGTAAGCTTGAGAATGGTTTTCTTTTGGAAGGCAAAGTTGATTAGGGCTCGTTTACACAGTGCTTTAGTATGCACCAGAGGGGTGTAACTTTTAGTCTGCACAAGTGTGTCCTGCACTAACTGGCTTGTGTGACACTGCTCAAAGTACCCAAGTGTATGTTAATGTCCCATTTCAAATTTTTGTTTTAAACAGGACTACGTTTATGCGCACTAGGGAAGGTAATTACTGCACAGCACACTGGTGCAGACTAAAATTTACATCCCGGTTGTATGGACTAAAGCACTGTGTAGACAAGCCCTTACTCGCCCTATATAAGGAAGCTCTTGAGAGAAAAATGCCATTTTAAAAAGTTCACCGATGGCAAATCAACCAAGAAAATCTCAGCAGACTCATATTAGTATATTCACAGTCCCTAGGGTGACCAGATGTCCCGATTTTATAGGGACAGTCCTGATTTTGGGGTCTTTTTCTTATATAGGCTCCTATTACCCCCCAACCCCGTCCCGATTTTTCACACTTGCTGTCTGGTCACCCTAACAGTCCCATCCTCTCTTATTAAAACCAGTGGCATACTAGAAGACCAGTAAATCTCTTCATTTATCCAGCAAAAGCTGCTGAAACCTACAGAAAAATGACTGTTTTATTCAGCTGTGAAGGAAACCAAAAGTCTAATCACAGGAACTACTTAATGTACAAAGTTACTCCTCTCTAACACGTATGTATACAACAGATGTGGATATCTCTAGAGCTAGGTGTGCTTCTGTCAAACAGAGAGAGAGATTTGTGAGAGGGTGTGATTTGATATGTTGCCAAATAACAAAATGAACCTTTCAGATATCAGAAGAAAATATTTTTTGATTACAAAGAATATTGCAAAAATTAGACCTTTGGTTCCAAAGTCAGACCTGAGGGTCTGAAAAACAGAGCTGCTGACTCTTAAAATTACAGGGAATAGTCTGTTTTTGTTCTGTTAGAAAAGTTTTCTCCACTCCCCTTTGAAGACATTAGTCTAGTGCAGGGGTTCTCAAACTGAGGGTTGGGACCCCTCAGGGGGTCACGAGGTTATTACATGGGGGGTTGTGAGCTGTCAGCCTCCACCCCAAACCCCGCTTTGCTTCCCTCATTTATAATGGTGTTCAGTATATTAAAAAGTGTTTTTTATTTATAAGGGAGTCACACTCAGAGGCTTGCTATGTGAAAAGGGTCACCAGTACAAAAGTTTGAGAACCACTGGTCTAGTGATATGATCTGTTTCCTTCCCTGTCAGGCACCATAATGACACTCTCTGGGAACTTGATCAGCATTGGACTAGATTGTCATATAGCTTACACCAGGGTGGCTCCCTTTAATTCAGTGGAGTTACTCCTGATTCACACTGGTGTAAATGAGAGGAGAATTAGGGCCATTTTCCCGATGAAACCCTTAAGAGTACACAAAATCTAGGGGAGAAAAGACCAGGAGATTTCTCCTTAGCTGATGACAAGATTTTATCACTTTGATGTATTTAAAAATACCGTAAGAAACTGACAGTTCAAAGTCCAGTTCAGATTTTTCTGTGCTTCTAGTTCCTGGTATTAAACATCACTGCTGACTGTTAAAGGACAGAATCCACATCTATTAATGCTTCTTAACTAATGTCTAATGATTCACTTATATTTAATATTATAGATTTATATAAAAATTTAAACTATAATTGAAATATCGTGACAATAAAAAATATAGTTTTGTCCATATAGACTATTAGTTAAGACATTCTAGTGGAAAACAAAATCAATTAAGACATTATTTCTACAGTTATTCCAATACCATGAAGGATTTATGCAAATACCTTAGAGTCCAATTCTTCTCTGAAAGTGACTGTAAAAATAGTATTGTGGGGCTCCATGTTTATTATTTCTCATAACAGTTAATATTTAGGTAAATTAGATGTATTAAAGTCAGCAAGGGCCTGGGGTAGGGGGTTTGGGTGTGGGGCGGCGCTTACCTCGGGGTCGGGGGCTCCCCGGAAGCAGCTGGCATGCCCCTATAGCTCCTAGGTGGAGGGATCACAGGGCTCTGCGTGCTGCCGCCCCCAGAGCTCCCATTGGCTGGGTTCCCAGCCAATGGGAGCTGTGGAGCTGGTGCTTGTGACGGGGGCAGTGCCCAGAGCCCCCCTGGCCTTCCCTCCCCCAGGAGCTTCAGGGACACGCTGGCTGCTTCTGGGGAGCTGCGTGGAGCTGGGTAGGGAGTCTGCCAGCCCCATCAACCCTGCCCCCCCCCAGCACCTGCAGGGGTCCCGGGCCACGCAATGCCCCCCATTGCCTTCCCCCGAGTGCCAGCGGGGGGTCCCGGGCCGCGTGCTGCCACCCGGTCTTCCCCTCCACCAGCACCAGTGAGGGTCCCGGGCCACACACCGCCGTCCGCCTCCCCCCAGCAACAGCGGGGGTCTGCGACCACCACCCCCCAGGCACCCGTGATGCCCCCAGACTGCCCCCCCCCCAGATCACCCTCAGCCTCCCAGCCCAAGTTTTTGTTAGGGGTATATAGTACAAGTCATGGACAGGTCACGGGCCATGAATTTTTGTTTACTGCCCATGTCCTGTCCATGACTTTTACTAAAAATACCCGTGACTAAAATGTAGTCTTAATGATTATCTTCAAGAACTCATGGAGGACGTGTGAGGTCCCAGAGGACTGGTGAAGGGCTAACGTAGTGCCTGTCTTTATAAGGGGGAGCGAAGAGGACCCAGGGAATTATCGACCAGTTAACCTAACTTCGATACTTAGAAAGATACTGGAACAAATTACTAAGCAATAAGTTTGTAAACATCTAGAGGATAATATGATGGTATGTAATGGCCAACATGGATTTGTCAAGAACAGTCATGCCAAACCAACCTAATTTCCTTCTTTGACAGGGTTCCTGGCCTATTGGATACAGGGAAAGCAGCAGATGTGATATATATCTTGAGTTTAGTAATGATTTTCAGACAGTACCACATGACGTTCTCATAACCAAACTAAGGAGATGTGGTCTAGATGATATTATTATAAGGTGGCTTTAAAACAGTTTGAAAAAACCATACTCAAAGAGAAGTTATCAATTGTTTGCTGTCAAATTAGGAGGGTATATCTAGCATGGTCCCTCAGTGGTCCGTCCCGGGTCCAGTACTATTCAATGGTTTCATTAATTACTTGTATAATGGAGTGGAACGTATGCCTATCAGATTTGCAAATGACACCAAGTTGGAAGGGGTTGCAAGCACTTTGGAGGACAGGATTAGAATTCAAAAGGACCTTGACAAATTGGAGAATTGGTCTGAAATCAACAAGATGAAATTCAGTGAAGACAAGTGCAAAGTACTTCACTTAGGAAGAAAAACATCAAATGCATAACTATAAATGGGAATAACTGACTAGGCAGTAGTACTTTAATGTAAAAGGATCTGGGGGTTATAGTAGATCACAAATTGAATGTGAGCCACCAATGTTCTGCATTTGCCAAAAAAAAGACCAATGTCAATCTGGGGTGTATTAACAGCAGTGTTGTATGTAAGACACAGGAAGTAATTGTCCCTCTCTACTCAGCACTGGTGAGGCCTCATCTGGAGTCCTGTGTCCAGTTCTGGTGCCATAATTTAAGAAAGATTTGGACAAATTGGAGAGAGTCCAGAGGAGAGCAACAAAAATTATTAAAGATTAGAAAAGCTAACCCATGAGTAAAGATTGAAAGAATTGGGCATGTTTAGTCTTGAGAAAAGAAGACAGAGTGGGGACCTGATGACAGCTTCCAATATGTTAATGGCTGTTATAAAGAGGACAGTGATCAATTGTTCTCCACATCCAATAAAGGTAGGACAAGAAGTAATCTGCTTAATCTGCAGTAAGAGAGATTTAGGTTAGAGATGAGGAAAAAATTTCTAACTGTAAGAGTAGTTAAGCACTAGAATAGGCTTCCAAAGGAAGTTGGGGAGTCCCTGTCACTGGAAGATTTTAAAAACAGACTAAAAAACACCTGTCAGGGATGGTCTAGACCAGTGGTGGGCAACCTGCGGCCCATGAGCCGCATGTGGCCCATCAGAGCAAGCCGCTAGCGGGATGCCAGACCATTTGTTTTCATTTGCACGGCCTCCTGCAGCTCCCAGTGGTCGTGGTTCACCGTTCCCGGCCAATGGGTGGCCATGCAAATGTAAACAAACAGTCTGGCGGCCCGCCAGTGGCTTGCCCTGATGGGCCACTTGCGGCCCACTGGCCGCAGGTTGCCCACCACTGGTCTAGCAGATATACTTGGTCCTGCCTCAGCATGGGGGGTGAACTAAATGACCTCTTGGGGTGCCTTTGAGCCCTACATTTCTGTGATGCTATAATTTCTGTATCAAATAAATTCAGTTTAAAGTAAAAATTGCCAGTGCTTCAAACTTGACCTGTGTTGTGAGAGTCAAACAGGGTTACTTTCTTCCCATTCATTAGCACAAGCAACAAAGGTGCTGATAGACAAATTATGCCCTGACTTTCACTAGTGCAACTCCGTTATCAGATTATGCCTTCAGTGATACCAATGCAATACTGTTGGCTTTCACTGGTGTAAGTGACTGGAATTTAGTAACCACTAGCCTGGGAGCTTTCCTTGTGCTCAGACACAGTACAGAAGTCAGAAAAGGCTCCCTGTGCCATCTTGTACCTCTATCTCTACCGCACGTGTTAAATATTCAAATAGTTTCTTAAAGAGACTTTAAAAAGGCAAAGATTAGATACACATATATTATAATCCCACCACCTTTTGGTGAGATCCGAGGTACTTCTGAAGTTTTAAACTGCTGAGTGAGATTATGCATTTTCCTTAAATTCTTGATTGTTTAAAAAGATAAGAAAAATGTCCATAGTCAATATTGGATCTACTTATTTTTACACAATATAAAACCAAACAAATGTTTTAATATTTTTCTTTAGCACATGTCCTTTAAAACCATTGAAGAAGAGGTAAAATAAAACAATTTGAACAGAAATCTGAATTTCTTTGTAGCAGCACAGAGGAAATGTACATGGGCCTCCAGACTTCTCCATTTAGCTCTTTTCAGTGTTGCCAACTCTTGTGATTTTATCACAAATAAGACAGTAGTGGCCCCTGATGCTGGCAGTCTTGTGATGTCATGAAAAGTTCCAGCCATCAGACAATGCTAGGGAAGTGGGGAGAGAGAGAGAGCTCTCTGTAATGTGAATCAGGTTGATCAAGGACTTGAAGCTGGATCTTCCTTATTCCTGGTGAGTGCCTTAACTACTGGTTTATAGAGTCAGTCTCTTGTTCTCTCTGTCTCTCTTATTGAAGCTGTTCCACTGTATAAATAAATAAATATTCATTGGGCCCAAGAAAGACTGACTTCTCTATGATGCAGCAGTTAGGGCACTCAACTAGGGTGTATGAGACCAGGTTCAAGTCTAACGCTACCTGATTCAAAGCAGGGACCTGAACCTCTGTCTCCAACATCCCAGGTGAGTGCCCAAAGATCTAGGCTATTAACTATTCTGGAGAGGGTTTCTCCCTATGTTTTTCACAAAAAAATTCAAAAGGTCTAGCTTTCATTCCCATGCAGCATGAAAACAAATGCTGAAACGTCAAAATTAACACATGTCTAGGCACTTTTCAAACCCATGTATTATTGAAAAGACAATAATCTGGGTTAATCTGCATTTGGCTACTTCAGTGCTATCGTCACCTGCATTATGAAAACATTGAAGAGCTTCTTTACACAATATTGTTTCATTATGTTAGCCTGTAATATGTAGATGTTCTGATGTTACTACAGATAAGCACATTAAAAAACAATTAGGAAAAAAGTGAAAGTGTCTGCACAATAACAGATGTTCAGACATTGGGTACTGCTATTAAATGATTAATTGAAATTACAGTCAGTAGCACAAATTCAGTGCTGCATTATACACCCAATGACTTAATTGGTGTTGCATGGAGTATAAGTTGGCGTGGAACTTGACCCAAGGTCTAAAGTAGGGGGGATCAAAAACACAGGCAAAAAGAGGTATATTCTATATTGACAGATACATGAAGATCCTAATATTTTTTCCTTAGATTGGTTTAACCTAGTACACTGCCACATTTTGCAACAGATACTGCATTTCTTCACCATACGTTCCTATTGCTATTGCTACAAAGTCCTGCCTTCCATGTGTACCTGTGTGTGTGATGGGGGAAAAAGGAATGGTGCATTGGATATCTGACCTGATGTTGCATTACTTACTTCAAAAGTCTCTGTTTAGTTATTTTACTTCCAGGGAGGAAGAAAAAAGTAGATGGTTCACTTCTAAGACTGGATCCACTTTGCCATTACTATTCAGCCACAGCACAGAACTACATCAGCAGCATGTTTTCAAAGACGCTTTGTTGCATTTAGCTAGCATAACCAGGCTGCAGAAAATACATGTTGACATTAAGGTAAACAACCCTTCATTCTCCCTAAGCACACCTGTCAGCAGAGGATGTTTAAAGACTCTGCCTTGGAATGCAGGGCTTGTGTATTTGGCGAGTTGTCACAAAGGTAAGTCTGCTTTCCAAAATAGTAGATTCTTCCTTGAATTTCAGCTGCAAACATTTTGCTGCTGTGAATATAATTGGCTGCAACCCTAGGTTGTTTGGATTTGAGTTACATTACAGATATTAGGTCTAATCCAAACAAGATGGGTCCTGAAACTACAGAGTCATGTATTGCACTGTTGGCATTTCTTAGCGTTGTTCATGACAGTGACGTGACGGAAGGTTTTCTGTTCAATAGTCGGAATGTAAAAAAAATTGTAGGAATGCTTTTTAAATCTTGCATAGCATTTATATGGGGGTTTTGTGAAATGGACTCAGCAAAAATAAAGGGCCAAGCAATGAAACTAAATAAAACCTGAGTCTTTGCCGCAAACATTGAAATGAAGCTAACTTTCCAACGTGTTCTGAAAGCCTCTACTAAGAGGTGTGGGAGAGACCCAGGTGCGAAATAGCTGTTTCATGTGTTGTGCAGCACAGTATATTTGACACCTTAGAAAAGGTGCACATGGAAAAGCAATTGGTACCCAGGGATATCATGAGATTCTGTCTAATTTACTTGGCATTTTTCTTTTGCATGTTTATTTAATTGCTTCATAAAAAATAAGGAAACCTGAAGAACATAATATAAGGAAATGTCATTTTTAATATGCACTTTTCTTAAACTTGGTTCTCCACATTGATCTATTTTTTATTTATTTTATTCTTTTGAAAATGTATTACATTTTGTTTGTAAAATACTGGTGACTTTAGGGACATGATTGTCCAGGTCTCCATTGTGCAGGGAAAATCAGAGAAATCATCCCAGTCTTGGCCTCAACAGAGAGTCCATTTATGGTAATAGTGGTTAGGAGCTTAGAATGAGCTTCATTTCTGCAAGTTTTAGCCATGGTGACTAGGGCACTAATGTTTCTTTACTTCGTTAACAATCAGTCATCCCATTTAAAGCCTTTTGCATTGGGCTACTGGTGACATGTTGGCTTTGCTGCCTTCTACTATCCCAGGACACAGGCAGATTCAGAAAGTTGGAGGAGGTTTGGCTCATTTTCTAATACCTTAGCCTTAAACCTCATCGTGTTTCAGGGTTGCTTCCCCTAATGCCTGGCCTGCTTGTAGGTTTCAGTTGTTGATAGTAGGACCATTCTGCTGCTAAGGACTAAAGCTCCGCTGAGTTTCTAATATTTTTCTTGGTAAAGATTATTACATGGGTCAGGTGTGAAGGCCTTTGTGGAAATAGGATTTCCTCTTTGTTTCAGGCTGTGCCCCATACAATAGCCAGCCAGTGACATCCTAGCTCTAGCCTTGAGGTTGGAAGCCATTGGGAACTTTTTGGGAATAACTTCTCTGCTTTATTTTTGGCCTTAAGATGGGTGTGAGATGAAGAAAGTGATGGTGCTCAGTACATCTGGAACCCGCTATTCTTCTTTGAGTGATTGTTCATGTCCATTCCAAGCAGGTTTGTGCGCGCCGCGTGCACGCCAGACGGAAGATTTTCCCCTAGCAGCGTCCATAGGCTCAGCCTTGGCGCCCCCTGGAGTGGCGCCTCCATGGCACCCTATATAGGGGCCCGCCGACCCTCCACCCCCTCAGTTCCTTCTTACCGCCGGTGACGGCTAGCTGGAACTTTGCTTGCTCTTGCAGCAAGCATAGCAGTGTCCCGTTTGTGTATATAGTTTCCCTTCTCATAGTTTAGAGTTAGTGTTAGTTGTAGATAGTTAATAGTTGTTGGGGGGCTTCCCCAAACATACTCATCGCCCCGCTGGGGCATGCCCAGGTCCCCAGGGTTTAAACTCTGCAAGGACTACGGGAAGTTTATGCCGAAGAGTGACCCGCACTCTTCCTGCTTAAGGTGCCTCGGGGAGAGCCACCAAAGAGACCAGTGCAGTATCTTCAGGGGATTCCATCCCAGGACTCTTAAGGACAGAGAGCAGAGACTCAAGGTGCTCCTGATGGAGGCGGCCTTACGGCCACACTCGAACCCCGAGCCTGCCGATCCGGCGCCCAGCACCTCATCCTTGGTGCGCAGCGCCCCGGCACCGCTAACAAGGCAGGAGGCCCAGTCTAAGACTAAGTCCCTGCACCGGAGGGAATCGGGACATAGAAAATCGGCCTCCGTAAGGCACCGATCACCATCTCCGGTGCCCGCGAAGAAGAAGAGGCTGGTGAGGGGCCGNGCCCCCTGGAGTGGCGCCTCCATGGCACCCTATATAGGGGCCCGCCGACCCTCCACCCCCTCAGTTCCTTCTTACCGCCGGTGACGGCTAGCTGGAACTTTGCTTGCTCTTGCAGCAAGCATAGCAGTGTCCCGTTTGTGTATATAGTTTCCCTTCTCATAGTTTAGAGTTAGTGTTAGTTGTAGATAGTTAATAGTTGTTGGGGGGCTTCCCCAAACATACTCATCGCCCCGCTGGGGCATGCCCAGGTCCCCAGGGTTTAAACTCTGCAAGGACTGCGGGAAGTTTATGCCGAAGAGTGACCCGCACTCTTCCTGCTTAAGGTGCCTCGGGGAGAGCCACCAAAGAGACCAGTGCAGTATCTTCAGGGGATTCCATCCCAGGACTCTTAAGGACAGAGAGCAGAGACTCAAGGTGCTCCTGATGGAGGCGGCCTTACGGCCACACTCGAACCCCGAGCCTGCCGATCCGGCGCCCAGCACCTCATCCTTGGTGCGCAGCGCCCCGGCACCGCTAACAAGGCAGGAGGCCCAGTCTAAGACTAAGTCCCTGCACCGGAGGGAATCGGGACATAGAAAATCGGCCTCCGTAAGGCACCGATCACCATCTCCGGTGCCCGCGAAGAAGAAGAGGCTGGTGAGGGGCCGATCACCCCACCAGGACCTTAAAAGGCCTGCATCATCCACGAGTGCGGTGGGACAAGCCGTGCCACAACCGCATCCTCCCACGGTTCCGTCGACTCCCGCCCCGGTGGGGGTGTGGTCGAGTCCGGACCGGTCGAGATCTCCGGACCTCAGCGAGGATGTGCGTCTCCCATTGATGCCGGAGGCGTTCGAGGCGGCCTCTGACTTATTAAGCTTCCCGGTGCCGGCCTCCCCACACCAGTGGAAAGAGCCGCCGAACACGGGACGACCCCCGATCCAATCAAGGGGCAAGCCGGCCATGATGTCACCCCAGTCCCCGCCCCGCACCGCTCCAGTGGCACCGGCGCAGAGAGAGCATTCCCCGGCCTCGTGGCACCACTCCCTGGCGACAGTGGGTACTGCTCCTCCCCAGTCCTCCTATTCGGAGACCTCAGACTCGGAGGTGGAATCCTACCGCTCCAGTAGATCGCCTTCACAGGCGAGCCAACAACCTTACCCGGCGCAGTGGCAGCAGCAGTGGCAACTGCCCTCCCAGTGGCCATTCTGGACTCCCTGGGCCTACCATCAGACCCTGGGACAGGTGCACGGCCCGCGCTCCAGGTCTGCGTCGGTCTCCTCGATGTCAGTGGCTCCAGCGCAAATGCCTCCACCACCGGCACCACCGTCCAACAGGAGTGTGCCACAACAAAACCTGGCACCCCCTAGTCAAACACTNTCGACTCCCGCCCCGGTGGGGGTGTGGTCGAGTCCGGACCGGTCGAGATCTCCGGACCTCAGCGAGGATGTGCGTCTCCCATTGATGCCGGAGGCGTTCGAGGCGGCCTCTGACTTATTAAGCTTCCCGGTGCCGGCCTCCCCACACCAGTGGAAAGAGCCGCCGAACACGGGACGACCCCCGATCCAATCAAGGGGCAAGCCGGCCATGATGTCACCCCAGTCCCCGCCCCGCACCGCTCCAGTGGCACCGGCGCAGAGAGAGCATTCCCCGGCCTCGTGGCACCACTCCCTGGCGACAGTGGGTACTGCTCCTCCCCAGTCCTCCTATTCGGAGACCTCAGACTCGGAGGTGGAATCCTACCACTCCAGTAGATCGCCTTCACAGGCGAGCCAACAACGTTACCCGGCGCAGTGGCAGCAGCAGTGGCAACCGCCCTCCCAGTGGCCATTCTGGACTCCCTGGGCCTACCATCAGACCCTGGGACAGGTGCACGGCCCGCGCTCCAAGTCTGCGTCGGTCTCCTCGATGTCGGTGGCTCCGGCGCAAATGCCTCCACCACCGTCCAACAGGAGTGTGCCACAACAAAACCCGGCACCCCCTAGTCAAACACCGGCACCGGCCTCATCGTTTGGTGTCGACCCTGGTACCGGCCGCGGTGCCGCGTCTTGCATCCGCACCGGCCACGCAACCGCAGTACCGTGTGCCGCAGGCCCCTCCAGAGACTGAGGGTACGGAGGAAGGCCCTTTGCAGGTGATCTCCTCCTCTTCTTCTCCGGATGAGGCGGTTGCGGGAACTTCAGCGGCACCAGCCCTAGAGGACAACCGGGTGCTTCAGCAGCTACTTAAGCGTGCCGCTCAGAGCCTGGCGATCCAAGCGGAGGAGATCGAGGTGGATGTGGATCCAGTAGTGGACATCCTGGTCCCCTCGGGCCCATCTAGGGTTGCCCTACCATTGATCAAAACGATAGCTGATACGTCCCGCACCTTGTGGTAGACGCCAGCTTCGTTGGCCCCTACGGCCAAAAAGACGGCGAGGCGCTACTTTGTACCCTCCAAGGGCCATGAGCACCTGTATGCTCGCCCTCCCCCGGACTCTCTGGTTGTGGATGCGGCCAACCAAAGGGAGCGGCAGGGGTTCCAAGGGTCTACACCAAAGAACAGGGAGGCCAAAAAGTTGGACCTCCTGTTGAGTACACCTTTTTGCCAAAGAGGTCCAACTTTTTGGCCTCCCTGTTCTTTGGTGTAGACCCTTGGAACCCCTGCCGCTCCCTTTGGTTGGCCGCATCCACAACCAGAGAGTCCGGGGGAGGGCGAGCACCAGGCTATAGTGAACCGGTATGGCCATAACACATGCTCGGCCTTGTCCAAGTTCGCTGAACTCCTTCCCCAGGAATCGCGAACAGAGTTTTCCGCTCTAGTAGAGATGGGGAAGCTAATTTCCCGGGCATCCCTCCAAGCAGCCCTGGATGCGGCGGATGCAGCCTCCCGCACACTGGCAACCGGGCTGGTTATGCGGCGGGGAGCCTGGCTTCAGTTCTCGGGCCGTCCACATGAGGTCCAACAGACCATCCAGGACCTCCCCTTCGAAGGGTCCATGCTCTTCTCCAAAAAGACGGACAAGAGGCTCCATAGCCCAAAGGACTCAAGGGCTACCCTACACTCGCTGGGCCTGCACGCCCCAGCCACCCAACGCAGGCAATTCAGGCCGCAGCCGGCCCCGCGACCATACCAGCCCCAGAACCGCACAGAGGCCTTGCGTAGGCGGAGTAGAAATGGCAGAAGGAGGCAACAGCAGCCCTCCGGCCAGTCGTCCGGCCAGCCGCGGCCCCCGTCGGGGCCTAGACCCCAAATTTGATGGTGCGGTCGAAGACGACCTACCAGTCAGGACTCTGGATCCTACCAACCCTACCTTTTCACCACGTCTGTCCCCCTTCTATCGTGCCTGGTCCCGAATCACATCGGACAGCTAGGTGCTACGCACGGTAGAGAGGGGATATTCCATCCAGTTCTCCTCCCTCCCGCCCCACCAGCCCCCCTCCCCGTCCCTCTTCAGGGACCCCTCTCACGAGCAACTTCTAATGCAGGAAGTGCAATCCCTCCTCGTTGTAGGGGCAGTGGAGGAAGTTCCTCCGGAACTCAGGAGCAGGTGCTTCTACTCCCGGTATCTCCTAATACTGAATGCGAAAGGGGCCCTCAGACCCATTCTGGACTTGCGGCGTCTGAACAAGTTTGTAACGAAGCTCAAGTTCCATATGGTCTCCCTGTCGTCCTCCATTTCCTCCATGGATCCAGGGGACTGGTACGCCGCCCTCGACTTGAAGGACGCGTATTTTCATATTGCGATAATCCCCCAACAGAGGCGTTACCTCAGATTCATCGTGGGCAACGCCCATCTCCAGTTCGCAGTTCTGCCTTTCGGCCTGTCAATGGCCCCGAGGGTCTTCACAAAGTGCATGGTAGTCGTGGCAGCCTTCCTGCGCAAGCACGGAATTCAGGTGTTCCCCTACCTGGACGATTGGCTTATCAAGGGCTGCTCCAAGACACAGGTGGAGGCTCAGGTGGTCTTTATCAGATGGACCTTCCTCGAGCTCGGCCTCCTGATGAACGAGGCCAAGTCCACCCTGTCTCCCGTCCAGGGGATAGAATTTATAGGGGCAGTTCTGGACTCGACGCAAGCCAGAGCGTACTTACCGGAATCCAGGTTCTGGTCTATGTCTGACATCATTCTCGGTCTCCAACATTTCCTGACCACCACAGCGAGGAACTGCCTCAAGGTGATGGGACATATGCCTGCGTGCACCTATGTGGTGAGCCACGCCAGGCTCAGGCTGCGCCCTCTTCAGTCCTGGTTAGTGACTGTGTACCGACCAGCCAGGGATGCGCTGGACTCTGTGGTGACGCTTCCCCAAATGGTGCTAGATTCCCACCAGTGGTGGCTCGACCAGCAGGAGGTCTGCGCGGGAGTACCCTTTGCCAGCCCCCAGCCATCCCTATCCTTGGTAACAGACGCGTTGGATTTGGGGTGGGGGGCGCATCTGGGGAATCTCAGGACCCAAGGCCTTTGGTCCCCAGAGGACCTCTCCTGGCACATCAACGTCAGGGAGCTACAGGCGGTGCGTCTCGCCTGCCTGACCTTCAAATCTCACCTGGCGGGCAGGTGTGTTGCGGTGCTCATGGACAATACCTCAGCGATGTTCTATATAAACAAACAGGGGGGTGCACGCTCCTCTCCCCTGTGCCGGGGAGCCCTCGCGTTATGGGACTTCTGCGTACAGAACGCAATTCACCTGACGGCATCCTACCTCCCGGGGGTGCAGAACGGACTAGCGGATGCCCTCCGCCGCTCATTCCATGGTCACGAGTGGTCCCTTCGCCGAGACGTAGCACGCTCAATCTTCCGTCTCTGGGGCTACCCCCAGATAGACCTGTTTGCCTCGAGGGACAACAGGAAGTGTCGACAGTTCTGCTCCCTCATGGAGCGCAGGCCGGAGTCTCTAACGGATTCCTTCCTCCTCTCGTGGGAAGCCGGCCTGCTTTACGTCTTCCCCCCGATTCCCATGGTCCACAAGGTACTCCTCAAGGTCCGCAGGGATCACGCTCGTGTCATACTGATAGCGCCGGCGTGGCCGCACCAGCATTGGTACTCCTCAAGGTCCGCAGGGATCACGCTCGCGTCATACTGATAGCGCCGGCGTGGCCGCACCAGCATTGGTACACATCGCTGCTGCACATGTTGATACAGGCGCCCCTCACGTTGCCCCTGCTCCCAGACCTGATCATACAGGATCGGGGCCACCTCCGCCACCCGAACCTGGAGTCTCTCCACTTCACAGCCTGGATGCTCCATGGCTAAGCCCGGTGGAAATGCAANCATTCCATGGTCACGAGTGGTCCCTTCGCCGAGACGTAGCACGCTCAATCTTCCGTCTCTGGGGCTACCCCCAGATAGACCTGTTTGCCTCGAGGGACAACAGGAAGTGTCGACAGTTCTGCTCCCTCATGGAGCGCAGTCCGGAGTCTCTAACGGATTCCTTCCTCCTCTCGTGGGAAGCCGGCCTGCTTTACGCCTTCCCCCCGATTCCCATGGTCCACAAGGTACTCCTCAAGGTCCGCAGGGATCACGCTCGTGTCATACTGATAGCGCCGGCGTGGCCGCACCAGCATTGGTACTCCTCAAGGTCCGCAGGGATCACGCTCGCGTCATACTGATAGCGCCGGCGTGGCCGCACCAGCATTGGTACACATCGCTGCTGCACATGTTGATACAGGCGCCCCTCACGTTGCCCCTGCTCCCAGACCTGATCATACAGGATCGGGGCCACCTCCGCCACCCGAACCTGGAGTCTCTCCACCTCACAGCCTGGATGCTCCATGGCTAAGCCCGGTGGAAATGCAATGCTCACAGCAGGTCAGGCAAGTCCTCCTCGGTAGCAGAAAACCCTCCACCAGGGCCACATACATGGCCAAGTGGAAACGCTTCTCCATCTGGGCCGAACAGCAGGGACAGGCTCCATTGCTCGCCCCGATCCCTCTCATCCTGGATTACCTGCTTCATTTGAGACACCGAGGACTTTCCCTCTCTTTGGTTCGGGTCCACTTGGCGGCCATCTCTGCGTTCCACCCAGGAGCTGAAGGTGGCTCAGTCTTCACGAACCCATTGGTTTGTCGCTTCCTCAAGGGCCTGGATAGACTGTTCCCGCATACTCGACAACCAGCCCCGGCTTGGGACCTCAATTTGGTCCTCTCCGCCCTCACAGGGCCCCCCTTGGAGCCCCTGGCTACGTGCTCTCTGCTCTCTCTCTCTCTCATATAAGGTCGCATTCCTAGTGGCTATCACCTCGGCCAGGAGGGTGTCGGAACTCAGAGCACTGACGTCCGAGCCTCCATACACTGTCTTCCACAAAGACAAAGTCCAACTCAGGCCGCACCCGGCGTTCCTTCCTAAGGTGGTCTCCCAATTCCACATGGGTCAGGACATTTTTCTCCCCGTTTTCTATCCTAAGCCACACTCATCCAATGTGGAGCGTAGGCTTCATTCCCTGGACGTTCGCAGGGCACTGGCATTCTATATTGAACGAACCAAGTTGTTCAGGAAGTCAACCCAACTCTTTGTAGCTGTGGCAGACAGGACGAAGGGGCTCCCTGTCTCTTCACAGCATATCTCCGCATGGATCACACCTTGCATCCGCGAATGCTACAGTCAGGCCAAGGTGCCTGCCCCGCCAATTACGACCCACTCCACAAGGGCACAGGCCTCTTCCGCGGCGTTCCTGGCTCAGGTCCCGACACAGGAAATATGCAGAGCTGCCACGTGGTCCTCAATCCACACATTCACGTCGCACTATGCCATCACGCACCAGGCCAGAGACAATGCAGCCTTTGGCCGTGCAGTGCTCCAATCCGCAGTGAACTCCGACCCCACCGCCTAAACTCAGGCTTGTGAGTCACCTGCTTGGAATGGACATGAACAATCACTCGAAGAAGGAAAAACGGTTACTCACCTTTTTGTAACTGTTGTTCTTCGAGATGTGTTGTTCATGTCCATTCCAATACCCACCCTCCTGCCCCTCTGTCGGAGTGCCGGCAAGAAGGAACTGAGGGGGTGGAGGGTCGGCGGGCCCCTATATAGGGCGCCATGGAGGCGCCACTCCAGGGGGCACCAAGGCCGACCCTACGGACGCTGCTAGGGGAAAATCTTCCGGCTGGCGTGCATGCGGCGCGCACACACCTGCTTGGAATGGACATGAACAACACATCTCAAAGAACAACAGTTACCAAAAGGTGAGTAACCGTTTTGTATAGGTGACTGACATCTGATGATGCTAAATGTGCTAACTTTTCATTTTCATTCTCTCGTAAAAAATCTAAACTGAGTTTATAATACTGCGTGTGTTCATCACAACAAATTCTCATTTCATACAAAGTACCATAAGTGATAAAAATAGTGGACCTGTGTCTTGCATCAGTGTTTTACACTGATATAATGCCATGGGCTCATGTGGAATTCCTTCTTGTTTACCAGTGTGATCCGAATCAAGCAAACAAACCTGTAGAAGCCTCTTGTTTAAAATCATGTCGCTTATTTCCTGTTGTTACATGCATTAACAAACAGATGGTATTACAAGCTTGAGAGGAAGGTTGGTCTTGTGGCTAAAGCACTGTGCCTGGACTCTGCTGCAGATTTCCTGTGTGACTTGGACATCTCTGTGCCTTCGTTCCCTTTCTGTAAATGGTAATAGTACTTCCTTTCTCCTCCCCTTTGTTTGTCTTGTCAAGCTGTCTGTCATGTCTTCTTAAATTATACACGCTTCGTGGTAGAGACTGTCTGTCTCCACTATGTGCAGTCACAGCACCTTGCACAGCGTGGCCCTCATCTTGGTTGGGATCCCTAGGTGCTAATGTAATACAGATAATTTATAATAATGCAAAGGAAAGCTGATTAACAGTGTAGGAAAGGAGCTTTAGACTCTCACTATGACAGATGGAACCTGTAGGATTCAGACTCCCCTAAGCCTATAATCAGTGGCAGTGTGTGTAATAATTATGGGCAATAATTGATACTAGGTGCCGTTTGGAACAGTAAATCAATGATGTTTAGGTGGGAAATGGTTTTATGACCATTGCTATTAAAGAAGCATTCTTTTACTTAATACAAAATGGTTTAGTTCAGGAGAAAATATTCTACTAAGGGTAATTTTTCATTAAGCAAAGAGAATGTAAAGTATACTGAGCTATATTGTATATTTTGGCCAGTCATTGAAAATATTAGATTTTTGATTCTTTTGAGTGGGTAGCAGATTTAGGCAGAGGAAAATGTTTAGAAAGTTAATAGGTCTGGTTTATTTGAGTAGTAATTAATTGGCTATGGCTTTATGTGCAATCTCTTGTCGGACTAGAGAAACTACAAAAGGAACGCTCTCTGTGCCAGCTTGACAAAGATCCTTTTTTAAAGCATGATGTTAAGAGAGGATATTTTTATCAGTCTTGCAATGTTGTCATGACACTTTTCTAGCCACATACAAAATCTTTTTGCCTACATTTATTATGATGCTTGATGAAAATTACTTCCCTTTATGCTTCAGCCTACTCCATTGTAAAATGGGCCTAATAATGGTTACCTATTTCACAGGGGTTTTGAGGCTAAATTGATTAATATTGATGAAGCACTTTAACTTCTTTGGATGGAAGATGCTAAAGTTATCCGCTTAATTATTGTCAATAGTATTACCAATAAGATCTTGGATTTGAGCTATGACTTCAAGGTTACAAAATGCTAATCATCTCTGTCAGCCATTGGTTTAGATTTCATTTGCTATTAATTTACAATGGTAAACTCGGTAGAATTTGTTAATTTCTTACCTTGAATAATAGCACTCATAGATCATGCTTTATTTGTTCAAACACTTTTATCTATGTAAAATAGGCATTTTTAATATGCTTTGGTAACTAATGAATACCCTGGTTCATTACAGCCCCAGTTCAGCAAAGCCTTTGAACATCTACTTTATTTTAAGCATATGCTCCAGCCTCTTTAGGCCAAGTAAAAGGGACAAGGCATAAAAGGGCCCTAAAAGCACCATCTCAGCCATTGGAGGATTCCTCAGTTCCAGGAACTGAGGAAGACAGCCAGAAAAGACTGCCCTCTGATGATCCCCTCGCAAGTCCTGGCAGAGGGGGTGTACCAAAGCAAGGCTGGAGGTTGGAAAAGTATTATGGAGGCAGGGCCACAGCATTGTCACTCACAGGGCAGCTCAGGGAGACTGCTGTAACTTAGACAGGCCCTCATGGCTGTCTGAGTCATACTAGGGGCAGGGGCGGATTAAAAAATTTGCAGCCTCTAGGCCCTGAAAAAATTGCCGCCGCCCCCCTCCCCCCCCCCGCCAGCTCACCTCCGGCAAGCCTGGGAGGGATGGGGGAGAAGGGGACTTGTGGCACGCTCAGGGATGGCAGCGGTGGAGCGGAGGTGAGCTGGGGTGGGGAGCGATTCCCTGCCCCCCCCCCCGGGTTACTCCCCGCGCCCGCCGGCCCCAGCTCACCTCCGCTCTGCCGCCTCCTCTGAGCGCGCCGCTAGTCGCGTCTTCTCCCTCCCTCCCAGCGCTTTCGCGCAGCAAGCCTGGGAGGGAGGTGGAAGGAGGGAAGTGTGGCGCGCCCAGGGGAGGAGGTGGGCTGGGAATTTGGGGAAGGGGCGGAGTTGGGGGGGGTTGGGGGGGGAAGCAAGCAAATTTGCCGGCCTAGGCCTTGTTGGCCTAGGCGATAATATGCCACTGACTAGGGGCCACTCTAGGCCTTCACCAATCCAGAATCAGGAGGATGAAAAGGTGGCTTAAAGCCACCTTAGTGCCCTGCCCCAGTCCTTCCCTGGGCTACCAGTTCTGTTCTGCTACTCTTATCAGCACACACTCTCACCCTTGCTATTTTTAAATGTATATAACAAGAGAGGAAACACTGCAGACAATTTCTATCCTAGCACGTAATAATGTGCTGTGCCTTAATAAATGAGACTGTTTCTTTAAGACTGCACAGTGCAAGTTCTCGGTGTTCTATTTGCACCTATCTTTTGTTTGATCATGTCTGTTTCTATAAAGGCACTTACATTGATGACATACTATGTTCCTTGCAGCATACTTTGTCTATGGCCTCCTTCATGCAGCAATATCTCACTGGGCTAATGAGAGGTTGTTGTTTTTTTGTGGAAGACCATGGCAACATAGCTGTTTAATTACAGAAGAACAGTTTCATTTCATTGTGTTAGGGAAATTTCTGAAAAAATGGAAATGCTGTCAAAAATGTCTGATTGTGGGGACCTTAACAACTAAGGGTATCATTTACTAAACAACCTGTAGGCCATAAATAGGTATGTAATATATTTCCCTACCATAAAAGAATTTCAAATTAATTCAAAATTGCTGGAGGAAGTCATTCATTATTTGCACTGTAACAATTTTCTAAGTAGTTTTTCTCCTAGGGACAAATCCAGCCATTCCTTCTATGGCCATTGTGGTTGCACTGAGTCGCGGGAGTGTCCGGATTTGGGTCCCATGCAGAGTTGTGTTTTCCAGCTCCATGGTGGGTTCATTCTACCCCAGATAATGAGTTAAAGTTGGGGCAAAGTGGGGGCAGGGTTGGTGGATCTGCAACTATTCAGATCCTACTGCCATTCTGTGACCTACTGAGGGGAAGATTCTATTTTTCCCACTCTCCATAACTCTGATACCAAACCCAGCTCATATAAAGAATAAGGCTTTGCCCTTTGATAAATAAGTGGGACAAAATCAAATCTTTAGCCATAGCCAATAGCATCTTTTTTAGAGTCGAGTGAGTCAGTGGTATGATGGCAATATGACAGCTGTAAGCTTGTGAGAATATCCTGTAGCTGCAAGTCCAGTAGAATTGTATGTAGAACCTGCTCTAAGGGTTAAAGCCTAGATGGCAATAATATAATGTGGGATGACTCATTCTTCATATGTGATCAGATGTAAGCATCCCTGGCAGATAATCAGGTCTCGCATTGTACAGATTACAAAAACAATCCATTTTTGTTAATATCCCTGCATTACAGTGCACACGCAGACATGTGTTTCAGCCTTGTAGGACAGATTTATTTGCATTTTTAATTCAGAGGAATCCCATTGTCTTTATCCCTAAGACTCAGATGCTAAAACACGGGAGAGAATCTTGTTAGACCTGTAATTTTAACAGGCATTATTTTTACTGTTCTTTAAAAGGGGGTTGAATTGAATGGAAGAAATTTTGTTGAGGAAGCCCATCCATGCAGCTAAAATAAAATGGGAATGATCCTATATTTTGTCACCAAATATTTTTCAGGCTAGACCTTGGCAGGAGAATAACTTTGTTATGTGAGAGTAGCTTATTAAATGTAAATATCTTCAGCCTTCTCTGTCTAGGCAAGAACAACATATCGGAAAGCAGTTAATGAACAGAGATAAAACTTAATTAGACAAAAGGAGACAAGAATGACATTAGGAATGGCATTGGAATGTCAATATGTTCTGGCACTTGTTAGTGGTTAGTAGGAAGCCAGTATATTTCAGAGCCTAGTAAACCCGGACATGAGGGGAGCTGCAAGCTGTTGGTTCAAACTAGTTCGAATATTAAGGCCTGCAGAGAATTGAGTGGTCATATTAAAGCTTCTATTGGTTATTGGAGGAAGGTGTGTTAGATTCATATTCTTCAGAAGCCATTCACTGTAATCATAGAATCATAGAAATGTACGGCTTGAAGAGATCTCAAAAGGTCATCTTATCCACCTCCTGTGCTGAGGCAGGGCTAAGTATATCTACTAGATAGGGTGATCAGACATCCCGATTTTATAGGGACAGTTCTGATATTTGGGGCTTTGTCTTATATAGGCACCTATTGCCCCCCCATCCTCGTCCCGATTTTTCACACTTACTCTCTGGTTACCCTACTAGACCATCCCTGACAGGTATTTGTCTAACCTGTTCATAAAAACCACCAATGACAGAGATTCCACAATCTCCATTGGAAGCATATTCCAGGTCTTAACTACCCTTAAGTTAGAAAGCTTTTCCTAATATTTAATCCAAAATCTCCCTTCCTGCAGATTAAACCAACTACTTCTTTTCCTACTTTCAGTTGACATGGAGAACAGTTGATCACTGTTTTCTTTATAACAGCCCTTAACATATTTGAAAACTTATCATGTGCCCCCTCAGTCGTCTCTTCTCAAGACTAAACATGCCCAGTTTTTTAACCTTTCCTCATAGGTCAGGTTTTCTAAAACTTTCAGCATTTTTGTTGCTCTCCTCTGGACTCTCGGCAAGTTCTCCACATCTTTCTTAAAGTGTGTAGCCCAGAACTGGACACAGGACTCCAGCTGAGGCCTCACTAGAGCCAAATAGAGTGGGACACTTACCTCCCACCACTCCACCCTGTCCTACATACAATAATCTTGTTAAGTATCCCAGAATGATATTTGCGTTGTTTGCAGCAGCATCATACTGTTGACTCTTATTCAATTTGTGAACCACTATAACCCCGAGATACTTTTCTGCAGTACTATCACCTAGCCAGTTATTCCCTAATCTTTATTTGTGCATTTAATCTTTTTCTTCCTAAGTGTAATACTTTGTCTTTATTGAATTTTATGTTGTTGATTTCAGACCAATTCTTCAATTTGTCAAGATCCTTTAGAATTCTAATCCTGTCCTCCAAAGTGCTCTAGCAACCTCGCCCTCCAAAGTGCTCTAGCAACCTTGCCCAGCTTGGTGTCATCTACAAATTTTATAAGCATCCAAGTCATTAATGAAAATATTGAATACCTGTAGTACTAAACCCAAGACAGACACCTGCGGGACCCCACTAGATATATCCCCCCATTCTGACGGTGTACCATTGATTACTACTGTTTGAGTATGGTCTTTAAACCAGTTTTGTACCTACCTTATAGGAATTTCATCTTAACCACATTTCCCTAGTTTGCTTATGGGAATGTCATACGGGGCTGTGTCAAAGTCAATATACATCACATTTACTGCTTTCCCCTTATCCACTAGGCCGGTAACCCTGTTACAAGGGTTGAATTTGATGGCATGAGAGTTCCCATCAGATTTAGATGTTGTCCCCCGACCACCAAATGAATTTTTTTTTTTTAAATATCAAGAGTAATCTCGTCCATTCTTGGCATGTGTGAATAATTGTAATTTACAGATCATAGCTAGATGTCTAATAGTACAATTGCAGGGAACTTCTCAGGTTCTAAATAAAGCTGTCCTTTCTGATAGCAACTGGTTATTGAAAAATACGGGGGCGTTTTTCTGCAGGCAATCAGTCTTTTATTTTTCTTAGTTTTATCAATGTTTTCCTTGAGGACACTTTTATATTAAGTGCTATGGATCAGAAGAATAGATAACTATATAGCGTGTCTCAGTAAAAGAGAATAAAGTTGAAAATACAACCATGAGCTGCATAATAGGATAGTGTTTTTTAAACTGTGGTACATGTGATTTGTATTTTCTGGACTCAGATCCATCCTTATGATGCAAAGTTTGGAAAATTCGTATGTGACTTTTCCAAATATATTTATGTAAAGTGTGACTCTTCTCTGAAAAATGGTCCTCTCAAAAAGGCAATGTGAGGTTCCATTATTTATCGTTCCTTGCTGACCTCCAGTTTACAAGAGGGCTTTTTGAAATGTTAGACCTGCAAACTCTACCTGGGTTCTGGAAGTCAAGTTGGGTTCTTTTCTTCTTGTGCTCAGGGCCGGCGCAACCCATTAGGCGACCTAGGCGTTCGCCTAGGGCGCTCCTATTTGGGGGGCGCCGGCGCCCCGGCAGTCTGTTGAATTTTGGGGGCGGGACCTTCCGCCACCGCTGTCGGGGGCGGCATTTCAGGGGCGGGACCTTCCGCCGCCTAGGGCGCCGGAAAAGCTGGTGGCGCTCCTGCTTGTGCTTCATCATTTTCTTCAGATTTATGCCTTTAATCACACCAGGGCAAATCCATTGAGTCAGATTCTCCATTCCTTCTTTCCTACACTGAGGCCAGAGAAGAAGAGGGGCAAAGGTATCTTTACGCCATTTTTTTCCTCTGGCTCTGGCCCCCTGTGCCAACTTGTAATAGCTCATTATCAGCTGTTATCCTGGCATAGAACAGCCAGAGTGCCAAATACTCTAGCTACATACCCTCCTTTCCCCAGCCTACCCCAAAATAGCCCTTTCACCAGGGACCAGACATAGAGCTATTTAGGTGGGTATACACTGAGTATTCTGTAGGTGCTATGTACATTCCCATTGAGCTAATGGAGTGATTTTCACCAGTTATAAAGTGTTCCTTGCCAAGGTTAAAAGTCATAACTATGATGGAACCTCATGATCTGTTTGGTCCCCTTTGTGATCACATTGGTATTCACATGCATTTCCATGGTACTATTGTAGAGGAAGAGCACAGCCACTTTTGTGCCTTTGAGCTTGTACCCAGGTAGTCTTGAAGTAACTTGGTAGCAGAAATCCCATTGACTTTCAATGGAATGTGTGTACTAAAGGCTTGTCTACACTTACATTGCTGCAGTGGCTATAGTGCTTAGTGAAGACACTGCCTACGCTGACGGGAGAAGCCGTCCCTTTGACATAGCGTTGTCTACACCGGGAGGTCGGTCACTTTAACTGTGTTGCTCAGGGGTGTGGAAAATCCACAGTTATACTGACCTAAGTTTGGTATAGGCAAAGTCTTTTAGACAGGGCAAAATCTCTTAAACAGGCCCTTTCGAAAATCCCAGTCCCCTCTCTGTCTTTCATTAGAGCCCAATTCATTTTAGATTGGACCAAAGGAATACTTAAAGGCAGTTCTCACAATAGAAAGATAGAAAATAAAAGTTTAGTTTAAAATGTATATGTCTTCATATGGGGTTTAAGACAAAATCCTGAGAGTGGGCTATAGAACATAAATTATACAAGATGGTAGAGGAAATCAGATTATTATCAAAGAGTTGTTCTTGGCATTGCCTTTCAGTGTTGTTTCTTCCTACAAGAAGACTGTATAGTCAGCGTTAACTCCTAGACCAATTGTAGATGCTTGAGTCTTTGATGTGGAGGAGTGAGAAGAAATAATTTATTTTGGAATAAGGTTGCTTTTGAAGTCTTACAATCTACAGCCATATGTCAGGCCATTAACATTTGGTCAAAATACATTTTAAGTGTCCGATTAAACATCCTCCTCTTTTGTAGCTCGAAATAAACCTACTTATGAACATTTGTTATAAAAATGAATTGACATTTGATGAACGATACAGTATTTTGTTTCTCCTATCTGCATTAATGTCATTGTGTGTTACCAAGGAAGCTTGTCAAAAGGCTTTTCTTTACATAGACCACAGGGAACTTCCACCCTTGAAATAAAGCAAACACAATCTTTACATATTTTCTAATTAACCCTCCTTTTATCTTCCTAATAAGTGCATCAGCACCTTTCTAGTAGCAGAACTTAATTAGCACCTCACTCGGTTTTACCCAGATGGTTTAGTCTTGTATATAATAGCACACTCCTGAATGACAGATTAATAGTGAATACCACATCAGAAATTATCTATAACAGTGTTTTTCAATCTTTTTTCAGTTGCGCATCCATAAAAAATTACGACTGGAAGTGTGGATCCCTTTGGAAATCTTAGACATAGTCTGTGGACTCCGAGCGGTCTGCAGACCACAGGTTGAAAACCACTCATCTATAAAACTGCATCAGATAAAATTAATATTGCACAAATTGGTCACATTTATTACACTAACCAAAAGCCATTAAAATAGCAAGAAAGATAATACAAATTCAGAAATGATGTTTATTATATTTAATCTTTTTATTACTGACCTTGGCACAAAAAGTGGGCATGTGCTAATAAAGTTTGCGGATGACACAAAGCTGGGAGGTATTGCTAATACAGAGAAGGACCGGGATATCATACAGGAAGATCTGGATGACCTTGTAAACTGGAGTAATAGTAATAGGATGAAATTTAATAGTGAAAAGTTCAAGGTGATGCATTTAGGGATTAATAACAAGAATTTTGATTATAAATTGGGGACACATCAGTTGGAAGTAACAGAGGAGGAGAAGGACCTCGGAGTATTGGTTGATCACAGGATGACTATGAGCCACCAATGTGATATGGCCGTTAAAAAAGCTAATGCGGTCTTGGGATGCATCAGGCGTGGTATTTCCAGTAAAGATGAGGTGTTAGTACCGTTATACAAGGCACTGGTGAGACCTCATCTGGAATATTGTGTGCAGTTCTGGTCTCCCATGTTTAAGAAGGATGAATTCAAACTGGAACAGGTACAGAGAAGGGCTACTAGGATGATCCGAGGAATGGAAAACCTGTCTTATGAAAGGAGACTCAAAGAGCTTGGCTTGTTTAGCCTAACCAAAAGAAGGCTGAGGGGAGATATGATTGCTCTTTATAAATATATCAGAGGGATAAATATCAGGGAGGGAGAGGAATTATTTAAGCTTAGTACCAATGTGGACACAAGAACAAATGGATATAAACTGGACATTAGGAAGTTTAGACTTGAAATTAGACGAAGGTTTCTAACCATTAGAGGAGTGAAGTTCTGGAACAGCCTTCCAAGGGGAGTAGTGGGGGCAAAAGACATATCTGGCTTCAAGACTAAGCTTGATAAGTTTATGGAGGGGATGGTATGATGGGATAGCCTAATTTTGGCAATTAATTGATCTTTGATTATTAGCAGGTAAATATGCCCAATGGTCTGTGATGGGATGTTAGATGGGGTGGGATCTGAGTTACTACAGAGAATTCTTTCCTGGGTGCTGGCTGGTGAGTCTTGCCCACATGCTCAGGGTTTAACTGATCGCCATATTTGGGGTCGGGAAGGAATTTTCCTCCAGGGTAGATTGGCAGAGGCCCTGGAGGTTTTTCGCCTTCCTCTGCAGCGTGGGGCACGGGTCACTTGCTGGAGGATTCTCTGCACCTTGAGGTCTTTAAACCACGATTTGAGGACTTCAAAAACTCAGACATAGGTTAGGGGTTTGTTACAGGAGTGGGTGGGTGAGATTCTGTGGCCTGCGTTGTGCAGGAGGTCAGACTACATGATCATAATGGTCCCTTCTGACCTTAAAGTCTACGAGTCTTTGAGTAAAAGAAGTTTGAATAGCTATCCCAGCATCACTTTAAAAAGGCAGGAGGATCATAAACAGGGACCACTAGTGATAACACCAAGAAAATTCTGACAATTTAAGGGGAAAAACTCTCAATTTATTTTCTTGATGATTAACTTCTTCAGTACCCGGAAAGATAATGGAGCAAATAATTAAGCAATTAATTTACAAACACCTAGAAGATAAGATAAGTAACAGCATGGATTTGTTAAGAACAAATCATGTCAAACCAACCTAATAGCTTTCTTTGACAGGGTAATAAGCCTTGTGGATGGGGGGAAGTGGTAAATGTAGTATATCTTGACTTTAGTTAGGCTTTTAATATTGTCTTGCATGACCTTCTCATAAACAAACTAGGAAAATACAACCAAAATGGAGCTACTATAAGGTGAGTGGAAAACTGGTTGCAAAACTGTTCCCAGAGAGTAGTTATCAGTGGTTCAGTGTCAAGCTAGAAGGGCATATCAATTGGGGTCCCACAAGGATCAGTTCTGGTTCTGTTCAATATCTTCATCAATGATTTAGATAATGGCATAGAGAGTACACTTATAAAGTTTGCGGACGATACCAAGCTGGGAGGGGTTGCTTTGGAGGATAAGACTAAAATTCAAAATGATCCGGACAAATTGGAGAAATGGTCTGAAATAATTAGGATGAAATTCAATAAGGACAAAGGCAAAGTACTGCACTTAGGAAGGAACAATCAGTTGCACACATACAAAATGGGAAATGACTAGGAAGGAGTATTGCAGAAAGGGATCCTGGGGGTCATAGTGGATCACAAGCTAAATATGAGTCAACATTGTAACACTGTTGCAAAAAAAGCAAACATCATTCTGGGATGTATTAGCAGGAGTGTTGTAAGCAAGACACGAGACAGTAATTCTTCTGCTCTACTCAGCACTGATTAGGTCTCAACTGGAGTATTGTGTCCAGTTCTGGGTGCCACATTTCAGGAAAAATGTGGACAAATTGGAGAAAGTGCAGAGAAGAACAACAAAAATGATTAAAGGTCTAGAAAACTGAAAAAATTGGGTTTGTTTAGTCTGGAGAAGAGAAGACTGAGGAGGGACATAACAGTTTTCAAGTACATAAATTATTGTTACAAGGAGGAGGGAGAAAAAATGTTCTCTCTAACCTCTGAGGATAGGACAAAAAGCAACGGGCTTAAATTGCAGCAAGGGCAGTTTAGGTTGGATATTAGGAAAAACTTTCTAATTGTCAGGGTAGTTAAGCACTGGAATAAATTGCCTACGGAGGTTGTGGAACCTCCATCATTGGAGATTTTTAAGAGCAGGTTAGACAAACACCTGTCAGGAATGGTCTAGATACCTAAATAGTGAGATTAAACTATGAATAACCTTCTGATGGAAAGCACTAAATTAATTGTTGCTTTCAACACGATTTGTAGATGAGTTTGAGGAAGTTTATTTCATGTGCTTGATACTTTCCCTTGAAATATTAACTAGTCATACCCACATATACAGCTATATGGGACGTTTCTGTTTGTCTGCCTATGCCAATTCAAGTGATATATGGTGTTTATGAAACTATCTAATGTGATGAGGTCGTAATATACCACTTATAGAAAGTGAAGGTAGGTACTGGAGATTTTATAATGTGCACTTCTCATTTCTTTTTCCTCAGTTTCTTCCTATTTTATTCCATTTTCCAGAATTGCTCCCCAGAGCATTTCAATTTGTTTCTGAGAGTGAAATGACTTTTGTATTGAGATAAATAAGAATGTAGCCAGTTGACTCTCCAAGAATGTTCTTTGAGTTATTTTCTTGCTATGCTGTTTGCAACTCAAGCAAAATCAGCATGAGACTAAAAGCAAGAAAAAAATGTCTTTAAAGAATATGATTCCAGTCTATGTGTATTGGAACTGAATTGTTTTGTTCTTTCAGTATCCTACTTACCCTGCACAAAGGTCCAGAGCCTTAACCTCTTGCTTTGTATCACTCTAGCAGCATAAAACAGATTTAACTGTCTGGTTGGGGTTTTCTTTAGCATTGGGGAATCCCCAAGTGGACTAGAGCCAGCAAAACCAAGTGTATGTCACTCCCTCTCCTCATCCCAGCTCCCATACAGGATGCATGTTGGGGGAAGGCAGCAAAGCCACAGCACTGTTGCAATCCTTGGTTTGTGTAATATCCTTATTGGGATCATTACTATCTGGAGCAATTTAGAGCTCCTGGCCTGCCTCCTGGAGTGTGGGGCAGAGGCAGGGAGTAAAGGTCTAAAGTCACCTTTGTTTTCCCTCACCTCAGTTGTACCAAGATCACTGATTTATACAGAAAGTGATCATCTGTACTGAGCAACAGAAGGTTCAGAACATTGCAACTGCAATCTTTCATTTGGTATATCTGTGTGTTAAGGTATGGGGAAAATTCCGCTTGTTGGACTGGCAGGATGTTACTACCCATATGTATAGTATTCCTAATAATGGATGTACGTCTCTAAAGATATTCTATATTGGGACAAATGCTGTGCTGGATTATACGCAGATCTGACAGCACTCACATCCAAGCCACTTGGAATAAAATTTGAACAATTTAAAATATAAAATAGTTTTAATACAAACAATCAGGACTATTTCTGCACTGACTTTAACTGACTGACTTACCTGACTGGTGCAACTCCAGTAGTTAACAGAGTCTAATAGTTAATAAGATTTAAATCAATACCGAATTTAGTTTGGTGAGTCTTCTTTACCATAGGACATTTTATATCTCATAAAATTAAACCAAAATATCTTTGGTAGAAACATTGCTTTTTAGACTGAAAATTTCTTGAAAGATCACAACAATAAATAGCATTATATTGAATTTGGGAAGATGTCTAGAAGGGGACTAAGCAGCCTGCTAATGAAATTAGCAGATTATACTACTAAGGAAAGTGACCGTAAAAAACATGGATTGAAGCAAATGGAGCTAAAGAGGTTCTTAACAAAATATTCAAAATTCATTTTGGACAAATGCAAGCAAATACATCTAAAGAAAAAATCTTCCAAGGCACACGTGCTCAATAAGAGCAAGAAACCTGGAAAGCCGCTTTGCACTGAAAGATCTTGGGCATTAATGCACAACAAATCTGTTATGAGATTGTAATTCAGTATGGCAAACAAAAAAGGTTAGTTTAACTTGGGTGAGGCATATAAAGATGCATCAATCATTGAGCAGGGAGGTAATAGATGCTTTCTGAATAACTCCAATGAAACCACATTTGGAGTGTTGGGTTTGACTCTGAGTACTTTGGTGATGATAAATTAGGAGTTCAGAAACAACCAGCAAAATAATCAAAGGGCAAGAATGACTGCAGTGGGGGATAGATTAAGAGATTAATCTTTTTGTTTTGTCTAAATTATAACTAAAGAGGGAACATATAAGCCAACAACAAGGAAGTAAATGCAGTAAACACCAAAGAGGAAGAGAAATTAACTAGGACTGGCTGAAAATGTTCTGTTGGAGCTGTTTTTTCAAAGTGTCTGCTTTCTGTGGAAAATTTTGACTTTTGATTGAATCCCCGTGTCACGCTGTCTGGAGTAGCTCACAACTGTGAGTGCCTACCTAGGGCAGACTGTCAGAAAACATGGTAGACATCCCAAACTGGTGTTGTGTTCTATAATTAGATTTCACCAAGCCAGTAACAAATGTGAACTCCTGGATCACTGTACCAGTCTTACCATGGAGTCACAGACAGTCCCCTCGAACTCTCCAGTCTGTCTTGCCACCGAGACAAACTGAACTTTGTGATAAAAGGTTACTTAAACCTAAAATCACAACACCACATCAGGTTTCTCTGAGTCCCAAGAGACCGGGCACTTACCCCAGATCAATTGGTACTCCAGATCTTACACTAAAGACAACACTGGCAGCCAATTCTTTAGTAAACTAACTAAAGATTTATTAGCTAAGAAAAAAGAATGAGAATTACTGAGAGGTTAAAGCAGGTAAAATATATGTACAGGTGAATCAGTTTGTAACTCCAAATGGTGGCAGAGATGTAATAAACTGCCAGTTTCCCAAAATCTTTCAGGATATCCATATTATCTCTGGGGATCTCTGCTTTGTGTCTGGCATACTTCCCTGTAAGTGTCCAAACAGTCAGAGATAAAGGCTCTTTCTTTGAATCCATATTTATAGTATCTTTCACACAGAAAGCAAGCGGACAGGGTCTCTACCAACGTGGGCTTTCCCTTTGATAGTGTTGAGTGAGGAAAATGCACTTTGAGTCTCTGATCTCAGGTCATCACCGCAATGGCCATTTGCTTTCAATTAGCACCTTTTCTGAGAAAGTCCTTCATTAGCATTCCCTAAGGCTTTTGTCAAGGCTAAATCCCCTCTCTGGCACTTCGAGTGCAGAAGGTAGGGGCTTGCAAGGATTCTAAAAATTAATACTTGCCACTCCAGACTTGTATTAAACTCCCAAGGTTACAGCTTTTCTCTGACCTTGGCTTGCTAAACGCTGCCGACACCCAATGCAAAAAAACCCACCTTGGACCCAAGAAGGAACACTTGGAAATTCCTCCCCATGTGGTATCCTCAAGCCCTTTTGCCGCCCCCCGGGGAAGAACTAAGAAAGAAAACAAAGGAAATTATCTGTGCTACCAGCTAATCAAACAACATGCACAAACCTCTTAGGACACCAAAAATCCAATCCTGTTATTAAAAAAGGTAACTTCTATTAAAAACAAAAAGGAAAAAAATACATCTGGAACTTAAGCTTTTGCTAGACTTTAAAAGAGCAATTCCAAAACTCAGGCACCCAACCTAGCTTTCTTGGGGGTTCAGCTTAAAGGTTACAAGCAAACAAAAGCATCAGGGGTTAGCACAGAGGAGATCCACAAGCCAAAATAAGAAATAAACCTGATTGTGTCTGTCTAAACATTCCCTATCCAATAATTTCTTCTAGGTATGGAAGATACTTTTTTATACCTGGTTCAAACCTTACACAGCATTCCTGCTTCTAGCATTGCTGCTCTGTAGGGTGACCAGACAGCAAGTGTGAAAAATTGGGATGGGGTGGGGGGGTAATAGGAGCCTACATAAGAAAAAGACCCAAAAATCGGGACTGTCCCTATAAAATCAGGACATCTGGTCACCCTATTGCTCCGTGTCCCTGCAGCCCAGAAAACAACAGACAAAGGGAAAGTTTCTTTCCCCATTTTAAAAGTTCTAGCCTTCTCATTGGCTCTTTTTGTCAGGTGCCCACTCCTTTTCTTTTACCTGTGGGCTTGTTAACCCTTTACAGGTAAAGCAAGCAGAGAAGAGACACCAAGAGGGATTTTACAGCTAACTGGCTGGCTGGGTGTTCATTAAAGGGAGCTACCTCCTCTCTCCCCACTTCATTTATCACAGCTTCTTTGGTGTCTGATGAGTTATTTACTTAAAGGGATACTTACAATGTAAATATTTGCTATTACTTTATAACAGGAACAGATAAGTGAAAACAATACATGTAGTTTTCATGAAGTTTAAACATCTGAATACACACTTACGCATTTAACACTTTGATCTATACTAATACACAAGTGAATTGGCCTGGTGTTCTGACTTGACCTGTCACCTGGTTTGGCAGCATCACATGCCGAACACCTGAAAACTGAAAAATGTTAGTTTGGAAATAAGATGCACCATGGCTAGGGACTCCCAGGATGCACCATGGGAAATGTACTTCAACAAGGAAAATATTTATTTTTTATTATTCATTGGTTATTTTCTCTGCTTGATAGATGATTTTTTTTTAAAGAATCTTGGTACTATAGTGTGATGGTTTGTCTAAATATATCCATGTATTGCTTTTAAACTGTGTGATACCACTGAGTTTTAAATCTAATAGCACAGAAATTGTTGTGGTATCTCTCATGTTGACTAACAGCGACCTTATTCTACCCCTAATATAACCTATCAACAACATTTTACACTATTGTATTAAATACATTATCAATATTCTATAGTTGAGAATCACCAAATTGTGACTGTGGTGAGGTACAAACCGTGCGACACATCACCAACAACTGCCCTATTCATGCTAACAGGATCCACCTACCTAGTCTTGAAGCATTAGAATGGCTTTTGAAACGCAAGATTCAATTATAATCCCAGCCGATTGCTTTTCAAATGACATACGAAAGAAGTTCAGTTGCTAGACTAATCTATACTCTGCTAATATAACCTCAGTTTCCCACTGTTCTATATAGGGTCCAGTCCCGTGGAGAGCTAGGGGAGAGAACATTCCAGATGGGGGCAGGGAGAAGTCTGATTAAAAACTGGGGTCCCACATGTATCCCTGGCTGAAGTCAGGGGACCAACCTCACAGAGATGGGACCCTTGAGGCAACTCTGATTAGGGAAGCAGCAATCCGACAGGATGGAGGTTGTGGGGGCTCTTTAATAAACCCCCAATCAAGGGCAAGAGCAACTCTGTAGGATCAGGGGCCAATAAAAGTTATTTTTAGGGAAGCAGCAGCCACTAGGAGGGATTAGGGGGCAGAAAATAACTCCAGTCAGGTATAGCAACTGGGAGGTGAAAGCCAGGGAGGAAAGTACTGTGGTGCCTCATGTTGCCCTAACCGCAGATGTCTTTTCCAGTTGTGTACATTTGGGGATGGAATGAGACCTAGCCACGGGTGAGCTGCAAACTCTTGGCCAGGCTGGGAGTCCGGGATTCACAAGGAGAGAGGTTCAGCCTAGCTTTCTCACACTTACTCTTTATACGAGCTATGGAGAGAGACTGAGGAACAAGCAAGAGCTCTCTCTGCTTCCCTGTGGGGTCCTCCCTACCCTAGGAAACCCCTGTGAGTAAAGCAGAGGTGGGCAAAGTACGGCCCGGGACCGTCCTGCCTGGCTCCCGGCTGGGGAGGCTCGCCCCCGGCCCCTCGCCTGCTGGTCCCCCTCCCCTGCAGCCTCAGCTCACTGCGCCGCCGGGCAGCACTGGCGCACCCCCCACAGGNGGTCAGGGGACAGGGAGGGGGGATTGGATAGGGGGTGGGGTCCCGGGGGGCGGTTAGGGGTGGGAGTCCCAGGAAGGGGCGGTCAGGGGACAGAGAGGGGGGGTTATATAGGGGGTGGGAGTCCCGGGGGGGCTGTCAGGGGCAGGGATGTGGATAGGGGTCAGGGGGGCAGTCAGGGAACTGGGAGCAGCGGGGTTAGATAGGGGGTGGGGTCCTGGGGGGGCAGTTAGGGGCGGGGGGTCCCAGGAGGGAGTGGTTAGGGGACAAGGAACGGGGGGGTTGGATGGATTGGGGGCTCTGAGGGGGGCAGTCAGGGGGTGGGAAGTGGGAGGGGGTGGATAGGGGGCAGGGGCCAGGCTGTTTGAGGTGGCACAGCCTTCCCTACCCAGCCCTCCATACCATTTCGTAATCCCAATGTGGCCCTTCTGCCAAAAAGTTTGCCCACCCCTGGACTAAAGCCTTGCATCCTTTTAAGATTGACGGTGGGCTGCCATTAATAGGAAATGATACATGAACTGAAAAATCTTCCTGTGCTAAGTGCACAGCTACTGCTTTGCAATCAGAGAATTTATTTGTGCCTATGTTAATCTTAGGCACAGAACTCACCAAGCACCGGAGGGGGAAATAACAAGGTTTATAAGATAATTTTCCTTTCCTCTGATCATGAACCCTTCCTCTACTCCCAGTTAGGCAGCTGTCTCCAGAGAAGGCCCGATACAAAACCCACTGAAGTCAGTGGAAAGACTATTGATAATGAAAATAATAGATGCTATACAAATTGACTAGAAAGAGAATTGTAATAAATCTCAAATGGCCTTTAAATTATTAAGCTCTGAGTAGTTTTTCATATGGCCCTTTTTGTGTTTGAAATTGTCAGTAAAGGTATGTGAATGTTGTCAGTATGGAACATTGTCATTTTGTAAGAGTTGGGCTTGGGCAGGTGCGTTTTGGTTTTGGTGAACTTTGCCTTTCCAGTGACAACTAAAACCACTCATGGTTTTGCTTCAGAATTTGTGATCTCTGTTCATATCTGTTTTAAACTTTCCAAATTTCCCTTGATCATTTGCCACATTATCACGCTAAAATGATAATCTCTTTCCCCCTTTTGATAATTCCTGTCCTGCTCCTAGGACAATGAGATTAATGAAGCATGTCAACCCTTTCTCTTGTGCCACTTCTACCTCTTCCCCCGTTCCTTATCCACCCATGTCTCTATTTCTCTTGTCCTGCTACTATTACTCCTTTCCCCATCACCTCCTGTGCCCCTTCCCTCATATTTACTCCCTTGTGTTTTAATTTCCTTCTACTCTGGTATTTCTGTGTATCCCACCCTGGTTTCATCCCTTCTCTACCCATGTCTTGATCTTCCACCTTTGTCTTCATTCCTTCCATCTTTTGTTTCCTGGGTCCTGGGAAATAGGTCGTTGAAGAACATCACCTGTAGTTCCCACCTCTTACCTGAGGCATTGGGAGGGACACCTGTGGGAGGAGCAGACTTTCTCTTTATCCCCTTTGACTGAGGGCTTGGCTACACTGGCAAGTTACAGCGCACTAAAGCCGCGCACAGCGCTGTAACTCACTACCCGTCCACACTGGCAAGGCACGTACAGCGCTGTATCTCCGCAGATACAGCACTGCTTGTACTCCTCCTCCCCCAGAGGAATAAGGAGAATTGCGCTGCTGCTGCTGCTGCGCTGCGGCACCAGTGTAGCCGCCCAATGCGCACTGATTGGCCTCCAGAAGTATTCGGCAGTATCCCACAATGCCTGTTCTAGCCACTCTGGTCATCAGTTCGAACTCTACTGCCCTGGCCTCAGGTGACCAACCGTCAGACCCACCCTTTATATTCCCCGGGAATTTGAAAAATCCCCTTCCTGTTTGCTCAGCCAGCCAGGTGTGGAGTGCTATCAGCGAATCTTTCCAGGTGACCATGCCTCCACGCGCCAGGCGAGCCCCAGCATGGAGCAATGGCGAGTTGCTGGACCTCATCAGTGTTTGGGGGGAGGAAGCTGTCCAGTCCCAGCTGCGCTCCAGCCGTAGGAATTACGATACCTACGGGCAGATATCAAGGGCCATGATTGAAAGGGGCCATGACCGGGACGCTCTGCAGTGCAGGATTAAGGTGAAGGAGCTGCGGAATGCCTACCGCAAAGCCCGCGAGGCAAACAGCCGCTCGGGTGCTCCCCCCACGACCTGCAGATTCTATAAAGAGCTGGATGAGATACTTGGGGGTGACCCCTCCTCCATGCCGAGCACCACCATGGACACTTCAGAGCGGGTGGTGGAGGAGGAGGACGAGGAGGAAACCGGGAGTCAGGGTGCTGGGGCGGTTGGAGACACCCCGGACTACCTGGGTCCATGCAGCCAGGAGCTCTTCTCGAGCCCGGAGGAAGCTAGCCAGTCGCAGCAGCCGGTACTTGGTGGAGGACAAACTGGTGGAGGACAAACTGAAGAGCGTGTTCCCGGTAAGCGCTTTATTTTTTGGGAAGGAAGATTTTCGGGAGAGGAGGGTTAGGGCTGCATGCATGCCTAGATGTGGAATAGCGCATTGATGTGGTCTATCACTTCGCGGTAATCGGCCGCGGTAATCTCTTCGAAAGTCTCATCCAGAATGTGGGCAATGCGCTTGCGCAGGTTTCTTGGGAGAGCCACCGTGGTCCTTGTCCCAGTCAGGCTAACGTGTCCGCGCCACTGTGCCGCGAGGGGCGGGGGGACCATTGCTGCACACAGTGAAGCTGCATATGGGCCAGGGCGGAAGCCGCATTGCAATAGAAGACCCTCCCTTGCTTCCCAGGTCACCCTCAGCAGTGAGATATCTTCCAGGACGAACTCCTGTGGAAAATTTTGGGACAGTGTTCAGTGTAGGTGCCCCCTGCAGCTGTTGGCTCTCCCCAAGGCACAGAAACCCAGAAGACAGTACAGCCCAGAAACAATCAGTCCCCCTTACTCACCATTTTGGGGCTCCCGTGGGTTATGTCCGCTCTCTTTGGGACAGGAAAATTATGCTATTGTGTACACTGTGTGTGCCCTCCTCAAGTGCGGGGGAATGATTACTCTGTCTGGTTTAAACAATGCTGCCTCTGTTAAGTGTTGCATTTTGCCTTTGCAGATGCAACCTTGAGACCTCAGCCGTCCGTGTTTACACCTGCTCAAAGACTGCAAAGACTCCGGAGGAGACCGCGGAAAAGCAAGGAAGACATGCTGCACCAAGTCATGCAGCAGTCTGTTAAAGAAAATCAAAAAGCCCAGGAGTGGAGGGAGAGAGCGCAGGAGTGGAGGGAGACAGAAAGCAGGATCCGCCAGGAAAACTCATCGCACCGGCGGCAGGCCACACAGCACCGGCAGCAAAGCACGGATAGGCTGATAACCATCATGGAGCGCCAAGCAGACTCTATCCAGGAGCTCGTAGCCATGCAGGCGGAGCACTACCGCGCCCGCCCCCCCATGCAGCCCTTGCCCCAAAACTCGTTACCTTGTGCCCCCATGTCCCCTCCAACCCACTTTCCCCAACGTGCGGGTTCTTACCGCCAACTGCTGCCTCCAACACCGGTATCTTCACCACCCAGCTCTGAAAACTACGAGCCTTACCCCCTGCACTCAACCCCCATCACCATGCAGTATAGACATCATGAAGTGCAGCACTCAATGCAAAGCAGTGGAGACAGGACATACGCAGATCTCTGATTGTACCATTCCCCATCCCAACCCCACCCCACCCCATTGCCCTTTCTTGATTCCCAAACAGTTGTTTCTTTCAATAAATTTATTTTCTTTTCAATAAATGGATATTTTGGTTTTGAAAACATTCTTTATTATTGCATAAAGTAAAAGATCCATTAGGCCAGGAACCAGGCACTGCAAATCAGTGAAGCAAACACAGATTCCTACCAACATTGTAACCACAGGGCACCAGACATTACTGCTGGCTTTCAGCCTCAAATTGCTCCCTCAAGGCATCCCTAATCCTAGCAGCCCCGTGCTGGTCCCGTCTAGTAGCCCTGCTCTCTGGCTGTGCAAATTCAGCCTCCAGGTGTTGAACATCGGAGGTCCATGCCTGCCTGAATATTTCACCCCTCCCTTCACAAATATTATGGAGGGTACAGCACGCGGATATAACCGCGGGGATGCTGTTTTCTGCCAAGTCCAGCTTCCCATACAGAGATCGCCAGCGGCCCTTTAAACGGCCAAAAGCACACTCCACAGTCATTCGGCACCGGCTCAGCCTGTAGTTGAACCGTTCCTTGCTACTGTCAAGGCACCCTGTGTAGGGTTTCATGAGCCACGGCATTAGCGGGTAAGCGGGGTCTCCAAGGATCACAATGGGCATTTCGACTTCCCCTACTGTGATCTTCCTATCGGGGAAAAAAGTCCCGGCCTCCAGCTTCCTGAACACGCCAGTGTTCCGAAAGATGCGTGCATCATGCACCTTTCCGGGCCACCCTGTATTAATGTCAATGAAACGCCCACGGTGATCCACTACCGCCTGGAGTACCATAGAGAAATACCCCTTCCGATTAACGTACTCGGAGGCTAGGTGCTCCGGGGCCAGAATAGGAATATGCGTCCCATCTATTGCCCCTCCACAGTTAGGGAAACCCATTTGTGCAAAGCCATCCACAATGTCCTGCACGTTACCCGGAATCACGGTTCTTCTGAGCAGGATTTTATTAATGGCCCTGCAAACTTGCATCAGCACGATTCCAACGGTCGACTTCCCCACTCCAAACTGGTTCGCGACCGATCGGTAGCTGTCTGGAGTTGCCAGCTTCCAGATTGCAATAGCCACCCGCTTCTCCACCGGCATGGCGGCTCTCAATCTCGTGTCCTTGCGCCGCAGGGTGGGGGCGAGCTCCTCACACAGTCCCATGAAAGTGGCTTTTCTCATCCGAAAGTTCTGCAGCCACTGCTCGTCATCCCAGACTTGCAGGACGATGTGATCCCACCACTCAGTGCTTGTTTCCCGAGCCCAGAAGCGGCGTTCCACGGTGCTGAGCATGTCCGTGAATGAGACAAGCAATTTCGTGTCGTACGCGTTACGTGACTCGCTATCATCGTCGGAATCCTCGTCGGACTCGTCACTGTCACTTCGGATCCTAAGGAATAGCTCGACTGCTAAACGTGACGCGAAGGCGAGACTCGTCAGCATACTCCTCAGCAGTTCGGGCTCCATTTCCCGCAGACCGAAACGGAACACACAGATCACGCTGCACAATAACCGTTGAAAGATGGCGCCAAATGTGGACGGAAACACAGGGATTGCTGGGATGTGAAGCGATGCATCACGGGGCGTTGGGACAGGACCCAGAATGCCCCGCACCCCCCGCCCCCTTCCCACAAGCCACGGCGCCAAAGTGGCGCCAAAATGGGAAGAGGTGCTCTGTGGGATAGCTGTCCATAATGCGCTGCTCCCAATGACGCTGCAAGTGCCGCAATGTGGCCACGACAGTGCGCTGGCAGTTGTCAGTGTGGACAGACTGCAGCGCTTTCCCTATTCAGCTGTACGAAGGCAGGTTTAACTCACAGCGCTGTACATCTGCCAGTGTAGCCAAGCCCTGAGTTATGCAGGTAACTTTTCATCTTCCTTTGAGGTACTGGCATGTGGGGCCTGAGGACTAAGCAGTTGGCGTCTTATTTCGCTAGGCCTGAGCAAGACCCAACTTTCAGTGTGTCTAATACTCTTGGTTCATAAAAGAAAAGTGATAGTATCAAGTATATTTAATCTATCATGGCGATTTACTTCAATATCTGAATCTTTTCTGGAAAACCTTTTCTGAGTTTGGATATAATGAGAGAGAACCAAGAACATTGTTATGAGTCCAGATTTGGGGTTTCCATTTTGAAAAAACCCAACTCTGATTATTTATCTGGTGGTGAGTTAGCATCCAGGGATATGTGTGACCCCACTTAGATGATGGCCTTCCATTTCTGGATAAAAAGCCCCAGATCCAAGCCTTTTCAACAGATTTATTTTCTTTCTTTTTCTTTCTTTTTCTTTCTTTTTATGACTCATGGCCATTCAGAGGAGGGGAAACTCCCTCCTTTTTCAGTTTTTCAAGACTGGGGTCTTCTTTTCAGTTTCAATGTCTTTTCATTAACTTTAATGGTCCACCATTGTCTCTGCCTTGCTAGACAATGGATGGGTATTTGAATTTAAGTTTTGGGAAACAACTGGCTTGGGAGACCCTCCCTGCTGTGATGTGTACTTAAAATTGTAGCTTGCTAAATGTTTTTGGTTTACAATGTTGTGTTTTGAGGAAAGTTATTAAAAGTGCTGAAATGAATTGGAAAACCATCAGTTGCATATTATTAAGATCTTGATTCAACTATGCGAACAGCTATGAAAGCTAATTCCAGCTTGGATCAGTTTTCAGAGAACTCCACCTACACACTCTTACCAGGACACTGAATGACAACTTATTCAACCAATAAAACAGAAAATAAAAACATTATAGCAGAGCATACTGTCATTTGCTAATTAGACTTCTGCAGGCAGGAGGCTATTAACTATGGAGGGCTAATTAACCATTTCATGTGTAAAATACATCACAAAAATAACTTTAACTCATGATTTTTAGCTCACTTTAAAATACTTTTTTTAGCAGTTTTAAAATGTTTTTCTGCACAGTGCTTCTGATGGGTCCATTGGTCATTTGACAGCACATACACACCATAAAATTTTATTCCCAATCAAATATTCCCATTAAAACCTATGAAATAAAAAAAATTAGATATTGAAATGTTTGGAGTAGAACCAATAAGGTCAATAATAATCATAAAGAAGAATAAATAACATGAAATAATAGCACCTTATATGGTTGGGTAAGCATTATTATCTCAATATTAAAGAAGAGGCAAGATAAGGGACTTGCCCAAAGTCATACAGTGAGTCAGTAGCAGAGCTAGGAATGAACCACTTTCCTGAATTCCAATCCAGTGTTCTATCCATGGACCATGCTGCCAGATAATGTAAGAGAGGGTGTTCTACCATTATCTGTCAGGCTATCACCAAAATAGGTGAAGTCAATAAAGGAACAAGGTAGAAGCAAGATAAGCAGGATAGAGTTAACATTGCATAAATTTAACTTTTATTATTTAGAGTGGAAAGGATATTTGATCATTCAAAAACCCAATACAGGTTCTGAGATATCCTTTTAATCTATTCTTGTCCGTATCTTTCCACATCAGTGGGGCCCACCATCACCTCTCTCCATTCCCCCTCCACTAACAAGATGGTTGCCTTAATCCGATGTACTGAAATCCTGTGTATTATTATGTTTTGTATTTTTTTCTTTACTCTTTGTTAGGGGTGTGGAAGTTAAAAAATGAAGAAAAAGAAATCAGCCTTGGTAATGTGGTAGATAAAATTCTGTCACTGCCCCCTTCCCTACATTTGAGGGACACTCTAATGGTGAAAATGATTTAGGCCTTGTCTACACATGAAAGTTATATTGATTTAACTAACATTGCAATAGTAAAATCTCTGACCTACAAGGTTTTGCATAAGAATAAAAGATTTATACTGAGGCTTAGGTACTGTAGTGTTAGGAGCATTAAAAATGCATAGGTAGTAGATAACCATTAGGAAACTCACTCAAAGTAGAGTGATATGGGTAAGCAAAGTGTCTTTGCACTTAAGAGACAGAGGAGGGTACACAAATGCAATGAACCATTAATAAAAGTGAAAGAAAGACACCTAATGGTCAAAGGAAATTAACAGAATAGAACACAGCACAAATCTAAAAACAGATGGGAGTACAATTTAATATCATAGCCTTATATACTGAGAAGCTGAATAATCCAATCAAAATGTTAAACCTCTTGGCAAAACAGAATTGGTCCATAGGCATGATCTGAGAAACACAGTTACAATAAAAGAGCAGGAAAAACTCCAAACCCTCCCATACTGAATCCAAAGTAAGACAAAGAAGTAACCATTCTCATGCCCAAACATATCTTCCTCCCTCTCTCCCCCCACGCCCTATTAGATGACTCAGACAGTAGAATGTTAGTATTAGGAGAAATTAAGAAGACAGCTCTCCCTCCTAAATAATTTATTTCTTTCTGATTTATAAAAATAAAAATGCCTAGGTACAAATAACAGTGCTTTAAAATACATACATAATATACAACCTGAAATAGTAATGATTTTACAGATCCAGACTAACACGGCTACCCCTCTGAAACCTGAAATAGTGTTGCCATTAGAATATGCTAACCCGTCAGCTCTAGGTTCCCAGCCATACAATTCTTTACCAGCTACTTGGAAGAAGGAGTAGGTAAATAAATAGATCTTGCAATGTGTCTTGAACTGGAGATCCCTCGCAGTTTTAAGGATAACATGCAAACAAAAATAACTATACATTTGTGTACTAGTATAAAAACTTTATGCTGCCACTTGTGTCTACATGTACCAGCTTTACACCAAATACTAGTTTAGATCATTGCTGAATCACTTAAAAGCTTTCCTACCTCTGCATTACAAAGTTGTGTCAAATATCAACTGATCTTTTGCTAGCCTATCTAACCATGTATAATAAAGCCTCCACAAATATATAATTATGTACTTTTAGATAAACAAAACTGCATTGAGGCCCCAAACTACATGTTTGATGTAAATCACTGCAACAAAAAGTTTTGTTTCAGAAAAATATGGACAAATTACAGAGATTGCATTTCAATATGTAACGAGTACTTGAAATGGAAAGAGGAGGCTTTATGGGATATCCAACCCAACTATGTTATGCTCCATTTTTTGTTTTGTTTTTATGTATAGAATTTAATTATTACAGAGTTCCATCTAGAGCTCCACAAAAGTACTGGGTTTTATTCACCACCCCAGTACTCCAGTTTTACATCAGCATCACTCATTTGAAATCAATGAAGTGCCCCGGCATAAAAATGGAATAATAGTGTATTTATTCCGGCCCATTATATCCATTTCTATATCTGTACATCAAGAAGCAAGAATTTTTCTCCTGTTACTTTCTCACTCTCTTTAAGATGCACTTGGTGTCCCCTCTGAAAAGATTTGGGTAAGGTTTTCTTTAATTCCATAGTTTTTCAGAAAAATAGTGTGAGTTGGTTCATAGCGAGGGGGATCGGCAGCTGTTTGCCTTTTATGTCAAGGGGTATCCAAATCTCCTGTTAAGTAGTTTGGCACATCTTGTGTCTATTGGATTGGTTACTGAGCAAGTATTGTTACAAAACTGACTTTGGATTATAAGGTTAAGCATCTTCTGACTGAACACTGGACATAATTTGATTTTAGTATGCTGAGTGAGGAACTGTTTGTAGACCGTAACTCCTGTATGATGTTAATAGGAGGTATGAAGAGGGGATTGAAAACTATGTTGAAAATGTTCTTCTTTGTCACACCTTTTGTAAGTCGTTTCCCCTTTTGTACTACTTTTGTACCATTGCAGTGATGTTCTAGATTAGAACGGTAACACATGGAAAGGCAAAATAGAACATTCACATACTGCCAAGCAATTATTCGTGTCTTGGTATGGATGACTCTCAATTAGAATTATTTATCTCAAAATTAATATATTTCCAAATTCAGCTGCTGACAGCTCTCTTTTTTTTAATATATATATATATACACTGATCCAGACAATTATTGGTGATATCTATGCTTGTGAAAACGATACGTCAGCACCACTTTTCCACACAGGAATTATTCATCCATCCGTTTGTGTGGGTGATGATGCACACAATAAAAGTAAGCTGGAATACCTCACCTTCAGCAAAGCTCTTTCAGTAGATTCTGACAAGCTTCTAGTTTCTATGTATTCATCGTGAGCACTATATATTGTTTTTCAAAGATGTGGTGAACATTTTGCGGGGGGGTGGGGGAATCTTTTTAAGGAAACTTGCTTTGGGTAAGCAGACCTGCTATACAAATTAGAAACCATGCTGTTTCCCTGCTTTCTCCTGCCACTCTTAACTGTCTGCTCTGCTCAGCACTGCTTTGATGCAGCATTATCAAAACCCACACAATCACAGCTAAAAGAGCAAAAGGTACACAGAGACCATGCTTTGTGCTGCTCTAACGGTGTATGTGTTTTTCCATATGTTGTATTTATGAAACCAGAATGCATCTTGTATTTAGTCCTGGGCAGCTTAGTGTCAGAAAGATGTCAAGAAGTTGGATGGAATTCAGAGAAGAGCAACAGAAGTGATTAAATGGATCTAGTCATTGAGAGAACTAAATATAACTATGGGAGGGCTAATGAGAGAAAGGATGATCTTGTAGTCAAGGAGACCTTAGTTCCATTCCTTGCTCTACGATTGATTTCCTATGTGACCTTGGGCAAGTCACTTAATCTTTTTTTCTTCAGTCCTCCGGGTATGAAATGAGGATAATAATACTGTGACATTGTGCAGTCTATATGGTTTTGTAAAAACATGATAATAAGTGAATATAATGTAACTGGAATAGTTTTATAAGAACATAAGTGAATATAATGTAACTGGAATATGCTTCATGCAAAAGGTATCATCACAAAGCTTATAATCTACTGAGTGTGATCATCCTATTTGTATAAATGTACCACTCTTGTATCTAAACTAGAGATATGAAATATAACTCTGAGGGCCTATTGTAATTATGCAAAGTGTGGGCCATTAATGGTGGTTTGGAATCTTAATGGCTCCCATCAACCAGTACAATTGACTGGGGCTCTGTTTGCAAGCAAGCCTTCTTGTGAGTCAGGCTGGGAGGAATGAAGGCTTGGGGTCTTGCAGTGACATGTGATCATGTCACCTGAACTGGAATCCATCTTTAACCTGGTGCTTTTCCAGTGAGGAGGGGGTGGAAACCCAGAGGGACAAAGGATTCCCGCCTTATGCAAAAGATATATAAAGGGGTGGAAAAGAACGGAGAGAGGAGCCATCATGAAGAATCCCCTAGCTATCACCTGAGCTGGAACAAGAGCTGTACCAGGGGAAAGAGTTGTGCCCAGGCCTGGAAGGTGTCCAGTCTGAGAAAAAACTTACTGAAGCATCTCTGAGGGTGAGATTATCTGTATTCAGTTTGATTAGACATAGATTTGCGCATTTTATTTTATTTTGCTGGGTAACTTACTTTGTTCTGTCTGTTACTACTTGGAATCACTTAAATCCTACTTTCTGTATTTAATAAAATCACTTTCTACTTATTAATTAACTCAGAGTATGTATTAATACCTGGGGGAGCAAACAGCTGTGCATATCTCTCTATCAGTGTTATAGAGGGCGAACAATTTATGAGTTTGCCCTGTATAAGCTTTATACAGGGTAAAACGGATTTATTTGGGTTTAGACCCCATTGGGAGTTGGGCATCTGAGTGCTAAAGACAAGCACACTTCTGTGAGCTGTTTTCAGGTAAACCTGCAGCTTTGGGGCAGGTAATTCAGACCCTGGGTCTGTGTTGGAGCAGATGGGTGTGTCTGGCTTCAGCAAGACAGGGTGCTGAAGCCACTGAGCTGGCAGGGAAAACGAGAACAGAGGTAGCCTTTGCACATCAGTTGGCAGCTCCCAAGGGGGTTTCTGTGATCCAACCCGTCACAAATACTTCCTGGCCTCACCATGTGGTTGTAAAGATAAATGAATTCAGGTTTGTGGGGCACTATGCTATTACCATGATGAGGTCTATATAATCATCAGATAGATAGGACTAGAGTGGTTTATGATAACTGATTGGCAGTATTTGAAGGATATAAATCCTAGGGAGTTAGAATACTTGTTTGGGATGCACACAGATATTAAGAGGGGATGAAAATAAGCAAAGAAAATGTAGGTTGAATATCGGGTAAATGTTCCTGATATTTGGAAATTATTTCGGGTCTAGAATAATTTCCAAATTCCTACTATCCACATCAATTATAAGAACTGAATTTGGCAAAATACTCAAGAATATTCTTTTTAGGGGACAATACTACCTTGTCAGGAGGGATGAATAAGTGATATAGTACATTTTTTCTCTCTCATGTCACTTGGACCAAATTTAAAAGCCTGTTACTCAGATTTTGACAAAAAAATCCTTTTATTCTCTTTATATCTCTTTTTATCAGAGAGATTAGAAGTCTTGCATAGAGTTCTCTCATTAAGAGGCACTATTTAAAACTACTATTCTGTTGTCTGAGGAATGCCCCTAGACGTCTTTTGGAAAGAGTGAAATGAGCATACAGGATTTAAATAGTACATGCTACCTGAATTTCCTTTTTGGCTGGAAGGGAAATTGCCAAAGTGGTGATTATGGCTAAATGCAGTTAATTTCAAGCTTCCATTCCAGAATGAAACCAGAAATGCAGCTGTGGTGACCATATGATATGCAAGTAATATTAAGAGCTGATGCAGCTACAGTAAGCATTGTAGGTAAAAAAAAAAAAAAAAATTACAGTTCCTTCTAAAAATTATTTAACCAGAGCTATGAGCATTGAGATGGAATGACATTTCATCAAAATGAATATTTCAAGGATAATAGTGTTCCTGATGGTTTGTTTAATTATTAGAAATAAAGTTTATAAGCACCTTAGAATATGTGCAAGAATGAGACCAAACAATACAGCCTAATTAAAAACATGAGCAGACACCAATTACAGAAAAAACCCAAATTCCATTTGAAAGTGCTGATAGGAAGCCACGTGGATTATAATGTTTATAAATAGTAGGACTAAGTACAAGTATTTGCTAATTCAAATAAATATAATTGAAGGACATTTTAGGGAAGATTATGTTGTTTTAGGCCCTGATTCAGCAAAGCACCAAGGAATTTAAACATATGCTTAACTTTTAGGTATGTGAGTAGCCTCGTTGAAATCAGTAGGTTTAATTAACAAATCATAAAACATGAAACACAATATCTGATAAATAAGGAAAGAGAGTATTTTTAAAGGAATTCTACTTGAAGGATGAAATTAAATGATAGGGCAATTATAGTCATGCCTGATATCCCATGCCAATGATTCTTATTAGGTTTTTCCTTTCTGTCAACTAAATTTGCCTTACAGACTATCCTAGCTTTTTGTATAGTATTTTCCATCTTCAAGGTGCTTCACAACTGTCAACTAGTTGATCCTCATAAAACCACTTGAAGGCCCATAAGTGTTAGTATCTCAGTTTTAAAGAAGGCAAAAATAAGAGAATCGATAGAGATTAAGGCCAAATTCTCAAAAGTATCCACTCTCAGTTCCCACAGGAGGCTCTGGGTGTCATAAATTGTGAACCAAAAATTGAGGCACATAACATCAGTGGACACTTTTGAAAATGTTGGCTTAAGTGAGTTGCCCAAAGACACAAGGAAACTCAGTGACAGACCTGAAGGACACAAGTGGTCAATGGGGATCACAAGTAGAACTAAGGGGCTCCAGACTCTTCTTGTGTTCATCTGTCTTCCTCTGCTGCCTTCTCTGTCTCTCTCGAAGAGATTTTTCTTGTCTGCTGAAAGTGTTAATCTGCAGACCTTGTCCAGAGAGGATTTGTGATGAAGGACTTTCCCTCTTCTTCTCCCATCGCACCAGTGATTTTATTTATTTATTTATTTATTTATTTATTTATTTATATCAGACTTGCCCCCATCTCATTTACAACATGATTTCTTCAAAAGCTCCTTCTGATTGACCTATTTAAGTGTCTGCTGATGGAAGCTGACAATCTGATCTTTTTAATCATTTAATGTCACATCACATATCTGTAATTAAGGGAGATATGAAACCCTTATGAATGACTCATGTTTTTTCCTGATGTGACTTGCAAGCTTGCTTGTTACTGTATGTGCTGTGTTCTCTGGCAAACTGCTCCCTTGCTCTCTTCTTGATTGACAGGTATGATGGTGACCTAAATTTATCCTAGAACTTCCTCTCTCCCTCTCCTCCCTTCACTTTACTGTTGTTCTTCCAGATTCTTGGGAACATGTTCATAAATCACATTGTGTGTTTCTGTGTACTTACTATGGATTTTTCACTTTCATTCTTCAAATCCTGTGGAAAATCCATGCACTGTAAACTACAGCAATGAATTTTAATAAAGTAGCTGCCAATACTTTGAATGTACTAGGTGATACGCTATTATTTGCTTTCACATGAGATTAAGTTTGCAAAATGTGTTCTGAATAATCTAAAACATACATTTTTTTGCATTCAGTCATACATTTCTCCTCACTCCAAATAAAACCAAAAACCCCAAAAGAAGAAAGGACAATTTAAGCATGTGCTTCCTGCCATATTCCAGAGTCTCTAAAGAGAAGGCTATATTTCCAGTTACTGTGGTATCTGTCATTGTTAAAATTATTTATAATTTAGATTGCAGTAGTGCCTAAAGCTCTCAACAAGGCCGGGCACCCATTGTAGTACGTACTGTATGAACATACAATCAATGACCGTCCATGCCCCAAAGAGCTTACAATCTAAAATACAAGACACAACAGGTGGATGAAACCAACAATCAGGGAGGAAAGAGTTACAAATATTACAGGATGAGTTTACATGAATTAGCTGTTTGAGCAATTCATAGCCAGTCAGTAGTAGTGATCAAAGTAGCTCAATACTGTCATGATTTTACATTGTAGCCATTGTTTTCGGATAGCCCTAGAAATTGCTGTTCATGAACACTTGCTTATAAATTTGGAGTGGTTTTCTTCATCTATCTAGCATCTCAAGGAGTTTTATAGAGTGTAAAATTTAAGGCTACTTCACCTTTTGCAGTAGAGTCAAAAATACTACACAGTTGCCAACTTTCACGCGGTAAATAAGCACCCCGACTTTCACAAAAGCCAACAATCAAGCTAATCGCATTTCAAAACAAGGCCAAAACAAGCCAGTCCCTAAGAACCCCAACACTCTATGTGACTAGATCCCCCGGCATGCCATCTGGGACTATGGTGGGCCCACTGTGCACCCCGACTCTCTCCCCCTCCATTAGCTCCCCCTTGCTTTCTGGGAGCCGATCAAAAAAAAAAGAAGCAACTAGCCAAAAACTAGCCAACAAGCAACTCACAAGCCAATTAAGCCAAATACAAGCCCAATTTCTGTTTTTTCCATGGGTTGGCATCTCTGAAATAGTATTGTGACATTAAATATCAAATCTTACTCAGTCTTCTGTATTTGCCTTCATTTCAATAATCTTTTTTGCTGTGACAAAGCTCCTGTGAATCATTCCTGAATCTGTGCCTCGTGTCTTTTGTGAAACACGTTGGGTCAATGCAGTTTTAGCACTAAAAGAAAAGAACACTGGGAGATTAGCCATTGAACACGTTTCATTTCAGGCGGTTATCCCCAATATAATTATTTTAAAAGGTCATCATGGGTTTCAGATATCACAATGATGGTAGATATTAGATATGAGCCTATGATTGCACCACCTATATCAATAAGTGGGGGTGGAGAGAAAAGAATCTGCTCCCAGGCATGGGTGTTTGTATGAGATCTTTCTTCTCGTGGGCTGAACAAGATTTTTCTTCTACTTATGCCTCTTTTTTTAAGCATCTGCCTGATATTTGGTAGGTCTGTGCATTTAGAACAAAATCTATGCAGAAATATTAAAGCTAGGAATTGAATAGAAATGTACTTTGAAGAACTTCACTCAAATACTGATTGTTTTCAGATATTTTCAGTTCACATTTGTGCCTCACTAATAATAGCATATTGATGTTGATTTCCATAGAGAGTAAGTAATGTGTGTACAGCTGTGACAGCCCCAGGGCTAACATGGCTGTCGATGAAGTCTTAATATTACAGCCTTCTTATACTCATACTGAATCCTGCCAATCTGAGGAAGAATTCTTAGGGTTTAAACAGGTCATGAGGATAATTTGACAAGGCACAGCCAAATGTGGCATTTGAAAGGTACTAGTTATTTTTGCTCTGATATAGTTTTTTTCCCCTTTCATTTATAAGACTCGGTGACAAGCTGTTTCTATTGTTCATGGGTTTGGGACTCCTAAACTTCATAAATAACAAGTGCTGAACTATTTAGGATGGAATAAGATAGGGGAGAGGGAATCGTAAAGAATAATATGGTGGCACTAAAACAGGGAAAAATTAGGCTGAATATCAAAAGAATCTTCTTATTGAAATTTATTAGACTGTGGAATAATCTGCTGTAAGAAGTGGCTGAAGTCCCTTTGTTTCTCATCAAACACTAGATTGGACAACATACTATAAAGTGCACAGTAGGTGGAAACCTGCACCAGCAGGTACATTGACTAAATGACCACCACTAATTGACCTTTTTCATCTTCTATGTCTTTAATCATATAGCATTTAGGAACAAGCAAAAACAACCACTACATGCAAAGATAAAAAAGTAATGCAAAAAAGATGATGTTGATACAGGGTAACATTTTCTAAATCTACTAAATGATTTAGAATCCAAAATCCCCTTTTCAAGTGCTCTGACCACAGGATTATCATGTCAGTATTTGTCTTTCTCTTTGGCCCAATGACTATTTAAATGACTTCGGTACTTAGGAGCTGAGTCTCATTGAAAATAAAATAGTAAATTCCATTTTTAAAAGTGATTTAGGTATTAGGAAACTGAAACTCAAATGTAGTGATGAAATTTAAAGCAAAAGTCTACAACTTTAAGAACTTTTAACTTTATTTTTGTAATTTATTGCACATTCAGGTTTGATTTTCAGATTGAAAGTCCATGTGCATTTTTGTGGCTTTGTGCACACAGAACACTATATATTCATATAAATCAGGTCAGATAGGCAAACAACTATGTGCAGACTTTTGACTTAAATTCAGGCCCTCAGTAAAATGCACTGCATGACTGTCTTAATACTACCTCTAGCATTGCGACATTATATTATAGTGCGTTCTCTGTTTTATATCCCAATCTGGAACTAAAAATAAATCTTCATTTCACAACTGCAAGGATTTTATTTTCAAATCTCTTGACTACTGTATTTGTTTTGGGCTGCATGTCTCTCCTCTAAGTAACTTGTACCCAGAAGTTCAAGGTGACTTAGATTCTGACGTCCCACTTTCCTTCCAGCTGCTGCTCCCACCCTCTTCCTCCTCCAAAGGGAGTGAGACCACCCCAACTCTATAGCCACACTCATTACTTCCTCCACATACAAAATGGTCTCTGAATCAGGCATGATGTGGGCGTCAGAACATCTGCTTCCCAATAAGCCAATGGACTCATAATGCCTGCTTGCCTCATCTTAGGTGCTGGGCCTGTATCTCTGAGATTCCATAGCAGTTATTTTGCCATCTACAGTCCAGTCTCCTGACAGGAACTACCCAGCCTGAGGGAAGTGTCAGAAACTGACAGCAAGGGGATAAGGTGGTTCATATTGTGTTTACCATTTGTCCAGTCAGAGGATTATGAGGAGTATATATGATGTGGGACTCTATCCTTGCAAGAGTCCTAACCTGCTTTGCTTCCCATTGGCCAGAAAATCTCCCTCCTTCTCAGTACTACACCCGCTATTTGCCATGGTTGTGACAGGGACTTTACATCCATCCTAAGAATTAATCAAATTGACTTTTCGGGTTGAAAAATGAACATGATCACTTTCAGTCACTTTTGATACTTTACTACACCCTACTCCTGGGGAAATTCTGTGCCACTGCGCACGTGCAGAATTCATGTCCCCTGCAGATTCTTTTTTTCTACACAGAAAATACATTCTGCTGGAGAGGTGCTGCAGTTACACCTTTTTCCCATCAGGGGCTGCTGTGGCACCAGAACACAGAGCAGCTGGCTCACTGGCAGTAGCAGCCAGCTGTGTTCCTCACAGCGTCCTGCCCACCAGTCCAGGTTAGAAGATACGGGATATGGATGGGGGACAGACAGAGTGGGCATATGGGCTCCTGGGGGGGTCACACAGACTGGGGTTCAGAAGGGCTAGTTGGGGGGACAGACTGGAGTAGAGGCTGAATGGGAATGGGGGTACAGGGCCACATGGAGAGCAGGGTGAGACTCAGTGGAGGTGCAGGGACACGGGGGAAAGAGGGTACAGGGACATTTGGGTACAGGGGCAGATGTGCCTGACTGAATGGGAGAGACTAGGGGCCAGCCAGGGTCTGCATAGGGGAGGCTCCCCAACTCCCTAACAATCCCTCCCCTCCAAAAAAACCTTGTTCCATACTTCTCCCACCCTCACCCAACAACCTGCCAGGTTTACTCCCAGGCTCCTTCCCTCTTCATCAGCTCTTCCGTTACCCCTGACTCCTCCCAAGCCTTTGCATTGCTTCTGAGGGGTGCGGGAAATACATTTCTGTATTGTAGTTTAAATGAATTATTACTCAGAGTTCTGTATTAATATGCCTGGTAAGGAATCTATTTGTCAAAAAACATTTCCTGAATCTTTTTTGTTGTCTGTATTGCTACAGACATATTTGCTGACAGGTATTTTGAAATAAATTACCAAAATAATTGAAACTGGTGTGATTAGACTGCGGGTTATTTTGACAAATAAAATTTGTTGAATTTTGTTGAATTTTTAATTTTTTAGTGCAGAATTTTTAGTTTTTTGATGCAGAATCCCCCGGGAGTAACACCCCCTGCCAATCACGTCTTGAGGGAATCCTCTCTCCGTCCCCCTCTCATTTTCTTCATTCTCTTTTCTAGTACCTTCTCCCTCTCTCCTGCAGCCCAAATCAGTCCCTTCTTCATAATCGAATAAAACCTCCAAGTACTTAATCCTTACCTGATACCACTGAGGACTCTCCCCAGGTATTCCTGTGCCGGGTCTGCTCTTGAAGTGCTTGTCTAATTAGCACTCTGCATGTGCTATAGGTAGAACGGGAAGTGGAAAGCTGATTAGACAAGCACTTGACTTCAGGAGAAGACCTGACTTAGGAAGAGTCAGCTTTTCATGCAGGGGGTCTTGCTATAGGCCCGTGGTAAGGAAAGGGAATTTGGGTGTTTAAAAGGTGGAGTACAAATATCTCTCATAAAATCAGGAGGCTTGCAGTTGAATTAGGGGTATTGGCAAGGATGAGAGACACATCAGGTGAATGATGCAGTTTATTTTTCGAATGAACGGATGGCACCTGCAGGTTTTAATAACAAATTGTGTCCTGTGAATTCTTTGTTCATACTGCACCTGAATTATTTTACTAAATACTGTTTCAGTTTATGGTGTCTCATTTCATGATGAGACAAAATTCATTGTAGTATATTATCAATTTTTGTAAACGGGAGAATGAAAAGACTATGTTACAAACTGGGTTCCTTAAAATGATTAATTCTGAGTGGCAGTACAGACTGGATCAAGAAGTCTCTTGCCCATCCATTCCTGTTATTTCCTTTCATGAAACAGAAGCTTTGAGCAGTCATGCACATCTCATTAAGGGGTGGAAAAGCCACTATGACCTTGATTTTTTTTTTTTTCTTTTCAGAGGTGCCCAGAACCCACAATTCAAATTGAAGTCAGTCAGAGCTGTGAAACTCAGCTCCTCTGAAAATCAGGCTCCAAAAGTGAAAAACATTCTGATTTATTTCACCTTATGCTGCCTTTTGGCCAGATTTCAATGTATTGTGGAAGTGGGTATGTAGATAGATCATTGAATGTTTGACCCATCAGTAAAGCAGATTGAAGCACCGATAAAGAAATGAAAAAAAATACTACTAGAGGTTCAGCTCATAGGACAAAAGATGGCTCAGGGCTGATGGTGATTTATGGAAGAAAGTGGAGGAATATCAGTGACTATTCTAAAATAATGTAGAATATTTCCTAACAACTGTTCTAATCATCACATATAAAACATCATTACAAATATAAATGATTACCAGAATATTGTATCTTTGTGAAACCAGGTACAAAAAAAGTGGCTGAACTCATAATCTCTTTCTTTATTGAAGACTGGTTAAAAAAAAAGTAAAAATATTGCAGATGCTGTAGACAAGTTCAGTTTTAAAGCCCTTCGCTTTGGTCTAACCCATTTGACAGTGATTTATAGTGTGAATAACTTTCAGTGGAGACTGCTATCTTAGTAATATTGTGGACCCAATAAATTTTAAATGGCTTAAATACACCTCCCAATTTACGTAGGAAAAATGTGCATATTAAGCTTTCTAGAGAATTAGAAACCTAATTACAGGTCTGTCTCATCTTACGCTGGGGTTATGTTCGGTCAGCGCCTAAAGCGAAAACCGCATATAGTCAAAATTACATTGAGTGTAATGGCGGGCAGAATCGCCCGCCCTACAGAAACAGTATTTAAATTATTTTTCTCTTTTTTTGTTGTTTTTTTTCTTGTTTTTGCCGACCGCATAAAGCTGAAATCGCACATGTTAAATGCGCCTAAGATGCGACAGACCTGTAAATCAGATCAGAATGCTTCCAAGTGTGATCTCTCTCTCTCACCTCTATCAATACTGTAATTTGTTTATCAACAGAAACGTAGTAGAAGTAGTGATAGCAGTAGAGGTTCTTAGAAGAAGACAATAGGGGAATATATTTTTCTATGTTAATTCAGTCTGCTTGATTTTTATTGAAAAACCCAGAAGTCCAGTAATTTAAGCAGAGGATTTAAAGTCAGGCCTCCAGGGCACTATCCCAGCACTACCACTGATTCACATTGGTCCATATTTACCGGGATATTTAGATGCCTAAAGATGTAGATAGGCACCTAGTGGGATTTATGAAAGCGCCTAAGGAAGTTAGGTGCCTAAGTACCATTTAAGTCAGTCTTTCTGCATCTTTAGGTGCTTAAATATCATTGTAAATCTGGCCTGTTCTGACTTTGTGAGAGGAGTGTAAGGGAGTGAGGGGCCAAAATCCTACTGACTTCCAAAGGTGCCTTCCTTTGACAATCACAGCCTAAAACTCTTTCCTTTCAATTTGCTAATCTGAAAACTAGCTATAATACAATCCTGGAGCCTTAAACTTCCACCTGTCATACAGGAATTCAGTCTTGTTAAATGGAAATCACCCCATGAGATAGGGGAGTAAAAAACTCCAATTCTATATTCTCTATTTGAAAGAGATGTTGTGGAGTTCAACATTTTTAAACTGTTGTGAGATTCTTCGATGAAAAGTACCCTGTAAGTGTAAATTATTATTAACCTTGCCTGTTATATATGGTGATAGAAATTAAACTACTTTTCATAGAAGTGAAGGCTGTTTTTTCCAGCAGAAGTAGCTAGTAATGTAATTCACACTTCCAGAGAAGGATAATGGCAGCAATATAATCCTCATTTGGAAAAGCTCTGAGGCTCTGGATAGGATAGTGATTATAATGAGTAAGATTGTCCATCTGTAACAATGGAAAGTTTATAAGTTTAAATAGCTCTGTCAAATTTAGAGGTAACTGAAACTCTCTATTTAATGGCTCTGATAGTATGTGAAATAGAAATTGCATATTACAGTGTTACTGTGTATAATTCAAAGGCAGAAGAGCAGACTAGAAAAACACCAAGATATCTAACAGGAATTCGGAGAGGTGAGGTCGAAATCCACTTGTTTAGGTACACAAAGAAGGATTTGTCTGCCACAGATGTGGAGCAGCACAGTAATAATTTAGAATACTGTATATTGACTAGGTATTTAGGATATTTACTGTTGGTTTAGTTTAATACTGTGCTATAAGGAAAAAGCAGGTAGGAAGGAAACAGTGGCTCCAGATAAGTCACTTCTTGGTGCATGCTTAAGAGTTGCTGTAAGAGACAGTGCCTGACTATTAGCTGTGAAGATGTTACCTCCTAGCTCCAGCTGTCTTACCACACTGCCTTGGTCCAGAAGGCCAAAAGTTCAGGAACTTACAAGACAAGAATAAATTCATTCTGGCTGGGGTAAAAGGACTCCCACTCCCTCTCTCCGGAGATTGGGAAGCTGTTCAGACAGGCACAGGCACCCACTGGAGTGTTGGAAGAAGCTCAGCCTGCCTAGGCTACCATTAAAGGTATAACCCTTTGGGTAAGATAGACATGCTTGTTGTTTTAAAATATTTTTTCTCTTTGTTCCTACTGTTGAAATTAATCAATATTTTTATGACACTCCCCAGGATATACAGGGTTGTGTGGCACCTCACTATTACCTGCCCTTAGCATGAAGCAGCCTTGGCTGTTCCAACTATGGATCAGCACCCTGAATCCAGCAACCTCTCCAACACAAGCAGTACCTTCCAGACCTCAGTATCTCTATAAAGGTAGCAATTGGCACACACCAACCACCAAGGTCTCGGGGTGTTCCCTGCAGTATTCAGCCCCCTTATCTGCTGAACGCTCAAAGAATTACAAGGTCTGTTGTCCCCAAACGGACAGTATACACACCAGCTTATAAGATTCAATTCAAGACCAGCACTTTGCTTAACAGCACAGCACTGAGATATATTTATAGTGAAAACAAGAATAAGTTTATCATCCAAGACTAGAGATTCGGGAGATAGTGAGTAAGGATGTTGGAAACAAATGCTTACATATAAAACAAAATCATAATATGCTTTCTAGAGACAAAACTTAACTAACAGGTAAACTTCCTGTCAAAAGAAACTTCTCACCCAAAGTCCTTTTCAGCATTTTCAACCAAGGTTGTCTGAGACCCTGTTTTCATGAATGTAAATGCATTGTCCATTTACTTCCTAGGTGCAGAATGACAGGGTGTCTTTTTTGCTTTCCAGAAATACACCTGAAGTTCACTGTCTTTACTCATAGACAGGATAATCTCTTGTGGCATGTTTTTTCCTGTGTGCCCCTTTCCCCTTGATTCCATATATCTGTTAACATTTGCCTTTGTATGCAAATGGATATCCATTGTGTTAGCTTACAATGCTTAGTTTACATCCCCACAAAGAGAGAGGTGAATAAACATCTGTTGTGTGACCGAAAACCTGTTTTTTCACCTCTGCTGGTGAGTAGTACCTTGATTCGGACTCTGAGAACATACCGTATTTTCAGTATATATGCATAACTCCCTATGTAGTATCTGTACATACATTTCACAATGATAATTATAACCAGTGTGACACAGGCTTTCATTTGGGGCCTCGTATGACCATAGGTGCTGGAACTAAGGGTGAAGGGGGGGGGTGCTGCAGCACCCCCTGGCTTGAAGTGGTTTCCATCATATATGGGGTTTACAGTTTGATTCAGTGGCTCTGAGCTCCCCCACTAGACAAATTGTTCCAGCACCTCTGCACATAACATTCTTTGGTGACCCAAAATATTCATACCAGAATCTGGATATTCCTGAAACCCTCTTGCCAGTTGGCGTTAAGAGGTTCTTGGATCACCACTCTGGTTTAAAGAAGACTGCTTGGTCACTGTGTTAACCACTGGTCACAGACTTATGGAAGGAAGGACCACAAATGCCCAAACTCAGCTAGACACCCTGGGTAAGCCTGTTTGATACACAGGGTTCTGTAGCGCAAGGTTCAGTCTAAAGGTATCTTTACACTTGGAGCTGGGGGGGTGATTCCCAGCTCACAGAAATGCTTGCTCTAGCTAGCACGCTAAAAATAGTAGTATAGCCACAGTAGCATAGGCAGTGATGTGCAGTGGGAGGAGCTAGCAGCCGCAAGTACAAACCAATCTGGACCCCAAGGGTAAGTACTCGGGCGGCTAGCCCCTCTCGCCGTTNACCTTATAGACTAACAGACGTTTTGCAGCATGAGCTTTCGTGGGTGAATACCCACTTCTTCGGATGCAAGGGTATTCACCCACGAAAGCTCATGCTGCAAAACCTCTGTTAGTCTATAAGGTGCCACAGGATTCTTTGCTGCTTTTACAGATCCAGACTAACACGGCTACCCCTCTGATACTAGATGCCTAAAGATGTAGATAGGCACCTAGCGGGATTTATGAAAGCACCTAAGGAAGTTAGGTGCCTAAGTACCATTTAAGTCAGTCTTTCTGCATCTTTAGGTGCTTAAATATCATTGTAAATCTGGCCTGTTCTGACTTTGTGAGAGGAGTGTAAGGGAGTGAGGGGCCCAAATCCTACTGACTTCCAAAGGTGCCTTCCTTTGACAATCACAGCCTAAAACTCTTTCCTTTCAATTTGCTAATCTGAAAACTATCTATAATACAATCCTGGAGCCTTAAACTTCCACCTGTCATATAGGAATTCAGTCTTGTTAAATGGAAATCACCCCATGAGATAGGGGAGTAAAAAACTCCAATTCTATATTCTCTATTTGAAAGAGATGTTGTGGAGTTCAACATTTTTAAACTGTTTTGAGATTCTTCGATGAAAAGTACCCTGTAAGTGTAAATTATTATTAACCTTGCCTGTTATATATGGTGATAGAAATTAAACTACTTTTCATAGAAGTGAAGGCTGTTTTTTCCAGCAGAAGTAGCTAGTAATGTAATTCACACTTCCAGAGAAGGATAATGGCAGCAATATAATCCTCATTTGGAAAAGCTCTGAGGCTCTGGATAGGATAGTGATTATAATGAATAAGATTGTCCATCTGTAACAATGGAAAGTTTATAAGTTTAAATAGCTCTGTCAAATTTAGAGGTAACTGAAACTCTCTATTTAATGGCTCTGATAGTATGTGAAATAGAAATTGCATATTACAGTTTTACTGTGTATAATTCAAAGGCAGAAGAGCAGACTAGAAAAACACCAAGATATCTAACAGGAATTCTGAGAGGTGAGGTCAAAATCCACTTGTTTAGGTACACAAAGAAGGATTTGTCTGCCACAGATGTGGAGCAGCACAGTAATAATTTAGAATACTGTATATTGACTAGGTATTTAGGATATTTACTGTTGGTTTAGTTTAATACTGTGCTATAAGGAAAAAGCAGGTAGGAAGGAAACAGTGGCTCCAGATAAGTCACTTCTTGGTGCATGCTTAAGAGTTGCTGTAAGTGCCTGACTATTAGCTGTGAAGATGTTACCTCCTAGCTCCAGCTGTCTTACCACACTGCCTTGGTCCAGAAGGCCAAAAGTTCAGGAACTTACAAGACAAGAATAAATGCATTCTGGCTGGGGTAAAAGGACTCCCACTCCCTCTCCCTCTCTCCGGAGATTGGGAAGCTGTTCAGACAGGCACAGGCACCCACTGGAGTGTTGGAAGAAGCTCAGCCTGCCTAGGCTACCGTTAAAGGATGGTATAACCCTTTGGGTAAGATAGACATGCTTGTTGTTTTAAAATATTTTTTCTCTTTGTTCCTACTGTTGAAATTAATCAATATTTTTATGACACTCCCCAGGATATACAGGGTTGTGTGGCACCTCACTATTACCTGCCCTTAGCATGAAGCAGCCTTGGCTGTTCCAACTATGGATCAGCACCCTGAATCCAGCAACCTCTCCAACACAAGCAGTACCTTCCAGACCTCAGTATCTCTATAAAGGTAGCAATTGGCACACACCAACCACCAAGGTCTCGGGGTGTTCCCTGCAGTATTCAGCCCCCTTATCTGCTGAACGCTCAAAGAATTACAAGGTCTGTTGTCCCCAAACGGACAGTATACACACCAGCTTATAAGATTCAATTCAAGACCAGCACTTTGCTTAACAGCACAGCACTGAGATATATTTATAGTGAAAACAAGAATAAGTTTATCATCCAAGACTAGAGATTCGGGAGATAGTGAGTAAGGATGTTGGAAACAAATGCTTACATATAAAACAAAATCATAATATGCGTTCTAGAGACAAAACTTAACTAACAGGTAAACTTCCTGTCAAAAGAAACTTCTCACCCAAAGTCCTTTTCAGCATTTTCAACCAAGGTTGTCTGAGACCCTGTTTTCATGAATGTAAATGCATTGTCCATTTACTTCCTAGGTGCAGAATGACAGGGTGTCTTTTTTGCTTTCCAGAAATACACCTGAAGTTCACTGTCTTTACTCATAGACAGGATAATCTCTTGTGGCATGTTTTTTCCTGTGTGCCCCTTTCCCCTTGATTCCATATATCTGTTAACATTTGCCTTTGTATGCAAATGGATATCCATTGTGTTAGCTTACAATGCTTAGTTTACATCCCCACAAAGAGAGAGGTGAATAAACATCTGTTGTGTGACCGAAAACCTGTTTTTTCACCTCTGCTGGTGAGTAGTACCTTGATTCGGACTCTGAGAACATACCGTATTTTCAGTATATATGCATAACTCCCTATGTAGTATCTGTACATACATTTCACAATGATAATTATAACCAGTGTGACACAGGCTTTCATTTGGGGCCTCGTATGACCATAGGTGCTGGAACTAAGGGTGAAGGGGGGGGGGTGCTGCAGCACCCCCTGGCTTGAAGTGGTTTCCATCATATATGGGGTTTACAGTTTGATTCAGTGGCTCTGAGCTCCCCCACTAGACAAATTGTTCCAGCACCTCTGCACATAACATTCTTTGGTGACCCAAAATATTCATACCAGAATCTGGATATTCCTGAAACCCTCTTGCCAGTTGGCGTTAAGAGGTTCTTGGATCACCACTCTGGTTTAAAGAAGACTGCTTGGTCACTGTGTTAACCACTGGTCACAGACTTATGGAAGGAAGGACCACAAATGCCCAAACTCAGCTAGACACCCTGGGTAAGCCTGTTTGATACACAGGGTTCTGTAGCGCAAGGTTCAGTCTAAAGGTATCTTTACACTTGGAGCTGGGGGGGTGATTCCCAGCTCACAGAAATGCTTGCTCTAGCTAGCACGCTAAAAATAGTAGTATAGCCACAGTAGCATAGGCAGTGATGTGCAGTGGGAGGAGCTAGCAGCCGCAAGTACAAACCAATCTGGACCCCAAGGGTAAGTACTCGGGCGGCTAGCCCCTCTCGCCGTTGTCCAGGCTACTTTGACTGCACTACTGTTTTTAGCATGCTAGCTTGATGAGACCTAGTGTGAGTATGTCTCCTCAAACGGGGAATCACAACCCTAGCTTGTAGTGTAGGCATCCTCTTAAAGTAGGGGAATTGCAGAATTCTACCCCAGGAGAAGTAAAGTCATGAGACCTGACACTGGAGGGATGCACTCAGAGAGATCAGAAAGGGGGCAGTGGTACAGCTAACCCTGTAACCATGCAAATGTCATCCTCCTAAAGTATTATCCATTTTCATGCCAGAGATATGACAGTGCTTAGCAAAAGGTTCAATATAATGTAAGTGGGGGAGAAAGAGGAGAAAACCAGCAGGCACATCTGATGCCACTCAGTGGGGGAATGGATCAGAGATTTTGTTATTTTAAATGTATCCTCTAGGGATGGCTACCACTTAACTTTAGCTTGAAACGCGAATCTATATCATATATTTTTTATTATATTGAACAAAATTCCCATTCAAATCCACTGAAGGCATTCTTTTTTTTTCTTCAAGAAAAGCACATGTAGTTGGTCCTGACACCAGATTTCATGAACAATATAAATCAGGGGTAGGCAACCTATGGCACGGGTGCCGAAGGCGGCACGCAAGCTGATTTTCAGTGGCACTCACACTGCCCAGGTCCTAGCCACCAGTCCAGGGGGCTCTGCATTTTAATTTAATTTTAAATGAAGCTTCTTAAACATTCTGAAACCTTATTTACTTTACATACAACAATAGTTTAGTTATATATTACAGACTTATAGAAAGAGACCTTCTAAAAAGGTTAAAATGTATTATTGGCACGCGAAACCTTAAATTAGAGTGAATAAATGAAGACTCGGCACACCACTTCTGAAAGGTTGCCGACCCCTGATATAAATCATTATCCTTACATAAAAAGGCCATCTGTTTTCAAATAAACCTAACTGGATCTATCTTTCCTAACAACTTTTAATCTGACTGTTCATGTGACAATAATGAAATAATTATCAGAACAAAGGACAACAGTGGCTATGTCGACACAGCAAAGAAAAGCTCACTGCTGGCCCGAGCCCGCCCATTTGCGGTCACGGGACTTGACTGCAGGGCTGTTTCATTGCTATGTAGACTTCTGGGCTCGGACTGCCACCCGGGCTCTAGCACCCTGCATGGTGGGAGATTCCCAGAGGTCAGGCTCCAGCCGAAGCCCAGAAGTCTACACAGCAATGAAACAACATCTCAGCCCAAGCCCTGCAAGTCTGAGTCGGCTGGCATGGATCAGCCATGAGTTTTTCTTAGCTGGGTAGACATAGCCAGTATTATCCTTAAAGTTGTATCAGTGCACATATTTAACCAAAAACAGTATCACCTGCATGAGCCAGTTTTATTTGTCATGTTCAGACTTACCACCTACTGTAATATGAATTACTGTGCATCTTTCAGCCTGTAACCTCAGGATTGTTTGTAATAGCCGCTGGGAACTGGGTCAGTTTACTGACCTCTACTGTTTACTACTAATGGCAAGTCTGCTCCATTTCAAGTGTGCAGCAAAGCTCCTATACTTCATTCTACTGCCTGTTGCAGGATGTTCATTTAACTGTATGATTTAAAATGAAGAACATTTGGCTAATTAGCAGGCAGCTGTTCACTTAGGTGAATGACTCATACAGAGATATTTATGGTGCATAACTATTTTTCAAGCCTGTAGAAACTTAAAAAGAAAAATGAAGACAGAAAAGGAGATGTTTTTGCTACTGTGTCCATGAAAAATGTTGAAGACTGAACCCTGTTCTTATTTAACAGTTTATCTTTCAAAACTGAATGATAAGTAGGTAAATCTGAATCTTAACAAGTATTTCTTAGAGAATAATAATGTAATGTAGGACTGTAAAAGAAATTACTCCGTTTTGGATATACTTTATTTCACATAGAATGACTGATTTGCAACCAATTAAATTATGAGGTGGCATAAAATGTACTATAGTTGGGACCAATTAGCTGAGGATCAGAGGAGTCATCTTTAATCTTTTCTTCTTCTTATGAGATGCTATATAAATATATTTCAAATGCAAAAAGAAAAAGTAGAGAAAAACATTTTAATCTGCCTTCTACATTGCATAAATTCCATTTAGAAATACCATTATTGCAAGATTTCAGAAGTATCATATTCATATAATTGTAAGAGCCAATCCTTAGCTGGTGGAAATCAACTATACTAATTGATATCAGCTAAGATTTGGACCTTGAGTCTGTTATGGATGATATAGACAGTAGTGTTTTGAATTGTAAATTTATGGGATTCTTTCACTGAATCTGTGTTGCCCCATGTTTTGGTGCATTTCTTTTGGTTATTTGTTAGCTAGCTGAGCACTGCAAGGTATCTTCTAGATTTCTTTTAACCCACTCTGCTGTCCCCAGCTGTGAAACAGACAAAATGTGTGTCTCCTGCTCTCAGGTACTGCTCATCAGTTCTTACTCTCTCTCTCCTGCCTACATTAGCACAAACTCTTCTAGGTGTTAGATTAGTGGCCTGTGCCCGGGATACATAGACTATAAACATAACAGCAAAATATATTCAGATCAAAGGAGAAAATTGAAGAGGAATATTTTTGTTGCTTTTGTTCTGTCTCTTTCTCTTCAGTTCTGTCTCTTCACATATTTGAAATTGTGTAGTGCAAACAGTGCCTGCTGCTTTAAGATTTGTAGGACCTTTAGTGCCACTTTGTGCAAAGTAGCACTCTAGAGGATTAGGCAGCTGAGCAGTTCTCTTTAATTCTGCACTCATTATATTCGAGAATCCTGCTTTCAACTTGCTTTTAGAATATTTCTAAAAGCTGTTGTTTAAAATATGTAACCTTTAAATGCTTCAAGCACTACAACAGCTGTTTCCAGTAAGTGTCTGAAAGGACCCAGGCTTCTCTTTCATGTAAATAAGGTAAACTTATGTTCAGAAGAAATTACATGGATACATTCTACTACTGCCTGCTATTTTTCTACTTCATCGGTGTAGAGAGCAGATAAGGGCTTTTCTGTTTAAATAATCAGAACACAATTTAAAGTCTTAAAAATACCCTTGAATGGAAGGAGAGCAGAATCATTTATATAGCAGTTACTGTTGTTAGATAATGTTCAGATGCTTAAACAGAAATACTGAGGTGAATTGGTGTCTTGTCACTAATAGAAAAACTATGCACTGATGGAGATGACAAGACCTCGTACAGTTTATAACAGGGGTAGGCAACCTATGGCACGCGTGCCGAAGGCGGCACACCAGCTGATTTTCAGTAGTACTCACACTGCCTGGGTCCTGGCCACCGGTCCAGGGGGCTCTGCATTTTTAATTTAATGTTAAATGAAGCTTCTTAAACATTTTAAAAACCTTATTTACTTTACATACAACAATAGTTTAGTTATATATTATAGACTTATAGAAAGAGACCTTCTAAAAACGTTAAAATATATTACTGGCACGCGAAACCTTAAATTAGAGTGAATAAATGAAGACTCGGCACATCACTTCTGAAAGGTTGCTGACCCCTGGTTTATAAGGTTATTCATAAAGAATAACTTTGGGCTAGATTTTCAGCTGGACTGAGAATCACTCAGTACAGCAGAGGATGGGACCCATCAGTGGACTGTAACCAGCTCCCAATTCTCTGCTTGATCTTGGAACCAGTGTAGGCTAAAGACTGTGGAGCTGCTGTAAATTGTGCCAGCTGTAAATGCGTTCCAACGGACTATCTGGGGATGGCAAAGGGACATCACACTCCAGCCACACCTCTGTAGGCCCCTATTCCAGTGGCCATTGCATGGTCATGTACAAACCAGCTGTAAACTCACAGGGAGTTCCCTCAGACCAGGAGATTGCCTCCTAGAGAGGTGTGTACAGTTTCCATTCTTTTACATTGCCTGAACTACATGAGAGAGTGAAGTGGGGCTGTGAATTTGGCCCTGTATTACTGTGGTTTTTTTAAGTGCTTTCAACTTATAGGCTGAGCAAAGAGAATAGAAGATCAAGTTCAGTGAAATAAATACACACACACTTTTAAAACTATTATTTGTATTTAACTGGAATTGTCAGGTGAAATGTCAGTTCCTTTCAGCGTAAATTGCACTCCTCATTCATATACTACAATAGGTTCTAGCGTCAGAGGTGAACTGAACATGTATGCATTAGAAATCCATGTGCTTTAAAGGAAAAATAAATAAATAGACCAGGAGTGGGGAAAGTGAGAGAAAAGTACTGTAGTCCTAGGATAAGTGTTATGCTTTGTTCTATTTTGAACATATTCCTGCTCCTATTGGAGTCAATGGGAATTTTGATTGACTGAAATGGGAACAAAAGCAGGCTCTTTATCTATTTTTTTAAAATCTGTTCACATTTTACTATAGATCTGTATGCTGTGCAGTTCTCTGAATCATGAGTAAATTACACTTGAGATTGCCACATCATATGGTGCTTGTCCTGCTACTTAAAACCCAAAAGATCATCCTTAAAACACCCTTCTACGTGTATTTTATATTTAATTTCATATTTTCTGCAATGCTCTGGGAGAAAAATGTTACAATATGCATTTAGAAATAGAGGTAACAGGCTGGTTTGGGGAAATGGGCACATCCACAAACATGGAGAGATATAGAGGTTTGTTACTACTTGATTGCCTAGGAGTACACATTGTTTACCTACCCACTGGCCTAATTCTCTCTTATTTGGTTTGATTCCCCATTTTACAGATCCAATCACTGTATCAGGCCGTGTCATACTTAGTTACCCTAGGCCTATAGACAAATTACCCTGATAATCAAAATAAAAAGGAAAAAGGCCACGAGAGGTTGAAAAAACATTGGTGGAAAGTCTGTACTGTATTTAGAATATGAAAATATATTCTATATCAGCAAGATTCACCAACATAAAAAATGGATAACCGAGCTAAAGGACAATTGCAGCTACTTGTAAAATACAAAATTGAATTTGCCTAGCATACAGTAGCTGTCCATCTCCAGCTAATAGTAGCTGATTTAGAGAATTGCTCCAGGTGAAACAGTATTCAAATTGGTAGGTACAGGAATAAAATATTTTAATTAGAATATGTTTACGTGAGTTGCTGGGTGTATTAATCTTTTCTTTCCTTAACACTTCTTGTAGACTCCATCACTCTCTGGAGCATGCCAGCAGCAGAGGATTTCCTCTGGCACATTATAGCCCATCTTGTCAATTTGTAAAGAGAACAAAACTCTCTGTACTAGGAAAAAAGAGGAAGTTGTCAGACAGACAATTTAGCTAAAATCACTCTGTAACTATATTTCACCCAGATAGCAAACAGTAAAAAGATACTTAAAGTATCCAAGTTACAAAGCAACTGAAAGTTCTCCACACCCCCTATGGAATACTATACCAGCAAACTACTAAGCAGAATAAATAGGGGAAGTAAAATTCTTCTTCTGATCTGCAATGAAAATAATATGCATTTTATAAAGGTGTCTCTTGCTCTTGTTGTAGTGTCAAAGGAATTAAGAGCAGCCAAAGAACACAAATACAGCACAGGAGTTCTAAGGGAGTTAAAAAGAATTTTGAATATTGTATTTGCATTGCACATCAGTCTCCTAAAGTGTTATCTCAATAAGAATGTAGAGTGGATAAACGTCTACATAGACAGAGTTAGCTTTTTATTAGTATTTATTTTTGTATATAACATCTCTTTGTAGTGTCTATGTGAGTGTGTAATACATATACTGTGCTAATATAATCTTTCAGAAATGTGAATTTACTAATTCTGAGAAGTGTCCTTGAGCCTTGAAATTGTCTATCAACCAGGCCAGCATGGGCAATGGCAGTACAAATTCCCCACAATGCCTTGCTGACATGCCTTAAACGTGCCAAGAAATTTGGCTGAGCTGGTGGCTTTCTGATGTGAACATCTCTGCTGTAACCGGACTAAAGACCAATATGCTCATTTTACATAGGCCACAGAGGTTAACAACTTTGTCACTACAAAATTTGGCAGAATTTAAATGGTAAAGAGGTGAGAGGTTCTACAGCATACTGCTTTTTCCTTAAACATCTCCTCTGTTTTCCTGTGACGTCAATAAAATGTAAGTATTTTTGTTTTCTGCTATCAGTTTAATTGGGGTCATACAAGCTAAAACTCAATTGTTAGGAATAATGTAATTGAATCTTGCTCAGCTAAACATTGCTCATTTAAAAAGAGAATATATTACTAGCTGACCAATGCCTTGCATGGGTAAAACACTGCCTGAAAGAACACCAGTCTCCCAACAATTCTTTAAAATGTGTGTAGCTAAACCTATCTTTCAGGTGGATGACAGGGTCTGACTTGTGATACTGTTGGAAAAGTGTATTGTGGTCTACAAACCTATCCCAATCATGAATTGTAGTACTCAGTCTTAAAATCTTTTCAATGTTGACTTAAATGACTAGGTAGCATTCCCTCACAACTGACAGTATTTTTGAATTAGTTATCTGAGTCATTGAAATGTTTTTTAACAATGACCGCTCTATATCCTTCAGAAGTACCAGCTCATTCTTATCAGACACATTAATAAATGTTGCCAACTTCCTGGCATGGACTGACTATTATTACTGGAAATGTTTAAATCTCTAAGATTAAATATTGAATAAGGTCTTAATAATCCAAACCATAATCTTCTATTAATAATTTCTGACAATGGGTATTAGTAATCCTTTTCTTAGAGGTTCAGAGGATAAAACATCCAGAAGAGAGAGAATATTATTTTTCCATCTTAGTTAATTATGTTAAATTAACCTGCCTGTTTTTCTGTATAGCATGGGAATTCATTCACTGAGCTGGCCATGTGGAGTGTTTGGGTAGAGCCCTCTCAGTTCACTTTGCATTATTAATGAAAATAGATTGGATTTTGGAAAGAGGGCATCTTGAACTATGGAGACCGAGTACATCTTCAGTTGGTGCCTGATAAAATTTATGTAATGTTTTTTTCATCATGTAAACTTTATTTTAAGGAAAATTCCTCTTCTGGTTCATTATTTTAGCCTTCTGTAGGAGGCATGATGATGATTACTGTTCAACTTCGCAACTGACATTATTGCTGCTATTTTTGTTGAAAATCATATTCATGCTTACTCACGCAAAATCAAAGAGGAAGATGATAAATTTAACAGGAAAAACAAGGATATGTTTGAGATAAGGAAAAATCAGTGGCTTCTGGTTTCATAGATGGTATATAATTACTTCACTTTGTCAAGGTGGATTTGAATCCAGACAAATGATGAATAATCAGATGTAACCCAGGGATCTAGATATGTGGAACATAAGATTAGAAAACGGCTAACCTGGTTGATTGGGAAAGAAAAGAATGAAAATTATTTGACCAATTAGTGGGGAAATGAGCTGTAAAAAACTGCTTTAAAAGTAAACCTGACATTCTAAAAATATAAATTACCTAAATGAGTGTAAATTAAAATCAGGAAATGATGCTTGCAAGTTGCATGGTTTGATCATACAGTTGTGATGAGAATAAGAGGGGGTGTGTGTGGGGAAGTGTCTAACAAACTGGGTTCTCATAGTTAAAACTTAAAAACAAGTTAAAGACTTAGATCTGAAATGGTCCTAAGTAAAATGGGAGATGGGCTCTGGGTTTCTTATCCAAGGGACATGTGGTGGAGTTTGAGGGCAGGGGGTTGGTAAAATATTTATTTTAAGAAAGATCCGATATGGGTCCATGATTTTCCATTATCTTCCCCCACAATTTCATTATTTTCATTACTATTGCAGGCTGGTAGACCTTTGGTTCCAAAACCCACAAGCCCTGTCACTTGAGTTAGAGGACAATCTCTGTTAATTATAGTATTATTAAGGCTTATTATTAATAAAGTTAGTTACTCGGTAATAAGGCTTATTAAGCTTATTCGTAATATTATAAAACAGTGTAAGACAAGCAGTAGAGAGCAACATAGTCACTAACATTGGTGCAGGTCTGACATTTTAAGCAATAAAGGTAGGCTTGGAAGGATTAGATTTTTATAAATAAATATTGATTTCACAAACAGGCAAAAAATATTCCCATCAATAATAGTTGAAATTTACAGACAGGCAAAGTAAGAAAAATGGTACTTGAAAACCTATTAGAGTTTGATTTAAGGATATTTACTTTGCATATTTTGATGCGATGTTGACAATTTGTGTTTTAATAGTTATAAAGTTTTAATGACAGGACACATTGAGATTCTAAAAGTTAAATAATTGTCTGACACCTCCTCCCCATTGCCTGACCATCCCCCCATAGTTTCCCACAACTTCAAAAATTTAAATAAATAAAAATAGAAAAAAAAATGCCCCCATAATTTTACACAATTGAAAATTAGCATCAATATCCATTGAAATTATAAAAAATAAAAACTGAATTCTGCCAAACCTAAATAAAGGGCAGCGGTACATATACACAGTGCATTATGTCAGCTTTAAATGTGTTACCCATTCTAATGAATTGAATCTTTTTGAATACATGTAATCTACATGACAGTCTCAAAACAGTAAAAAACACTTTTAGGCAGAGGTGTTAAATCTCTGCCAAAACTCTGCATAGATGGAAAACAACAGGTTTAGGTGACCCATTGAAGAAATTTTGCAAAACACTTACTTTTGCTAATGCATCCTATATTTAGACTGCATAATTTCTCATTAATAAAAAGAATTTCTAAGAATCCGTTTCAACAATGCTAATTACGTATAGCGAATCCTACTGAATGTAGACCACAGAGTTAAATTTAGCTGGGTTTACACCGACAACAAGGCTTTGGCAGCAGAAAAGGATCCAAAGGAAGGTTGTTGCAGTAGAAAGCAGCTGCAGTTTCCCATCTCTGAGAGAGGGGTGTTAGATGTCCAGCAGTTGAGCACTGCCCAGAAATTGCTATGTTGGCCGGGAAGAGTGGGATGGCCAAGGTGAATCAACTCATCCTTTCAGTATCGTTATTTAGTGGGGCTACTTTAGAGGTTTGACAGTAACCTAAAACTGCTCTCCCCTTCTGAGAAAACTCAAAGAGTAGGTAGTGGCAATACTGCCACCCGCTCTCTGCTGGGATCAATCCCATTGAGTGAGCAGGTGTATGGAGGTGCAACGACTCTTCTCTGCATCAGCTTGAGTGAAGCTGACCTACAGATTTTTTTTATTATTTGTATTTGACGTGATCTTCAAGATACTGACTAAAGTTCTGCAAAATGATTTAAAAAAAACCTATAAAGCCTATAATTCACCTTAACCAACACGATTCTAAAGCCGAATCTGTGTCAGTTTCCATTAATAAATGTCCTTAAACACAATGTTCTGAGTTGTTAAAGTGGTGCAGAGGGATTTAGCTGTTTGATCCCCAGTCGTTGAATAATAATTGAATGGGTATATTTCTCTCCCTCTTCCCTATTCCTCTCCACTGTATCTCCCATTCTGAAGATGGAAAAATTACACCCATAGATTTCCATTACACCATTCCATTGCAACATCACTTGATACAGGAAAATCTGTTGACTTGGTGGACTAGGTATGTTGAATGTATTCTTCATGCTAAGTAAACTTTTACCAGTGACATTAACATCAGAACTGGAACATAGTATTTGCCGTGATGCATCAGACAGTTGTCCGTAAAGTATGAGAAGCTGGTTCTAGCAGTATACACTATCTGATATCTCAGATGGATTATAAAAAGGCCACAGTGCACCAGGTTGTCAGCTTACATCTCAAAGCCCAAGTTTTAATTTGGTTGTAATATTCTGCCCTTTTTAAAAAATGTAGCCACAGTATTTGACTTAGCCTGCTGAAATGGTTATTTTCTACAGATTTGTCTAATTTTCTTTTATTTATTCTAAGTTTTGCTGCCATTGAATTACTGATCAGTTTTCACTAGAGATGGGCCCACATCATCAACATTTGATCTGGACTTCAAATACACAAATCTCAGGGGTTTAAATCTGTAGTATTGCTTCTGCCCAATAAAAATGGGGCCAGCAGCAAGAATTGGATCCAAATCAAGGTTTAGATTCCAACACGCTCTTATGCCTTCACAGCACGTATGTAATATTCGCTGTACTTTTCTGAGTGTGTCACACTCAAGTTATTTTCCTCTTTCCAAGCTGAATATTCCCAGCTTTTGCAATCTCTTGTTGAATAAGGTTCAGCCTTACCATGTCTTTAGACTTCTTCCTTGGACACCCTGAGGACTGAAACTGCCAGTCTTGGAAGAAGTTATAAAGGGGTTATACTAATTGTCAGCAATGTGTAATACCTCCCTCTGTACTGCAAAATTCCTTCTCCCCGTGGTGAGCTGCATAGGAGAATGATTTCAACGAAGGTTAGATTTTAGAACTACAGTAATTCTTGATTCAAGGGCACATGGTGAGAAGTGAGGTTTGAAACAGTCCTGAACAGGAATTGTTAAGAATGCAAAATAAGCTCTTCAGAGATTCCATAACTTGAAATTGTGGATGAGTTACTTATTTTATAAGGGGGTGCTAAGGCAGGGGAGAATTTTGATGACAAGCTGACCTTTCTGCTGGATAGGTCAGATTCTCAGGGAGCCAGGATGTGCAGCAGAGAAGGTCATGATTATTTTCAGCTAGATGGGGCCCTTAGGACATGTATACATATCTGATTCTTTGTTAGTCAGATTCTATGAACATGTGTTGTTATCCACAAACACCATTTCAAGAAGAAAAATACATATTTTAACTGAGAGAGAATACAAACCTTATAAGTATTTTTATGTAAAATAACTCTCAATGACAGTAAGTAGCCCTTGATGACTAAATTCACAGCTCACTCTAAAAATAACCAATAAACAGATGCATTTGGGGAACTTTACTAAGGCCTAACTGTTATATAGACTATATTATTTTATCATGTGTAAATTCAGGTGCTTCAGAGTTTTGTAAGTGCCATGTATCTTAATGTTTCTGTGTTTATAATTGTTTGCTGAAGCTTTACAAGCAATGCTTCTAAAGGCAGCAGGGGAAACATGCAGGGATTGAACCAGGGAAATATAGAGTTGAAAGTACAGTATCAGTCTTTATAGTTTGAGATGGAGAACCAGGCAAGGGCTGTAATTGCCATGCATCCTGTATGGATCAGGCACAGGATGGAGGGACAGGCAGAACACACTGACCATAGTTTACACATATACCCACTAGTGCACTTGAAATAGTTTTGTGGATACACATTTTCCAGTCCTGGCTGTTTTGAAAGTACCAAGAAGAGAAGTCCTGTTAAGGTGGGATGACCACTGACTTAAAACAATTCCTGCTTGGGGCCATAGCATGTGACTGACTTTCCTTTGTGTTGCATATGTTATCTGAGAAGGATGACATTCCTATTCATTTCAGAATTTAGATGGTGACAGCATTATCCCACCAGTGATTTTTTTCTTAACTGAATTTTGATATGTCATCTTTGCTGTATGAAAAAGAAATACTTAAGGACCTGACCCAGTGCCCACTGAAGTCAGTTGGAAAGCTCGACATTGGATTAAATTGACTTCACAAAAGCAGAGATATGATCTCAGTTATGTGTTTTTCTTATAATGCTGTTAGAACAGATGTAAATTCACTTGAAACATACAGATCATTGTAGCAGATAATAAAACCCTTGTTGTATAGAATTTGGATATTTGTAGGCAAATAAGTTCTGTATCTTTCATTAGGTTTAGTAGCAGATATAAATGACTTTTGCTTTAACTTTTGAATAATAAATGCCACTCTCACCTTACCTGGTATTTCAACACTGCCATGGAGAAGTTGAGAAACTCTTGCTGTATGAATTACAAATCTACACACATACCCATTACCCGTTCGTTGTTTTTTTTCCAGAAAATCAGAACACAGTGATACACTCACTACCACTCGATTGGTGTTTTTAAAGAGACAGAACATGTTCACCATGGCGCAGCCTCAGTCTGAGTAATCTGTGTGGATTATGAGAATTATTTAAATGTTGAACATGGCAGCTATTAACTCTCTCCAAAAAATCACTTTGTTTTTCTTAATAAAAGTCTATTTTAACTAGATGGAGTATTTCAGTCTTATCAGTCTGAGGCAAGTCCAATTGATTCCCAGACAAGCATAAGATTTAAGAGGAGGTTACCCTTCTTGCTAAATCAAGATGAGATCCCAGCCATTCAGATAAAATCAGAGAAAGCAGGTAAATGCTCCCTAAATCATACCATGGTATAATGAGGGGGAAATCCTTCCTAGCACCTGAGAGACTGCTGGTAGAAGCCAGAGCACAGATGTCCAGCAGTAATAAAAAAACTGCAGCAATTAACAAAATCCCAAGGAAGTGAAAGCAGGAGCCTTTAAAGGCCGCCCACCTCGGTTTCTTTATTGCTACTAGACACCTGTGCTCTGGGTGCTATGAGCAGCCTGTCAGGGTAGGAAGGATTTTTCCCTCATTGTAAATGTGCAACAGGGTTGTCACATTAAGGCAACCATTGGCTAATTGGGACATGGGGGAAGCAAATCAGATGTGACACCAGCCCTGCCTCGGCTGCATGAGGCCATCATAGGAAGGAGGTCTGCAATCAGTCAGGCTGACCAGGAACACAGGAGTCTCCCCTGCTGGTTCAGTTAGCCCCCCTTCTCCCCAACAAGCAAAGAGACTGCATTCTAGCATTTGCTGAATGTTCAGTTAGATACAGGAAGAAACATTTGAGCTTTTAATACCCTGTTTAAGAACTAAAATGGCAAGATTTCTTTTTATTGTTACACTGATTAAATTAATAATTGCAAAGATGCACCATTGTTTCATATGTACATTCCTTCAGGTTTTGCATAAGGTCAAGACTAGTGTCTGCAGTGGACTTCTAATATGATGGAGGCGGGGAGGAAGCTATTAGAAAACTGTGTTTCAGCCTTGTAAATGTCCCCCGGTTCCATTTCATGCCTTAAGATGCCACACAAGTTCAGGGCATATCCTGGTGGGTAACAAGTACTTGAAAGTGAAGGTTGCTTTTTGACAACTTGTCCAGTTACCAATTTGCAATCAATTTCTCATTAGAAAGTGACGAAAATAAAGCAACCTGTCCATCAGGCAGTTTTAACACCAAGCTCGTCTCCAAATGCCATTAGGTGGCAACTGGATCTTTATTTCTGACTCCTATCTTTACACTCTGGATTTTCTGAAATGTGCATTTGGGATTTCCTTTTTTTTCTTCTTGTATTTGTGTATTTATGGACAGGTTGCTTACACTGGCTGTTTTGTGTTCATCATAGTAACTAAATTGTTTGATAGAGAATTTTCTTTTGAAGTATTGAAGTTCTCTCTTCAAGAAGCATTCTCTAAACATTTTTCCAAAATTCACATAGCTTAATTGTGCAAATGGGTGGCCAATTTAAAAAATGCCTTTGGATGCACTTGTTATTAAAAATGCCTTAGTGATTTTAGCCAGAGTAAGAGTATTAGCCATGGTAGCCTAGCCAAATTCAAATTGTGTGATTGTTTTCTGCCTACCTAAATTCTCTTGGTAGAAATACTCATTCCGATGAGATATTCTTTATTTTCTAGAACTGTTGCATATTATCACTTTCAAAAAACAAAAATTAGAATAGGAAGCCAAATATTACGAACCCTCAAAAATTTTCCTTTTACATTTTCAGTGAATCTTAAGGTCTTTTCTTATTTTTCTGAACCAGTTCACCCATCTCCATAATATATATTCAGCCTCCCAATACTCGTGCAATAGTTGCTATCGGGATGGGTTGATGCTTTCATTCCAGTGCCCTATTCTAGTGCCTCTTAACTTTAACTTAGTTTAAACAATGACTGCGGAGACTTAATTTTCTTATGCTTCATCTGATCCCAGAAATTACATTTAAAGATATTTTATAACTAGCTGGTCATTTTTAGATATCCAACTGTTTAATCCTAGAGAGTTTAGAAGTAGGTTGGGCAGAACTCAATTTTTATAATTTTGGTGGATAATATTGATTATTTTTAGCATTTTTTCTGATTTTTATCACTTTTAATGTTTATAGTTGTGCAAAATTATGTGGTTAAATCCTCTGTTTTCTATTTTTATTGATTTTAAATGTTCACAGATATGGAAATTACAGGAGGGGAGTCAGACAATTATTAAATGACAGATGTTGATATTCAAAAAGTTTAAGGTTAGTAACCATTAAAACACAAATTGTCCACATCACGTCACACTATGCAAACTAAATATCTTAGTTTGATTTAAATTTTCAAGCAGTGTTTTTCTTTCTTTGCCCATCTGTCAGTTTTGATTATTATCGCTGGAAATATGTTGTCAGTTTGTGTGTGCGTGGCGAAATCGACATTCACGATAAAAATCTAATCCTCCTAAACCTATTTATATGTCGTTTTAAGCCACAGCCAATAATAAGGCAAGTTGTAGAAAAACACATCACCTGCAAGAGCTTCTACAGTCATTTTGCCTGACTGCCAGTGTTACAGGAGTGCAGCTGCTTCCACTCCTCTCTTGCTCCTCCTCTGTATTGGTGCAAAAGGGTAGGAAAGCTCCCACCTCCACCATCTTTTAGTGGGCTGGACACAAACTGGCTTAGAGGAAGACATAATCCATGTCCCAGGGAGCGTGCATCTAAATTAAATGTTAGCTTGAAAGCAAGTATTTGAGAAGCCCTCTTTACAATTGAATAACTAAAAAAACCAAACACACAAACAAATGTTAGTTTTAAAATTTCTAATTTCACACACTTGCATGCTTCAGAGAGGACAACTGGGGTTTGTTTGAACAAAGGTACATATAATTCTCTGGCTTTGCACAAATATGATACACTTGGATGTTCATGCACAGAATGAAAGTAGATTGACTCTTAGTTTCCAAATGAAATATATAGTTGATAGGAAATATATCATTTTCACTAGCTTCATAGAGTCCTGCAGCAATCCAGTGCTGTGCTTTAGCTCTGATTTCCCTGGCTTCAATATAACACTTTGTTACAAGGTTTTAACTATTCAGTACTACAGAGAATACATTTTTGTATGATCGGTAAAATGCTTCAAGTGACATTAAAGGGCATCACTTGAACTCACTTTTCTCACCACTAGTGGACAATATTTTATTAAGAAAAGGGTAATTTATTATGCAGATACATATGAATTTTATTTAACACATTTTAGTTGGCAAGATGTTTATCTTCTTGACCGTGTTTTCATGTAAATTATTAAATCTCTTCCACCTGGAAAAGAAAATTGCATATTTGGAATCAGCAGTGTTGTTTTTTTCCGTACGTTATTTTTATGTCTTGCACATTAATGGGTGTCTGTGTATAACCACTTCCAAGATTGTTCTGAGCCAGGTTCAATAATGTGTATAGCACCAAGCTTAAACACTTGGCTGAATTCTGCCCCCACTGTCATCAGTGGCAAAATTCCCACTACCTTCAATAGGGCCAGAATTTGTCCTTTGTGTGGGCCACAAGGTAGGACTCATTAGGAATGGAAAATAAAAGGTTTTCCCATTATATCTACCCTCTCCAGAAATTCAGACTCCTCTGATCTTTTACATACTCCAGTACCTATGAAGTTAAGACCTGCTCCAAAATCTTTCAAAGTCAGTTGGTCTTTTTTCTTAATGAATGGAAACTGTTACATTTAATATAAGAAAACTATGGTATCAGTATTCTATAACATTGGGGGGGGGGGGTGTAACTTTAAGTCCCTGGTTTTTGTAAGTATGAAGAATGTCTTAAGCCTCCAGGAATATGGGGTGCATGTTTTTATTGACTTTATAAGAGAGACTTTTGAGGGTTATATAGAGTATTTTAATTATTTAGAGTACTCCTCTATTAGTGTTTTCCACTGTCTCTTCAGAACTGTAAAAATAAAAAGGCAATATTATTAAATACTGATGATTGGAACTGGAAATAGAACAACACTTTTAATTATTCATTTGAGTATATTTCATTTCAAATTAAAATGAGGCACCCAATCTCCATTATGTTGGAATAATGTCATCTCTTGAAGTCAGTCTGTGAGTTTGGCTGGAGGGGGAATTGGAAAGGAGGGGTGAGAAATCTGTGCAGTGGAGGGGTGACCTCAGTGGTAGCAGAGTGGATCAGACAGTTTTGCAATTGGTGAGATTGTCCAGCTCTGAGTTGTCTGCAGGGTAAAAGCTCCTTTCAGCACAGCTTTTTTATATCCTGCAGGTCAGTTTAGCTGGAAGCTTATCATGATTAGGAAGCATTAGCTGGCTAGGGTGTGAAACTGTTATGCAAGTCTGTCTGCCCGCTGACCTTACTATTCTTGAACTGGCCAAGACACTCCTGATTGATGACAGTTCCCTTGTCATAGTTGTTTCCACAAACCCAGTGTCTACAATCCAGTGTTTTTAAACACAGTATCTACAAATAGGTGGCAATATTTGCAAATAAGCATATTTTGTGTGTGCTCCTTATTAGAATACTAGGACTATAAATAGCCAGAGCCATCACAAGAATATCTGTTATGCACTTTGAGAATTAATAAAAGTGCAAGTGTTGATATATAAAGATACAGCTCGTGTGTACTTATACTTACCTGCCACTTGCTTTCATGCAAAATACTTGGCCCCATTGTGTTCCCAATTTAGAGAGGAGAAACAAAACAAGGGAGTGGTTGCTAAGACACCTAGAAAATGGGAGCAGGATTCTCCTCCACTCATCCTTTGGGGTATTTATCTTTAAGACCCATTGGAGCAGAATCAGAGTTGGATAAGTTAAGATGTGCATTGGATACAGCTATTATAAAGGTCCAGGTGGGGAGAGGAATTTTTTTGCCCCTTNTTTTTTTTTTTTTTTTTTTTTTTTTTTGCTGCCTGGGGCAGCAAAAACCCTGGAGCCGGCGCTGACAAGTACTCTAACATACTCTAACACAAATATATAGAATTCCACATACTCTAACATACTACATACTCTAACACAAATATATAGAATTCTGATAGTTAAAATGTCTTTACACTGCAGGGTCAGTGGAAGGCTGCACTTACGTGACCACCCCCCGAGGCATAGTATCTGAGGAAGGCACAGTGCCTTCAGTCATCCAGTTTTGCTGGCTGATGCAGAGAAGGGGCAGGGCCATCGCCCGTACCCATTTCTTTCCTACCCACTCTGGGAAGTCTAGTGCCAGATTCCTCCAGTTCTTGAGCACCAGGGGCCTTGATCCAAAGTCCAGTAGAAAGACTCCCATTGACTTCAGTGGGCTTTGAATCAGACCCTAGGAGCACAAGGACTAGGATTGTGCTTAGCCTGTGTGACAGGTGGGAAGACTTCTTGCTCTAAAACTCCCCCAATCCATTCCCACCCCCACACCCTCCACTGTGCAATTCTAGAAAAAGTCTATTCTGTTCTATTTAGCTTCATCTTCCTTACCCATCACCATTGTATGTGAGCACCTAACCTGTTACTCTGTGCGCAGTTTTACACCTTTTGGCTTTGTTGACAGGCTGAAAAGAATAGAGCAATTAATTAAAAAGAGAGGATTATATATTCAAAAGGATGTGCTTGTGCTGCAGGATTAAATGTGATCATAAACTGTCCCTGAAAATCCATTCTGAGATTAAAAGTGTATTGTGCAGTGAAATGAGATCACAGAAGGACTAGGGTGTGGAGAAGAGCTGGATGTTGATTTTGCAGTGCAGTAACAGGTTCAACTTTTCCCAGCTGTGATTTGTCAACTGATTGCACATCCAAACAAAGCTGATGGATTTTCATGTAAATTTAATTATGATTTAGTTAAAAGCACTCTGTTTGTGGTACTCTGTGTTCCATTTCATACATTGTTAATTGCTGAGGATGAGATTCAGTTGTTGAAATGCTTGTTATGAAAATTTTTGAAAAATGTTTTCATTAGCTGTACCTTTTAAAAAGTGGTGAAAAAGTGTTTTCAACAAAAATTTTCATGAAAAAAGTCTGCTTTCCTTGGAAATTTTTGATCAAAAATTCTTTTGATCAAAAATTGATTCTTTTGATAAAAAAATTAACATTCAAAAACTGAAAAGGTTTTGGTTTTCAGCTGAAATATTTTAGCTAAAACACAAAATATTTCAATTCACATATGCTGCCATGGAGGCCTCATGGGAATTATAGTTTGGGTGCCTCATGTCCTAATTCTTCACTGTGGGACAGGTTCCCCAGCCAAACTACATCTCCCATAATGTACCAAAGCCAGGGACTCTCGTGATGCATCACCAAGAGGCGATACCATAGTGCATCATGGGAGATGTAGCCCAAGCATAGAGCCCAACTTATAGAGGAGAATGGAAGCATGAAGAACCAAAAGTACAACTCCCATGAGGCCCTGTGGTGTCACTTCCAATTCAAGGCATTTTGTTTTATGGCCAAAATGTTTAGGGTTTTTTGCAAAAAAAAAAAAGTCAATAGAAAATAGACATTTTTTTTTCCTTTTTGATATTTTCTGTAGGAGAAAATAAATTTTCCAACCAGCTGTAGTTTTCACCTTGCTAGTAGATTCAGGCAATGGGAAATTGAAACAGAAATCAATTTTCAGCAAATCAAAAAGTAAAAAAAAAAGTGTCAAAACATTTTGTGTCTACAAAATCAAAATATTTTGTTTTAATTTTGATCATTTTTAAATGTTTATGATTGTTTATCAATAAACTAAAGGAAGCTTTTCAACAAAAAGTCAGTTCAAACCAAAAAATAAAAGGTTTAATTTCCAAAATATCAAAGTGAAATGTTTGTTTTCAGAATTATTTTTTAGGTTTTTTTTCCCCACAGCCACAAGATTTGGCAAAATCAGCATGAGTTTGCTGAATGTTTCAGTATAGCCGAATCTGCAGTTTTTGCCAAAAAACGTTTCAGCCAGAACATTTCACCCAGCTCTAATAAGGAGTCAGGCTGTGTGAAAGCCGTGCCTAGAGCTCTGAATCCTTAGTTTTACAAATTGATAAATTAAGTGATTTACCAGTGAGTCAGTATCAAGGAAGGAAACTCAAGTTTCCTGACTCCCAATTCTGGATCCTATCCACTGGACCATTATAGGAAAAAGTTGGTGTTTTCAATCCATTAATCTGTGTAGGTTTGATATTTTGTTCATTCTTAAATATAAATCTCATGTAGTCAATAAACCTTTGTACTAAACCTGGGGGCGGGGGGGCGAGGGGGGAGGAAGTTGAGTAGTGGCTAATGTTACAGTAAATGTTTTGAATAAAACCTTTATGCATTCAGGGAATTCTTCAAATATTATAAAATACTGGGTGAAACCCTGGTCCCATTGAAGTAAATGGGAGTTTTGCCATTGACTTCATTGGGCCAGGATTTCATCTGTTGTTTCTGGAGTGAGTAATCTTACCTGTTGGTCTAAACAGAATACTGTCAATTGGGAGTTTGAGAAACTTTGAGGGTGCAGATAACCACTAAACATGGAATTCAACAAATGTAAACATATTGGGCCAGATCCTCAGCACATGTAAATCAGTACAGCTCCACTGAAGTCTATGAAGCTGCTGTCAGAATCCTGGGCAAAGCTAGGTAGGACTAGTGGCAGGAGCTTGGGATTCCAGAACTGAAACTAGAGATCAGAGCCAGTACCAAGGTCAAGAGTCAAGCTGCGAGTCAAGTCAGAGTCAGGAGTTAAGCCAAGAGGCAGAGGCAGGAATCAGGCCGAGAGTCAGTACCAGGTATCAGGGTCCGTGTTGGAGTTCCAGGGGTGAATCAAAAGTCAGAATGGAGATCAGTACCAGGAGTTCAGGAACAAAGAAACAGTACAGTCATGGCAGCTAGCTAGGAGCCACATCATTGCCTGGACACTTCCTGGTATGCCCCAGGGGTTTATATAGGGCCAAGGAGCTAATCAGGGATCACTAAGACCACTGTCAGTCAGGTCACTTTAGGTGGAACTTCCTGTGGCATTGAACCTCTGCAAATTGAGAGTCTCAAAGAGTGACTGGGTTATAGCTGCTGCTGGGTGGTAGTATGAGGATGTTGGTTGCCTGGTAGCCCTGCAGGCCCAGCTTCTAGCCTCANGCAGAGGGCTGGGGGTGTGGGGGAGTTCAGGGGTACAGGGCAGAAGGCTGGGTGTTGGGGGGGAGTTCAGGGGTACAGGGCAGAGGGCTGGGGGGGAGTTCAGGGGTACAGCCCAGAGGGCTGGGGGTGTGGGGGAGTTCAGGGGTACAGGGCAGAGGGCTGGGGGTTCAGGGGTGAGGGCTGGGGTGCTCGGGTTGTGGGGGTGCTCCCAGCCCCCTGCCCTGAGCGGCTCAGGGCAGGGGGCTGGAAGGGATATGCCTGTTCCACCCGCTTCCCCAAGGCCCGGTCCCTACCTCTTCTGTCTCCGGAGCAGCGAGCACGCTGCGGCTCGGCTCCGCCCCCCTTCCCCCGGCCATCAGCTGGTTGTCGGGAGGGAGGAGGAGGGGCAGGAAAGCTCCAAGCTGGGGGAAGAAGCGGGGGAGGCGGGAGCTTGGCTGCCGCGGGTCCAAGCTTCTGCCTCCTGCCCCCGCAGGGGAGAGCGGTGGGCGGGGGGGGCGAGTGGGGCTGGGACTGGCAGGCAGCGGCGTGCCGCCGAAAATCGGCTCGCGTGCCATGTTTGGCACGCGTGCCATAGGTTGCCGACCCCTGGTCTAAACAGAATACTGTCAATTGGGAGTTTGAGAAACTTTGAGGGTGCAGATACCCACTAAACATGGAATTCAACAAATGTAAACATAGGGCCAGAACCTCAGCACATGTAAATCAGTACAGCTCCACTGAAGTCTATGAAGCTGCTATCAGAATCCTGGGCAAAGCTAGGCAGGACTAGTGGCAGGAGCTTGGGATTCCAGAACTGAAACTAGAGATCAGAGCCAGTACCAAGGTCAAGAATCAAGCTGCGAGTCAAGTCAGAGTCAGGAGTTAAGCCAAGGGTCAGAGGCAGAGTCAGGAATCAGGCCGAGAGTCAGTACCAGGTATCAGGGTCCGTGTTGGAGTTCCAGGGGTGAATCAAAAGTCAGAATGGAGGTCAGTACCAGGAGTTCAGGAACAAAGAAACAGTACAGTCATGGCAGCTAGCTAGGAGCCACATCATTGCCTGGACACTTCCTGGTATGCCCCAGGGGTTTATATAGGGCCAAGGAGCTAATCAGGGATCACTAAGACCACTGTCAGTCAGGTCACTTTAGGTGGAACTTCCTGTGGCATTGAACCTCTGCAAATTGTGAGTCTCAAAGAGTGACTGGGTTATAGCTGCTGCTGGGTGGTAGTATGAGGATGTTGGTTGCCTGGTAGCCCTGCAGGCCCAGCTTCTAGCCTCACTGATCCTTACAGCTCTGCAAATATAATACTACTGAGGAGCTGTCCTACTGTTTTCTCCAATGTTTTTTACTAAAAAAATCAAACTGCTTGATCATGTGTGCAGGGGACCATTCAGACTGGTGCAGTGTCCCCATATAACTGACTGGATAAGAAAGAAAGCTGAGTGAGGTATGGAAAGCTCATTCCTACTCTACCTTGATTGATCCTATGTTTGTTTTCTAGGCCAAAGGTAAGGCAAACTGACACTGTGGGCAAAAATTCTCAGGAAGGCCTATATTGTTGGTTATACTCGAACCAAGAGAGACTAGCAGTTTGCCCTGAAGTTTTGTTCTGAATAGCTGGTTTTGTGAGAAATGAGTTATCTCTGAATAAATAAAAATACAGTTCAGCCTCAATTTTCCCAAATGCCATTTTATTAAAGGCAGTGGTTGTATTAAATCTGAATTCCTAACAGTGCTAGACTCTGAAATGGTCTTCCCATAGCTTGAGCCGATTCAAATTGAACTGAAAGCAGCATGTACTAAGAATATACTGGAGGGCCAAGGAGCTAAACAGGGATCGCTAAGACCACTATCAGTCTAAGGCCTGGTCTACACTACGATTTTAGGTCGAATTTAGTAGCGTTACCTCGATTTAAGCCTGGACTCGTCCACACAATTAAGCCCTTTTTTTCGACTTAAAGGGCTCTTTAAATCGATTTCTTTACACCACCTCCGACGACGGGATTAGCGCTGAAATTGGTTTTGCCATTTCGAATTTGGGTTAGTGTGGCCGCAATTCGATGGTATTGGCCTCCGGGAACTATCCCACAGTGCACCATTGTGACCGCTCTGGACATCAATCTGAACTCGGATGCACTGGCCAGGTAGACAGGAAAAGCCCCGCGAACGTTTGAATTTCATTTCCTGTTTGCCCAGCGTGGAGAGCACAGGTGACCACGCAGAGCTCATCAGCACAGGTAACCATGATGGAGTCCCAGGATCGCAGAAGAGCTCCAGCATGGACCGAACGGGAGGTACGGGATCTGATCGCCATATGGGGAGACGAATCCGTGCTAGCGGAACTCCGTAGCAGTAAAAGAAATGCAAAAACATTTGAAAAAGTCTCAAAGGGCATGAAGGACAGAGGCCATAACAGGGATGCACAGCAGTGCCGCGTGAAAATTAAGGAGCTAAGGCAAGCCTACCAGAAAACCAGAGAGGCAAACGGAAGGTCCGGGGCACAGCCGCAGACATGCCGCTTCTACGCCGAGCTGCATGCCATGCTAGGGGGTGCAGCCACCACTATCCCAACCCTGTGCTATGACTCCGTCAATGGAGACTCACGCAACACAGAAGCGGGTTCTGGGGACGAGGAAGACGATGATGATGAACAGACGGGAGATGGCTCACAGCAAGGAGGCAGAGAAACCGTTTTCCCCAACAGCCAGGATCTGTTTATCACCCTGGACCTGGAGCCAGTAAACCCCGAACCCACCGAATCCCAAAGCGTGCTCGCAGACCCCGGAGAAGGGACCTCTGGTGAGTGTACCTTTGTAAATATTACACATGGTTTAAAAGCAAGCGTGTTTAATGATTAATTTGCCCTGGCATTCACGGCCAGGACAGCTACTGGAAAAGTCTGTTAACGTGTATGGGGATGGAGCGGAAATCCTCCAGGGACATCTCCAGAAAGCTCTCCTGGATGTACTCCCAAAGCCTTTGCAAAAGGTTTCTGGGGAGGGCTGCCTTATTCCGTCCGCCATGGTAGGACACTTTACCACGCCAGGCCAGTAGCACGTAGTCTGGAATCATTGCATAGCAAAGCATGGCAGCGTATGGTCCCGGTGTTTGCTGGCATTCAGACAACATCCATTCCTTATCTCTCTGTGTTATCCTCAGGAGAGTGATATCATTCATGGTCACCTGGTTGAAATAGGGTGCTTTTATTAAGGGGACATTCAGAGTGCCCGTTCCTGCTCGGCTGAACAGAAATGTTCCCCACTGTTAGCCACGCGGTGGGGGGAGGGGTGAAGTGATCATCCCAGGGAATTGGGTGTGTGTGGGGGGGGGGGGGGGGAGGGGGGTTAGTTGGGTTTGTGCTGCACGTTAACCCGGCAACCGCATCCCTCCCTCCTTTTAAATTGCCATACCATTTTAAATGGCCAACCCAACGGCTGCTTGGTATGGAAAATGAGGGTGCTGCTGTTTGAAACCATTCCCACATGTTATTAAGGTTAAAGAAGCCAAAAGACTGTGGCTTACCATGGCTGCCTGCAAGCCGAATTCTGTTGCCTGGCCCTGCGTGAGTGATCTCTCACACCAAATCGGCAGACCCTCAATATAAATAGAGGCAAAATACGACCTTGTAACGAAAGCATTTGTGCTATGTAATGTGAACAGCAAGGTTTAACGGGAAAGAGTGATCCTATTGTTCTCTAAAATGTGTCTTTTTAACTACCTATCTCCCTTTTCCCCCACCAGCTGCAAATGTTTCTCCTTCGCAGAGGCTAGTGAAGATTAGAAGGAGGAAGAAGAGAACTCGGGATGAAATGTTCTCGGAGCTCCAGACGGCCTCCCACGCTGACAGGGTTCAGCAGAATGCTTGGAGGCAGACAATGTCTGACTGCAGAAAAGCACAGTTTGAACGCGAGGAGAGGTGGCGGGCTGAATCGCGTGCTGAATCGGAGAGGTTGCGTGCTGAATCGCGGGCTGAATCTGAGAGGTGGCGTCAGATTGAGAACAGAAGGCAGGAGTCCATGCTCCGACTGCTGGAGCATCAAAGTGAGATGCTCCAGCGTATGGTTGAGCTGCAAGAAAGGCAGCAGGAGCACAGACCGCCACTACAGCCCCTGTGTAACCAACAGCCCTCCTCCCCAAGTTCCATGGCGTCCTCACCCAGACGCCCAAGAACGCGGTGGGGGGGCCTCCGGCCACCCAGCCACTCCACCCCAGAGGATTGCTCAAGCAGCAGAAGGCTGGCCTTCAATAAGTTTTGAAGTTTCTAATTTTTAAAGTTTTAAAGTTTTATAGTGCACGGTGTCCTTGTCCTTCCCTCCTCCCCCACCCCACCCAGCGCTTCCCTCCTCCCCCATCCCTCCTGGGCTACCTTGGCAGTTATCCTCCTATTTGTGTGAATTAATAAAGAATGCATGAATTTGAAGTAACAATGACTTTATTGCCTCTGCAAGCGGTGATCGAAGGGGGGAGGGGAGGGTGTCTAGCTTACAGTGAAGTAGAGTGAACCGGGCGGGGGCGGGGGGGAGGTTCATCAAGGAGAAACAAACAGAACTTTCACACCGTAGCCTGGCCAGTCATGAAACTGGTTTTCAAAGCTTCTCTGATGCGCACCGCACCCTGCTGTACTCTTCTAATCGCCCTGGTGTCTGGCTGCGCGTAATTAGCGGCCAGGCGATTTGCCTCAGCCTCCCACCCCGCCATAAACGTCTCCCCCTTACTCTCACAGATATTGTGGAGCGCACAACAAGCAGTAATAACAATGGGAATATTGTTTTCGCTGAGGTCTAACCGAGTCAGTAAACTGCGCCAGCGCGCTTTTAAACGTCCAAATGCACATTCTACCACCATTCTGCACTTGCTCAGCCTGTAGTTGAACAGGTCCTGACTACTGTCCAGGCTGCCTGTGTATGGCTTCATGAGCCATGGCATTAAGGGGTAGGCTGGGTCCCCAAGGATAACTATAGGCATTTCAACATCCCCAACGGTTATTTTCTGGTCTGGGAAGAAAGTCCCTTCCTGCAGCTTTTGAAACAGACCAGAGTTCCTGAAGACGCGAGCGTCATGTACCTTTCCTGGCCATCCCACGTTGATGTTGGTAAAACGTCCCTTGTGATCCACCAGTGCTTGCAGCAGCATTGAAAAGTACCCCTTTCGGTTTATGTACTCGCTGGCTTGGTGCTCCGGTGCCAAGATAGGGATATGGGTTCCATCTATCGCCCCACCACAGTTAGGGAATCCCATTGCAGCAAAGCCATCCACTATGACCTGCACATTTCCCAGAGTCACTACCCTTGATATCAGCAGCTCTTTGATTGCCCTGGCTACTTGAATCACAGCAGCCCCCACAGTAGATTTGCCCACTCCAAATTGATGTCCGACTGACCGGTAGCTGTCTGGCGTTGCAAGCTTCCACAGGGCTATGGCCACTCGCTTCTCAACTGTCAGGGCTGCTCTCATCTTGGTATTCTGGCGCTTCAGGGCAGGGGAAAGCAAGTCACAAAGTTCCATGAAAGTGCCCTTACGCATGCGAAAGTTTCGCAGCCACTGGGAATCGTCCCACACCTGCAGCACTATGCGGTCCCACCAGTCTGTGCTTGTTTCCCGGGCCCAGAATCGGCGTTCCACGGCATGAACCTGCCCCATTACCACCATGATTTTCACATTGCTGTGGCCCGTACTTTGTGAGAAGTCTATGTCTATTTCCTCATCACTCTCGTCACCGCGCTGCTGTTGCCTCTGCGCTGCTGTTGCCTCCTCCTCCTCCTCCTCCTGGTTTTGCTTTGACAGGTTCCGGCTATGCATATACTCCAGGATAATGCGCGTGGTTGTCATAGTGCTCATAATTGCCGCGGTGATCTGAGCGGGCTCCATGATCCCAGTGCTATGGCGTCTGGGCAGAAAAAAGGCGCGAAACGATTGTCTGCTGTTGCTTTCAGGGAGGGAGGGAGTGGGGGCCTGACGACATGTACCCAGAATCACCCGCGACACTGTTTTTGCCCCATCAGGCATTGGGATCTCAACCCAGAATTCCAATGGGCGGCGGAGACTGCGGGACTTGTGGGATAGCTACCCACAGTGCAACGCTCCAGAAGTCGACGCTAGCCTCGGTACTGTGGATGAAGTCCGCCGACTTAATGCACTTAGAGCATTTTGTGTGGGGACACACACAATCGACTGTATAAAAACGATTTCTATAAAACCGTCTTCTATAAATTCGACCTAATTTCGTAGTGTAGACATACCCTAAGACCACTGTCCAGAATATACTTTCTATTCTATTCCCCTGGCAAGGGAATGAACAACATGAAAAGCTGTGTGAAGTTTAGCACCTTTGCTTCATGGGGGAGCATGGGCATATATTCTTTGGTTTCAGTCTGGATGGGCTCACCATTGTTGCAGGTTTCACTTGCAGTTTCACATCTGTGCAAACCCAGAAAAAATCAAAGCAAAACTTGGATAAAATGAGCCATGGTCACTTAATAGGAATAGTATTTGAAAGGGTGCGGTTCAGAAGTTAGGAGATTGTTGTTTATACATCTGGTCTTCTAACAGGTTGCCCCCTTCATTGAGCTTTCCTCAGCTGTCTCAAGCACAGATAACCATGGCACAGGTATCTTATCAGGTGCACTGTAAACTTAAACCCTAAAGGCTTGAAAAACAGAAGGCAAATAAAAAGCACACAAAATGTGTTGATTTTAACAATCTCATCATTTTGAGGGGAAGGGACCTGAGCCATGCTGTTTGAACACTTGAGGCTGGTAATACTGCAGTTCTTCTCTCACTGCTTAACATTGGCATTGCTGGCAATGAGCCAGCATACTCTAACCCTACAAAAATTACAGTGTGAAGAAGAGGCGAAGATCATTCCTCAGAAAATATTCCCAATCCCTCTAGGAGGTTCCCCTTCAGTAGCTTTCTAACTGGAAGGTATTCTGACAACAGTTGTCATATGAAAACAAAAGAGATTTCCTAGCTTTTAGTCATGAAAGAGCTAGGAAATCTGAATCATTTTATGGTTTTACCCTCTCATATGTCTGATTTTTTGCATTCAAGAATATAGAAGCTGTTTTTTTAAAAAAAAAAGTGAGGCCAGAATAACTGAAAGCAAAAATGGCATTTACTATGTACTGCATATGAAGTCCGTCTGTCCCGTAGCAAAGTCTTGAACCTAAGCCGGGCACAGTAAGCTTAGTGGAAGAATCTTTGCCTGACCCCAAAAGGATGGCTAACTTCTGTGATTTCATTTAGAATAGAAGTACCAAGAAATGAAAGACACTGTCTGGATTGCAATAAAGTCTTGCCCATTACTGTGTTAAGCCACCATGTCACTTGAAATTTCAAGTGTGCAGAGGCTTCCTGTCTATTGCAGCTTTAAGAGAAAGTGACTAGGTCCTATGCTAAACACTAGAGGTTTATTTTTTCTTGTCTGCCCTTTGATATAGTGTGAGTAGCACTTCAAAATGTGGCAAAAGTTGTTTTACCTCAGGAGTGGGCACTGACCGAGAAATCTGGTGATCATAGCAACTTTACAAATTTAAACAGAATAGCACTTTCTTTTCATATGAAAGTCTAGCTCCATTCCACTTCTTAGCATGGGTTTTCTTCATTTTGGTGTGCTTTAAAGCACTTAATGTTTCTCCTTTGGGAAAAGCATCATCTATTATTTATCTGTAGCCTCAAGCGGCTTCTTTACATGTTTCTTTCTAATGCAGCCTGCACTGTTTCAGCAGGAGAGCAAGTTTTATAAAACATAAGGGTGTTCATTAAGATGGTGTGAAAATGACATTTGTCTTTTTGTACAGATTTGCTAGAGATTATTTTTCTAGCACTTGATTCTCATTTTACTTTGCATATAGTAAAACCAGTATACAGTGATTTAAGAGTGCAAATTTGGAAATGCTTTCTCATGCTTTCATTAGTGTGCTTGTTTCCCTTTCTCATACTTGTAAAATGAAGCAACCACATCTCACGTGACTTGTAATGAATCGGGCAGGCCTTGGCAACATAGATGAGTACACAGAAAAGAGTTTTAGCTGCACTATAAGCTTGTCGCATCATAGCCTGGAAATAACATTTTGTAGGAAGGATTTTCTTTCTGTTTTCACAGAGGCCTCAAACGAAAAACATGCCAGTACTTCAGTATATCTGTCATAGATTGGCAATGTTTGTATGAAACATCCCACCCTGTTGGTCCTGCTGGGAAAAAAGTTAAGTGGGTTCTATTGACTGAGGCTTGATCTACGCTACAGAGTTAGGTCAATGTAAGGCAGCTTAAATTGACCTACTTATGTCAGTGTACACACAATAGCCTTCCCCCCGCCGATGTAAGAGCCCTACTACACCGACATCCTAACTCCATCTCCATGAGAGGCATAAGGCTTATGTCGCTGTAGTTAGGGCAACGCAGTGTCCGTGTAGACGCTGCATTACTTACAGTGGCTGTATCTGGGTGGTGTAATGAGTGTAATGTTGGCTGTAATTCTTGTCAATTTCATGGCTCCATGCTAGGCTTCACCAACAGAAGGACAGTGTGGACATGAACCACCACAGTAATTACTGCAGTGGTTGTAAGTTGACCTAATATAGGTCGACTTATCTGTCTACTGTAGACATGCCCTTAGTGAGGCAAGAGGCTCATTATGCCACTCAGATACCACTCAAAGGAAAGTGAGGATGGCTGTCTAGATAGAGAGGATCTAGACTGTGGGCTGAGCAGTTATGAGGTAGGAACACTAAGAACAGCTAATCCTGAAGAAAAGGCAAGTAGACTTGCAAGTAGACAGGCAACTAGCTATTTTTTTATTTCTAAAAATGGGTAGTATAATTATAATATAAAATATACTATACATCATATATAACAATATACACACATCTGGTATGATGATAGGAATATGACCATCATGGACCTTTGACTGCATGACTTGTACTCGACTCGCTAATCCATCTCTACCAGGTCTGCTTCCAATTTTCCAAAATTGAATAGCTTCAGATAGCCACCATTTCTTTAATTAACTTGCTAGAGAAATATTTCCTCCTTCCCCCTTGTATATGAATTTTCTCCCCAAATTAACACAGAGTCAAAGTCCAGAATGGGTCATAGTCAGTCTAGCATGATTGACAGGTTTAACTTCTGCTATCTTGTGCTGCTTCAGCATCGGTAATGAGATCTCTGTCATTGTAAAGATGAGATTTACAGTTTAAAAAGCTCTTGCTTCCAGACCTGGAAGCTTCTTAGATATCAGACTTTAAAGTTGGGACATTTTTAGGAGGTTTCAAAAGTTGTATTTACTTACTTCCCCTTTTCTCTCAGTACTGTACAGTTGAACTTGTACTAACTAAGGCACCTAGGTTTACAGGTGGAGGGACACAACAAAAGAGTTTCAATACAATTATTTTAAATGCGAAAAGAATTTCTAGAATAGTTTTCCCCCTGTAAAATTCCCCCTGTGAGATTTCCCCCCTTTAAAATGCATTGCATACAGCGTGGATGATGACTTGGTGTAGTATAAAAGATTTTAGAAGGAACTGAGTATGTGTAGTTTGGAAAAGAGGAGATTAAGGGGGGACATGATAGCGGTCTTCAAATACTTGAAATATTGCTATAAAAAGATGGAGAAAAGTTGTTCTCTCTTGCCACATAGAGCAGAACAAGAGGCAATGGGTTCAAACTAATGCATAGCAGATTTAGATTAAATCTCAGCAAAAACTTCCTAACTTAAGAACAGTAGGACAATGGAACAGTCTGCCTCGGGAGGTTGTGGAAGTGCCTTCACTGGAGGTTTTCAAAAGGAGGCTGGGTAACCACCTGCCTTGAATGGTTTAGACACACCAAATCCTGCCTCTTGGCAGGGGACTAGGATCTATGACCCTTGCAGTCCTTTCTAACCCTGTGGTTCCATGATTCGGTCCACGCTTGTTTGGGGTGAGCTTACATAATTCACTCATGGTTTTGCTGCTCATGAGCAAGTATAATGCAAACTTTTCAGTTTATTAATAAAGCCACACCACAGTCTGATTCATTCCCTGGCTCACTCACACGTATAGACAGACACAAACATACACTGCATTTTATATTTGAGAAATTATTGTGGCTACACACACATCTACACAAAATATCTAAAAATGAAGGTCCATTTTGCCATTACTAATTTAGTTCCTGTTGTACTGATAACATGCTTTAAAATGTTACTTTGTCAAAAATGTATGCCAGTTCAGTAAGGAGAATAAAATTTTGAATGCACTAAATGAAAAATTGTGACCTTTTAAAAAAAATATCCATAAAACTATGAAAATGTTTATATCATTTTGCTCTGAGCTATTTAGAGTATAATGCTTTCTTTGTTTTACAAATATGATTGTGTGATTTTCTTTAAAATGTGCAACCGTGTTAAGTTCAGCCAGCTAAATCAACTATCTGTAATGCATCTTTTTGTTTCAGTGATATTTTAATTGAGGGTATATTTTCAATGCTAGTGAAATGTTTGTCTTTCTTGCAGCTTCTAGCTCAATACATGGATTCATCATGTGGACAAAGTATCATTTAGTTAAAGTGCACTTCAGTGCCAGAACCAAGAATTATTTCCCATCAGCTTCCATTCTAATTGGGTTTTAGTGTTATAAAACAATGTGCAATCCAATTAAATTATTCTGTAACAAGTGTTAGAAGGGTGCTGCTTAAAGACCTACAGTAAATGTAGGCAGATGTTCAATGATTAAGGATCTCAGCTTTCATCCAGTCAAATATTTTGATATTTTTGTGTGTGCGCGCACCCGTTGGAAATGCAGAAGTTCAGTCTCAGAGAGATCCATCAGTAAGAGAATATATTATGACAATGACATTGTGCAAGATAAAGTAATTTTGTAAATGTAGATGACTAAAGACCTTGCTGCTAATCATGGGGATTTTGTCTGTTCTTTTTTCCCCCGCTCGTTTTTCAAAGAACCCTCAGAGAATTTGGCAGATTCAGAACCTTGGACAGAGAGGAAGAGAGAATGGCTGTAATAAACAGTGTCTGCAAAAGAAAGATGCCCAGAATTAACACACAGCCATAATGACTGTCATGTATTTTAAATCTATGGGGTTTATTTGTAAATAGGTAAAATTTCAAGAGCAACTAAGTGACTTAGGCGCATAAGCCCCATTGATTTTCACTGGATTTTAGGCTCCTGTGTCACTTAGGTGCTTCTGAAAATTTTACCCCCAAAATTACCTATATTACAGATATAGCACTGATTCCCATTTGCCTTCTAACTTGCTAATACTTCCGCTATATGTATTGTTATGGCAGGCGTCACCAGGAGGTGGTGGTACCCATAGTCTTCCAAGGTCTTTTTCTTAGCATGTGAGCAATTGTACAGTCTTGGGGAGACGTGTTGTGGCTAGTTTTGTTATGTAAGGTGCTGGGTGGAGGAAGCTGTGGCTTGGCAGAGGGGAGATAGCATTTGATTGTTTTCATTAATCATTTTAAAAGTTTGGGCATGATTGTGCCTTGTCCTGCATGCCCATGCAGGTAATAAGGGGTTGTAAGGTGCCTCCTTACTCTCCTGCAGCACTGCAGATATTGTATTGCAGGTAACAGTGTAAGGGAAGAAGCAGCCTCTGCAGAGCTGCTGCTTCCCCTCCCATGCTGGTGAATGGGAAGAGAGTAGGTGGGAGTGGGGACAGGTGGAGCCTTGGGGCCTCTGGGGCCATCTCCCACCACCAAGGGAAGGGGTAACTGGGAGACAGATTGACTGTGAGTCACAATCTCCTTCACAGGCTGTTCCTGATACAGCACAACAATGCCGCAATTCAGCCCTTTATTTAAAATTGAATTTATCCTGCTGTAAAGCTAGAGATGGGCCTGAGCTGCAAAGCTGGGAAATGAAGATGAGCATTCCATTACTCCAGATATATCAAGGTCAACACCTTGGAGTCTCTTGCTTACAACATTTATTTCACACAGTATGTCATGCCACAACACTAAGCCACACAGAAATTTGAGGTTATGTATGTTTCTGGTGAGTCCATTTCTCTCTGCCATTGTTATCCCATGAACAGTTCCTGTCATGGCATTATCCTCCATAATGGCAACTATGGCATCATCTATCTTCCCAATTTGGTGTTTGATAGGCTTTATCGCCTCCACTCAACTTTCCCATCATGTGGCACTCAGTGGTTTCAGTGTCAGAGAGGATGTTCCCAGATGTTGCTTCAAAATTTGCCATCGATGAGTTGATGCAGAGAAAAATACATAGATGCTTTGAATTACATGAAAGAATTCAGCAGCCTCACTAGAAGCTGATGCTGCATCACTGACCACCAAGTGCAATGAATGAGAACTGCATGGGACAAAAAAAGCTTGAGGGTTTAACTCTTGGATCCGTGTCTGCACTCCTCTGTTCTTTCCTCTCATGTTGGCACCATTATCGTAGCCCTGACCTCTCATGTCAGCTATCGCAATTTCCGTATCTTCCAGCTTTTTAAGAAGCACATTTGTCATACCAGCTCCTGTAGGATCATCATTGTCAATAAATTCTAGAAAATGCTCTGACAGTCCCCATTCCAGGGACATTTTCACTAGGTTCTGTTGTTGTTACAAAACGCACCATTAGTCATTTGTTCCGTATGGTTGATGTCAGGTGTGCAGTCCAGAATAAAGAGAAATATCTTGCTGACTTCAGATCTGCCACAATCTTCTGTTTGACTTTTGTTGCCAGTAACTGTATGATCTCATTTTGAATTGTTTTTCCCAAGGTAATGGTGTGTGTACATTTCTTGGGTGGTGACTCTTCTTAGATGCTCCTGGAGTACACCATGAGCTCCACAATTTTAAGGAAGTTTCCATTGTTTGGAGCATACAGCTGATCTGAAGTGCCACGCAAGTGCTAGGTTTTTGGTAGCAAGCATTCTCACAATGGCAATTTTCAGAACATTTTGCCAGTAAAGAGACTCTGATGCAATCTTCTCTTGATGCTGATCATCTATCGTGGCCTTTAACCTGAGTCTCATCTCAAGCTCTTTCCACCTATGGAATGCTCTCTGGTGATTTGCTGCCTTCTCATGGCATGCCAGATTTCTAGCCAGATTTTTCCAGTCCTTTGTTCCTGTAGAACCCAATGTGGCTGGAACATTAGACTGGAAGAGTTTGCAACAAAAACAGTATGCAGCATTCTGGGTTTTTGAGTACATAAGCCATGGCCTCTCCACTTTGTCACCATTGGGGATTTCACACCAGTAATATGTTGGATGGAAACTTCTATTTTCATTGTCTGTGGGGAACATGAAGTTTTTCACTTGCTGTGGCCCATGCAGTACAAGGAAGTCCCTCAGGCTACTGCTCAAGTGGGTCCACAGTCCTGGATCATCTACACTTAAGGAACTAAACTCAGCAGAAGCTGTTTCTTGTGCCTCCACCACACTCTTCTCCGATCTACACTTTTCTTCAGGAACATGCATGGTTACATCCATTTGAGATGGAGATATGGATGCGGCAGTAGCTGCCAGGTCACCTGCACTCTGACTAACTGGAAGATCAGGCATCTCCTCACCACTCACATCCTCACTGGGGCCGGAACGCTCACCTTGAACATTTGTGTCTATGTATCTCAGGAGAGCTCCTTCCTGCTTGGATAGAAAAGCTTCCTTTGCTTTTTCTTTTTCTGAATGCTGCCCCAGAGGGGCATTTTCTTCTTTCACTCATGACAGCTGTTCTGTGCCAGCTATAGTGGCTCTCAACACTCAATTGAAGGGGACAAATAAGTAGGCTGGTAGCAGGGCGTGAGTGACAGAAGATATCAGCGTCTTAAGGGCCTAACTGGCTCCTACTACTTCAGTTGACTACTTGTTCTCCTCAAGTGGGTTCAGGGAAGCAGCAGGAAACAAGAAGCTCTCTGAGAAGCTGGTGTTAATCAGTCCAGGCTCCTGGGGGTGCTAGAGAGGTACATAAGAGGCTCCTCCTCCTCTCTCTCCCTGCAGCTCCTGCTGCTTTCTGTTATTCCGTCTCACCTTTTCTCCTGCCTGGCTGTTATGTCTCTTGTGCCCTCTTTCCTCCAGCACAGCACTCCACCATTTCTGTGTATCTAGAGCAGAGAGAATACATATGCACCAGAAGCAGACACAATTTTCTACACTCTGGGTCCTAGTGGTGCACCCCCGCACCCCACAGTCTGGCACCTGAGGCAGCTGCCTCAGTTTGCCTCATGGTAAGGCTAGCCCTGCCCACAGGCTTTGAAATTGATACAAATGTACTAACAATTTTTCATTCTTAACATAAATAACATTCTCACACCAATCAGTATTTATACAATGAAAAGCTTTACTTCCCTGCCTTGCAGATCCAATCCTGGGAGGTGCTGAGCCCCACTACCTGGCAAACTGAAGTTGTTGGGGGTAAAGGTGCTCATTGCTCCCAATCACATCAGTATGAGAGTTGCAGGGGCTCAGTGATGCCAGGATCAGGGCTTTAGCTGAAGGTTAATACAGACACACACTGAAGAGAGTGAAAGGTAGATTTCAGAGAGTGACTTGCATAAAAATAATTTTCTGCTGAAACTCAAATTCAAACCCTAAAGGCAGATTAAGAGCACAGGAGTTACAAAGGTTTTGGGATCTATAGCCATACAATGCACATTTCTTGGTGTAGTTGAATTTTAATATTGTGCTGGAGGAATGTTGGTTGCTACTAATAAACATGTCTTTGATCTATAGGCAAACACATACATCCCTGAAACTGATAGGCATGCTAGCCACCTTTCATTGAGGCCAAATCAAAGAAGCATTTGAGCTTATTTATGGAGCAAGGTAACTGAAACAATAGAGAAGCCACTGCCCAAGGCACAGAGTCACATGAGAAGGCGTGAGCAAGAACTCACTCAGGGACAATAAGAGGGGTTTCCTTGGGACTGATGGGAATAGCAGGGGCTGCAGCATTGGCTGATAGAGCTGTGTGTGTCAGAAGTGAAAGCGAGCAGATAGTGTGAGTTTGGCCCTGGGAGGAAGCCAAGAGATAGCTTCTTTTGGGAAAAGTGATGGCTGGAGAGGCAGGCATGGAAACTGTGAGCAAGCAAACTGCCTGCTGTTGTTTTTCCCTAGAGTGAAACAGGATTCCGGGTACGTTGTTTGTAAATAAACAGGATTGCACCAAAGAAATATCTGACTCTATCATCAGTGTCTCTTCTTAACAGAAACAGACCAGCAAGGCCCTGAATATTGCCTAACCGCTCCGGCAACAATATGCAGCAGTTCTAAAGTCTATAAGGCTTGAGTCTCATTTATACTAAGTCACTATACTGGTCTGACAATGTGTAAGGGGTCTTAAAATGGATATACTGCCAGAGGGGTATAAAGGGACCTTAGCATAAATGAGAATCCCACCCTATAGTGCTACAATATTAAGTTACAGTGAATTTAAATAACAGAAAACAGTACTAGTTTTCTGCCCTTTTACTGATTTATTGCTATTAGACAGCTAATTGCAATCTGGCTGAGTCCTAACCTGTGTGGATATAGTTTGATACCTTCAGGACTCTGAGGCTTCATTAGCTTATCATATTCTAAATTATTTGACATTCCCAATTATACCATTATGGCCATTCAGTCTCCTGAGTGATCGAACTGCCTAAAAATCCATTAAGCAAAAGAACCTTGCAGAGGGCCTGTATGTTATGAGTCACAAGCCTGTAACCGCTCTAGGGGCCCAAACACACCACCTAAGTGAAAAACTTGCTGGAAGGGATCCTGTGAGAGGAAAACTCCATGAGTGCCTCCCAATTGTTTGTGTGCGCGGTGGAAATATATTATGTCCCTTTAGAACAACCAAGGAGTTCTGCTCTAAGAAACTATGAATCCCTTTCTGAGGACCATTTACACCAGCTATGTGGCCAACTGTCCTTTCTCTGGCACTCAGCCAGGGCTTTGTCTACCAGCTACTGTGCCTGTCCAGGAAGTCAGGTGGGGAGTATGCAGTGTAAAAATGTGAAAGCTAACACAGTCATAGACTACTGGAGTGTGTGTGTGTGTGTGTGTATTCTGCACAGCACTGGATGGAAAATTCCCTTCTGGACTTGCCCATACTTCCTCTGGTGCCCCAGCCTGCCCCCCTCTCTAACCACAGATCCCTGACTGAAGAGTGTTTAGTGGCATGTAAATAGCTAACCCTCCTCCATGAGCAAAGAATGAGATTCACATATGGGTGGTCCTCTCTATGCATCTCAGGAGAATGAGCAGGTCCAAAAAGTGTGCCTATATTCATGTATAATTTTGATTTCTCGAAACACAGTTCTGCATTTAGGAAAAAGTTTAATCTGATAACTAGCCTAGAAAACTCACTGGCCATTCAGATTCCTTGTTTTATCCTCCCAGTTTAAAAAGGAAATTTAGATTAATGTATTTTAGGGACTTATACCAGATTGGTGCAGTTAGCCAATAAACCTTCTGTACTGCCATCAAGTCACCACCAAGAGCTCCCCTAATCAAAAATCCAGCTTCAGACCCTCACGAGTACAGCTGGGTGGCTAATCCATACCAGAGAATCTATCAGACAAATCTCACCTTTCTTCATGAATTTTCCAAGGACAGTTTGTGAATTTCTGAAACATATTCTTTGTTCAACAAATAATTTCTGTAGCTAACTCTTTGTCTTTAGATTATTTGTGACTAGTTCGTTGTGTGTATCTGATCAAAAAACCATGCCAGTTCACATTTCCTTTAGATTTGAGTTTCAACTGATTTAATGGCTCATCCTGCGATAGAGTGGCTAAGAAGGAGAATCTGATATCTTTTTTTGAACCAATGCAAACATTAATTTATGGACTGAATCTGTGCGTGGGGAAGGGGAAGCAGTTTCTTCAGGTCAAGAGCACAATCAACAGCCATTTTAACCAACTTGTATAAATACAGTGGATTCAAGCATTTTTTCAAAATGTTTACAATAAACTAATGAAAAATGCATGAAACAAATTTGCATGAGTAAAGGCTGAAAGCATCATAAAGAAAGTTTTGTGTCCAAACATTCAAGGTTAGAATTATCACTCCAATACAGAACTCCCAGATTGCAATACAGAGACAACCACTAGGAGAGAGCAATGGACACAGAAAGGAATTTATATCTATTTCCATTCCAAGTTCAGATGACTTAAAACCAACAAATCATATGTTGTTTTTTTCTATCAGTTACCATCTGTGTTTTGGATTTTAAGTGAATTTGTTTCCCTGAACAAAAGAAAACAAAACATTTGGTGCCCAAAAATGAGTAGACAGGTGGTCTTCAAAAAATATATTTTTCCCATTGTGATTTGCACCACCATTTAGTCTAATTATCCCTATCATCTCACTCTTCATATTGCGATTTTTTTCAGAGGAAAGCAAATATCAGCATTTCTCTTCAAGAAAAAAGAACTACGTTGGAAATGATACAAAAAACAGCACTGGCCATCGATACACTTACAAAAGCTTTTGGGCAACAAAATAAAAAACAGAGAGACACTTAAAATCTAGTCAATTTGAAAAAAACTAACTCAATTTTTAGGTTCTACTCACTGCCAATTTATATTAGCTTTTTGTGAACATTTGTGCTAGCAATCTGATAAGAATTACATTCACCTAGTCAGAGAAAAGAATGATGATGAAGATGGTGGTGTTTTTGTTTTTTCCTACTCAGAAATAAGAAATGCAGCTCAGATTTCAAACAGCAAAGCTAAAGATAAACTACCTTCCAGAAAAATTTTGTCAAATACTTTCATGTTGTGAATAGATTCAAGACAATCACAATCTGTCTGTGGACATTCGAAGAACAAAAAAAGGTGAAATTATTCATAGAAATGGTTTGTTATGAATTACACATCTGTTTCTAATAACTAGGCATGTACTTTATTTCTATTTGACTTGTACAATCTTTGATACTAGAGTGTCTGGTTCAAGAAGTGTACATGTGAAAGACAGATAATCTATGCTGGGAGACCCTGACAACTGTTAAAAGGTTTTGTTTTTGTTTTTAATTCAGATGTTCTTGTTTGGGTTTTTTTAATTTTGATGGCCCATATGGGGTAATAATTGTTGTAGAAGGAGTGGATTTTCAGGATGGGTAACAAGGAAGAAAGTAGGACGCCTCCGGGACACTGAGCTAAGAAAGTTTGGTGGGGGAGTGGCACTATATGTGAAAGAAAGCATAGAGTAAAAATATAGCAAAAATCTTAAATGAATCAGACTTTACCATAGAATCTCTATGGATTGATATTCCATGCTTAAATAATAAGAATATAGCCATGGGAAAATACTACTGACCACCTGCCCACGATGGTGGCAGTGATTGTGAAATACTTAGGGAGATAAAAGAGACTACAAAAACAGAAAACACAGTAATAATGGGGGATTTCAACTATCCTCATATTGACTGGCTAATTGTCACCTCAGGATGGGATGCAAGGAGGAAATTTCTGGACACCATTAATGATTACTTCTTGGAGCAGCTAGTCGTGGAACCCACAAGGCGAGAAGCAGTTCTTGATTTAGTCCTAAGTAGAACACAGGTTCTAGTCCAATAAGTGAATGCAGCTAAACTGCTAGGTAAGAGTGATCATAATACAATTAAATTGAATATCCCTTGACGTGGGGGAAATACCAAAGAAGACTACCAAAGTAGCATTTAACTTAAAAAGAGGAACTACACAAAAATGAGGACACTAGTTAAACGGAAGTTAAAAGAAACAGTGACAATGGAGAAATGCCTGCAAGCTGCATGGAAACTATTTAAAACACCATAATAGAGGCTCAAACTAAATGTATACTCCCAAATAAAAACAAAACCGTAAGAGGACCAGAAAAATGCCGCAATGGCTAAACAGAGTAAAAGAGATGATTAGAGGAAAAAATTGGAAGTCAAATCTTACTGAAGAACATAGAAAGGAACTTAAACTCTGGCAAGTCAAGTGTAAAAGTATAATTAGGGAGGCCAAAAAAGAATTTGGAGAGTAACTAGCAAAAGACCCAAAAAACTAAGAGCAAAATTTATTTTACGTACATCAGAAGCAGGAAGCCTGCCAAACAGTCAGTGTGTCCACTTGACAATCGAGGTACTGAAGGAGCATTTAAGAAAGACAAGGCCATAGCAGAGAAGATAAAATAATTCTTTGCATCGGTCTTCACTGCAAAGGATATGAGGAAGATTCCCACTCCTGAGCCATTCTTTTTAGGTGACAGAGCTAAGGAACTGTCTCAGATTGAGGTGTTGTAGCAGAGTGCGGACTCACCGGCACGGCGCCCTCTGCTGGCCAGTGTCCCACCTGCCTCAGGCCATAGACTACTGGAGTACCCCGGTGCCATTTACCTCAGGGTTCTGCACTACCCCCACACTCTGGGTCTCCCCTCCCAGGGGAACCCCCAACCCTCTATTCCCACCTTGCCTCATTGGCTACTGCCAGTCATCTAGCCCCCACTCACTGGGGGGCAGACTGCGGTCTGTAATGGCCACTCATCATTGGCAAGGGGGGTTGCACCAGCTGCCTCTGCCTAACCCCGGGCTGCACCTCTGCAACCCCAGTACCTGCTTTGGCCTTTAACAAGGCCCGCAGCCTAGGGATTTGCCAGGCTGGAGCTCCTCAGCTCCTCTTGCCTTTCCCCAGTACTGCTCTACTCCCAGTACCCTGAGCTCCCAGGCAGCCAGGTCCTTCTCTCTGCACAGCTAGAGAGACTCACCCAGCTCTTCCCTGAGCCCTTACAACAGGGCCAGGTGTAGCCTGATTGGGGCATGACCCCAGCTGTGGCTGCCTCCCCAATCAGCCCAGCCTTCCTCCACCAGAGCAGGGTAACTGCCCCGCTACAGGTGTCAATAAAGGGGTTTTGGAACAGATTGATAAATTAAACAGTGATAAGTCACCAAAACCAGATGGTATTCACCCAGAGTTCTGAAAGAAAACAAATACGAAATTGCAGAACTACTAACTATGGTATGTAACCTATCACTTAAATCAGTCTCTGTATCAGATGACTGGAGGATGGATAATGTGATGCCAGTTTTTTAAAAAGGCTCCAGAGGCGATCCGAGCAATTACAGGCCAGTAGGCCTAACTTCAGTACTAGGCAAATTGGTTGAAACTATAGTAAAGATCAGAATGATCTGACACATAGATGAACATGATTTGTTGGAGAAGAATCAACATGGCTTTTGTAAAGTGAAATCATGCCTCACCAATCTATTAAAATTATTTGAGGGTGTCAACAAGCATATGGAAAGGGTAATCCAGTGGATATAGTGTAGTTGGACTTTCAGAAAGCCTTTGACAATATCCCACACCAAAGGCTCTTAAGCAAAGTAAGCAGTCATGGGATAAGTGGGAAGGTCCACTCATGGGTCAATAACTGGTTAAAAGATAGGAAACAAAGGGTAGGAATAAATGGTCAGTTTTCACAGTGGAGAAAAGTAAATAGCAGAGTCCCCCACAGAGATCTGTATTGGGACCAGTGCTGTTCAACATATTGATAAATGATCTTGAAAAAGGGTGAACAGTGAGGTGGCAAAGTTCGCAGACAACACAGAGTTACTCAAGATAGTTACGTCCAAAGCAGACTGCAAAGAGTCACAAAGGGATCTCACAAAACTTGGTGACCATGCAACAAAATGGCAGATTAAATTTATTGTTGATCATTGCAAAGTAATGCAAGTAGGAAAACATAATCCCAACTATACATACAAAATGATGGGGGTCTAAATTAGCTGTTACCACTCAAGAAAGAGATCTTGGAATATTATGATTAGTTGTATGAAAACATCTGCTCAATGTGCAGTGGCAGTCAAAAAAGCTAACAATGTTAGGATCCATTAGGAAAGGGATAGATAATAAGAGGAAATATAATGCCATTATATAAATCCATGGTATACCCACACCTTGAATACTCCATGCAGTTCTTGTCACCCTATCTCAAAAAAGATACATTAGAAATGAAAAATGTACAGAGAAAGACAAACAAAAATGATTAGGGTATGGAACAGCTTCCATATGAGGAGAGATTAAAAAGACTGGGACTGTTCATCTTGGAAAAGAGGCTAAGGAGGGATATGATAGAGATCTGTAAAATCATGACTGGTGTGGAGAAAGTGAATAAGGGGTCACCCAATGAAATTAATATGCATCAATGTAAAACAAACAAAAAGAAGTATTTCTTCACACAACGCAGCCTGTGGAACTCATTGCCAGGGGATGTTGTGAAGGCCAAAACTATAACTCGGTTCAAAAAAGAATTAGGTAAGCTCATGGGGGATAGGTTCATCAGTGGCTGTTAGCCAAGATGGCCAGGGATGCAAACCCATGCTCTGAGAACAAAGGGCTAGATTCACAAGGGGACTCAGGTGCCATTCACAGAATGGAGGTGGTGCCACCCCCTTTATGCCAGATAGCCCGGTAGCTAGAGCACTCATCCAGGACGAGGAGTAGGAGTAGGAGACCCAGGTTCAAATCCACACTTCGGAGCAGAGACTTGAACCCAGGTGTTCCCCCTCTTAAGTGAGTGCCCTAACCACAAGGTGGATAGTCTGTGCTTGGGCTTTCTCAACCTCTCCTGTTGAAGCTGTTACGCTTTGGATAAATTAAATATTCACTGGTGCAGGGACTGTAACGTGGGTGTCCCCTCCCAGATGAGTGCGCTAACCACCCAGCCATAGAGTCACCCTCACACACTCTCTGTGGCTCTGTGACTATGCGAGTATTTTAGACAAAGTGGAACAGCTTCAGCAGGAGAGATTGAGAGTAACCCATCCCAGAATAGCACACAGCCTTGTGATTAGGGCGCTCATCTGAGCAGGGGAGAACTGGGTTTGCGTCCCTGCTCCAGAAGAGGGATTAGAACCTGTGTCTTCCCCATTCTAGGTGAGTGTTCTAACCACTGGGCTATTGGGTGTGAGGGGGTCACCACCAACCTCTTCTCCTTCTTGGTTTTGTGAATGATGCCTGAATCCCCTTGTGAATCTAGCCCAAAAAAATCAAAAAGTTCATTCCGGAAATGTCTAAGCGAACTAAAGACTATAGGGTTGGCAAGTGTAACTGAAGTCCTAATTTGCCCTTACCTGGTGGTGGGGTGTGAGCTGGGAAGAACTCAATTTATCTGTCTGTAGCACTGGTGGTTAGAAAAGTTATATTTTTACGTACAAAGCAAACCATTTTGACATTTCAGAATTGTTTTTACTAAAACAGTTAGCCTAAATTGATATGAAATCGCAAAATGTTTTGGTTGTTGCAAATCTGCATTTTTGGATAAAATATTTTGCCCATCTCTACTATGTGTCTGCTTCCTTTTGGTTACAATTGTAGTAGGCCATAAATGATTTTGGATCTAGCTGTTTGAGAGATCACCTCTCTTTCTGTGTCCCTCCATGGAAGACCATTAAGATTTTCCTCACTCTTGTATTTTCAACTTTCCACAACCATCAGCAGAGCATTATCAATGGAGGATCCATGCCTCTGGGAACTGATTTATCAAAGCCCAAGTTTGGCAAGTTTCAGGGCACAGTGTCGGACACTTTCTGATACTAAAGAATAGGGTGGAGAGAGAGGATTTTTAACAAGGAAGGAGGTTTGTTCTATCCATTGATTTTGTGATTGCTTTTATATTCGTGTAAGATGCCAAAGGGTCTGGATAAGGGGCACCAACTATAAATGTTTAAATAAGTAACAAACTTTCCATTCTTTTAAACTCTTTTGAAACTCAGTTACGATTTTTCCAACTTTATTCACTGTTTACTCCAAATTCAGTAAGGCACTCTATTTTATATTTTTTCTTTCAGTGTCTAGCTGTGACTATTTATTTATCAGCAGTAATAGAGAGTCCTACTTCATTTACCCCTGTGCATTTCTGTAATGAGCGTTGCAAAAATCTCATCTATATCCTTACAAATCTTTTGTTCTGCTTGTATATTCCCCGGTTTCAGGAGGCAGGAGGTGTTTGTTGTGTCAAATCATTAGATCAGTTTACCCCTAGCAAAATGTGATAGTTTTGGTTATAACAAATCAAGTGGAACCCATTGTGCTGGAGGGGAGGCAGCTTTGTGCTTGTCAAATAAAACAAGGTCAGGAATCAGAATACAGCACCACTTGTCATGTGCTCAGTTTTTACCATAGTATTGTCATAGTCAAGGTCATACATCCTGACCATATACAAAAAGTATTTTAACACCTGACCTTTCCAAAGTACGGTAATCACAGTGTTGGCTCAATACACACCCTTCACTTATATTTTAGTTATTTCATTTACCATCACATCACTAACTGTTAATGCACACACTGAAAATATTTACAGAATTGTGAGGGCTGGGTAGCTTCCCGGAAGCTGTTATACAGTAGCATGCTTATCGTTCCTACTCCCATCAAGATGGAATTTTTGAGGACTGATGGGAATATTTTTAATGGAGTTTCTCATTCATTTTTCCTCATTTTCTTTATATTGCTTCAAAACTAGAGAGAGGGTTTTTTTTATTATTATTATACAGTTTTAATTAGTCATCTTGTAATTTATTTGCAGGTGCATGCACACCCTCTTTAGGTAGCATTCTATAAGCCTGCATAGTGTATAGAATGTGTGAGATAGATAAATCAAGCATACACAAAGAATGTATGTTACAAGAAAATTATTAAGGTTGCTAAGTCAAGCACTCATAAGTTAGGAAATGCCAGAATTAAGTTTGCCTGTGCAAGGTTGCCCATGAAGATATGATAACTCACCTTTTAACTGTGGTTAGCAGTTTGAGTTCACTATCTGATAGACTGTAACTCAAGCGACTAACCCGAGTTAAAAGTGAGTTGCCATGTCATCACTGCTATTTTAACCCGAGTTAGCTAGCGCAGGTTAGCAAACCAATTTAAGAACCCACATTTTATGTGCAGTGTAGGCATGCCCTAAGAAGTCTCTACTGAGCATATGTGAACTGTGATTTTTCCAAAGACTTTTAACTTGCCCAAGTTTGAGGGGATTTTCACAATATGGTGGCTAGAAATCTGGGCTCTTCAGAGGAGCAAAGCCAATATGACATTCAAGAAGAAGCCATTTTTGCAGTAAAGGCTTTGTTGTCTCGTTTAATAATGCTTAATGTAATGCCCCTGTTATACCAATAGAATAAAAACCAGCAGGATCTTATTAAGAGGGATAAGGCAAAGATGCCACATTTATTGTAAATATAATGATAAAGCAAAAGATAAAAGTAAACAATGTTGTTTGGCTACTTATTCCTTACACACACACACACANCGTTGTTTGGCTACTTATTCCTATCACTACTTATTCCTTACACACACACACACACACACACTATATATATATATTCACACAATCGTTCATTCAAGTTCTGTATAGGTGTTATAGTTACCAGCCTAGAAGTTGCTCATGCCAAGTTACTGGCCAGGTATCTTGGTCATGAGGATGGAGCCGAGTCTGTGTCAGATGCACCTGATGCTCCTGGAGGCTGGCAGCAGAACCAGAGACTCCAAGTCCTCAGTCTTGAGAGACCATTCTTATAGGAATTAATTCCTATGTTAGTCTATGGGAGCTGTTTCATCCTGCTGTTGCTGACTCAATCAGCAGATGGCACATTCCTGATGGCTCCACACTGTCCAAAGTTTGTGTTTCTCATCCTTCCAGGTGATGGGGTGGATCCCAGTTTACCCTGGGGGGGTTGTCTGGTGGTCCACTTGACACATTCTTCGGCCGATGGATACTCCCTTTCTAGGCTGGCACCTCCCTAACCATTCATGTACATCAAGCATTCATCAACATACATTCCATATCTTAACGATATTTTAATTTACTGTCTCCACCCCTTTTTTGGTGTGTGCTAATTCATTTGAGACTCCCGGCCCTTTAATCACAGAGGGTGGGGGTCTGTTCCTAGGAGCAGTTGCTGTTACAATGAAGTGAAAGTCACTTAACAGCTTATAGCTCACAGCAGGGGTGGTAACATAGTGTTCACTTCAAGAACAAAGTAAATTAACTTGTTTGTAAGTTTTACATAGTAATGCCCAGGACAGATACAATCAATGTTTTCTACTGACAGTAGCTTACAAGTTTTAACAGAAGACCGAAGAGATTTTTGTACTAGGTGAAACTGTTGGATTTTAAAGTGTGGGGGACAAATTGTGGGGGGTCACTGTCACTTGGGGGAATCACTGTTAGTAGTTTCTTGAATATCTCTATACCCCCAATTGCATTACAAATAAAAATTCATTTTTATTTACAGATTCAGAAAATTTTCAGTATTTAAGCTACAGCTTTAGGAAGCACACCCATAACCAGAGGGCTTCATTCTCTTCTCCCTTACACCAATATAAGGGCCTAGTCCAAAGCCCTTTCCACAGACTTCAATGGACTTTGGATCAGGCCCTAAATTAGGAATAGTACCACTGAATTTAATCGAGTCACACTGGTGTAAAACTGGTGAAAGTGAGAGCAGAACTGGACCCAGTGGTTCCTATACCATTAGAGAGCTCACCTGAAACATACTGAGAATACTCTCAAAAGGTCAACCGACCTCTGATTAAAAGGAAAATTTCCCTCAAATCATGATTTGACTCGGGAAAATTTGTTGAATTAGGGCACTTTCAGATTCATTCATTCATTCTCAGTCAAAAGTTAGGTACTAAAGAGTGGGGGGTAGGGGATGTATATGTGTGAGAAAGGAATTCAGAGAATGGACAGTGTGAGAAAATCTGGTAAATTATTTTTGGCCTGTCTTACATCCTAAGCCAAAGTCTCATCATACTTGGGCATCTCTTTCCATGCCCCCTATCGGGGCACTGTAGAGATTTTCTGGAAAAAGAGCAGGAACTAATAGAAAGCAGAATAAGGTGCTATTAGAAGAGAATCCTTGTTTAAAAAAGGAATGCTCATCATGGTGCTATACTGAGGGCCATACCCCAACTACAGCCATCAGTTGCCAGCCACTATTGTAGCTGCATCAGTGAAATACCCAACATAGAGAGGCAAAGCTACTATTGCACTAGTGGACTTTACCCCAGTTTCAAGTACAGATAAGCTCAGTTGGTGCAAATAGCAGCTTTGCCTGTTGGTGCTACAGATTTGTACCAAGGGCTGTATTTGGGGCAAATTCCCAGTGTAGACAATGTCAAGCTGTCAATCATCTACTAGAAGTAACTTTAAATTTGAGCATAGGGACTAATCCAAAACCCACTGAAGTTGACAGAAAAATTTGACTCAAATTACATTTTGTCCTGATTTAGTGTAGCATAGTGTAGCACCATTCCGTCTTATAAACAATCCTTAACTTGTATGCTGTCAGGCAGCTAGGCATTTCCCAAATTCCTGAACAAAGATATATAATTTATCACTGAGAAAATAATGTATTTGATGAAATTGTTTTTTCTTCTCATGGAATATCCCTGAGCAGTTTGTTTTTGTTATTAGAGTGTATTCAGAAAAAGAATTCAGTATTTTATTCTCTGGAATGTCTGTGAATATTGGACTTTTGAACTGTGTGCTTAGTGGTGATTGGCTAGATATGTCACCTGACATTGTTTTGTTTCCTGATTGGATGAGAAGGGAAAAGTACTTCCTACACAAATAACTGTGTATGCCAATTTAAAATTCAGTTTCTATGAATACTTACACATGCAATTTTAAAATTTACGTTCAATAAGTTTGCCAGTAAAATTTGATTGCTCATATGGTCAAAGAAAGCTAACACAAAAGGTATAGAAACCGTAACCCAGAGAATTTATTTAAAAATTATAACCAAATATTCACAGAAAATGTTTTGCATTATTCAACCAATATCAATTTAATGTTTAGGTATATTAGGTACAATATTTAACAGAATTAAAATCAATTGAAATAATATTGGATGACGTACAAAATGCAACTATTTTTAATAAGATTTGTTAAAAATATTAAGAAAGGAAATGGGTATAGGAGATGCTTCCATTTGGGGAAACAGTCTTCGCATTATGGGGTTGTCTACCCTGGGAAATTAGAGTGTGTTACAACACAACTCTGAGACGACATGATGACTAACCCAATGTTAAACACTCAGGACCCAATTCTCATTTATATCACAGTTAAGGGGTACCTGTACCTGTATTTCCCCTTAGTGGTCCAGCCTGGGCAAACCACTCTTAGGCTTCCAGCTCCCTAGCTGTTGCCTCTCTTGAGTGGAGGCCTGCATCTCTCTTCCTTCTGACAGGGGTATTTCCAGGCTGTACCGTTCCCTGCCTTCACTGTGCATTTCCCAACAAAGACAGTCTGCCTAAGCAGACCTGCTTGCTTTCTCTTCAGAGACTGAGAAGAGTGATTGCTACAGATATGCTACCACAATTTTATTCTTAAGGTAAAAGCATCACAGAGAAAACATACTAAAAACAATAAAAGAACCTTCACTTATGCTAATAAGCTTGCCAGAATTCACCTCAACCCTAACATGGATTCTGGCAGGAGCAACCCTGCCTGGTGAGTCCTTGTGGTTACCAGTTCATCACAACTTCAGCTCAGAACAAGTACACTCATGAAAAAGTTTAGTCCACCCTTTATACAGATGAGAGGTCTTTGATCTGGCGTTTCCAGAAGTAGGTAGTTAGTACACAATGGGTCTCTCTCCCCAGGGCATATTGTCAAAAGGTTGGCTTCAGAGGGGAGAATTTGCATTCCCTTCACCTCAAATTATTTCCTAAGGAAATTCACTTCGCACATATTGTTTCAAAAAGATCTTGGGACTTCCTCATCCCTTCCAGAGATTGTATTAATATTTTTTCCTGCTAAAGAAGTTCCATACAATCTCCCAATAATACGTAAACATTTGTATTTGTAATACAATGAACTCCAAAGATGCTAAACTCAATTAAGTAAAGTTTAATTTAATACAATAAGATTTGGCCAGGATGGAACAATTTACGTTAAAGGCCTTTTTGCACCACTTTGACAACGTGAAGAAACCTTAAAGAGGTGGGAAGGTGTAATTTGTGTCCTCTCTAAGGCCCGTTTATACTGCCAGAGCAATATAAAAGTACCTTAGTGTAAATGAGAATAAGGTCCTCAAAGTAGATGTGAACTGTCAATAAGAAGAATTTTTCAGAATGTTATGAGCATGTAAAAGGTTATAATAAACTCGTTACAATATTTACCAAATAAACATGACCATCCTGACCACTCTTATTTATATAATATAACCATATTGGCATAACAGACTTGGAATACGTGAACCAGATTTTCAAAACTGGTCTGATATGTACCCATAAAAATTGCATTTATATATTTTGCTAAATTTATGCTTAAAGATTTCTATGCACACAGAATGGGTAATAGGCATATATGTCCCTGTTTGTGCAAGCCATTACTAATGGGGTTTTACAAGCAACGATGCATGTGCAAATTTTGCAAGCACAGTTCGGGTTCCCATATTTGAAATTTTGGCCTCACATAATTATTTACCTGGTCTATAGATGATAAAAGGAATATTTCCTGATATATGTTTTATTTTACTTAACAGCGTTACTTAGATTGTATGAAATTATTCATGTTCAGTTTTTAGTTAAATTTAAACCCTAGTAAATGCATTAATCTAAGGTGCAGAAGATCCATTTAATAATTGTAGGTGAATCTCTGTAAATATTCTTTTAATGAAAACATGTGGCAAGTGTTTAAGTGTTGCCTATTGAAAAGCAATAAATGGTTTTCCACTTTAACCTAACACAATACATTTCTGGTTTCAAAGGAACATATGAAACATATATAAAATCACTTAGATAAGTCAGATATGAAGAATAGTGAGAAACTTACTATATTTAGTGTAACCAATGAAGAGAAGACAGAGGTTGAGCAGTGCTCCTTTATTAAAGATAGATGTGCCATAGATTATCTGAGATAAAGAGTAATACTGTCTCAAGAGCATTTCTTTATATTTATTGAAAAGGTACCTAATTTAAGATAAGAAAGAACATATTTGGCTCATAATGTTTTCACTGTTATAGTTACGGTGCTGCTCACTTATGCATCACTCAGGAAAATAAGTAATGCATCTATGTTGTAACTGGCAAGATTCTCTTCTTCAAGACACCTCCAGCTGATTATTAATATTTAAAGAGTTCTTGATCAAATCCTCCTTGCGCACTGCATGTCAGTCAGTGCAAAGGAAACTGAATTAAACTGCTGAAAAATGGAATACAGAGGCTAAAAATGTATTCTCAAACATTTCCATATTCACTTGCAAGGCTGTTATGAACATTTTGGCCCCAAAACTACAAACACTTAAGCATAAGCATTACTATTCTGTTGTGAGTAGTTTCATTAGCTGGTATGAGACTACTTGTGTGTGTAAAGTTATTCATGTGTAAGTGTTTGCAGGATTGGGGCATCTTGAGGAATATATGGCTGTATGCTAACAACGAGTTAATTGAACTTGTACCATTTTATATTTTTCTACTTCTTATTTGTAATGGACCAAGATATTTCATTAATATCATAACTACATTATTGCCACCAAAATATCAAATGGGTTGTCAGCTAGCAACCAGTCCTAGAAACCCCAAAAATATTATGGGTCAGACACTAGATTACAGGGTCAGATGCATAGGAAGGAAATTTTGCTATATTAATTTTTTCCTTTAAAGACAAGCTTCCCCTAAACAAATAGGAAACTGTACCAAATGGTCATTTTGTGATGTGGATAATGTCATTGAAGAACAAGTCAGGATTTATTTCTTGAGAGGTGAAAGACTGTGCCATCCCCCTTCATGGTTCTTATACAGACCTGGGATTAATATTTTGCCAAGGAAATATTGGTAACAATTCCACAATATTTTATTTTTCCCTTCCAAGATGTGCATATGCAGCTTCCTGTTAAGGGTTCTGGTAATGTCTTTCCTATACTAAGGAGTACTCCAACTGCCTATACAGATAATTGAAAGCGCTGTGTACACATATTACTACATCACAGCCTGCATTAATTGTGATAACAATAAAACCCTCCGCAGTGTTGACTCTACACGGGGTCTGTGCAGCACTGTCAGTATTATTCATTCTACAGAAGGCAAGGATTTCCTGTTTCACACATCGTTCCATAATCTCAGATGTGCAATCATATGTCACATGTACAGCACTTCTCACAGGGAAGCACTGAAGAAACACACTGATGCACTAGATAGCAATCTGTAGTGGAGGACAGCAGCTTTTACTAGCGCTTGCCACAGTGCAAGGCCCTTCTTACTTGAGTCCAGTTCACAATGGAGATATTTTTCCACTGACACAGATCCAGACTGTATTTGCATGAACCATGCTTCCCCACTGTAGGTTGATGGCATAAAGCCTAAGCTATCCATATGCTCATGTGTGCTCTGGGATTGCAGAGGCATGGTGACAAATTGGCAATTGCTACTGTTCCTGTGGGCGTCACTGAGCTATTGCTGTTTTCCTTCATCTCTTATATCACGTGATGTTCTGGGAAGTTATGCACATTCTGTTTCTTCATGCTGCACAGGGAGCTGAACTCAAGAAGTTAAGAAATATAGCCCATGTCCCTTGAGGTGTAATTGACCTGTACGTGAAACAGTGGGTCAATACGGCTATTTTAATAGTAGGAAATGTTTTTCTAGAGTGGTTTAACACTGCCATACAATGCTCCTGAGCACCAGCATGAGTTTCCAGGTTCACTATTATATTGCAGAGGCAACCAATACTACTGTCCATGTAGCTATTTGACTCCCCACCCCTTTGCTGGATTCCTTAGTATACCTCTACCCCGAAATAACACAAATTCAGATATAACACGGTAAAGCAGCGCTCCGGGGGGGTGGGGCTGCACGCTCCGGCGGATCAAAGCAAGTTCAATATAATGCGGTTTCACCTATAACGCGGTAAGATTTTTTGGCTCCCGAGGACAGCGTTATATCAGGGTAGAGGTGTACTTTGTTTCCTCTCCTCTTCCTCCTTGGGTATTCCTAAAATTCATAATGCTGTCATAGATACCCTGGGATATATTTTTAGGGGCAAATCATGTTCACAGCACCAAGGAGCAGAGCTACATGCTGAAGATCTCTGGAGGGAAGAAATCCTTCCTCAGGTCACAAAGAAAGAGGTAAGCCTTTCTCTGGCTACTGCTTCAGCCTTAATTCTAGAGTCTCTTTTCAGTAATTGTGAGCCTCTTTACAGTCACTCAGTGGCAAGTAATTCCACACAGCTACCAATCCCCTAGCCTTGCTTCTGCATGGGCATCAATGCAACTCAGGATAGAATGCCTTTGCCTAACTAGTGCATGAGTGTTGGTAGCATTTGGGGGATCCAGGGCTCACTTAGAAAACTTGAAACACAGATTTAAAGTTCCCACTTTCAAAAATAATAGCCAAAAACATCTATTTGTTGTTGTTTTAGGTTTCTCTGGCTTTATAATTTATACCAATTATGACCAACAAAAAATATACAGTTGAGATTTTCAAATCAGTGCAGGGGGACTTAGCCACCCATCTTTCCATTACAGATAATGGGACATGTGTGGCTAAAGCCACTGCATTGCTTTGAAAAAACTTACCCTATGTGGAAAACATTAATCACCATTTAATGTGATTTCAAAAATACATTGGGTGCTTTTGAAAATCTCCCCCTTAACTGTTGGCAAATTTTACTATTTAGCACACTGCCATGTCTGAGGTACCACAGCTATTTCCTGTTCTTAGCGGAGGGAAATAGCAGCAGTACCTCAAATACTGTGTACTGTGGTATCTTTACTATTGGTAAACACTGTCTTCTTAATGGGCATCTTTTGGGGTTGGGGGGGTGGGGGGGAGTTCTTCATGTCTGTCTGTAAAGTACCTACTACTCTTTCAGCAGTATGTAAATATTTAATAATAATACAGAATAATTCATAATTTAATAGCATTTAAATCCAGAAGGGACCATTAGATCATCTAGTCCAACCTCCTGTATCTCCCAGGTCATTATTTTTCATCCAGATACCCCTGTATTAACCCCAAACATTTTAGTTAGCTTAAAGCATTTTAATCCTCAGGAAACGAAATTGTGTGCTACAGGAAGAGAACAGGAGAGACCGAGGTAGCCCCAGCGCTCACAGCCCCTACAATGGCAGGGAATTGATTAGGTGAGATATGCCCAGATGATTTTAGCAATCTAACCATTACAGAGGAAGGGGAAAAACCACCAATATACCAACCAATCTGACCTGGGGGGAAATTCCTTCCCAAACCCAAATCTGTTGATCAGTGTGTCCCTGAGCATGTGAGTAAGACACTCCAGCCAGGCATCCAGAAAGAGGATTAATAATAAATGGTATTAAAAAGCTATAATTTTCCTGTTGATATAGGTGATAATAATACTTGGCATTCTGTAGCATATTTCATCCCATTTTTGGTGCCTAATCCATCTTCATACCTGTTTACATTCAAGCGCTGTTGAATTTTGCATTATTCAAAAATGAATAGGCAAGTTGACAGTGAGATTTTTAAAGGCTGAGATGATCATCTGAGACTAAAGATTGTGCCAAATATATTCATGGTATGATCATATGATCATTTCTACCCTTTAAAAAAAAAAAAAAAAAAAGTCTAGCACATTCTAGTTCAGCAATAGAGAGCTAGGCTTTAGTTATTCATCCCTTTGGCAGCCCAAAATACAGTAGGATTCAGTAAGAGACTGTGAAACGGTTGTTTATTTGAAATCCTGTTGAATATTTCATATTAGAGCTATCAATAGGCTTACTGGACAGCAGAATAGTCTTGCTAGCCTGGATGATTTGTGCAGACAGACGCTGAGAAAATCATACATTGTGGAGTTTAGTTAGTTCTGAAAACTAGCCTGTCACTAAATATTTAACAGAGAAATCTTCAATGAATAACTTGTAAGGAAAGTCAGATAATTGTCCTAATTCTGCCAATTGTTCTAACTAGTCATTAGAAGGGGCTTAAAATAGAGATCTTATACCAAAATTATCTCTGATGTTTCCATTGAAGTCACTGGAGTTATGTCATGGATGGCCCATAGTCTCTTTATTGTAATAATACTATTCAGTGCATGTTTATTTTGACTGCATGGGAAATTAATCTCCATTTTGGCTGTTAGTACAATTTTAAAAACTGTTTTTAGATAGTGGTCCAAATCCTGCTCCCTGATATGCATATACATATCACCCAGGAGGGGAATGGTCTTTTTTTATCCAGAGGCACCAAGCTATAAAAAGGGGAAAATATATTACTGTGTGTTGTTTACATTTAAAAACCTTTGGGCAGAGGCCAAACTTGACACATTTGAACTCCAAAATGAAGATTTCAGAGTTATGAGAGTGTGAAAATATCATTTATAAACAAACATGAGAATGACCTTTTTATGGAAACTGTTTTGTAATCTTTATACAATGGAGGCTACCTATACTTGCTATAATAGCTAAGCGTTCATTTAAGTTAGTGGGAGTCTTTCCATTGACTTCACTGGGTTTTAGATCAGGCCCTTAAACATCTTATCAAAGGAAGTAAAATTTCAAAGCTTCTTAATACAGTACATTCTACTCTGTGATGTTTTCGTATTTACAAAATAAATACACAGAAAGAAAATGTAAGGACTCGGGGACAGCTGATATTCCCACTATGCCATTGGGAGACCATGCAGAGACACAGCCAAGAAGCCTAAAAAGAGAAGGCGCTGCAGGAAGTACCACCCAAGCGGCCCAAGTGACAGTACCCTGCGACACTCTGCCAAGCACCCTTTTTAACCTCAGGGGTTGCTCTAGGAAGTTGTCTGGGCAATCACACAGACTTCAGCCTCGCTGCCAAGCCAGACTTTGCTTGATCTCCTGCTTTCTAGTCTCCAACCCCAGCCTGACTCTGACCCTGATTCTTGCTTACGGAACCTGACTCTTGAGCTTCCTAGGGTTGCCAACCCTCTCGGTTTTGCTGGCAGTCTTCCAGAATCAGGCTCTATCTTGCGGAGGCTACTGAAAGTCTGGCGGCGCAGCGGGGCTAAGGCAGGCTCCCTGCCTGCCCTGGCTCTGCGTCTCTCCCGGCACATCCCGGAACCATCCGGCACATCCCGGAACCATCCGGCACATCCGGCACATCCCTGGCCCTGCCCCGAGCGCCAACTCTGCAGCTCCCATTGGCTGGGAACTGCAGCCAATGGGAGCTGCGGGGACAGTGCGCAGAGACCCCCTTGACCTCCCGCCTATGAGCCACTACCAGAGGGATGTGCCGGTCGCTTTCAGGAGCCGCCCGAGATAAGCGCCGCCCGGCCTGAGCCCACACCCTTCAACTCCTGCCGCACCCAACCCCCCTGCCCCAGTCCAGAGCCTGCACCCCACACCCAAACTCCCTCCCAGAGCCTGCACTCCACACCCCAACCCCCTGCCACAGCCCAGAGCCCGCACCCCACGCCCAAACTCCCTCCCAGAGCCTGTACCCCTCCCTGCTCCCAAACTCCCTCCCAGAGCCTGCACCCCAACCACCTGCCCCAGCCTGGTGAAAGTGAGAGAGGAGAGCAAGTGACGGAGGGGGGATGGAGTGAGCGGGGCCTCAGAGCAGGGGCGGGACAGGGGCCTGGCCTCAGAGCAAGGGTGTTTGGGTTTGTGCGATTAGACAGTTGACAACCCTACCTCCAACTCCTGCCCAGTGACTATTGTCTCTGGTAGGCAGACCTCAGCCCAGCTGTGACTTCTAAGACAGACTGCCTACACCCTGATCCCTTACAGAAACAGACATAGATATAATTTGTTTATAATTGTCGTAATACAACAGAAATCCTCCTTCCAATTTATTGTTTCATCTAATGACACACTCAGCAATGCCACATGTTACTGAGCCAGGTCAAGAGCAGCAGTCACTAAATAAATTTCTGGTTTAAGTTAACTTATTGTTTGTTCCTTTAGACTAGTTGATATCAGCGTCCAGTCCTCCTGTCATTGATGTATTGATTTAAAGACTTGTCATAAATCAGAATACAAAAACGTTACAGGTAATAACACAAGTATATTTATTGTCATAGCATAAAATAATACTTAACATGTCTTTTTTTATTATCAGGAATCTCGTTGGTAGTCTTCAAAGGCTTTTTGGTAGTGGTCTGAGATCACCCTCATCACTATTCTGTTAAGACCATAGAAGTCTCTTTTAGACCACAGTGTAATGGAATTAAACCAACATTAAGGGTCTCAACAGAGTTTTCTTCTGTCTATTTATTCTGGCAGAAATCAGCAATCCTTTTCTTTTGATAACAGCTCTTTCCCAGATTCTGTCCCAAACCTCCTGCCCAGATGCCCTTGACCTATCATTCACTTTTCAGCTGGGAGAGGAGATGAATGACTTTTTTGAAAGCTATTATGAACACGACTGTGTAATCATCTGGCAATGAATGCAGCCTAAAAAAATCCTGTAATCTCCTTTCTCCCTTAGGGAGACTGGAGTCACCCCTTCTTAGCATTGTACATCTCCACTAATATAAAAAATACCAGGATAGACTGACATTACTTATGTGTTCTGATTTAAGGCAACATTTTCAATAGCTTATATCAGGGGTAGGCAACCTATGGCACATGTGCCGAAGGCGGCACGCGAGCTGATTTTCAGTGGCACTCATACTGCCCGGCTGCTGGCCACCGGTCCAGGGGGCTCTGCATTTTAATTTAATTTTAAATGAAGCTTCTTAAACATTTTAAAAACCTTATTTACTTTACATACAACAATAGTTTAGTTATATATTATAGACTTATAGAAAGAGACCTTCTAAAAACGTTAAAATGTATTACTGGCACACGAAACCTTAAATTAGAGTGACTAAATGAAGACTCGGCACACCACTTCTGAAAGGTTGCCAACCCCTGGCTTATATGATGCATGTGAGTTTGTGTATTTTAAATTTCCCTATGTACGGTGCTTTACAGAACTGTCTAATGAATATTGTGAGGTAAAATAATAGGCCTTTGCCCCACCCTACCTCTCAGCCATATTTCTCTCTGCATCTGTATTCTGAACCCGAAGCATAAAGGAAGGATGAGATCTGATAAAAGATATACATGTATCCCAGTATACTTATGAGTGGCTTAGTACAGTCAAACTGAGCAAGAAGTATAGAAACTGTGTGTGTAGTGGCCGAATTCTCTGCTGCTGTTATTGCTACAGCTCCATTGAAGTCCATGGAATTGTGAGTTTACACCACTAGAGATTTTGTCCCATTATGTCTTTCCTTCATTTCTTTCTGTAGCTATTTTTATATTCACCTACTTCAGACTAACAAGGGGCGGGAGGGGTGGTTTAATCACTAGTAGAAATAAATTCTGGCTTACGTTCATTTTTTCTGAGAATGGCAGGCACTGAAACCCAGCTCCCTAAATAGATACCATACGATATATGAATAATGTAACCAGAATTCTTCCCGGGAGACTGTGATGGTTCTGGGGGCACCCAGGACTCTGCATCACCTTGTTACTCCCTGCCTCTAGCATGAGGGAGTCTTGCCTTTGCTTGGCTAGGTGTCAGTTTGCTAATCGCAAGCCACTCAACCACTCTTCTCTGGGCTACGCCAGCCCTCACTTCATCTTGCAGGTTAATAATAGGTGCAACCCAGTCCCTGAGTCCCTTTGAATCATTCCCATGTGATATCCAGCCGCTGACACTGGCTACTCACAGAAATCCCAGCTCCTCTGCCCTCAAAGGGCCGTGTGCCCCATTTGATTAGTCTTACCTTGTATCGCCACTCCTGTGAAATCACAGAGCACTTATGACCGCTTGTAATAAAACCAAAAGAATTAATTTTTAACCTAGAAACGAGAGAGTGGTGGACAAAAATGGTTACAACACAAAACAAAATAATAAGTTGTGAACCTGGGTCTGCACTTCTTAAGTTACCTTTTCTAATAAAGTAGGTTCCCCTCCCCACCAAAGTTCAGTCTGTTGCAGCGCTGTCTGGCTTCACAGGAAGCAGCGTTCAATTTTTAATGAGAACATCTTGCTCCCCAATATGTCTTCAAGAGGTTTCGATTGTTTGCAGTTGTCTCTGATGGTTTTCCATTGAAAGTCTTGAGATTGAGCAAAGCTAAACAATTGAGCTTTGCATTACATCACCAGCTAAACAACTTCAGGTGACAACTTCCTTCTATCTGAATGGGTCATCACTGAAACGTATTATCCCCTGGTGACTACTTTTTAGTCCAAGTCCATAAAGCATACTTTCAGTATAAATACATTATCCCTTAAATATCACCCATACATGTATCTCACAATGATTATGAATCTTGACAAGTTACGAGCTTTCTGTAGATATTTTACATGTTACTCTTTATGGATAAATATCCTCTACAACTTGTTTGGTGTAGTGAGTTTGTCAGGTTTGGGGTGAGTGGTGTTTGCAAAGAACAGGGGACCCTTTGCCTAGGAACTTCTGTGTCACATAGACAAACAGGTGAAACAAACAGAAACTGATCTGTTTACTTATATTTTTGTGGTAGTTTTTACCTTAACTTAAAGAACATTCTCTTTTTAAAATTTCTGAAATGTTAAGTGAATTTAATGCTCTTAAAGTGTCAGATTGACACTTACAGAAACAGGTGCCCTCTATTTATCCACTGAACAGATAACTACTAAATCCAGACTCTAAAACAGCAAATTTACATTTGCCCAGGTCCCTTCTGTAGGCCTTTGGTTGTTTGGGTTTTTGATGGGGGCAGGTGGTTCAGCTACAGTGTCTTAAAATAATATGATTTGATGCTGCTGTAGTACAAATTTCATAACTCTAGTGCATACAATACTTTGCTAGGACATACATGCATCGCTGTTTTAATTATGGTTGGCCAAATCTCTAGAATGTGAGGTTTGATGATGATTTCTAGGTCTGGCTTTATTGCGAACCTCCCAAGCAAAAGAAATGTTGTCTGAAATAGCGTTTAACACAGCCCTGAATCTTTCGTTTCACACTGCTCTCTGTATCGTGCAAACTACATGTCAATAAGCACTGATGCTGTAGTCATGAATGTAAGTTAAAAGTACAACCCGGACACTGGTTGTAATTGTGAGTTACAATGGGAAAAATCTAGAACAATGTCACTGGTTTCAGTAGGATTACTTTAGATTTACAGGTTCTATTTGAGATCAGAATGTCGGCCATCATGTGACGCTATTCTAAGAATATGAAGAATATTGCTTTCGGTTAACACTCAATCTCAAACATATGAACATTTCTTAGCCTATTTTCAGAACTGATGACAAGCCTAATCTACGTATAGGTTCATTTCAAAACCTGATCATACTGCACAACATAGCCATAACCTTAATTTGTCCATTGTGGATTTTTAGTGATGATTCATATTGTTATCAATAGAGGATAATGTGCTAATGTAGCTATTTGCTTGAACCTGCATTCTTGAACAGAATTTGGCCAATGCAGTTGACACTTTTGTCACACTTTTTGGATTTCAGGTGTTCCAATTCCATGTTTCTTTAGGAAGAAAAAACCTGCTTTTGTGAACTTTTAAAGAACAACAAATTGTAAATGTTTCCAAGTTATCTTGGGTGATTGAGGGGGCATGGGTGATTTAGGGATACTTAATGGGAGAGGACAGAGCCACTACTGTTTGGCATCAGTTCAAAATCTGATCCAGATGGTAGTGACCAAAACCTAAGTAATATTTGTGAAATGAGTTTGCTTTAATTATTTTTTTTTATTTATTGTATTGTGGTAGCACTCAGACCACATGCAGGTGTGGGAACCCCTGTAGAGACACATGAGAAGACATGATCCCTGCTTTGCAGAGTTAACAATCTGAGCTCACTCTAGTTCTTAATGGACAGTTCACCACATCAGAAGTACTATCCATCTGTGCTTATTTTGATACAGTCACTGGTGGAAGTTATGCTTGTAAATACCCACTTCAATAATGTGAGAATAGCCAACAGTTGTAAATTACAGATTTTTGTAAATGATGTTTATGTATAAAAATAGATGAGTTAATAGTTTAATTGTTTGGGGAAGTGATATATCTTTGTATGAATGTCATACTGCTTCCTTGTGCTCGCTTTTAAAACTGACAGGGTTTCTGGTGGCACGTTTGTATATTTTATTGGAATTTTTTTCTTTGCAATACCCCTGATCGATACATACAAAATTGATTTAAGGTCTGGGTGAAATAAGACCTACAGGAGTGATTTGAAGTCTGGATAACCTGTTTTACTATGAGAGACTAAGAAGCTCAGTCCATTTTGCTAATGAAAGGGAAACTTAAGAGGTGACTTTATCATAGTCTAGAAGTGCCTACATGGGGAGAAGATTTTTGATGACAGAGGGCTCTTACATCTGGGAGACAAAAGCATAATGAGATCAAATGGCTGGAAGCTGAAACTAGATGAAATTAGACTGAAAATAAGATACAGATATTTAAACGTCAGGATAATTAACTATTAGAGCATCTTTCCAAGGGATGTGGTACAGTCTCCATTGCTTGAAGTCTTTAAATCAAGAGTGGATGTCTTTCTAAAAGATGTGATGTGGCTCAAACAGGATATATGGACCGTAAGTTGTGGACCTGATGCAGGAATTAAAGAATGAATTTCTATGGCTGTATTATGCAGGAGGTCAACGAGATAGTGATTATGTCCCTTCTGCGCTTAAAAATTGATTATTCTGGTATTCAATTGAGTATATGCCCAGTGTTTTGAATGGAAAGGCAGGATTTCTGCTGAATAGCAAAGACATAATAATCAAAGTGAAAATATTGTTTGACAACTTCTGTTGTATATTTTAAATCAGGTTTTCCCCTGCTCAGTAGTTTCTGTGAAACGCATAATTTGGGGGATTAATACAAAACAGTGGTGTGAACTTCATTTCCCTTACCCCTGAAATAAAATGTGATGGAGACAGGGAAAGGTGGATGGAAAAAAATTACCATGGTGTTTTGTGTGCAAACTAATTTGAATTCTATAGTTTTCTCATTTTGAAGGTTTTAGCACTTCTTAAAAAGCATAGTTCCTCTGAAGCATTTTGAGTGCTTTGCAAGTGCTTAATACAAATATTGTTAGAACTGCAAACAATTTTTACAGATCACAGTGTACATTTAGCTTGTATCGTTTAAAACATTCAGGTCAAGCCATTCTGCAGTAGGACCTACAAATAAAAACATAAGAATGACCATCCTGGGTCAGATCAATGGTCCCCCTAGCCCAGTAACCTGTCTTCCAACAGTGGCCTGTGCCAGATGCTTCAGAGGGAATGAACAGAATAGGGCAATTATTGATTGATCAACCACCTGTTGATCAAGTTTCTGAAAGTTGGAGGTTTGGGTACACCTGGAGCATAGGGTTGCATCTCTGACCATTTTGGCTAATTAATCATTGATGAACCTATCCTCCATGAATGTATCTAAATCTTTTTTTAACCCAATTATACTTTTGGCCTTCACAACATCTCTCGGCAATGAGTTCCACAGGTTGACTGCGCGTTGTGTGAAGTGCTTCCTTATATGTGTTTTAAACCTGCTGCCTATTAATTTCATTGGGTGACCCCTGCTTCTTGTGTTAAGTGAAGAGATAAATAATACTTCCCTATTCATTTTCTCCACACTATTCAAATACAGCACTTGATAAGGAAAGTCTACATTATACTACATGTATGTGTACTTTATCATATGGCATTAGTTACAGAACAAATTTAATAAACTCCTTATAATATATTTTACAACATATATTTTATTTATGATTTTTTAATGATGAAGTGATAACACACTAATATTATACCCCTTAAGGGTGTGTTACTAGTTGTTCTGAAATTGTATTTACCAAATATCATAGAAAATATATATTCTTTCATTATTACCTTCAAACTAGTGAGCCTCTCAGTCTTAACGAGAGAGATTCTAAGATTAAACATATTCTGTTCCTTTTCACTCTCTAAGCCTGATTTTCATGTTACTTAAATTGTCAATCAGGAGTAATTCCACTGAGGTCCATGGAGTTATACCAGTGAATGACTGATGAAAGCCAAGACAGAACCCGTTTCCATCCTAGTGCCCAGGCAATGCTGCCGGGACCATACCATCTCTGCCCCCCCCCCCAATTAGGGTTAAGGTGGGCTATAAAGTGGGGATTGGCTCCCTGCCGTGCCAATCATAGGAGCCCTGCACATCCCCCACCACCATGTTTCCACTCCTGTAACAAACATCTCATTTAAATCCTTTACCAAACCATTCATCTGATCACTGTATCCCTTCCTGATGGAGTACCTGCACTGGACATCCGCCCCTCACTTATGTAATGAGTTGTGATGTGATATAGCCTAACTCTCGTTCCCTGCTCACCCTAACTAAGCCCTCCCCCAAACCTGCTGGGCGGCAGGCGAAATAACCCCTACTCTGAAAAAATTCCTTCCCATCCCCCTGAGAAAGGAGTGGCTAGCACAGTGCCCACAGCAGATCCTGACCAAACCTGGTATTTCACTGGTTGCGGGGTGCTCTGCCTGATTTGGGAAACAAGGGTTATCTCCTGCTGGGCTCACCCTTTATCAACTTCTCTTGTGGGCCCTGAGCACTGTCATGCTAACCCATTCTGCATCTGCAGCAATGTCCATGCCTCTCTACCACCCACCTTAAAGCTCCCCGGCAAGAGTGACAATTTCTACACACACACACACACACACACACCCCGCTTAAGGTTTCCTGTCCTGTGGAGCTAAATAGACAACATACAGTAATGGGGCTGGAGATGTGACAAACATAGCTGAAGCAAATTACACTTTTGTTTGGACAAATATTAGTGGAAATATTTTGAGGTATTCAACCAAATCTTCAATTTTCCCAGTCAGGCTGATGGCCAAAAGAGAATCCAGAATTGTGATTGTAGGCTTTTAAAAGCCTTTAAACTATATTTCTTTAAAATATATATATATTAAGTGCTTCCATATTTAAGGTGGAGTTGAATTGCTCTTTACATATGAATACAGATTAACTTCCTTAAAACTACAGCACTTACTGTTTGAGCACCAAATGCATTTTCTAAGAATTTATAAGTAAATCAATTAATTAGTTTAAGTTAAAATTAATTTTAAAATGGTCCCTAACTGTGCATTTTCATACCTTAACATGTTTGGATTTCTTTTGAATTTATAATGCTTCGTTTGGTGATAATTATAACATCCCTGTTCTATTTTATCCTTATATTTGATATTTACTCAATTTTAGTGCCATTTTGCTGCAGGGTTTTTGTTTGTTTTTGTTTTAATCTGGGAATATAGTTAGATGTATTAAACTTGTAAATTATGGAGCGAACCAATCAAGCAGTACAGTGTCAACAAAAACGAATATGGTAAGTTTTGGCAGTTCAGTAAAGTGAATTAGAAATCCTTTCATGAATTATACAAGAGCTTTACGTTTCTTTTTGTTAACTGTCTGTTTAAACAACATGATACATTTACCAGTACCAATACCTTCAGATAATCCTTTTATGTGGGTCAGCTAATCTCAAGAGTCCACCATATTAACATTTTTTTAATAAAAGGGTGTGTGGAAATTAGCTCAGGAAAAATCCAAGTTCCTTCTGATCTTGCGATTTAGATAAAAATGAGATGAACTGAGTATTAATTATTTGGCTCCTGTTGCTTCTAGAATGAGGAGTTTGTAGAAGATGAATTTGAAGAGGGCATTCTAAAAAGTAATTCCAGTTTTGAGCTAAGCAAAGGTATTTTGTTTCTATCTTATCAACTCTCTTTGCCGAGGTGGTATATATAAGGTAGTTCAAAAAGCTCCTTAGGGTAGTTCCTCAAGCATATTTCCTGCAGCAGTTGGTAGGCCCTTAATATAAGTGAAACTTTCTCACATCTGTACCTCTGGCCTGGTTTCTTGGTGTCCCATTGAAGAGATGTGGTCTGGGCAGATAACTGGTAGGAATCAGAGCTCTATGAGGAATCTTCAGGATCCCCCTAATTTCTCCAAAGCATTCATACATCATTCACAACACTGTCACTGAGCCCTACCTTACAAATATTTTTTTTCCCAAGAACTAAAAACCCATCAGCACCATATCATAGTCTGTGAAGAGCAATTTCATGGATAGTTTTCTGATCCCAGGATAGAACTTCTTCCACAGCACCCTTATGCCTTGCTAGCCTTTAGGGAGCAGGAGAGCCTAGACCATGACAGTGCAAGGTAACCACACTGGCAAAATTCTGAATATATTCAAGGCTGCATAATACCTAGCTTGACTGTGAAATGGGTTCCCCTGATAATATTTTCAAGGGTATTTTTATGGTTCCTTACAATTGGTTGTCCAGTGACACTCTGATGGACTTGTGGTGGCAGCATATGGAATTCCCAGCTACTAAGGCCAATGGTCTCATCTTTCTTGTCATGTCACTAAGCCCTTCCAAGTTCTTATGTTGCCCTGGTGAGGCTGTTCCATTAGACACTCAATTATATTTTATTTGGAGTGGAGGGATAGGTAACAAACCTTCAGGAAAAGCATCATCAGAATTGAGGTTGATGGTATTATTCCACCACTAGTTCCAGCCAGGGCCGACGAGAGGGGGGGAAGCTGTTATAAATTACCGGGGTCCGGAAGGGGGCCCGGGGCCCGGTTTCCCCGGTTGTTTAGCTGGTCCGCCCTTGCCGGGGGGCCCGAAAAAAATTTTTTCACCGGGGCCCGAACCCGCTCTCAGCGGCCCTGGTTCCAGCAGCTGCCAACCTGGTCCAGGACAAGAGGCAAATGGAAAGCTTACGGAATGTGATATTGACATCCTTTATGGAATATAATGTTGCTTGGACTTAGAAGTGTACCATGTAAGAAGTAGAGAGTCACTGGCAGGGGGTGGTGAAAGAAAACAAAGAACCCTTATATTTCTGTTTAAGTAGGTCAAGGCCTACAAGCACTCCATGCTGAAAGCAAGAGCAATGGAAAGTGCCTCATAAAACTATATTTTATTATGTTTAAGGCAGCCTGGTGCTCTCAGCTCAGGGGGAGAAAACATGAAGAAGTGTTTTATTTAAAACAATGTTCAGTTTGATTTTTAAATAATAAGAAATGTGAATCTAAAAATAAGAGCCATTTTAGGAAAATGAATTTCTGAATTTAATGTGTCACTATTTGAAAGCATGTAAAGTCACATACACACAAACGCCCATCACCATAAACTTAGGCATAATGGTATGTGTTGTGCATGGGGTGGACCCCTGCACATGGGACTAAGAAAAGCCAGGCACCTGACGTGAATGTGAATACTGTGATTTCAGGATAGCGTACAGTAACCCTCTTAGAACCACACAAACAATTGTCTGGCTATACTGAAAGAAGGACAGGAGACATTTGATACAGTTTTAATCAAGCTGAAACTTTATTATTAGATGTCTGGGACTACCCAGCAGATTAAAATGTACAGTGCAAGTAACTACATGTTCATTCAATAACTACCCAGGGACGCTTCCGCCAGCCTTCCCCCTCCCCCGTTTTTTTCCATCCAGGTGCCCCAGCCAACCCATTGCTGGAACCTTACCATCCACCACCCCTCTCGTATGAGGGTTAAGGTGGGCAATCAGAAGGGGGGTTGGCTCCCTGCCGTACCATTCATAGTAGCCCCAAACCCCTCCCCGCATTCCGTTCCTTTAACCAATACCTCCTTTTAAAATCCTTTACCAACACATGCTGCCTCACCTGCTCCGTGGAAAAAGGGCTTCTCATGTCTGGGCTTGCTTCTTTTCAACCCCTCGCCCTTCCAGTCCCAGGCGATGAGTCTGCAGCTCTACGCTGTATCCACACCCCCTTTTGCAGCAGCTTCTGACCTCTTCCCCTCCACTCCACCCCCCCAAGCACTGTTCCCTTTTTCTCAGCAAGCCGGACAATTCCCCCTCCTCCCCCACCCACTTAAAGGTGGAGTGTGGTCCGTATCTGAGGTCAGAATTTAGCCCTGATTCTTGCTGCAAAAATGGTGTGCTACAGAGTTTCACGAGGCTCAGACTATTAAACTAGCTAGCAAAAAGTGGATTAGTAATCTTGCAGATGCAACTGTGGATAATGTTAGTGGAAGTCCCGTGTAGGCTTTGATCAGCAGTGTTCATTATTCTGTTGTAAAATAATTACTAATTACCACAATGGCTGTCCTTTGATCGGTGATGTGTAATGTCCGGATGACTCAGCTCAAATCCTGCTTTTATAATGTAAATTAAAGGCTACCTTTTTTTAAAAAAAATTACCAGGATTTGACAACATTAAAATACCTGACTTTTACAAGAATAGTATTGTACGTTACATGCATTGTATGTAGGTTTATTTGCTGAGCATTGCATTCTGATTGAAAACACGAGCCTTCAACACTTTGTAAGTGAATAATGTATCTCTGCATGTAAGTTCTTAACGTAGCACTTCTTGTGGCAGTACTTCCCTGTTCACAAGACCTTCAGTGTTGGGATGTCCAGGGTATATTCTGGGACTTGCCTCTACTGAGAATGCAAGACAGGTTCCTTCTCTGTGTGATCCTGAACAGTTCCAGTCATTTGAATGCTATGAGACCAGCATGCAGTGATCCAGATTCTCCTTTCCCTTTATGATGTGTAGCTGTGAAATAAGAGAGAATCTCTGTGCCACTACAATAAGTGAAAGATCTTTAGAATTCGCAACCAAAACAGGTACTCTGCAGATCCTTAGGTTTGAAGTGAGGTAAATGACACAAGCCAGCCAAGTGGTATATAACCACATAGTTCCAAATTACAGGAACTCCTCACTTAAAGTCGTCCCGGTTAACGTTGTTTCGATGTTAAGTTGCTGATCAATTAGGGAACATGCTCGTTTAAAGTTGTGAAATGCTCCCTTCTATCGTCGTTTGGCAGCCGCCTGTTTTGTCCACTGCTTGCAGGAAGAGCAGCCGGTTGCAGCTAGCTGGTGGGTGGTTGGAACCAGGGTGGACCAGCAGCCCCGCTATCAGCTCCCCACTCCCCTAAGTTCCCTGTGCAGCAGCTGTCCCTCCCCCCACTGCCATGTGCTGCTCCTGCCCTCTGCCTTGGAGCTGCTCCCAGAGACTCCTGCTTGCTGTATAGGGTGAGGAGGGAAGAGGGGGGTCTAAAGTCAGGGTGTCTCCCCCTGCTCCTGCACCCCGCTTACCCCATCTTCCATAGAGCAGGGAGGGAGCTTCTAGGCAGTAGCTGCCATCTCAGGTCTCAGCAAGCTGATTTAATTAACAAGGCAGTGTACTTAAGCCTGGGGTCAGCTACTTAAAGGGGAAATGCGCATTTTTTCTCTCACACACAGGGTGTGTCTCTGTCTGCCCTTCCTCCTTTCCTGCTGCCTTGTAGAGTGTTGTGAGAGTTAACCCTTGAGGGCTCAGTCAATTGCTAGTTCATTTAGCAGTAAGGCATTCCCTGGGAAATATCCCACCCTCTGACTCCTCCATCTCAACCAAGCTTCACAATCATCATCACTGTGTACTAGTATTAAATTGTTTGTTTAAAACTTATACTCTGTGTGTGTGTGTGTGTGTGTGTGTGTGTGTATAAATATAGTCTTTTGTCTGATGAAAAAAAATTCCCTGGAACCTAACCCCCTCATTTACATTAATTCTTATGGGGAAATTGGATTCGCTTAACATCGTTTCGCTTAAAGTCGCATTTTTCAGGAACATAACTACAGTGTTAAGTGAGGAGTTCCTGTATGGTATTTTGCTTTTCTCCTCCTCAAATATCCCTCTTGAACTTTCATGTAACACTGTTAACAGAATGCTAAGGTAGCATTCAAAAGTCAGAAAATAGAATTAGGGCTTCATATGCAACCTTAAACTGATCTCCTTAAACATATACTTTACAATATAGTCTTTAAATGTATATTCACATAGTGTTTCCCAAATAGTACAATTTAATATATTTTCCCACACACTCACACTATACACATCCTTCTCCCTCTCCCTCTCTCTGTGTATACATACATGCACATTTCTAGTCATTTAAGAATTTGATTATGTAACAATAGTAAAGGATTCATAACAAGACAAACTCTCCAATTATATATATAACAATGTGTGTAACATAATATATTGCTCATCTAGACATTTTAATGCATCAAAAGCAGCTGGGTCATTTTCCTCCTCAGAGGCAAGAATAGAAAATGGCAATTATGAATCTGCGATAGGACCTACAGTACAACAAATTCTACATACAATATGCTGCAGCCTACCCTGAGAGACAGATTCTGTACTGAAGTACCACAGAAAATGCATGACTACAAGCAGTCTAATTATATAGTATATCATTATTTATCATAATGGACCTGACTTTGAAACACATTAAGGATCAATTGTGTGTGTGTGTGTGTGTGTGTGTGTGTGTGTATGAGGTAAGTGGGAGTGAAAATTATCACTGTTTGCCATTTTTATATGCAGTTCCCAGATTTGTGCATGCAATCCAAATAATTGCACAGCTAACATGATTAAAATTCAGTCTCAATATGTCAAAATGTCGCAGAGATGTATCACTGTTGCAGCTTTTGCAGACTTTGTAATGGTATTTGAATGTGACTCACAGATTAATTATGTGTTAGAAAGTTCTTGCAGTGACTACAATCTTAGTGACACACTCTGAGAAGAATTAATTTATTATTAGCCATAGAGACAAAAAACTACCAGAGGCAGATAACATGATAAGCTTGGACTTCAATACTGTCTCACCACAAACACCTATTTTGGTGAAAATCTGGTTCCTATGTGGATATAACATTTAGAACCCCCAAAGTGTATTTCCATTAGGTGTATCTAATGCAGTGGGTCATTTGTGATCACATTCTAGGGCAAGAGTTCTCAAACTGGGGTGTCGGGACCACTGAGGGGGTTGTGAGTTATTACATGGGGGGTCGCAAGCTGTCAGCATCCACCCCAAGCCCCACTTTGCCTCCAGCATTTATAATAGTGTTAAATATATTTAAAAGTGTTTTTAATTTATAAGGGGGGGTCACACTCATTGGCTTGCTATGTGAAAGGGGTCACTAGTACAAAAGTTTGAGAGTCACTGTTCTAAGGTATATAAGTTTCTGGCACCCTTTACCACAGTCATTTGTGAACTTAAAAATGTTGGGGTGTGATAACACAGATAGGAAAAGTAGACAAGGACAAAAAAAAGTGTTTTTGTTATAATCCGTCCATTCTAATCACATAATCCTGTTGTTTCTCTATGTTGTGAGTTTTCCTTCAATGCTATGCCAATTTCAATACACTCCTCAAAGATCAACCAGAGTGTAATTGTTTTCTTTGAGATACTCCCATTTATTGATCTGTCTATAAAGTTGGAACAAGCAGAACCTTTCTCTTGAGGATTCTCTTCTGCTGTTCAAAGCTGTAATTATAATTTAAACGTCATTTGCCTGGTATGACTGCTTGGCATGGCACCAAAATCTGCACATTCTTTTGAGACGTTTACCCTAAACACATTTCACTTCAGGACATATGCCAAAAAGGATTGGGAAAATTAATGTGGCATCTTATTTTCCTTTTATTGGACTCGGGATACCTTTAACAAAGTACATGGGCACATCTTTTTACATACGTATCCTTGTATTTATTTATATACCTGCATTATTGTGATGTAATACTGACATTATTAAAGCCAATAGAAAGGCCAGCCCAGAATAACTGGTTGTAAAATATCGAGACCTGTGCGATCAGTGCTCTGTGTCATGACTGAGGAGTGTCTGGCAGTTTGATTCTCAGTCCAAATGTATTTTTCCTGTGTTTGTAGGGGGTTAGAACTCTTGAGGTAGCATTTTCAATCCCTGGTATTCTCTGTTAACAGTTATTCTTTTTGGTGACACACATTAAGTATATGGATGAAATCCTCAGGATTTAGTTTGAGGATAAGGAGAATTTCCTCCATTTGTCCAGGATGGATACAATAGGATCAAATGTGAGAACTGTTATAGATGACAATATTAAAAAGCATATTTATGGGGAAATGTGTTCATATGTTCCAAATTGCCACACACAATACCTTTGGCAAGACTATTCTGTTTTTAGACACAGAGGTCCCAATTCAGGACAGCATCTCTATACAGGAAGGGTGCTTAAGTGCTTTCCTGAATCAGAGCCATAGTTTTAGTCTGACCCTGTCTGAAACTGTGATTTCAAAATCAGGCTGTGACTCACTGAATGATATTTCAAAAGAATTATGTTCACTGCACAAAGAAAATGCAACCTTCAGAGCAGTCTGGCCCTCATTTTCTCAGATGTGTACTGCAGGGATTGCATAATGTGGTTAGGTGACTTTTACCCTTAAATAGGAAATCATACGTTGCATACAAAGTAATTATTTGGTCTCAATATTGTATATTGCTAATACAGTTTTCATGTTCACTTGTTGCTCATAAAATTCTCAATTCCTTGAAGTTTTTCTATATTTAAAATATGCAATATATATACAAATATAATTAGGTGGTGGTTCCTTCAAATGACCTCTGCAAGTATCAGTTGTACTTCTGTATGTTATGGAGTTTGTCTCATTATGAATCTTATGTTCTTGTTGCATAATCAAATTCTGAAATTACTAGAAAAATAATCAGTATTTACTACATATAATATATTGTCCACATGAAAGAAACATCTAACCTATAATGCAATATTTTGTAAGACACTAACTATAACCTATTTCTGAATACATAAGAATACACAAATGTTAACGCTACATTCTATATTTTCTGCTCTACTCTGCTGTATTACCTACCCTCTATAAATAAGGTTATGATTTAGTTAGGGGTATTTTTAGTAAAAGTCATGGACAGGTCATAGGCAATAAACAAAAATTCACAGCCCCTGACCTGTCCTTGACTTTTACTACAAATACCCCTGACTAAATCTTAGGTGCTCTGGGGGGGGCCGGGCACTGTTGCTGCTGCGGGGAGGACTCTGGGGGCCCTGCGGCTGGCTCTGGGACCCCCTGAGCAGCTGGCCCCCTGGGTGGCTCCAGCAGCAGCCAGTGTGGTTCGCCCCGGGGCCGCCCCAGCTGCTCAGGCACCCCTGAGGTTATCTGCATTGACTGCTGCAGATGTCATGGAGATCCCGGAAAGTCATAGAACCCATGATCTCCGTGACAGACTCACAGCCTTATCTATAAATATTATTTGCACATGATTGTAACTAAAGAATTTTGCTACCTCATAGTTTCTTCATGTTTTTTTATGAAACACAGGTAACGTAGTTGTGTGAACTTCTCAGATAAAATTGGAGAGGCTGTGCTACATATCACTAAATCTTTTTAAAAGGGAGAAGTTTCCACAGACATAAAACAGGAAACAGGTTTCTGGAAAGCATTGCACGTTAATAAACCCAGAATATAGATGATTTGTGTATCAGTTAGTACAAATAAACATCATAATAGAGTCTATGTGCATAGAATACTTGAAAGCTTGTAAAACTTGTTTATTCAGGTTCTGATGTTTTGTATGCCACTTTGATTCCAAACCATGCTAGTGGCATATGAATAATCTAGGGCACAATGTTCCAGCACATTACATCTTACCAACATATAACTGATATATGTACTGTGTACTGTAATATGTGTGGTCATCCTGTGTCAGAAATAAGTATGAATAGGTTTTTATCTCCTTCTCTCCTAAGGCATACTTAAAATAACAGTGGCAAACATAATACTGATTCTGAATAAGATTAGACTTCTCCAGCCTTACAAGATAATGTTTTATTTCTCTATTATGTCATCCATCACTATGCTATCGAGTGGTCTTTTGTTCTTCTAGTCACAGAACTGCTATTTCCATTGTTTATAAATCTGTAATATCTTCAGAAAGTATCCTTTATTATTTTTATGATTGATTAAACAGTCTTGGTTTGGCCAAGATATAACAATACATCACAAACTCAGTTTTCCTCATCTCAGCTACTTGTGATATGATCAGATTCCCCATTGGCTATTAATGACACTGAAAAATTCCTTGATAGGTTTAACCAATTCTGTTATGTAAAATAATATATAATCATATTAAATCATTTCCAAATGGGATGAGGGGACGCAGTTGTTTAATATTGTTTGTCAATGTTTCAAGTATTTTCTGAATGGAGTTTACATAGTAATGAAAACAAATGTGCTTTCTACTGTGCATAAGGATAGTCCTTTAAATATGTTGTAGAAGCACTATAAACCTCTGTAAATAGGGAAACTATATTACCAGTATGCTTTATTCAATGTAATGTACATTAGCGCATCAACTTAGCCTGATGTAGCAGAATAATTAAAGTACAATGGGACATATCTTTGTTAATTAGATATTTGATGTATAATAAAAGAATGGTGCTCATTTCTGGGTAGATATTTTCAGCATTATCATTTTCACAACAGTCAATGCAATATAAGGACTTCTATAATTTAATATAATAGCAGCCTAAGGGTTAAGAATAAAAAAAGTTCGACTCTGCCTTTACATTATATAGAACACATTTCTGGCCTTTATTCCATCTGTATCCATATCTTTAGATACTGCTGATCACTCCCTTCTCCATGGCAGCCTGTTTTTCCTCTTCTGGTTCTCCTGCCATTGTGAGATCTTCAGCACTGCTTTAGGTGTTTCTTTTCCTCCCTGATACCTTCTTTGTAGTGGTCCTGCCAGGCCTTATTCTTAGCCACCTCCTCTTCACTGTAACCCTGCATACACTTGTGAGTGGAGAGGGTTATCTTCTTCATGGCGGTGACTTTCAAATCTTCTCTCTCACTCTCGGTCCAGTCCATTTTATCCTGTTTACCCAACATTTTCTCCTGGATGATTCATTGACAACACTGACTTAATATGGATATAAAACTGAACTCTTAACTTTCTTCCTAAGCCTCTCCACCATCCGGTCGTCCAAGACCACAGCTTGTCCATTAGTAAAATTATTCTCCTCTTCCATCAGTCAAACCACATCTTCCATCTCTTTGAAGCCCTCCACCTTGCACACCACATCTAGTTTAAACTTTTCATCTTTGCCTTCTAGTTCCCAAACAGCTCTGCTGCAGCTTACAAATCAGACCTTTCCTCTTATGGTGCTCTTGCTCCTTCCCACAACCACTCCACTCCACCAGTGACAGTGTCTATATATGCCATTCATTTCCTTCCCTTGCTCTCATCTCCATGACTTCTTCCATGCTGCCCGCTTATGCATGGAATGGCCTCCCTATCAAGTCTTCAAACTCTTCCCCCCTCTCTCCTCCCCCCCATTCAAATTTCTCCTCTGCTAAATTGCTACTTTCACAATACCCACAAGTTGGGAATTCATAATAACATGAATAACTAAAAAATAAAAGTTGCTCACTCACCATTCTGGATTTTTCTACTCCACCCTGTCTCCTTTAGGTCTATGTTTTAGATTGTAAGATCTTTGGGAGTGGAATTGTTGCGATCATTTTCTTGTGTGGTGAACTTGTCTTTTGTTAGCGCTAAAATAATTATTATTATGTAATCTTAAGGCTCACAATATGACAATGAAGGGATTTTCGTCAACTTTATTACATGGTTGAAGCCCCCATTTGCCAAGCTTTATAGTGTGAACTTATATTAATAGATATTAAAGAATGGGGGAGACTTATTTGGTCATCAAGTCCATTTTGCAGAACTGTTCTTGACAGTATATTCTTTGTCAAGTTGCATTTTAAATTACTCAAGTAATAGAGCTACTACCATTTCCCTTGGGAATCATGGCTGTTCAACAGCCTAGATCATGTTGGTAAAGCTGTAAAGCGTTCTTTACAACTGCCGGATACTTTAAGTACTGTGTAATTGACAAGACCTGAGCTCTGAATATAATCTCTTTTAGTGTTTTTAAAAGTACTTTAGGTCATGTCTCTATTTGAGTAAACCAGTGAGCTCATCTTGTTTGAATATTTCAAATGCCATCTGTGATATTTTGAAAACTTTTTAGCATTCAAGGTCTCCGGACAGTGAACATTTTCTGCATTGCACAGAGGTGGTATGGAAGAGTGAAATGCAGCACATCCACATCAGATCTGTAGCATATCGAAAAACATTTTTAGCTTGCATATAAAATATGTTCTGGTTAATGCAAAACAGGCTTTGCTAGATGAAGACCAATTTAATGCTATCTTTGTGGTTGATTTTCTGGTAGATGTTATGTCTACATCTCATTAAAACATAAACACTTACCTAATGAAAATACCTTACAGTTGCCACTCCAGTTGCTACACAAGTCTTTCCACATTCCCAAGAAAGACTCAGACTGAAATAGTGTTCCAAGAGATACAATGCATTATCAGCCCCAATGGAAACAATAGTGTAGGTGAGAAAGTTCCAGTTCACTTATCTTAAAAGAAGCTGCAAAGAGACTGCACAACAAGAACTCCCCAAAAAAGCCCAATGCTGCTGCATCACCCTTCTATGCACCAGCTCCTTAGACATTGCTATGAATTATTTTACAACGTTAGCAATTCATACATTAGCAGTGTAGATGTTGCAGCAGCATTACTCCAACTGGTTCTTTGGACTGCTAAATTTGCCACTGGTGAGATATGAACTGGGGACATGTAGATTGAAAGGTTGTAGTTATTGAATCACTTGAGCTAAAGGAATATATCTGGTTGCCAGTTGTAGTACTGTAACCTTTGAAAATCACTCTGAGGCCAAATATTTCCAATCCACTCAAGTAACATAGTCTTTTGCATTTGAAAAAGCAATGTAAAAGATTTGGTTGTACAAATCCCATTAACTTTAGAGAGAGCAGTGATAGTGAAACACGTTAGTTCTTTGAAAATTTATGAGAATAAGTCTGAACACCAAATACCAGTCCACTCTAAGTCTAAAATATTTCTGGTAAAGAGTAGGAGTAAGTCAATAGGTATGTAATGGTTCCAAAGGTGTGTACTGTAAAACGATTACAGTTGGGGTATGTTTTCATGGAGTCAGCAACCTTTATTATTATTTTATTATTGGTTTGATATTGCGCTTATGTACTGGGGGCGGGGAAGAGGATGAAGTGCTCAGACAATATACTGTATAAATCTATGACAGTCCCCTTCTTCCTGCACCTCAGCTTTACTCCTTGCTCAAGCACAGGCCAGGGTTCTGTCTTTTCAGGACCTTTCAAAAAGCATTACACAGAATTAAACCTCAGGGCTATTGTATGTAAACCCCTGATAAATGAATGTTAATAGTTCCCAGTTGATTTCAAAGGGCGCATACCATACTTTTACTAAAAACAAACATTTAATGCATACAAAAACACCTTGTAAATAGTATTTGGAGTACTATGAATAACTTTTAAACAAAAGCTATTAAGCAGTAAATTTACGGTGTTTTACGTAAATTTACGGTGTTCTCATACAGACTTTCCTCCTGGTCCTGTGTCAATCAACTACTGAGTCTGCTGGGATGTTTTTAACTTCTTTGTTTGTAACCTTCCCTCTCCCACACACCCACTTTGCTCTTTGATTGAGTCAGCTTTCAGAGGATGACTAGGTTATCACCTGCCAGGCGAGTTGCCCACAATGAAAACATCATATAGAGCCTTAGAACAGCTACTGACCATATATGGTAACTACCACACCATGTTCTGGAAGTTTCTGGGTCTTTCTAACTGTGTTACCCTGACCTTCTCTCTGCACTTCTGCAAAGACACAGACTTTCCAACTAAGATGCATGTCTCCCACACTGCTTCTCTCCCCTGAAGAAATAAAGTCTCATGCTGCGATATAAAGCATGTGAGTTATTCTTCGTGTAGTATAAGAAAGAAAAGATGCTTACAATCTAAGTAGACAAAAGACATAAACTGAATGGAAAGTACACTTGGAGCCTGATCCAATATCCAGTGAAGTCAGTGGAGAGACTCCCATTGACTTCACTATGCTTTGCATTGGGCCATAAGTAACCCAGAAAATGTTCTGAAAGAGCATGATTTTATTTAATGAATTCAGGCTTGATCCTGCAAATATGCATGTGAGTAATTTGGGACCCACTGAATATACATATAAGGATTTGCACACATACATAAGTGTTTGTAGGATTGGGGCCTTAGAGAGTACATGGCAGCCTTTTTACTGCTGTTAGTTAGCAATGGCGAGTTTTACAGAAGAAAATCTTCCCTTGTCTAGTTTTCACTTGTTACAAGTTTACTTTTTGTAATTTGTTGAGCTATTCTTTCTGTGATGATATAAGGCCATGCATAAGGGGTGACCAATTGTCTAACAAAGGGGTGTGAGAAAGGATTTTATGTTTAAGATTTCTGATATTAAAGGCAATTATATAAAAAATATGCATGTCAATTACTGCAGTGGCTTAAATATCTCACATCTTCTGTTGTTTTCCATTCTTCTAGGCCTTTCTCTGAGATCTGTCTGTAACGTAACTATACATATTAGATGACTTTGGGATACTCTTTACATCAACAATGAAAGGATTATCCAGCAACCGCAGTCATCATCATGGGATTACCTGTGACCCATCATGTGACAGTCTGCCACATCACCCAGACAGGCAGCCATATTTGTTAAATCCAGTGGACCCTCACCCTGCAGATCACCCTTATTATACTCAGAGGAACTCTTTTCAGGCAGAATGCATGGTACCTTATAATGATCAAATTGCCAGCAGCACATTTCCTCGGCGACATTACAGTTCCCACCACGAACTTAAAGACGAGTGTGCTCTTGTTCCCCATGGAACAGCTAACAAAACTAATCGCATTCCTGCCAATCTTTTGGACCAGTTTGAAAGGCAGTTGCCTCTTAATCGTGATGGCTACCATACCTTACAATACAAACGGACTGCCGTGGAACATCGCAGTGACAGTCCAGGGAGGATCCGCCACTTAGTTCACTCTGTTCAAAAGCTCTTCACAAAGTCTCATTCTCTTGAGGGACCATCAAAGGGAAGTGTCAATGGTGGCAAAGCAAGCCCAGAGGAGACACAGACTATGAGGTATGGGAAGCGTAGCAAGAGTAAAGAAAGGAGGTCAGAAGGCAAGTCCAGATCCAATGCACCAGGGTGGTGGAGTTCAGATGACAACTTGGACAATGATGTTTGCATTTATCATGGTCCCAGTGGAGTTATGACTATGGGAAGGTGCCCCGATCGTTCCACTTCTCAGTACTTTATGGAAGCCTATAATACTGTAAGTCAACATACTGTGAAGTCATCCAAAAGCAATAATGATGTCAAATGCTCTACTTGTGCAAACCTGCCCGTGAATTTGGATGCCCAGTTAATGAAGAAAAGCTCTTGGTCCTCTACATTGACAGTGAGCAGAGCCCGTGAGGTTTACCAGAAAGCTTCAGTTAATATGGATCAGACACTAGTGAAGTCAGAGACATGTCAACAGGAGCGGTCTTGTCAATACCTTCAGGTATAGTATGTAGCACTGACTGCTGTTTACTGAATTGTTCTTTTTGCAGGTGTTTTTTCACTCTGATATTTCAGAGGTCATCGTCTATCATGTTTTGAGAGGTCATTGGACGTAGAAAAGGGAAAGGGGTAATCCAGATAAAATTTAAAATAAATTTGCATTTTATTGCTAAAAGTCAAGTTTCAAATGAACTTTTCCAGTGGGCAACAGGCTGATTTTTTTTTTTTGATTTTTTTTTTTTGCGCGTGTGGGAAGAATGAGAGCTTTGGGGGCGGGGGTTGGATTCAAAAGGCAGTCACAGCAGGGACATAGGGAATTGGAGGTTGCTTTGCTTGTATTTAGCATTACAATGTCACTCAACAGGATGTTACCAGCAGAGGTGCTGGAACAATTTTTCTAGTGGGGATGCTGAGAGCCATTGTACCAAACTGAAAACCCTGTATATAATGGGAACCACTTCAAGCCTGGGGGTGCTTCAGCACCCCCAGCAACCTTAGTTCCAGCACTGAGGGTTAACAGTATACAAATTGTTTGCTTTCTGTAATTTCAGGATTTGCCTTCATTAGTTCTTATTTTATTATGAAAATTGGAGACCCTTTGGAAACTTTGAGATGTCTTAATCCTTTATACACCAGTAAAAAAAACTGCTAGCTGTTTTTCCACAAAAGATGAAATAGTTATTGTAAAGTGTCCAGATTTGTATCTCTGGCTATTTCTCTTTCTTATGGCATTGATTCAAAAACATAAAATTGAAAGGCTGTAATGATTGCTTGTTCTGATTATACACTTTAAGAGTACATCACCTACTCCCTCACAAGCTGTTTGCAGTTAATAAAGCGTCACTATTTTTCACCAGTATTGTATCTTTAAATGTCAAGAATCAGATGTCTGCTCTTGGAGCTATCATACTGCCGGTGAATGTGTGTGGCAGAAACATGGATCAGAAAATATTAAAACTGTTTCATTCTTAGTTGAGCTGTGGATAGCTTTTATGCGTTTTAAACGAAGCAGTTATGGCACATCTAAGTGTATGTGTAAAATGGAATAACGTTACACAGAGAAGAGAGAAGACCATGAGGAAAAAAGAGGTTTGAGAAGATAACTTTGTTTTGCTTTAAAATAATGGGACTCTTGCATGTTTATATGTATACAGCAGCCCATTTTTCTAACGTGGTTACCTTTATGGGACATTCCGTTTCCACATTTTGTTGCTCGGGTCATTACTCAGATAAAGGGCAGGATTCAGATGTCCTATTAAGGCACCCACATTTTAAAATGATGCTGTATAAGTTAAATGGCATATAAAATCATTTAGAATACTAAGCTTTGAAACTCTGTTTACAATATTAAAAAAAAGGATGTGTATATTTTCCATTAATTTATAGCAACATGGGGGAAGGGGAAATGGAGAAAGTATGTATTCTCAGTGTGTGTGTATAGATGCGCGTATGGAGTGGGGAGGGACTTTAGGGCTGAATTACAATTTTAAAGGTTTGATACAGTAGTTTTCTTCAATCTGAGTTTTGAGAGCTAGAAGAAGTTTTAATTTTGGAGTTGAATGTCTTGGTTATTTTGGATTTGAAGGGTTTTTTTGTTTGTTTACTCATTCAGTTTCCAGGCAGGTATTGATAAAATAGCTGACAATTTAGTATGTAACCAGATGGATAGAAAAGAGTAAAAAACTATGCCAACATCAGCTTCAAATAAGCACTTCCAGAGGGACTGTTAGATAATATTTAATTGACAGGAATAGGCTTATAAATGGAATTAGAGGAGAGTATCTGTATCTTCATGGAAATATGTCCAACAATGCATGGAATTAGAATGACTGAACCTTCTCTTATACATATGCCATGCTATTTATGTCCAGATTGTTATTTTTGTTTTTTGGTTTTTTTTATTATTATTATTATTATTATTATTATTATATACTTGCTTTGAAAAAAAAACAGTGAAATGTCAGTGTTTGGAATTTGCTAAAAAGCAGAGGAAAATCTTAATCAAGCTCTAATTTACATTGCTAGCATTATAAGACATCAGTCAGGTAATAATTGCTAGTGTATGAGGCAGTCTGAGACAACTGAAACTGCTATTTATTGACAATTTTAAAAAATAGCAAATGTATATGTTAGTAAAAAATTGTGCATATTTAACTGCTTCCCATTCCCTTCCCCTTCACATATCACTTGTCATCTGAGACTATAAGCCCTTTATGGCATGTACAATATTTCCTTTGTATTTGTACTGCTCCTAGAACACTGGGGCCCCAATCCTAATTGGGGCCTGTAAACTCTACTGCAATATAAATATTATAAATAAAAATAATCAGTATCCTTCTGTCAATAAGATGTACATATGTTTCAACTGTTTTTTATGTTTCCTGTTGAAACGTAGGTAGGCTGGTTTCCTGTGTTAGGACAATTTGAAATGTACTAATTGAGATAAAACTAGTTAATTACAAAGCCATGATAGTGTTGGACAACTCTGATAATGACTTTGACTAATGTGGTATTTCTTTGCTGCTTTTTTTAACTTGTTAACCAGATTACTAGATGCTCTTCTCAACTCATTTATAATTTAAATTGCTATTGATGACCCAGCAAGTGGACTACATGATCCTTGGATGAGGCTAGTGTTTTATTTATGCAAACTGTCCTTGTGATATAAATGTCTGAACACAATGGATACGTGACTTTTTTGTTCTACTGAATATTCAGTGTGGTGTTTTTTTTCTGTGAAGCTGCAGGCTTGAGTCTAGCATAGGTCACAAGTGAAATAGTTCTCTCAGCCCTTCCCCTCACCCCATGCCTGCCTGTTTTTATGGCCTCTATTACTGTAGTATCAGAACACCTCATTATTTAGAAGTAGAAATGACAAGCAATAACAATCTCACTCTGCAGAAAAAATAACTTAAATTTGATCATTTCAGTCTAGTCCTCAATTTGCATTTGTCCATATTAGAGATGGCTTAATCTCTGAAGGTTTGGAGTGTGGATTCAGAGCAGACTCCAAACCTCAGGTTGCTATCCAAACCTATGGATGTTCCTCAAGGACCCATTCTTTCCTCTTAATACAATCTTTCCTCTCTCCAATAGGCTCCAATAGCTGTAGGAAAGCTAAGTGGAAGTGGCTAGTAGGACTCCCTCCCAATTCCATTTTCTATATAAGTAGCTGTGAGTTCCCCTCTGCTGTTTTAGGGGGATGGCTGATAGACCACCTCTCCTCTCACCTGCTTTTCTGAGAGGGTGGTGTCTTGCCTACTGCCTCCGCCGCTTCCTATAGGGATGGTGTTTCTGGTAGACCTGCTCCGATAAAGTCCCAAGTGAAATATTATAGGGGCTGGGAAACTTGCCATCCCACCATTTCTACAGTAGTGAAAGGCAGATCCTCACTCTTAAGTCCTGCTATACCTGCTCCTTTAAATCTCACAGTATTCTTAGGCTGATACTTCTGTGCTTCTGCAGCATAACTGGGGATGGAGACCGTGCACAGGCACTTTCATTAATGTGGACTTTGGGAGAGAATAGATTATTCTTTTATGTGGGCATAGGGTAAATTAGAACTACCTCATCTCTTCTCTGGGAAGTAGGTGTGTGTTGGTGGGAGGGAAGGGAATGGGGTACAGTCTGGTATTGAACTTTTCCTTATCTCAAGAAAATATTCTGATTTGGTTCAGCTCTAGGAATGGTCCAAGCAGCGGAGGGCGGGAGATGGGAAGGAGCATTCTTATTTTATCCATGATAGTTCCCCATGCCTTGACAGGGAGATTTGTTAGGTAGTAGAACAGTTTCCCAAGGCTTATAGTAGACAGTCCATTGGAATGTTCTAAGCTAGACACATCACTAGAATTTGTAATGTAGGAAGCAATACTTCCCTGGCCAAAAACCGGTCTAAATGCATAGACATTATACCATTCTTAATTTTATGGTTCTATGGTAATTCATGCACCAGCACTACCACACTACACAGTTAGTCTCTAATGATGTATTTATTTCCTGGCTTTAATTAGAGCTCACTAAGCTCTTTGGAGCAAAGACTATCTTTTTCTTATGTGTTTGTACCGTGCCTTGCACAGTGAGAGCCTTGGCTGGGGGCCCCTAGGCACTACCACAGTATAAATACTCATTTTAATTCTTGGCATAGGGCAGCAGAAAAAGTAGAACTTTGCTGCTGGCAGCTACAGTTTAAGGAAGACTCAGCAATAGAAAAGTGGCAGGGTGGGATGGGAAAGTGAGGTATCAAATAGGTGAGGAAGCCTATGCAACTATCAACATACCATGCTTTGTCCAGCAGCCCATGAACAAGCGACATGGAAAAAAATCTGTAAAACTTGTAAGCCAAAAGGCTTGAGTATGAGATGCATATTTTCTAGTTTATTGTAGTTTGGATCTGGTAAAGAAGGGCCTGATTTGTCCCAGAGTCTGTCTTACTTTCTCTTATGGCTTAGACCCTGGTGGAGGCCATCAACAATGTCCATAAACTACTCGGTGTAAAGAAACTCTTCTGCTTCAGTAAATCCTGCTTTCTTTTCTTAGGACTAGGCACCTCCTTTGTAAGATGATTCAGTAGGTATCCCATAGCTTCTCTGGTCCCATTTCTTTGTAAGGCTAAATTGAGTTTATTGCTTAACTTCCTGGTGCTAATCTGTATTGTGAGCTATCATATTATTTGATCATTTAGTCTATTAAATCACCTGGTAAATTGTTTATTCTTCTGGGATAGTAATTTGTTTAAAATCTGTTTTGCTGGGTTTATCTGTGCACAGTCATCTGAATTTGCAATCATTCTCTACTTGTTTTTCTTGTGAACTTTGTTTGCATTTCTGTCACGGTGAAGTGATTACTAAATTAATCTACTCAATGTGTCCTTGTCTTGCATACATATCTAGGGAAGATGCTATTTGTTCTCTGCTGCAGCTTACCTATCTAGGACTTGATTCTCCACTCCTTTCTTCCACTGAATGGTAAATCTATCCTTCACAGCTGCAATTTTCGTATCAGTTCTGCAAAACGGCTAAAGTTGAAGCCTCCTATTATCATTTTATCCTGATTTCTATTTCATACTTCTTAATAAAGCTGGTGAAATAATTGAAAAGAAAAATATACTTGCAAATAAAACACCAAATATAATAATGGGATTATATTATTCTCAAGTATTTGGACGATCTCCAGGTATTCATGAAAAAGTTTGTGAATCCCAAAAGTTTCATGAACTGTAGCATAACTGCAAAAAGAACAGGAGTACTTGTAGCATCTTAGAGACTAACTAAGCTTTCGTGGGCTACAGCCCATTTCATCAGTAGCATAACTGATTATTTATCTCACATTTCATACCAGAAAAACATAATTCACCCAAAAGTGATTTTTCATCCATGAAAATTGGTCATCCAACCTGTTGGTGAATGCTTATGAATAATGAGTAGATCTGTAGAAATTGGGATGGGTTTGTAAATGATTCACAAATGAGAGCTGAATTTTCAACAAATATATTCATAATGAATAATTCAACCAGATCTTCTACTTAGGCATACATAGTCTTCAGCCTAATTCTGTATCTATCCAAGACACCTTTGCTGTGCTGTGAAAAATCTTTCCTATGAAAATAACCCATAAATGTAGCAGAATATTTCTAGGTAATCCTGTCTTCCTCTTGCAACCTCTTTTAAAATTTACCCTACAATAACTTTCCATCACCTTAGTTATTGCAGTTGGTAAGAATGACATCATTGTATATTTCACTTTAACAACCACCATTTTCTCATACAATTAGTTAAAGACTGGTCTTTGGCATATCTGTCCCATCTTAGTTGCTCAGTACCCCACTGATGCAGGCCCTGTAAATACCTAGCTAGATCTTCTATGACAATGTCTGCTCTTTAATGATTATGACTGCAATTTTATCTGCCATTGTACTTGAGATTGTTGTTTCCCATCCACTAGTTGCTTCACAGTTCCATTACTTCTCAGTGTTGGTGACTGTACACATATACACAATACATTGTTCTAGTTTGACTTTTAGTACCACTGTCCATCTTGCTTGAACATCCTTTCATTCCAACAGCATGTTTACCACTCTGTATAAAATTCTATCACTTGGATTTATGCCTCCTCTCAGCTGTGTGATGCTAGTATATAGTATAAAGGGGCCATTAAATACAGCCGTTTGAGTACCTTAGAAAGCTGTGAAATGTGTTTGTGGAAACTGTATCTAAGACATTAAAGTTGATGCCTGGTAACAACTCCAACTCCAGTTGATACTAAGAGAGAAAACAGACTAGATGTGGTCCCATCTCAGAACCCTGGATCTGATACCTTCCTGTCACCATGAACACTGGGGATGTTCTAATCTGAATTTTGTGGATTGGGTCTTTCTATAATGGGCCCAAACCAAACCCTATTCTGGACAACCCCATCCTCAGGGACAGTTTGGATCCAGATCTAAATCTGGTCTGAACTCTACAAGGTGGGCCCATTTCTAATGGAGACATGTACAGTAGTTTGGAGATAAATGTTGAAAGTGATGCTTCTCTTTTTCAGGGTGGGGAGTAAGGAATATTTCTGCTATTTTAAATTAAGCTTTTTATTCCAAGATTGAAGTAGAGATCAAAAAGCACCACCAATGCGGGCAGACTGGTCTAGCTAAGAACAGTTTGACTCAGTCTTGTTGGTCTTGGCTGTTAGGAACCTAATACCAGTTTTTCTCCATGTAAAGATGCATACAGGTATTTCAGTCAAATGAACTGATTTTAACTAGACAGTATTTGGTCCTGCCATGAGGGCAGGGGACTGGACTCGATGACCTCTCGAGGTCCCTTCCAGTCCTAGAATCTATGAATAAAATAGAACCTCATTGCTAAAATCCCACAAGTTGAAACACATGTTGGCAAGAATATTGGAGATATTTGATTTTCTCTAAATGGAAATAACCTATATATCTGCTTTTCTGAAAACTGCTGAAGGTTATTTTTAAATACAGTAAAACATATAGTGTTAATTATAACTTAAGTCCTCCTTTTTTGCATATTTCAGTGACTCCTAAAACATGCACATTGAAAGGATGCTGTGATCTTCATTTTTGTTGTTCTAAGAATTCAGTATTCATTGCCAAGAATAGACCTAGAAAGTGGAAGAGGGCAATTGAATTTTCTCTAACATACAAAATAGCCATAATAACTGCTAAGAGAACCAAATTGCATGGGTTTGAAAATCTGCACTGAGCAGTCATTAAGTATTGTTCTTAGTTGTGTGATTTCATTTCATTAAGTATTTGCATACTAATAGAAAGCCAAAGTTACGAGTCTACTGTTGAGTGATGGCCAGCCACTCCCCTCCAGCCCTTGTGTTTACTTCCAGTCACCCACATTGCATTGGCAAAGCACAGGGAGAAGCTTAATGCTCTCAGCTGCAGTAAACCAAATCAAAATTGAGATGAATAATGAACTTAATTTGCCAAAAAGACAGTCTGTTTGATATTTCATCTAATAAGGTAAGTTAATAAACATTCTAGGCAACAGAAAGGAAAATATTCTTTTTTTATTGTTTAAAGCCTGAATAAAATCCATATTTTTATCCTCACATGCTGGAGTTTATTTCAAATTTCATCCAATGTGTGAATTAGAGATGAATAATCTAGCACTTGAATGCCACTATATACCTGTCTTTTATTTGGGGACCCAGAAATATACATAAGAAAAATCCAGCTTTTTACACAAAAAGAATATGAAAAGAAATTTACCAGTCACCGCAAGCTTGCTAATGATAAATTTAGTCTCTTTCAGAGCAAAGTAAATTTAGATAAAGATCAGAGCATGTAAATGGCACAGCAAATGCAACTGAAACCAGTGAATGGATTGGCTATTGACTATATGTGTTTTGCATGGTCTGTTTATGTACAGTAAATCTAATAACTGATGTTTGAGCAGAAAGAAAGAAACCATAGTCAATATTATTTTTCATACTTGTAAGGAACATTATATTTCTACGTGATTACTTATAATGGAAGTGGTGTGTTTCATTAGCTGACCCAGTTCTGAGGCCTCTGTTAGGTGCTATTTTTCTTCCTTACATTTGTTTTCTATTTCATCAGACTTTTTTGTTTAATTAAAGCACATTCTTCGTTATTAGTTCTGTAAAGAATGAAAAATCACTATGAAAGATCTCACTTTAAATTTATTAAAGCCCACTTGCAAAATAAAATGCCTCTAGTCTCCATATTATTTTATTTAACAGCTTGATAATAAAAATGAGATTTTAATTAAAGAGGTGATGTTCTTTGGATTTGGCTTTTATTTTCCACTGTTCTCTCTATATTTCTCTCTCTGTCCCTCCTTCTCCTCCTCTCTTCTGGAAGTAAAAATATTCTGTGTGATGCAGGATGGTTTAATTTAGTTAGGATGTAGTATAATATTCCTAATGCTGGAAAAAATTATACTGTTGAGGCAATTGGATATTACAATATGCTTAAACATTAAAGAAAAGTGAAGGTACTTTCTCAGGTATAGAGATCTTATTCCCCTGCATCTTCAAAGGCAGCAGCCACTATCTACACATACTTAGGTGCAGCGTAGTATTTGACCTTACAAGATACATGCTGGCCATCAAAAGTTGCAAGAGCTGAGCAAACCTCCCAATCAGAAAAAATGATCTGAAAACTCACATAGCCACCTTTCCTCAACAGTTCCCCAGTACTTTTGGATGCACAGCACTGTAATATGTGACACCGTATCTGAGAATGTAATAATAAGGCCCTTGGAAATATTATTGTTTGTTTTATTTTTGGTTATATATAGTCAATTTTATTTTTAGTTCTCTAAGGACTGAGTACTCAGTATATTTTTTCCCCCCAGAATCTGAAACATTTTTCGGTGACAGCAGATGATATCAGTCTACTAAGCCACAGAAGCTTTTTCCTTTAAGAGCCTAAGTAGAGGCAATAAGTAAAAAACAAAACCCAGCATTGATTTGAAATACTTTTAGTAAATTACTGTTTATATTAAAAAGATGTGTAGAAGTGGCAATACAAGAAATACATCTAATGTTGTTGAGTTTTAAAAATAAGGATCTGATACATAGTAGGAGTTTTGTCTAGTAGGTAGGACAGAGGATTGGGATTCAGCTGGACTCCTGGGTTCTATTTCCGCTCTGCCACAAACTCATTTTTTAAGACTGTGCTTATATCGCTTCTACCGAAATGATCAGATTTGGATGCCTAAACTTAACGTGTAAATCTATACTAGATCAGCTATAATGGGGACTCTCTAAATGAGCTCTGAAAATTAGGTCACTTATTTTAGAGCTTAAGTACTGTGTTGATTTAGATACCTAACTTTATACGAAGTATGAAAATGTTGGCCTACATGATCTGTGCCTCAATTTACCAGCAAAGGGGAATAATAATGTGCCAGCAAAGGGGAATAATAATAATGCCTAGCATGTAAGGGGGTTGTGTGGTTTAATTTATTAATGTTTGTGAAGCACTTTGAGATTCATATAAGGTGTTATAGAGACATAGCTAATAATAAATTAAATGTCAACTACTTTATCAGCATTTTTCCCCTTGCAAATGCTCTGATTCATCACTGTGATACAGTTTTACCCTGACAGGTTTCAGAGTGGTAGCCGTGTTAGTCTGTATCAGCAAAAACAACGAGGAGTCCTTGTGGTACCTTAGAGACTAACAAATTTATTTGGGCATAAGGTTTCATGAGCTAAAACCCACTTCATCAGATGCATGGAGTGGAAAATACAGTAGGCAGGTATAAATACACAGCACATGAAAAGATGGGAGTTGCCTTACCAAGTGGGGGGTCACTGCTAACGAGCCAATTCAGTTATGGTGGAAGTGGCCTATTCTCAACAGCTGACAAGAAGGGGTGAATACCAAGGGAGGGAAAATCACTTTTGTAGTGCTAATGAGGCCAATGCAGTCAAAGTGGCCCATTTCAAACAGTTGACAAGAAGGTATGAGTATCAGCAGAGGGAAATTACTTTTTGTAGTGACCCATCCACTCCCAGGCTTTATTCAGGCCTAATTTGATGGTGTCCAGTTTGCAAATTAATTCCAGTTCTGCAGTTTCTCGTTGGAGTCTGTTTTTGAAGTTTTGTTGTTGAAGAATTGCCACTCTTAAGTCTGTTATTGAGTGTCCAGGGAGATTGAAGTGTTCTCCTACTGGTTTTTGAATGTTATAATTCTTGATGTCTGATTTGTGTGCATTTATCCTTTTGCGAAGAGACTGTCCGGCTTGGCCAATGTACATGGCAGAGGGGCATTGCTGGCACATGATGGCATATATCATATTGGTAGATGTGCAGGTGAATGAGCCCCTGATGGTGTGGCTGATGTGGTTAGGTCCTATGATGATGTCCCTTGAATAGATTTTTTCCCTTACCATATTGTCAGGGGTGCTGGAACAATTTGTATAGTGGGGGTGATGAGAGCCATTGAACCAAACTGCAAACCCTGTATCTGAGGGAAACCACTTCAAGCCAGGGGGTGCGGCAGCACCCTCAGCACCCCTAGTTCCAGCACCTATGTATATTGTCATTTTCTTTGTCAAATATGGACTTCCCCTACCAGCCTCAGTGTTGTAATGGTACTTGAAATTTTTTACCTCCTTATTTTTGCACCAGCAAGTTCCCCCATTCTGGAATTGTTCAGACAGCAGCAACCAGTGGTCTTTTTGGTGCCCTTGGACTTCTGAATTCTCAGTCTGTACCTTCACATCTCAGTAGCTCTGCAACAGCAAAGTGGATGTTAACAAGATTGTTTGTTGTTTTTCACTAAATAAGCCTGTGTCACTGAGCTAGGAGAGCCTAGACTTCTGAATGATGATCTGATGCATTGTGTTCACGTGCACACACATACAGCTAAATTTTCAAAGCTGGACAGGACCCCCATTTGTGCATGGAATTACACATATGCATGTGTAAGTATGAGCTTATGTGGCAAACCCATTGCAACCAGCTTCGTAAACTTGTTCAATAGTATCTAAACCACTGGGATAATCGTTGTGACAAAAGGCACTGTATGCACTAAGACATCGAATTTCTTAAGTTGTTGTGTTAGAGTTATGGTTCCCACAACAACTATGTCTCATCTATATTACAGCTAAATACTAAAACATTACATCCAACTATACATACAGCTTTGCAAAAACTACAGCCACACAACTTGGCTGAGATATGGGTGATGTGTATTAACTTTGAATTCCCAGACTTTTGACCATTAAAAGTCTCAGCCTTAATGTTGCATTAACATAGGTTTTTAATTTAATGCAGTATAATTTGTTTTTAATTAATTTAGTGTAACAAGGTGAGCATAGATACTAAAATCAAACATAATGAATGGAAATTAAACAGAAGAGATTTATGAGGTAAATGTTCCCTCAGAGCATTCAGATGTACTGTACATACGACTTTAAATAATCTTTATCCTAAGGATGACTAGAAATCTATTTTCTTGAGCTTTTCTTATATGTTGTAAAGTTCTTGTGAGGTGTCCCAACTTTTCATTCATGATGTCAACAGGCCCTGATTTTACTAATCTTGTGTCAACTTCTTTTGAACAATTTGGAAACTCAACTCTTTACTCCCAACACAGGAGGTAGGGGGAAGGGGTGATTTTGCATACTCTTAGGTGTATTTGAGAAATGCTGAGGGTACGGACTGCATGCATTTTATTTTATTTACCCTAGAAACGGTGCAAGAAGCTAAGCTGAAAAAGAGATTTGTGTGTGTGTCATAAGTGTACTGGTGAAAAAGTGTAAAATACTCCCTATTTCTATAGGCTGTGGATCCAAAGTCAAAGCCAATATCAAAAGATATGTACATATACAAATATACACACACAAGAAGTGGGCATGAACTGGAACTCCAAATTGGGAGTTAGGTGTATCATGTTCAGGGCATCAGCTCTAAATCAGTCCCTGGGGTGTTAATATGAAACCAAAGCTGGATTTGGGCCTAATTTACGGTTCTTGTTTGGTTTCTTAACTCCTGATCTCCAGGTGGCCCACCTTCCCTTTATCTGGTACTTCCTGCTGGAAGTACCCTCCTCTCAAGTCCCCTACCAGTTACTCAGAAGGAGAGGGGTGGAAGAGAGATTTATTTAAATGCGTGGGGGGTTTTTCATATGGCAATGTAAATATACGTGGGATTGTTTAATAGGTGAACTAGGTGCAACCCAAAATATGTCTCTTCTCTGAAGAGCTTAAATTCCTGAGACATTAATAGGTATAATAGAGTGCAACACAATACAAAACAAACTCAGTGTGCTGTGTGGACATTTGAACTGTAAAGCTTCAACGAACTAGAGTTTTCAGGACAGTAACTGGGAATTGTTTCAAGGATATAGATGGGTGTAAAAGAAGGCATGAAGAAAAGTGTGCAAATGAGTAAGGAGCAGTCAGGAGAGATGCTTGAGTGGTAAAAAGAAATTATGGCAGAGAGTAGACTTATGGGGTGAAATCCTGACTCCATTGAAATCAGTAGCAAAGCTCCCATTGACTTCAGTAGGGCCAGGATTTGCACCCTTGGGGTACTTTGGAAGAGAAACAGAAGCTTAATACAGAAGAGGAGGAGGAGCCAGTGCAGAAATTCCAGTAAGGCGATGACACGATAATAGTACCAAAGAAGGATGATGAACTGGAGGAAGAAGAGATGAGAAAGGAGGAAGTCAAAAGGAAAAAAGCTGCAATAGTCAGCATAAAGTTACCAAAGAATGAAATATTGTCATGGCAGTAGGGAGGGAAGAAGGAATGAACTTTGGAAATATTGTGAAAAAAGGATTCAGGATTTGATGAGGTCCTGGATGTGACAGGAAAAGAAATAAAGGAACCAAAAACTGCACAAGGGTGGTTTACAACTATCTTGGGTGGCTAATTATAATCGTTTGGGGTCTGTGGAATACTTTTTTCTTCGTCTGGTGCAGTGTTTTGTTGAGTTATGTTTTATAGCAACATTGCCAGAGTTTGTATGCCATAAAGCTTGACCTGCATTGGCTGCAGTTACATTTGAAAGGGCTTATCTGCCTTCAGGACTTGTCATGTTCCTGGTTGTGGGGAGTCAGCAACTGAACGTTAATTTAAATTTAACAAACAACTAAGTAAATGTTTGACTTTTCATTATGACAGGTTAAACAAACTGCTGCATGAGTGCTCTAAGAGGAGACAGTATATAAGAAGCAATGCACACTCAGTAAGCTGCACTGAAAGTTGTGTGTTGTGGGATCACATTTAACAATTTATATAGCACCAATTTCCACATGAAAAGGGACTACAGATTGTATTAGGGGGACACTACTATTCAAATGTTGTAGGTCAAATTTTGACCCCTAAAATTTGACAGTGTCCATTTAGTATAACATTCAATGGTCACTGTGTGAGCCATATAAATTGCCTTTATATGTTGATGGCAGTAAAGGGAAGGAGAAAAGAATAGATGGGAAAACTAAAGATTACAGGTACTTTATTTCTTTAAAATGTTGCCTACTTGCTTTTATGACTTTGGAGCATCTACTCGATTACGCCAATCTGGAAAAATTGGGGTGCTGCAATAAAAGAACTGACTGCAGGACCACTCCTTCAGTAACCCTATTCCACTTCACATCTTCTCTCATTTCTACTGTTGTTCAGGCAGGCATGTGTTTTCTCAACTTCACATCCCAAGATGATGGTCTGTAACCCCAGGCCAATAGGAATGGGAGGCAAGGCATGGACGAGGCAGCTGTCCTCATGGAATTTCCAAAATTGTCTGAAAACACATTCTCATTGTTATGATTTTCTATAAACAAGGAGCAAATGTAATGTTTGGATAAATTTTATTTTAGATTAAAGGAAATAACAAGGAGAAAGAACAAATATAAAGTCACCATAAGAGAGAGGCGGGTGGATAGGTGTGATTTTGAACACAGCCATTTTGAACTTTTGAAACTCAGAGGGAGCATCCCTGCAGGCAGACTATTGGGTTCACTTTACTATAAAAGGTGCAGTACATAGAAAACAGCCTTAGAGTCACACAACTATATCTGCTGCTTCATTACATTTAACATGCATCTAAACTGGAAATGGAAAGTAAGGCCTTCTGGTGTGCAATATATCCTGAACCAAAACCCTGGGGTTGGGTTCAGATCAGAACGCACACACACCCCGTTTGAAGAGATTCTGATTCAAGAATCTAGTTTTGTCCCCTCTGTACCATGCAAAGGGCTGACCCTTTTCTTCCCTGCAAATATGCTAACTGTACTGTTTTCTAATCTTACTGTTGCTACAGAAGAAGGTGTATTGAATATGTGAATTGTGTTTATTACTCTAGGTTCCCCAAGATGAATGGACCGGGTACACTCCGCGAGGCAAAGATGACGAGATTCCATGCCGGCGGATGCGCAGTGGCAGTTACATTAAAGCCATGGGGGATGATGATAGTGGGGATTCAGACACCAGCCCGAAGCCATCGCCAAAGATTGCAGCACGAAGGGAGAGCTATCTCAAGGCCACCCAGCCCTCACTTACGGAACTCACCACCCTCAAGTAAGACATTGTCAGAATGAACCACTGATCCTCAGAGAAACACATTTCTGTTCCTCGCTCTTTTCTCCACTTTCTGGGCCACAAGTAAGGAAAGAACTTAAGCATGTGTTAAAATCCCAATTAAGTCCTCATAAATGATTTCCTGAATGGGGTGAACTTTAACACATGCTTAAGTGCTTTCCTGAACTGGGGTGCTAATGTTTAGGATTCAAACCAACAAAGCACCTAAAATCATTGATTTCCATGAGACTGCTCACATGCTCAAAATTACATACATTCTTTATATACCTTGTTGAATTAGAACCTTACGTGCATTATTCCACAAGCCTTACTCAACTGTGTATGTATTTATGCAAGTGTGAGTAAAATTTAACATGGGCGAGGCATGTGAAATTAGCCCTAAATCAGTCTTTGTGAATCCTCAAAGAGGGTTTTGACATTAAGCCCTGAAGAGTGAGCATTGTAAAATAGAGAAGTCCATATTTCCAACCCACCCATCCAAAATTACATTATTATTTAATTGAGAACTATGACCAAAAAATAAGACTGAGAATTCCTTTAAAAAGACTTTGATAAAAAAAATTACGAAGTGACACAGAGAATCTAAAATCATCATTGTTTAATATTTGTAGCTCTTTTCACAAAAGCTAAGGTCCCTAAGGAGTTTCAGATAATGGGGAAGCAAAGTGTCAATATACTGGAGGAGGTAGTAGCTTGTGGGTAGCGCTTTGCTAGATGAAACAACTTTGGAGATATGTTAAATTGCTTGGAATGTGTTTTTTGAGTTAAAAGTAGCACTCAAAATAGATTGTGTTTTTAAGATCAAAGAAAACATTCAGTGTATAATTTAAAAAACCCAAACAGTATAACATATATTTAATCTACATTTGTGCTGGGTCAGAACACAAAATAACAATGAAAGAACAAGAGCCCATTGCTTCTGCCCCTGAAATCAGTGGCAAAACTTCAACTGATTTACATCAAAGCAGGATTTGACCCAAACTAACTGAAAATCAAATAGTTTTATCTAACTAGAGCTGGCTAATGTTTCAAACATTCATTCTGAAGATTCTTTGTGAGACTGTCATAACATTTTGTAAAATATTTTACCAGCTGGGACCCAAAGTAAAAATCCTTAATAACGCAAATTAATTATTTGAAAAATGTTGTTGTTGTGGAAATCGAGGGAACGTGTTACTGATTACTATGCAGTGCACTATGAAAGAGGGGGAAAGGAACAGTACCCAAGCAATAACTCAGACAGGAGAGTGAGTCAAAGTATCTAATAAGGAGATTGAAAACACGTGAACACTTCATAATTTTGGGAGGCATTGAGATACCAAGGTGGCAATCACTTATCAGAAGATGATCGACCAGATTATATTAAATTAGGTTAGATTAAGTTAAATGTGTCCAGTTGAAGGGAGTAACTGCAAACTGGTGGCAGTATCCAGAAAACTCTAGTGTAACTTTTCCTTAGATTTATATTAGGTGAAAAGAGTTTCTAAATGAATTACTATTTCCAGGGAAGCAGGAATATCTGCCAGATGCTAATTCAGAATTTACGGCTCCCAACATTGCTAATAACAGTGGAGCAGAACTGTTGTTAGCAATACTGGGAAATCATTAAATGTTTTCCAAGTGTTGGCAGGGCAATTCAGCAGCATCCAGGATCAGTGTCTGTTATTCCCTGCCCTTTGGCTTCTCTCCTGGAACTCTAGATACTGTTCACATTCTCTCTGTGGCCTTGTGTTCAGGTTTCAGAAGCCTTAGTTTGCAGAATTTGTTACTGAACATCTTTTTCCCTTGTGGCAGCAAAGCCATGTTCTGGCCTGGGGCTCCATGGCCTAATCTAAATGGATTCCAGTTACTCTCTTGCTTCTTAATTTTATTGGGCTCAGTATTACAAAATGCTGAGCACTCTGGCCCTGATCCAGTAAAGCACTTAAGCACAATGCTTAATAAGTATACGAATAGTCCCTCTGAAGTCAATCATGCCACCAAAATGATATAAATGGAAGAAAAGTTGGGAGCAAAGAGAGAACAAACTACATATTAGAAAAAACAGAAATCTATTACTCCTCTCCCTCCCTCCATCCCCCGTAAATGGATGGCAAAGCTACAAATGGAACCTAGTTTGCTAACTGTCACTTTTGTTCTGTGGGTTCATCTGAAAAGCCATGAATCAATTAAGCTAGCAACACCAAGACTGATCAACTTCTGTCTGTCTGTCTGTATCTCATCAGAGTATTAGAGTGCCATTGTGATATTGTCCAGGTAACTATGTTTTTAATTGAATTCACTGAGCACTAGATTGTACCTAGCTGTCATATACCAATGCAGAGGAGTAGGGGTGAAGAAATAAGGATCTTGAGTCCAAGCCCTGTTCAGAGAATGGTTGCTGACCATTCCCATAAAGTGACTAGGACCAGGGGGAAAAGGGGCAGGGAGCAGGCAGGCTCTGCTCCTATATGCCAGCTCACACAGCTGGACAGACTGGGGGAAAGTAACCTGCACCCTCTTCACGGCCACAGTAAATTACCCTCCTTTTGGGATAAGAAGGGTGCCCTGTGAGGAATTTTGACACTCACAGTCACAAATCCACCCTGGTTATACCCGGTGCCACTCCTGGGGTTAGTTATGAATAAGGCTATGTTTATGTCACGGAATCCATGAGGTCCAGAGACCTCCATGACATTCTCTGCTTCAGCCCCAGGGGCTGCAGGACTCTGGAACTGACAGCCAGCGGGGCCCTGGCAGGGTTCCAGCGACAGGCGACAGCAGCAACAAGTGGTAGAGGGCCCCTGCAAAGTTCCAGCCACGGGCAACAGCCTCACGCGGTGGGAGGGGGACGCCTCAGGTGAGCGGCTGGGGTGTCCCAATTTCTCTTTGGGAAATTTGGTCACTCTGGAGCTCCCAGCTGCCGTGGGCGGAGAGGGAACCCCACAGCTCCCAGCCACCACGGTGGTGGGGGAAACCATGGAGCTGCAGCAGCAAAAGTCACAGACAGGTCATGGCTTCCGTGAATTTTTGTTTATTGCCTATGACCTGTCCATGACTTTTACTAAGAAAACCATGACAAAATCTTAGCCTTAGTTATGAACATTTACAGCCAAAGTCTCTCTAATCTCTACATGCAGTTTATGCCCTATCTCTTACTCGGGGCTTCATTGGACTTCAATACCACCAACCCCAAGTATGCAAGAAAAACGCTCATGATGGGCTTTAATACATGTTGGGATTTTTATAATTTGGCTTTGGAGATGTTAAAAATAATAAAATTTAGGTTCATTTTAGTTGCCTTCTGGTGTTGCAGCTTTTAGGATTCACATTTTCAAACCCTTTTCTCTGCAGCCAAGAGAACTAGAAACCTACTTTTTAAAAATGAAAGCTGAGATCAATCAGGATCTAGGGCTTTGAGAAATACTCCAAATGTCATGAGAGTCACAGGAAAATTGCTAGCACTGGTACATGTATAGTAAAGTGATTCTAGATTGGTGAATTGACGTAAATCTGTAAAAGAAATGCTGTTCCATAAAAGAGAATGGTGTACTTGCCTGAGATTTAAGCTAACAATTGTTTCTCCTTGTTCTCTGCAGAACCTCACAGCTGTAATAGTGAATCATAACTCACTGAACCAAAAAAATAACCTAAAATTAGTATAAGATGCCTAGGGCTACAGCTTTTAATTTTTTTTAACTTATGTCTCTTCTGTTGTCTGTGATTAGTGACAAAAGTATCCTTCTGAATTTCCCTCATTAATTTCCCCTCTCCTCCTCTCCTCCACTTGTCTCGGACACCTCATCTGAGATAGTGGTCATTGGTCATTGTTAACAATGTCGTATTCTTGACATTAGTAATGAATAGACAGGAGGACAAATTCAGACCCTCTGTCACAAGGAGATGCTAATTGTGCCTTTCCATACCAGCCTGATCCACTCTGACCCAGGGGAAGCCAGGTGTTGTTTCCATTACTGCCCTTCCCTGGGGTCCATTGGGGAGGACAGCTTTAGTTTCTGCAGGGAGTTTCATAGGCTCAGTGGAGATTGCTCAAAGTCTACAGTGAATCAGCACATCCCACCGAAGCTCTTGCCACATCCTCTCTTAGGCCAAAATTTTCCACTTCTGGGGGCAGTACCTGCATAGTACCTGTCAGAGAGTGGACCTAAACACCTTGCACACCACAAACCCCACACTCAGGTGGACTTTATGCCAAGACACTATCAGGATTAGTACTGGCTTCTTCTGATGAAGCCCTTGGAATATATCAGACCCAAAGTCTACGGTCAGTTCCAGGAACAGTAAAACTCACAATACAAATGCTGTTTGGTGGGAGGTTAAAATACACCACAACAAGTATGCTCCCTCCTGGACATAGGAGAGGCAAGGTTAGTAAAAATGCATGGAATTAATTAAAAAATAAAAACACAAGTTCTCTGCACCACTTAAAAAAGGGTTTTAGTGAAATCTAAGGTGCAAAGCAGCAGAAATGTATGTGGTAGCCAGAGATTAAAAAAATGGGGAGGGCAGGAGCTTTTTCATTATGGCCTCAGTTTAGAAAAGTACTTAAACCTGTGCTTAACTTAGAGTAAGTTCTTAAGTCCTTTTCTATTCAGGAAAGCAGGGCTGGCTCCAGGGTTTTTGCCGCCCCAAGTGGCGGGGGGGGGGGGGGGGGGGGGGGGGGGGGCGGGCGCAAAAGTCGCGATCGGCTCCACCGCGCCGCTTTCTTCTTCGGCGGCAATTCGGCAGCCGGTCCTTCCCTCCGAGAGGGACCAAGGGACCTGCCACCGAATTGCCGCCGAAGAGCCCAACGTGCCGCCCCTTCCCCTTGGCCGCCCCAAGCACCTGCTTACTGAGCTGGTGCCTGGAGCTGGCCCTGCAGGAAAGCATTTAAGCACATGCTTAATTTTAAGCACCTTTAAATCCCATTGATGTCAAAAACGTATGGGCTTTGATGAAGCAGTACCTAAGTCACTAACATGGAAAAAAATGTAAAAAATATTTTGCCTTATTATCTACTTTTCAATATGAAATAATGTTAAATAGAATTGTTTTCTGACAGTCCAGATTGGCATTTTGTGTGAGATCATGCCACACCGTTGCCAGGGTCTTAATGTGTGAAACATACTTCTACAATATTTTTTTAATGAGAATTTTTGTGAAAAGGATCCAATTAATCTCTGGGAACTGAAGTCTGCTCCATATAACAAGCCCCATCCAGCCCAGTCAGTGGCAGTGCAAGTTCCTTCTCACTGCTCTATTAATGACTCAATCTTGACCTAAAGGAGACCATCTCAGGGGGGTTGAGGATAGTTTATTTTCTGTGTGTGTTCATTCCTTGGCTTCCCTGATCAGTGGGTTGGTGAGGTTCTGTGGCCTGCAGTGTGCAGGAGGTCAGACTAGATGATCACGATGGTCCCTTTTGACCTTTAAAGTCTTTGAGTTTGAGTCTTCTAAACCTACAGCTTTGATGGAAATAAGGCATAATTTTTAATGCTGAGAGTAATTAACCATTAGAACAACTTACTAAGGGTCATGGTGGATTCTCCATTACTGACTAATTTTAAATCAAGATTGGATGTTTTTCTAAAAGATCTGCTCTGGGAATTATTTTGGGAGAAGTTCTGTCTTTACAGGAGATAAAGACTAGGAGATCACTATGATCCCTTCTGGCCTTGGAATATATGGATCTATAGTTTCAGTTTTGTGAACATGTCTGCTGGGGACTGCACTAAAGCCCCTAAATCATTTCACATAGGTTACATAGCAGTGATGTGATACACAACAAGTTGCTTCCTTTGGTCACTGTTGACTCAGGCTAAATCTGTACACAAATAAAAGACTTTATGGGAATGATCGAAAATCCATTCAAGTCAACTGAGACTCTCTTATTGACTTCAGTGGGCTTTGGATCAGACCCTAAATTCCATTATCAATACCCTACAGCTGAGCTCCTCTCCCCTCCCCAATCTTGTCTTTTCTAACAGTGAAGAAGAGAATGTGATGGATGTGAAAGGAGTTGTTATAAAGAGACAGCAGTGGTAATGTTTCAGGGGCTTTTTGCATTCCCTTCTGCTTCTCTCGTCTCTCCCCCCACTGCCCCATGTATGAACTCCTGTGTGACATCTAGTTGGTCTTAACTTTAGCTTTGGGAGAAAAATGGGCCTCGTAACTTAAAGCCATCTCCCCTTTTGCTTTCATTGTTTTTTCATTATGTGGGATTTTTTTCTCTCCAAATGCACTTTGCCTCACATTGGTCCCACAGCCCACACACTCCCTCCCACCTACCTACCATTGCTCACGCTCCTTCTCTTCCAAGAAAAGAAATGGTTTTCATTATCTGTGTTCCTTTTTCTATAAGTAGCAAGCTTTTAAAAGCACAACTGTGTCCTATCTCCTTTATGTAATATGAAATTTATTTTCTGTTTTCTGCTGATTTTTGTTGTTATACCATACAATCTCCCTCCTACAATCTTCCTCTCATGCCATGGTTTCCATGTGGTTACAGAACATGTTTCAAATGCTATGGGTAAAATTCTGAATAAAGCACAGCTTGCTGTGATCTCGAAATCCACACCTCCGCTGCTGCACTCCCATTATCCTACCAGGAAGTGAGAAGCTTTTTCTTTTCTTTGCTGGCAGTAAATATCCCCTTGGATTTTAATAATTAACAAACTAGTAAAATCTGGCCCTACAGAAAAGGTGACATTTTTCTGCCTAGTACTGAAAAGTGGTAAATAGTTTGACTATTTTTTGTTGTTGAACAGATAGAAACAGGATTTATTAATCTGACTTTTAAAGAATGTGCACAAAACAGGTGAATGATGTTCCTGGTGCATCTGTCCTGAACCAGCACCTTTCCCTTTATTATGTGCAGTCATCTTTAAATTATTTTAGTTATGGTAAGAAAAGTAGTATAAAAGTATAAGGTATAAGGCAATCTTTATCCCCATCCATGTCTATCTGATCCAATGTGTAGGTAAAATATTCAGCGAGAGGTGCATATGTTCTCTTGATACCTGGAATCAAAGGAACTTTTCTCCTCTGCCTCCCTCCTATGCACACTATTCCCCTTCTGCCCTTCTGACAGACTGGCAATATCCTGTAATATACTGAACATCCCTTATGGAATTAAGATAAACTTTACTGAATTAGGGTTAATGCCTTTGGAGTACAATTACAAATGCAACTGTTTGTGTTGTTGTGACACTGTACGTACCCTCTCTAGCAGGGAGGGGGGGATGCGTATGTACTTCCTCCATTAGACACCTCCTTAGGAAGTTATGCATATACTAGTTCAAACTGGATTCTCCTGGGACCAACAGACAAAGAAGATTTTTGGATAAAAGCCTGGGGTTTAACCCGCCTCAGGGCCGCCTTCTTGTTCCAGCAAACAGACAGGACCCCTCGTCCATGGTCCCAGTCCTTAGGGGAAGAATGGAGGGACTTGGCTTATTGGAGCTTCATAAGACTGTGTGCTTGTTGTGAGCTGAAGCTGTGATGAACTTATGTAACCACAAGGATGCTCCCAGGGTGGGGTATTAAAAGACTGCATTTGCCAGAGCTCATGTGAGAGTTGGGATGAATTCTGGTAAATGTATTAGCTAAGGCTGTCGATTAATTGCAGTTAACTCACGTGATTAACTCAAAAAAATTAATCGCAATTAAAAACATTAATTGTGATTAATCGCACTGCTAAACAATAGAATACCAATTGAAATTTATTAAATATTTTTGATGTTTTTCTACATTTTAAAATATATTGATTTCAATTACAACACAGACTATAAAGTGTACAGTGCTCACTTTAAATTATGTTTTATACAAATACTTGCACTGTAAAAATGATAAACAAAAGAAACAGTATTTTTCAATTCACCTCATACAAGTACTGTAGTGCAATCTCTTTATCATGAAAGTGCAACTTACAAATGTAGTTTTTTTGTTACATAACTGCACTCAAACACAAAACAATGTAAAACTTGACAGCCTACAAGTCCACTCAGTCCTACTTCTTGTTCAGCCAATTGCTAAGAGAAACAAGTTTGTTTACATTTATGGGAGATAATGCTGCCCACTTCTTAATTACAATGTCACCTGAAAATGAGAACAGGCATTCACATGGCATTGTTGTAGCTGCGTCGCAAGATATTTACGTGCCAGATGCGCTAAAGATTCATATGCCTCTTCATGCTTCGGCCATAGTTCCAGAGAACATGCTTCCATGCTGATGAAGCTCGTTAAAAAAATAATGCATTAATTAAATTTGTGACTGAACTCCTTGGGGGAGAATTCTATGTCTCCTGCTCTGTTTTACTTGCATTCTGCCATATATTTCATGTTATAGCCATCTCAGATGATGACCCAGCACGTTGTTCGTTTTAAGAACACTTTCACTGCAAATTTGACAAAATGCGAAGATACCAATGTGAAATTTCTAAAGATAGCTACAGCACTCAACCCAAGATTTAAGAATCTGAAGTGCCTTCCAAAATCAGAGGAATGAGGTGTGTAGCATGCTTTCAGAAGTCTTAAAAGAGCAACACTCTGATGCGGAAACTACAGAGCCCTAACCACCAAAAAAGAAAATCAACCTTCTGCTGGTGGCATCTGACTCAGATTATGAAAATTAACATGCGTCAGTCCGCACTGCTTTGGATCGTTATCGAGCAGAACCCATCATCAGCATGGACACACATCCTGTGGAACGGTGGTTGAAGCATCAAGGGACATATGACTCTTTAGCGCATCTGGCATGGAAATATCTTGCGACGCCGGCTACAACATTGCCATGCAAATACCTGTTCTCACTTTCAGGTGACATTGTAAACAAGAAGCAGGCAGCATTATCTTCTGCAAATGATAAAGAAATTGCACTACAGTACTTGTATTAGGTGAACTGAAAAATACTATTTCTTTTGTTTTTTTACAGTGCAAATATTTGTAATAAAAAATAAATATAAAGTGAGCACTGTACACTTCGTATTCTGTGTTGTAATTGAAATCAATATATTTGAAAATATAGAAAACATCCAAAAATATTTAAATAAATGGCATTCTAATATTGTTTAACAGCACGATTAATTGCGATACATTTTAATCGTGATAAATTTTTTTAATCACTTGACATCACATTAGCATGTGTGTAGGTTTTTATGGGTTTTAATATGTTTTTTCTGTAATGCTTTGTACCTTAATAAAGTAGGCTTGCTTAGAAAGAGCTGTCTGGTAATTTACAGCTATGGCAATTACAGTTATCCATCTCTGAAGAGAAAGCAAGCAGATGTCCTAGGGCAACATCTCTGTGCTGGGAATGACTCAGTGAAGGAAGGAGAGACAGGCTTTTGAGCTTACACAGAACTCTTCTTCTATGGCAACACTGTATGCAACAGTAAAGGAAAGGCAGCTGTCCTGCCTGGGAATAGCCTGGTCAGAAGGGACAGAGACACATCTCCACCCAAGACAGGCAACAGCTTGGGAGCTGGAAGCTGAGTGGCTGCCTGTCCTGGACCACTGAGGGGATATACAGGTGCAATGGCCCTGAATTGTGACAGCCCCAACCTACAAACTCCCTGTTTAAAACAGGGCTTCTGGCTGTGCTTGCCAAATTCAACATCCTTGCTGGTTTGGGGGCATAGGGTTACTGAAGCTTCTGGGATTTTACTTACCGCTCAGAATATGTTTTTAAAATATCACAATGTGGATACATTTCCAGTCATTTGCTCTACATTTTGGATGGTTGCTTTGATCTCGTTTGATCATATATATGTTGTGGAAGAAAGTCCAACTCGATCACCGGTGCATTTACTTCACCAGTCTTGCAAAAGGAGAATTTACAAAGAGACGAGTAAGAGGAAATTCAGTCTCACAAATCCATACTTTTTTCAATATACCATTTTATGGATAAGTTAGTTTTATTCATCCCAGTTGTATATACAGCATTATTGACCTGTACCCTACACAGTCACATCAGTGATGATGAGAAAGTAACACACTGGAGAAGTAGCATATGTCTGGGGAAAGTGTTAAGAAGGATTTATAATTTACAGAAGTCTGTTATGTAACTTACTTCATCAATGTGTCTCTTCCGGTGGCCTCCCACTTATCAATGTAAATAGTACTTCATAAATAGGATGAGACAACACTCCCTTCTGCTAATCATAGGCTGGGAAGCAATACATTAAAACTTATATATCGAGAACTGCTTATTATATACTTATATAATGTGTGTGCATTTGCGCGCGCTTATATAATGTGTGTGTGTGTGTTTTAGGATATAATCTCAAAACAAGATGAGATGAGACTGAGAATCTCTGTGTCCTGTCTTCTAAGAACCTATACAACCACCTCAAACAATAATGATAAATTGATACAGAAAGAGAGAGAGATCACACCCCCAGTAATGGCAGTGGCAACAGCAGACTTGTAGCAGAGATTGGCCTGGTCTTCTACCCCCTGATATCCCAAACCCACTGTTTCAGTGTACAGCGAGCTACAGTGGATATTCATTGACAGAATATATTATTTCAATAATAATAACCCAAAGAAAATAATGGGGGCACTCCCACGCACCTCCACAAAACTTAACTTATATGTTTTTTTAAAAATGGGCAGCTGATTAAAAATCATGAAATTAAGTCTCCCAACAACTATTCAAGGGTTGGTCCTGGGTCTGTCCCTGGAGAACCAAACTGCAAGAGTCAGCTCAAACCTGGTTTCCTTTAGAGTGGTAGCCGTGTTAGTCTGTATCAACAAAAACAATAAGGAGTCCTTGTGGCACCTTAGAGACTAACAAATTTATTTGGGCATAAGCTTTTGTGGGCTAGAACCCACTTCATCAGATGCATGGAGTGGAAAATACAGTAGCAGGTACATCTATATAGTACATGAAAAGATGGGAGTTGCCTTACAAAATGGGGAGTCAGTCTAACAAGACAATTCAATTAACAGTAGAATACCAAGGGAGGAAAAATCACTTTTGTAGTGGTAATGATTGTGGCCCATTTCAAACAGTTGACAAGAAGGTGTGAGTAACAGTAGGGGGAAATAAGTATGGGGAAATTGGTTTTTGTAATGACCCATCCACTCCCAGTCTTTATTCAAGCCTTATTTGATGGTGTCCAGTTTGCAAATTAATTCCAGTTCTGCAGTTTCACATTGGAGTCTGTTTTTGAAGTTTTTTTGTTGAAGAATTGCCACTTTTAAGTCTGTTCTTGAGTGACCAGGGAGATTGAAGTGTTCTCCTACTGGTTTTTGAATGTTATAATTCCTGATGCCAGATTTGTGTCCATTTATTCTTTTGCGTAGAGACTGTCCAGTTTGGCCAATGTACATGGCAGAGGGGCATTGCTGGCACATAATGGCATATATCATATTGGTAGATGTGTGTGAACGAGCCCCTGATGGTGTGGCTGATGTAGTTAGGTCGTATGATGGTGTCCCTTGAATAGATATGTGGACAAAGTTGGCACCGGGGTTTGTTGCAGGGTTAGGTTCCTGGGTTAGTGTTTTTGTTGTGTGGTGTGTAGTTCCTTTAGAAGTTCGTCCCTGACTGCTTCTTCCCAGGGTTATTACTGTCCTGCCACCTGGACTCCCAGAGGGCAAGCTTTGTATTGCAACATGTTGACATTTGCATCAGGACCCAGGTTGGGTTCAGATTTGGGGTGCATTAAACTTTACAGCTAGAAAGCAACCCTTTGGGATAATCCACCCCTACTTTATTATAAAATATAACCAAATAAACATACTAGCGGTATTTATTATTAGGCTGAAAAAAGCCACTGGAGATAGAAGGGCAGAGAGATACCAGGATCACTGGTACATGGAGCTATAACATCAGAACATCCTACATAATTTACACAGGTCTCGGAGAGTTTGCTCCGGTGTTAATTTGTGGAGGGAAGAGTTGGGATGGCAGGTGCACACACGCTCAGCCCACACACCTGGGAGGAAGTGTGCTGCATTTGCACGATAAGGACCATCATTGTAACACAACAGCAATGGGATTATTTCTATATTCGCACATGAAACACATTTTGAAACTTGGGATGCTGCCCAATGAAAGGAGGGAAGAAGAGTGCCAAAAAGATTATTGCATTGAAAATGTAGTAAGAGTTATGGTTGTGTGAGCTTTCATATCTGGGGTTCTGTTTCGACATTATGCTCTATATTTCAGGAGAAAGGGGTACAATAAGATAATGAAATTAATGATTTTTACATTGTTCTCTGCTTTTCCTAAACTGATGTGACTCCTTTCTAGGGAGGAAGGAAGGAAGGCCTGGCATTTAAACAGTAGCAGTGGGATGGAGAGGAAGAAAAGGAAGGAAAAGAAAGATGTGGGAAGCCACATTAGAACCAAATGGAAATAAGGAGAAGAGAAATGGAAGAGGGTAAACAGAAAATAAAAACCGTCAGGAGAAGGTTAAGTAAATAAGGAAGGGACAGGGAAGAAAAAGAAAGAATAATACATTTTGCAGAATTTGTCAGACCTACTATAGAATGGAGGGGAACTTTGTACAGCTTGGAAAATACCTTCCTGCAAGTGCCCTGGGTGGTAGAGTAAGGTTCTCCCACCTTGTCGGCTGTAGTACAGAGGGGGAGAGTTTAATGGGATTTGTTTTCCTCTATTCCTCAGGCACTTTTGAAAATATCCCCTAAAACTTCTCAGGCCTAATGCAAACAAGCGGTTTCAAAAATGGAGAGTGAAATACTGGCCCCATTGAAGTTAATGAAAAATATCTAATTGCCTTCAGTAGCCAGGATTTCAGCCAGGGGTGAGGAGAGGCAGAATGCAGGGAGAAAAGGTCTTCATCTTCACTCTGGATGTGTTTCTCAACACCAACAGGGCAGCCTGTTCAGTTTGCTTTCTTGTTGGGTGATTTTCAGTTAGGGCTCGGTACAAGAGGAATCTTCCACTGAGTAGTTAGTATTAGTAAGATTTAATACTAGGCTTCAGTTTAGTCAAGTCTTTAGTAAATGAGAGAGAGAGAGAAATATTTAGTTCTCATTTTCCTTGAGTTTGTTTGGGCCTCACAAGAAAGAGAATGCAGCCTCCCCAAGAAGGCCAGACTCCCAATTTAAGAAACAAAGTTGGTTTTCAATAACCTTCCCAGCCCCAGTTACTGGCACAGTAATCCATTGCTAAACTTTTTACTGTCCTTATTACTTTGTCACTCATAGCAACCACCTCTTCTCTCTGTAAGGTAGAGCTCAGCCTGTTTTCAAGCTTTTTCTCTATTCAGACCGATGAGCCTAGAGATAGCTCAGTTAGGGTTAATAGATAAGAACATAAGAATGGCCATACTGGGTCAGATTAGGGTGACCAGATAGAAAGTGTGAAAAATCAGGACAGAAGGTGGGGGGTAATAGGCACCTACATAAGAAAAAGCCCCGAATATCAGGACTGTCCCTATAAAATCGGGATATCTGGTCACCCTAGGTCAGAACAATGGTCCATCTAGCCCAGTATCTGTCTTCTGACAATGCTGGTGCCAGATGCTTCAGAAGGAATGAACAGAACAGCACAGTTATGGAGGGATCCATCCCCTGTCATCCAGTCCCAGCTTCTGGCAAATGTATAAGTAAAAAGAAAATTGAAGACAAGACATTTTGGGTGAAAAAAGTACTAGGTGCTGAAAGCAGTTGTGGAGCCAGTGGTTTCTTGATGGCAGCTCTCATTAGTTTTATATATGTGATATGATATATTTAAGGATTAGAGACTATTGATTTATTGTGGGAACTTAGAATGAGACAGCCTTGGCAATAGGAGACCAACTATTGTAACTTCCCACTGGCAGCAGAACACAATTATTCTAGATGTAAAACATGTTTGGTCATTAAATCCTTGCTTTTACTAACAGGAATGTCAGGAACACTGCTCCTCTCTTGCAGGCTTTGTCTTCACTGGCACTGGTGGTGGGTGGGGGAGCGGGGGCGGGGGTGGTTTCTTACAATGAGATAGCTGGAAAGTCCTACTGGAGACAAGGCACTTGTAGTGTTTACTGTAAGGTAGCTAGGTGAGGTCAGCACTATATAAATTATTTCTGATACTATTCACTCAACCGTAGAGCAGCAGCAAGAGCCACCTCTTTTGGAGGAAATGTTTTCTCTTAACAATGTCACTTCATTCACATTTATTCATTGCTTAATAAGAAGATTCCCAGCTGCCCGGAAGATACATTTGGAATAAGCCTGGATCCAAACACCCTCAAACTTTGGGAATGTTCAGATCCCAGTCCAAACTTTGCAGTCCGCATCTCTAGGATAAATGCTGAGGAGAGACTAGCTTGAATATCTAATAGCAGTTGTACTCAATACCAGCAGCTGTAATCAGTCAGAAGCCAGAACACCAGGTAATCTTCCCACAACATCATCATGGCTTTGTCATGTATATGAATGAGCTTTACTCATAAATATAAGCTGTCAGCACTAAAGTGGACCTTCCTTACCCATCTCTTCTCTCTTTCCCTTCCCAGATGCTAGCCCTTCCCAATTTGCTTTCTCTCATTTTCATTGGAGCATGAAGGACTGTTTAATTTGCACTACCCCACTGTACTCCTACAAAGTAGTGATTCTTTGCTGAGGTGCTGAAAGCAAATTTAAATGAACAAACTTTGCAGCAGAGATGATTGAAAATTAAAAAATAACTGCTAGGGGGGAAAAAATGAAAATTTCAAAGTTGCTTTTCTTTCAAAGAGTTCAGAACAGGCCCATTTTTATTTTTTTAAGTTTTATCTAAATATTATTGAAATGGTTATTGACTCTTTTTTTTTTTTTAATGGGGGTGTGGAGGGGGAGCTATTTTGCAGGGGTTTTGACCAAGGCTGGCTTGCTTTGTAGAAATGCATCATTCACTGCTATTATTTTTTGTTGTATTCCCTGTTTAAGTAGAACAGTGCAGAGAACCTGTGATTCTTTGGTTCTTTATGTAAAAATTACCTCTTCCTCCATACAAAAACCAGTATTTTGTGATGCTTTTTCTTTTTCTTTTGGGATTTGAGACTATATAAATCATGTTCTTCACTTCCTTCTTAGTCATAGTTCAGAGGAGTTGCTAGAAGTAATTTAGGAGGAGTAATTTAGCAGTATATTAGGAAATAGAATGGCTGTTTGCTGTCTCTTTACCATCAGACTGTTCTTGGTGGCTTATATGACCAGCAACTACTGTTGTCAGCGTATCTTTATTTTTTTTTCCAGTCATAACAGTTAAGACCCTGATCTTGCAAGCACTTACACACATGATTCACTTTACTCAATTGGAGTTCTTAAAGTTGAGTATGTGGGAAAGTGTTTGCAATATCTGGTGTTTAGTGGATTAAGTATGGTAAGTAGAAAGTAACAGAGTAGGGAATTCTTACATACTCTCAATTTATTACTGGTATTTATTTACTAACTTTATAGTAAATTATACCACCCCCTCTTTAAAGCATTTACCATCAGGAAGGACATGACTATCTCTGTATCTTAGGGGTAGAACTGTGGGACATAGTTTCAGAAACTCCATTGTGATTAATTGGACAAAACCAAGTTTTACATCTATATCAGGCATTCAGGTCTTTCAGATTTGTCTCTCTTTCTGCACCAGATCTATTTTTTGTTGAAAACTGTCTCCATTTGTTCTAAACTGCTCCACCCATGTCCATATTCCAGTATCACAGGCTATTGATTGTGTCCAGCACTAGGCGCCATACTTGTAGTTTTTGTAAATCCTCATCCTGTCGGTACTATCACCGAAGAGCTGATAGTGCTTAGTAATCTGCTCTCTTAGTTATAGCTTTCAAAACTAAAATGCCCATTATCTGAAGAATCCGCAGTGGAAGAGGAGGGAGTCATTTTTCAAGGATCACAACTGGCCTAAGGACTGTTGGCACTGATGCATTTTGATGAAGCAGTTCTTCAATCCTGTCCTGTGAAATTAATCAGTCCCTAGGTTCTACGTGGTCATGGAGACTGCTTCTCTGTTGTTGAATAATAAGTACAGGTATTCAGCCTGCATTTAGACCTGCACAATTCCTTCATATACCTTAAGTGGAATCCCCGTGCCCGCCTTTGGACACTGTACTCTAGTATGCTGCTAGCGACACCACACTTACATCTCAGTGTGTGGTCATGTATTCGCTGGTTTAGTTTGCTAAAGGGATTCACACAATCAAATTAATAGGCAGCAGGTTTAAAACAAACAAAAGAAAGTACTTCTTCACGCAACGCACAGACAACCTGTGGAACTCATTGCCAGGGGATGTTGTGAAGCCCAAAAATATAACTGGGTTCAAAAAGAATTAGCTATGTTCATGGAGGATAGATCCATCCATGGCTATTAGCCAAGATGGTCAGGGATGGAATCCCATGCTCTGGGTGTCCCTAATTCTGTGAATGCCAGATGCTGGTACTGGATGATGGGCAATGGATCACTCAGTAATTGCACTGTTTTGTTCATTCCCTCTGAAGCAACTGACTTTGACCACTGTTGAAAGACAGGATACTGGGCTAGATGGACTGATGGTCTGAACAAGTATGGCCTTTCTTATGTTCTTATTAGTACAGCTGATGTATTAAACCTGCCATGCAGAAAATTCATAGGACTAAAAAGAGAAGTGCACTTAGACAAAATTCTGTGTAGAGCCCTTATCGTCCAGTATAATGAGGTGAGCAAACAGGCAACAATAACGTGGTTAATTTATTCATGGTAATTTTCTGTTCTGAGCAGCTAGAAGTATAGAATGTAGACATTAGTTCACCATGAAACTCTGGAACATTTATATTACAACTGCAAAAGTAGATATAAAATAATATATAGTTGGTTTTGTTGGTTTTTTTTAATAGTGTGTTCCTACAAGATGAACATATCTCATACTCTGTGAACTCTTTGGTATCTTTTGCTTGAAGGATATGTGTACACTGGAACTGGAGGTAGACATACCTGAACTAGCTCTGATCATGCAATACTGTGGCCATGGATGGGCCAGCTGCCCCAAGTATTTACCTGGGGTCTCACACAGGATTTTTCTTGTGATGGCTGACCCATCCTGCCACCCGTGCTGCAGCAACTACACTGCTATTTTTTGCATGCTAGTTCAATCAGAGTTAGCACAGGTATGTCACCTACCTGGAAATGACACCCCAAACTCCTGTGTAAACATAGCCTAAGACTGTTGACTCACACAGTCTTAGGTGAGAGAGACATGAATGTGAGAAGTTCTGCTGCCCTTTGACTGAGAATGCAAGAAGATACATTGATGCACATCCATTTATGTCATATACTTTTGCATGGTTGTTTTATATAGGAAGCTGAAATGTTATTCAAAGTATTTGTAAATAATCTCTATGAATGAGGGGGAAGAATGAGAGAGCCTGACACACAGCAGGAACAAATATTGAATAATATGAAAAAGAATAGCTTCAAATATTGCTCTTTATCCCAGGTAGATAAGAGAGTGCAATGTTCATTTGATCAGATTGGCTTTTTATGATCTGCCTCTTCTCCCTAACCAATAATTCTCTTTTGCGGAGGGACCTGTTTGACTTTTCTCAAAATGTGCTTGCTTTCTAATTAAATGGATTCTGCAAAGTCATGGAACCATTGTGAGTGATCGGTAACATGGTCATTGTTTGTTGTGTTTATTCATGTAAGAAAAGGTGCTTATTGAAGATACCACAACAGTCATTGGCTTATTTAAGAAATTTCTGTTGTCACATCTTCTAAGTTTCACAGTAATTTCCAGCTACCATGCAGAAAGACTATGATACCTGATAAGACTCTACTCCTGCTGCCCAAAGCCTGGCCTGTGGCAAGCCCACAGAGTCTAGCCAGCCCTGATTGACTTTGTCATCTCTGAGTGCCAGCAGCTGCATCTAGAACACTCAAAATCCTTTTTTTTTCTTTTAATGAAGCAGGAGTGGCAGCCATGTTTTTTTATTTATTTTATTTTATTTTTTTGTCTGTGCATGTCTGCAATGTGACAGTGATGTATCATGCTGAAAGGTTCAGGAGCTTTCAGGGTCAGCACATAAATCTCTCCCATTTCATATCTGACAATTGGTGTTGCAGATCTGCACGCTTCAAAGGAAATATTGAAAAACTCCCATGGAAATGCACTCATTTTTCTACTGGACTCCGCCGCAAAAATGTTGTACTCTGGTCCCAGGAATTTATGATTTTGTCATACAAGCATAGGGATAATGCAGTCAGTAAATTAGACAGAAGCCTGTCAAAATTCTCTCCTTATAATACTACCCAGTATTATTCATCACTGTCTGCATGACAATATTTGAGACGTGTAATCAGCTGCGAAACAACATTAAGGATCTGACTGCATCTGGTTCGTGTTTGTTTGTTTTTTAACTTAAGAACTGCTGTATTGCTTTTTTATCACATTTACTGAAATAATTTATTTTTGGACAGAGATTTGCTTTGCCATGTTTTAGTCAAGAATATACTTGTATTAAGACCTTAAAATGAGTGTAAGTAATGCACAAAGACTATAAACACCTTGGGTGAAATTCTGGCACCATTGATTTCAGTGGAGCCAAGATTTCATCCCATAAATGGTGCTGCTATAATAACAAGGATTTTGGACCAAAAAAAATCTGTATTTAAGGTGATGTTTATTCAAAATTTAAATCCATACCTGTTTGAATTTCAAGGGAGGGGATGGTAGCTCAGCTTCTAAAACTGAAGGAGTATATTTTCTGGTGGGAATGCAGCCAGAATATCACAAGAATGGCCATTCTTATGAGATTTTGGTCCAAAATGTTGGAAATCGCTTAGTATTTTGGCACTGTCTACTCAGAACCCTAGATCTGATTTTACCTCAAACCTGAACCTCCACTAAGACTGATCCAGATCCAGAGCCACTTTGACTCATGTACAGTCAACTCTAGCCTCCAGAGTCAAATAGAACTCAGGGACATAGGCTCCGTACTTTGGAAAGAGTCAGGTACTTCTTGCCCAGATTTTGTTGAAATTCTGCGGAGGCAGATTATTCCATCACAGCTGTTCAGTCCTTTGCTATTGGATAGAACATAATTTCTCGCATAGCAATAACTCTGTCTTTTTCTCTATTACATACATTCTGGTCTGTGTGAAGTAGGGCATGGGTTAATTGCCATTTACTTTCTCCAAACAGTGGCATTTGAATTGAAGGGGTGCGCATTATACCATATTACAGTATTAAAGCCTTAATTTGACACTTTGAGCTCACTCCTTATGTGTGCGCACTGTGGTCACTCTGTGCCATTGTGATGGCGTAAAATCAGTGAAAAGTGTTTCAAGCATGCAGCATGAGATTTCTCAGCATCTGTAGTCTACTCTTCTTTCTTTTATTAAAAATGAATATTTTTATTATCTTATGAAGGAAAACAGAATATAACAGAAAAACATTCTGAAATATTGCAAAACAGCACAGGAATGTGTGTGTGTGTGTGTGTGTGTGTGTGTGTGTGTGTGTGTGTGTGTGTGTGTGTGTGTGTGTGTGTGTGTGTGTGTAAAATTAACATCTAACACAAACAAAATACAAGAAAGCAGGTTACAAATCCCATCAATTTCCTTACTCAGCCATGCACATATTCCCAAGAAACGTGTCCATAGCTCCCGTGATTTCTGAAGTCAATTGTTTATTTGGAAAGAGCTTGACCAAGTTTCAGTCCTGACATATTGATTTTTTTAGCCAGTTTTAAACTCAGGCCAAAATCCATGCCTCCAGCCAAGGAACACAGTACAGCGCTCAGGAGTGGCTGAAAAGGTGGCCTTTTTGTTAGCCTGATTTAGTGCATGCTGTATCCTAGGACCTAGGGGGCATCCCCTGCCCACAGTTGCACCAACTGCCGTCAGTCCCATGCAGCTGATATAGGAGCTAGGGATCAGCAAAGCATAGGAAAGTCCTGGCCATTTACCGCCTTTCCCTGTGCTAGCACCAAGGAGGTGGGTGAGGGGTTTAGGAAGCACTAGGCCTGCTGTCAGTGAAGGCTCAGTCTCCAGGAGGGTCATTCTCCCATGACTACGTTGGCTTTAGGTCCACAATCCTCCAGCAGTGCAGCACAAAGATCTGGGCTTCCATCTCTTAGGAGTCTTACAAGCCTATAATAGAAAAGCCTCATGTTTTTAAGCACTTGACTCATCCCATTGAACTCCAGAGGAAAAATCACATACTTAAAATTAAGCATATGCATCTTTGCAGGATCAAGTCCTCACTTTTCTAACTTTTCCCAAAGCCCATCTACATACCTAGCTTCCCTTTTCTGAATTTTTTACTAATTCTTTCACTAACGCAGTGCCAAGATTTGTGCGTGGAAAACCCCTGGTACCATCCCTATACATATTCACACATCCCAGTTATCAGTTTTGTTTTCTATTTTATTTACTTTTGTTTAAATAATTTTTTTGTTGTGCAAATGATGAATGAATAGCATTTGGGGAGAGTCAAGCATAATTCCCAAAGGTGGTGTTTAAGATTTTCTTAAGTCCTTTCTTTACTGAAGCAAGATATTGTGCTGATTATCTGTTTTGGAGTGTTTTATGGTGGGTCCTATCTTCAGGGTTGTTAAGGTATAATGTGAACAACACCAAATCTAATACTGATCTCTGTGGCCCTCTGCTTCCCACTTCCCTCTGTGATTTGTACCCATTTATGAATACCCTGTTCTTGAGCAGTTGTTTATCCTGTTATCCACTATCAGTAACATCCTTATTAACCTTATATACTATTCTGAATGCTGTATTGTATCAAATACCTGCTTGAAGTCCAAAGTATGTGGCTTTATTCCTATTAACTCTCATCGTCTCTTCCTCCATCAGATTTGTGTAGCAGATTTATCCTTTATGTATCCATGGTGACTTCCTTTTTTCAGTATGTGCTTGTCCATGTGTTCTGCTTTGTCCATAATATAAACAACTCTTGATTTTCTTGTCCATATTGAAGTTAGGCGTATGTCTGTTGTCTTCCAAGCTGCTCTTTCTCCTGTACTCAAATTACATATGATGATACAGATAATTCTTTAATTTATGCTATTTCATATTAAGGCAACAGCCTAAGTCACCATTTAAAAAAAATCAACTCAACATTTATATACATGAACAAAAATTAATCTTTTCCATAACAGACTAGTTAACTAATTCGTTACTAGTCTCTTGAGAATTTATCTATTTATACATTTTGAGGTTAGATGTTAAACGAGTTGTACTTTATACATATGGTTTACAAAGGAGGCTCAATCATTTCTACAAGTATTCTATCTTTAAAGAAATAGGAACAAACACAATTTCCATGTAAAATACTACTTAAAGCATCCATTTCAGAACTTTTTGGAACTTACTGACAGTGCATTTGAAAAAAAATGTTTTAAATTATCAACATAAATAATATAGCTTAATTTTTTTCTGTAGAAGATCCTTTAAGCAAATTACGTATATTATCCAGAGATGGGCTAAGAAGGTAGTTTCCCTAGCCTAGGGGAAGGATTAGATTTAGGTTAACACTTAAAATTCAGTTCCAGAGTGGACAAGGGCTATGGTTCATATATGATTAGGCTGAAATCTTGCAAGCTATTCCCCTGGTGCTTCTGCAATTTTGTGCTGTATTGAAACCAGAGTAGGAAGACTAGCCTCCTTCCAGTTTGGATGTGGGGATTTGAGGGCAAACCCTCTGCCCTCTTTCCGCCACAAAAAGATGAGGGTAAAAATCAGATCTGACGTTCCATTTGGACCTGTCCCTGATAATATAAATCCAAACAACTTTTTTTTAAAAAACAATTGCATACACAATATATACCTCCATATGGAATATAAATAAAACATTCAAATGCGCTCTCACAGAGAAAAACACTTGGATATTGCACTTTTGTATATATGGTTTTATTTGGATTTTAATTGTATAACAGCCATGTTGTCACACCTATGCACATTTCCATGCCCAGTATATGCAATCCACCAAAACCAATATTATATAGATATCTTTCAGTTCTAATTCATTTGAATTAATAATGATAAAGAAAAACTAGTGTCAAGCTGTGGATCCTATCCTGTTCCTATTAAAGTCCTTGGAAACGTCAGTGCAAGCAGGATCTGGACCCTCTGTCCTTAATCTACAATGTATTGCTTATTAGTTGCATCATCTATAGTATTTAAAATTGCAAATTGGGGTTTTGGGGGGGGGTGAGGAGGGTAGGGTATCAACAAAGCAGATTTGAATTTTAAAATGTCAACTCCCCCCATACAAATACAGTTGCTTTAAGCAGAGGACAACATCTACTATGAATAAACCAAACTGCTTGTAAAAACAGTATCTTGCTGCTATTCTTCTAGGCTCTTTTCAGCGTAGACAAATTTAACAGCTTCCTCTTCAATAAAATGATACACTAAGGTTAATTATAGTGCAGGAGCACCACAAGGTATGATTTGTCTTCTCAGCATCTGTCACATTCAAAAAGAACATGATGAGTGCACCTGGAATGAGAATACTTGGATCACAACATTAAAGTAAGGAAGGGGAAAGACAGTCTAGTGATTAAAGCAAAGAACTGGGAGTCAGGAGATGGTTCTATTCTCAGTGCTACCATAAGCTTCTTGGGTGCCCTTGGGTATGTTATTAAACCTGTCAGTGCCTCTGTCTCCCAGCAGTAAAATGGGGATAGTACTTACCTGCTTCACATCGGGGATGTTAGGAGAATCGATTAATGTTAGTACTGCAATCTGAGAACCGTGTTTTGAGGAGACTATAGAAGTGCAACCAATTGTTGTTGTTAGTTATGTACTATACTTTTAGCCCTTGATTTTTATTCCTAAAGGAATACTTGCAATTATATTCCATTATGTTGACCAAGATGTAAGAAAACTCCCCTGTATATTTCACAGGCAGATGATGCATGACTTTGGGAAGAGGTGAAATCCTCCACATGCACTCTCTTGGATGGGGAGTGGTTAGGGTTGAAGAATCAGCAGGGGCAGGGCCCTTCAAATGAAGGTAGGCAGAGGATCCGTGAGCCAAAAGGGGCCAGTTCCTGTATTTGTTAGTCATCTTCCCACATGCATCATGCTGCCATTGGCTGCCTTCCCATCCACTGTACATACTCCCTCCCTCCATGATGTCTAACAGCCACAGAAGGGAGAATTACCACTGCTTGGAGCGGCAATATCTTATGCTGCATTTTGCAAGCATGTCTCCCCCCATCCTTGACCCCTTCTGCCCACACCCAAAGCTAATATATGTCACAGCGAGCCCACAGATGGATCCGTGGTGGGGGAGAGAAGGTATGATCAGTAGACACTGTTCCCTTCAGTGCAACTCCCCTACCCCATTAGCTACAGATTTTCTTTGAAGTTGTTCTCCTCCGCACTGCAGCAGATGGGAATATATGGATTTATTTTATAGCAGGAAAAGTAAAGCCTCTATAGGTATCACAAGATGTTTTAAAATATTTTGCCAAGACCCTGCCTCCTGGGATGGCAGAGAAGAGCGAACGCACACACTGTAACACTGGAAGGGTCACAGTTTGGATGGTAGGAGAGTCGCCATGTCATGCTGTATGAATTGTGTTCTCAAGGGAAATTAATGTTCCTCTGAGCAGAAGTAATTTTCAAAGGAGACTCTGTCAGAAAATCCACAGGTTCCAAACTGTGGCTTTTACCCTTTTTGGAAGGTAGAATGCAGCTGCCATGACAAGGTGCCAGTAGTAAACTATCCGTGAGTTGACCATGCTGATGGGGAAAGGACAGCCCAAAATAGCATGTGGAAGGAAAGGTGTTTTGTGCAGCTGTCCCAGGATCCTCAGGGAATTTCTAGCAGGCCATCAGGCTCAGCCAAGTTCCCTTACCCTCCGTGACACAGTCACTCTTTATTACTGTTATTAGCCCATTTCCTCAGCCAAACGCCCACTGACCCTAAACCTGCTCTCATTGAAGTCAGTGGGGGCAGGATTGGTCCCATTCATTTCAGCGACATTTGTCTGAGTCAGGATTGAATAATAACTGGGAACTGTATTTTGCCATCCATTTTAAAACTGATTTCTCCATTGACAGACTGTGTCAAGACGTCAGGATTTGATCCATTATCAATAATTGAAACTGTATCTGATTCCTCATGTAGGTCAGTGTCGCCCCTGTATTATGTATTTGGATTTTATAGCTGCAGATATTGCATAAAACTAAAAAGTTATATTTATCATTCAGTTATGGTATATTTTCAAGTGCTGAGTAGCTGCTACACAAGGATGATTAGTGAAGAAGTGTACATGAAAAATCCTGCCTATGTGTATCCAGATTGCCATACCTACAAATGGACATTTAGCATTCCTATCTCTAGGCAAACAAATGTTAGGAAATATAGATATTGTCATCATAAGTGTATTATTACATCAGGCGCTATCCATTTTCCGCTTCCATAGAGCTTCACTGCTCAGCCATGTGCAGATTACCATGTTAACAGGTCTGCTAGCTTCTGGAGAAGAAAGTCTATTCCTTTTTTCATCAGCAACATTTCCTTCTTGACAAGAAAAAATAGAATAAATATAAAATAACTGAAGTGTAATTACCGTGAAGAGTACATAAAAATCTTTTAACTCTGCAGCTATTTAAAACTGCTGCACATTGGCTTCTTGTGTGATCATCAGCATTGCCAGCCCTACATGTTCAGGAGTCAGGCTTCAAAATACCAAAATTTGCATAAAAGTCAGAATATATTTTTAAATACATCTGGAGGTTTTGTTGTTTGCCTTCCGCTTTTAGAATCCTTAGGGTTCATGTGTTCAAGGTTTTTTTTCTGCAACCATAAGGGCTAGAAACTTTTTCTTCAAATGAAAGTTGAGAATCTAATGCTTCCAGGAGCTGGGTCTTTAAGAAAAACATACGCTAATACAAGACTCACTAAAAAATTGCAAGAGTTGGTAACAATGGATTATTTCTCCCTCTAATGGCTGACTAGTCCTGATGAGCAAAATACCAGCAACTTATTGACATCTAACGGAATTACTACTTTAGCTCAGTTTTTTCAGGCTTATGCTTTCGATGCTAAAGTTCTCTGGTTCAGGGCCTGCTTGGGAACCCATATTGTTTATGTATATGGCCATGTCTTCATTACACCACTTTCATCTTTATCAGGCTACCTGTGCTACAGTGCTGCTGGATTTCGGTATTAATTTCATTTAACTGTATTACAAACTCTATAGGCTTCTAATATTAGAGGTGCCAAGAAGAGAACCTTATCAGTCTGCTTCTATTACATTTCTAAGATTCTGCAGTATACTATACTTTGGCTAATTTAACACACAACATAATTAAATACAAGGAGTCTGTACAGCATCTTGTGCACATTGTTTTAAACTTAATATGTGGTGGATTTGGGCTGGGTGGATTGTCTAGAAGCCCCTTGCTATAAACACCTTCTGGAACTGCATGGGTGAATTAGTAGTGGAAGGAGCTCCTTGAGCCCTTTCCCACTTCATCACATCCACTTAGCATAGGGCAGCATTCACCCTTTGATTACATAAAAGGGATCAAACTCATCCCTTCAATGCTGGGACAGGAGAGATTAGATGTGCTGTAGAGAGGCATGCTTGGCCCTATGCAAGAGGGAGAACCTAATTTTGTTTTGTAATAACCTCCTGCTGGTTACGAGCAGAATTAATGGATTCAAGAAGGAGGTACATCTAGTCCTCTTTGGCCTGCAGCATAGTGGGCATGCCACAGGGCCTTAAGGCAAAATGCTCAGCGTTCGGAACTGAGCTTGGAAGATCCATCTCCCATATAAACTCAAGGAAGTCTCTGTATTCAGATGTCATCAGATATGTCTTCAGTCTGTGGTTCCTGCCAATGGGAAATGGATTAATACATTGTCATGACTGTGTTATTTTTCTACGCAAGAAAATAAAAATGTAAGTGATGACAAACATTTGACACAGATAAAAGCAGCCAAGTAAGGAAAAGAAAAGGTCAACTTTACAAAGATGTGATCTCTATCTATAAGTTAGATGAGAATAAGGCATTTATAGGCCTCAGTTAAAGAAAACACAAGGTAAAACTGTAAACCCCCTTTAAGGTTCAGAAATCCACATGTGAGCTCAGGGGCTTTGGGAAGCAATGTAGACTTTATTGTAATTTGTTTAAAGTGGGTCATTTAAGTGTTTTACTCTTTCCTGACTTCTCACCAGGGCTGTGAGACTTTTTATTTATTGATTGATTGGTTCACTGGCCAAATTGAAAACATTAAAAAATTGTTTCCAAAACAAAATTTCAATTTTCTTAGGGGAAAAAAAACCAATGTCCTTCCCCCCAAAATAACCCACCAAAATTAATTTGGGGTCAGTTAAAAGGCTTTGTTTTCTGGTATTTAGGAAATGCCATTCACAAAACTGTAAGAGGAGGTTGGGGAGCCCGGTTCCTTCTTTTACCGTATAGCCCAGTGGTTTCACTCCCTGCTCCAATTAATAGTTAATATTCAGAGCACTGATCTGCATGTGGGAGACCCAAGTTCCAATCCGTGTTCTGAATCATGCAGAGTGGGGACTTGAACCTGGTTCTTCCACAAACCAGGTGAGTGCTCTATCCACAGGGCTTTAGGATAAAGGAGGGGGGAGGGGAATCCTGGCCACCTCCTGTTCCTTGCGTGGTGCCTAAGTGAATCTTGCTGGAAGAGAAATTTGTCCAAAAATATTCAGTGAATTTATGTCAAATTCACAAATATTTTCAGTCAACCCAAACCTGCATACCTGGCCAAAAAATTTCCCCCAGCTCTACCTACCATAACTTTTCTAAAACACCATGTCTTTATTCAGCTGACATTTTCAAGGAAGATAATCCAAACATCAACAAAAATACTGAACAAAACAGTTCCATAAATCAGAACATCTGTAGTTAGTGTTTTTAATCTAAGGGATAGATTTATTTTTCCTAAGGCAGATTTTGACCATCATCCCACACATTCTTTTGTCTTTACTAAACAACCACTCACCTGCTGTATCAGTTGCAGTAGTTGAGTTTTATTATTTCAGCCATTTAGTCAGTTTTGCCTGTGGAGTATAAATAAAAATAATCTTAGTTTGCTATCCCCTTCCATCCAAGAATCTCAAGCACTTTTGCTAACTTTAAATTAAACCTCACAAGCATACCAGAGAGGCTCTGTAGGGAAGCATTATCAGACGTCTTTGCACTGTTAGAAAGGTTAAGTGACCTTCCCCCAAGTCACATAAGAAATCTCTGACAGAGGTGGAAACTGAATTCAGGAGTCCTGATGTGGAGGCCCGTGCTTTGATCACTAGACAACAGTACTTTGCCCTGAAAAAGCAGAGTTTCTTTTTCAAAAATTTCAATGGTATTTTAAACAAGATCCCAAGGATGTTTGGTGCCTCTTTGGTTAACTGAGACATGTCTTGAAAGTCTTCCATGTCGCCAAATATCCTATCATTACATTGTGATCGGGAGCATTCTTTTTTACCTCATTCATTGCTGTTGGTTTGATATCTGGCTTTACCTTATATTTGTGCTGTTAATCAACACTGCCCAAACATTTATTTAGTTTTGTTCTTGTGCTGCCTAAATGGAAGTGTGTCTCACTTTTGGCACTACTTTATAGGTTTCATAAAATTTGTGTTTAGTCATTTTCTCTTCCTCTATTTTTCTCCTATCTGTTTTTCCCCTTTCTTCCTATCTTGAGATTGCTTGGAATCAGTGAGGATTTGATTTAAATCAAATTGATTTAAATCATGATTTAAATCACTAGTCAGGAAGGCTCGATTTAATCATGGTTTTCTACATAAAAGTGCATTTTTGTTGGTTGTTATAACCTTAAGACATACTCTTCACAACTCAGAGATAGATGTAGGTTTCATTTTCAGAAGGTACACACTATACATTTTTAAAGTGATTTATTTTGAAAACTTTTCAGATTAGTTTTACAGCTATATCAGAAAATAAATGATTGTTTGGTTATTTCATTTACCAAAGGTAATTGAAGCAGATATTTATGAAGTCATTGGGAGGTGAACTATCTCCAATTCAACAGGTTAATCATTAATAATTGTTTTCTAGCCATGCTGTATTAGGAGGAGAACATCACCAGACAGACATTTAAATTGTTTTATTTAACTAAAACAACAATGTTCTGTATTCTGGTTTTTTTTCTTCAACAGCAAACTTATAATATTTTAACAAAACAAGCATATGAATTTTTGAATTTAGTTAAACATTCAAGTTTTTTAAAATCAGGGTTGTTTTTGTTAAAATTGTTTTTAACTAAAATAGTTAAATGAAATATTTTTAAAAAAAATTAAATCTACTATGTCAGCCAGGTCAACATGAGAAACTTAAAATATTGGCTTCTGCAGCTAACTCAGTCGCCTTCACCTTCATTTTCCTGTTTGTTCATAATCTGGAAAAGAAAAACAAGCGTTCCTGCTTTTTCAGGTCCCAAACAATTTCTCAATTTGGAATGAATTAGTTCAAAGGAAGAAATATTCTTTCTACACCGGCAGAAGAAGCTACTGCTGTTAAAAGTGAGATTATCACTTCAACAGTCTCTGAATCCAAGTGCTTAAGTGACTTCCACCAGTTCACTGGTGTGACTTTCTTTAAAATATCATCAGCAAACATATATTTCTTGAATGGTTCACCCTTAGCTCTGAAGTTTATTATAGTTGGCATTATGGAGGGATGATTGCTGGATGTCCATATCATAGCCAACTCCTCTTCTTCAGCAGTTAAGGTTTGACTGTGGTACCGAGTATTGAGAATATTTGCAAGAAAATGAGCTGGAAATAGTGCTTGACCCATTCTTTTTTTTTAATGCTTGTAATTTAACTCTGTCACTGCATATTTCTCTTTTTAAGATCTCACTCAGTTCCTTCCAGATTTCAACAGCATCAGCAATAAAACAGTTATTTCCCTGCATTTTGTTCAAGGCTACAGAAATAGGCTTCAGGGTACTCAGCATGTGTTCAACATTTCTCTTAAGTCTGATGTTGAGAACTTTGGCTGTGACAGTGCCATCTATTTTTTCACGATTTTGTTCACAAAGTGTCATCAGATTAGGCCAGTTCTTGATATAGTGCTCAAAACAGTCCACTATGAGTTCCATCGCACGTCTTGTGGGAGAGTTAGCTTGGTTCCTCCCACTTTTTTCAGAGCAGCTGCTGCAAAGTGGTTGTTACGGAAGTATTTTGCAATTTCAACAACATTAACCTTTATTTCTGGAACACGGAAGTCTTTGGCTAGGAGGTGCATCAAATGAGCACTGCAACCGTATGTTGTTAGCTTGGGGCTCTCTTCTAAATAATTTCTTCTCATCTTGGATACATTGTGACCAAGCTGCGTACTAGACATTTGAATTTTTTTTCACAGTTTGTTATGGCTTTTACTGCTACTTCTTGTAAGTATTCTGCTGTGTGTGCATTTCCTGATGTATCAATTGTTTCTGTAAGGAAGACATTCCCTTCTTCTGTTGTCACATAAGCACAAAGGATCATTGTGGACATTGCTCCACCCATCAAGACTCAGGTTAACAATTTCACCCTCTAGACCTTTTGCACGCTGCCCAATTTCTCTTTCATACATTTTATCAAGCAATTTGCCCGCGACATCTGCTCTGTTGGGTGGACTGTATCCTGGTCTTAATGACTGAACCATGTTAATGAAGTGCGGGTTCTCAATCATACGGAAAGGAGAGTTTGTTGCATAAACAAACCGGGCAATTTTTTCACCAATTACCTCTTTTTGTAATTTTCTGGTTCTCATCACAAACTTATCTATGGTTGTTTCTGGATGATGGAGATTTTTTCTCTTTTTGCTACAGTTGATATACTGTGGCTATGTGACATACATGATGTGACTGAAACACTATCATTGGCAGAGAACTATGAAACTATAGAAAATGATGGTGATCTTGAAGGTGGATAGTCTTCAGAATCCTGTATGTTGAGGATGGATTCTCCTAAACAAAATAAGTCAAGGCAGTTATTTAATTATCATACTGCTCATTTAGTATTACTCATTGCATTCACTGACACTCGGTACTACTTTAAAGGTGAATTTGTAACAGGAAGATCTGCCTATTTAAGCTATTTATTTTTTATCACAACTGCATCTAAAATGACAGTACCATAGAGGAACAACTATATTTTTTGCTCAAACATGAGAATTCAAGAATAGTCCAGAAGGAAGACAGGCAGTCCTTAAGAAAGAAGTATGAAATAAAAAAGGTTTACCAACGTGAAGATCCTGCATGTTACTTTCATTATCTTCACCGCAGCTTCCTCCTGAGAAGGAACACTTCTCATGATGTTGTTTCATTCGGGCAACCAGGCCTTGCATTTCTTTGTTGCACTGTTTGTATTTTGCACACATGCCTGTCTTACCCACAGGTAGAGGAACTTTATTAAAATATTCCCAAACTGGGTCTCTTTTACGGCCTGCTGCCATTATAGGTTTTCCCTTCTAGTGAGAGAATAGTATGGTAGATCTCAAATCAATGAAGGCTACACTCAGAAAGACCTCAAGACTTCTAAAATATGCTGCTCAAACAGTTTCACTTTTGTTTCTACTGCCTGTCCCTCCCTTCTCACATTTATCTCCAGACTTCTTCTCCTTGTCCAGATCTATTCTGCCCCCAACAATCTTCTATTCATTGAACTTTTTGAAATTTTGCACTTTTAGAGAGAGGTAAGGGATTGGCTCTGTGTACACAAATTTGCAGAGGGACAATAGGGTTGAGGTCTGTTATTTCTTACCTCTATTTATTTATTTATTTATTTATTTATTTTAAAACATTTTTGCTGTTAACAAGCATGTTATCTCTGGAGACACACATCCACAGTTTGAGAACTGCAAAACTAAACATCTCTGATGGTATCTTCTAGACTGAGCACTGAGTCCCATTGGGTAAATAGAAAGATTAACCCAAATATTCTATACAGAAGCCTGTGGAACCCCATAAGATTGGGTCCCTAATACATGAACTATTGGAACTCATTTACAAAACTTTTCTTAAACATTACATGAATATATTGTCTCATACTATAGATTCAGAATTTATAATCCCTATTCCATGATGAGATATCTTTGAGCTATAATGTATCTTAATTAAAACTATCTATAGATAGGTTTTTCCCCTGAAATCCTTTTTTTTTTCTTTTTTTTTTTTTAAATCATTGATTTTTATCCACCCTGCTTGGAATTTCCTCTGACTTTTCATTTTAAATAGGCAATGTGTAGACTATGGCAAAGCACTTAGTCACAGTCAACGCTTAATCGCATAATTAATTTTAAGCATGATGCCCAGGGCCGGCTCCAGGCACCAGCTGTACAAGCAGGTGCTTGGGGCGGCCCCTCGGGAGAGGGGCGGCACGTCCAGCTATTCGGCGGCAATTCGGCGGAGGGTCCCTCACTCCCGCTCGGAGCGAAGGACCTCCCGCCGAATTGCCGCCGCAGATCGCGATCCCGATCACGATCGCGATCGCGGCTTTTTTTTTTTTTTTTTTTTTTTTTCTGCCTGGGGCAGCAAAAACCCTGGAGCCGGCGCTGATGATGCCCAAGTCCCACTGAAGGTTAGGCAAGTATGACTGAATGCCTTTCCTGAATTCCTTTATTGGGAGTTGAGGATGCTCATCCCCTCGTACCAGCTGCTCACCACCTTGCAGGATCCCAGTCTTGAAGGAGATTGTCTTTGAACACAGTTTTCACATCCATTTTTAGCCCTACACTACTTGAGTCTCTAGCAGCCCAATGACATTTTCCCTGGTTCTTAAAAATTCACCCCTTTATTCCCAAGCTCAAGTGAATGTTTCAGTCTCTTTCACTTTCATAAGATTAAAAACCATGTACTTTAAGTGATTGCAAGGGAGAGTGCTTAAGTCTATAGCTGGCATTGGCATTTTTAGGCAAGCTTGCAAAGCTATTTATTTTGCTGTACTTCCTCTCACTCGAAAATGTAACCAATTCTTGTCTGCCATGAATGACTATGCACAGGGCTGGCCTGAGGACACAAAAAGTATCTGGATTTTTTTTAAATAATTTTTTTTTTGATTGAATGCAATTCTGAGTTTTTTTGAGCATGTTCAGATTTTTAAGAAGAGTTTGCAAAGTAAAATAAGATCTACACTCTACCTTAGGCTGTTTAACAGTCTAACGTTGCCTTCGCAGGTACCGACTGAATTATCCAGGCAACACTAGATTTCACACAGATCTGAAATAACAGGTTACCACTCTCTTGAATCCTCACTATAGCTGATAAGTCCCTGATAGCTTCCACAAAGCAAAGCTGTAAAGAGAAGAAGGCGAGAAATTGTGAAACACACACAGACAACTGGGCTATCTGGAATTATCTGGATTTCTTTCAATAGAGAAAAAGCTGAAAGAAAAGCAATGGATCTGCTAATCGAACAATAGCTGTGGTTAGGGAGATTCTTTGAGTGGCATAGAGGGGAAATCTCTGTGCTCCAGGGATGTTGCCTTTATGATCACCCAGATCACTTGAAAAGCAGAAGGTCCTTAAAGTAATAAAGAATTGGGCCCTGAGTGTCATAGATCACTTGGCAGGAACCAAAGGGTCCCTCTAATTTTCATAGCTACTTAGATGCTGGATTTATTTTTATCACAAATAAATGCACACAACACTGTATTTTTGTATTTCTATCTTCCTTGATATATAGGTACAAGTTGCTGCTGCTTTCTCTTAACCAACAGTAAACTCAATTGAACCTTGCAGCTGCAGGGAGGAGGTGGATCCGGGTCATATTTGAGCTTCAAGCTACCCTTTTTAAGACACAGCTAGAGAAACTAGATGTAATGACATCCAGTAGGTACTGATCCTTGCTCCCAACATGTTCTCAATTCACACACCGTTGGCAGCAGCAGCTCTATCCTTATTAAACTCAACAGCTCACAGGTGTTCAAAGGAAAAGAAAATTTACCAAATCCAAACCACTTGCTTATAAAAATTACCCTGCAAAGAAGAAAAGCAGACTCCTCTGCAGGCCCTTTGAATACTTTAGTGTTCTTAAAATACAAACAAGCTACAATGGAGGACATTGAAATAACCACTTAGTAAAAGCGCACACATGCAGTCTCCAAATTATGCCATGAGGGGGAAAGCGAAGAAAAATAGTTCAGCACAACTCCACAGTTTGCAGGTGTTAACCAGAAAATGCATACTCAGAGTTGAGAACTAGTCAAAGTATTCCAAATAATACTCGTTACGAATCTAGGCTCTCCTCCTTCAAATGTTTACCTGACATCAATGGAACCACTCACAGTGGTAAGTACACCTCTACCTCGATATAACGCTGTCCTTGGGAGCCAAAAAATCTTACTGCATTATAGGTGAAACCGCGTTATATCGAACTTGCTTTGATCCACCGGAGTGCACAGCCATGCCCCCCCGGAGCACTGATTTACTGCGTTATATCTGAATTCGTGTTATATCGGGTCGTGTTATATCGGGGTAGAGGTGTACTACTGCACCCAGGAGTAGCTGTGGACAAGATCAGGCCCTTATCTGCTGTTTTTCATTAGGGAATCCCAAGCCAATCCCCATTTACTTCCATTTGTAAGAATTTTCCCAAGTAATTTGGCTGGCTATGTGTGTTGTGTGGTTAGTTACATAAGTCACATGGTATTGATTCTGCTCCATCACTGGATGACTGAAATGTTTTAAACTGGAGAAAAATAAATAGGAAATAAGCAGTGCACTTCTGCTGTAAATTTTCACATAAACATTTACTCTACCATTTGTGAAACTTTGGGTAGTGCTCTTGGTTGGTGAAACCAAGAAGTGCTCTTAATCTTATCTACTTCGAACTAGACAGACCAAACTAAGATATTTAGACATTTTCTCCCCTACAAAAAAGGTAAATGAGAAACATTTGCTTTACTCTTAAGTAATCATGGCACTCAATACTAGATTGTGGTTTTGTTTATTTTTTTAAATATTCTAGTCTGCACCTAGCAAACATTGTTTGCATGCCTTTACCAGTATAAGTAAAGACAAAATATGCTATATACTGACCAACATCATATAGTGCCATCACACTGGAGCCCCTCCCCGCCCCCGCCCCCAGTGATGGAAAGTCAGCCCAAAAGATGTTTTTTGTTGCAAAGAAGCATTCTGTTCCCACTCCACAGTGGATTCCAGAGCCGACCAATGCTGTCTCACAAACGGGAGGCATTGGCCAAAGAGGGGTGTTGTAAGGCTAACTGAGAGAACTCCCAGGGAGTGCAGCAATGCAAATACAATCTACTGCTCTCTAAGGTGACATTCCTGACAAGTAGCAGCCTTTACTGATGTAGTTGGCAGGGAGTTGCAGTTTTCTCCTCTCTCTACTAGCAGAGGTAAATCAGTCCCCGAGATTGTAAAGTGGCTTGAGAGGAACAGTGAAGATGCTGGAATATCTAATTTAGGAATTGTCTAAATTTGTAAACGAGGTTGAAGTTAGGACCACCTTGACCAGCTAAATTGAGGTAAAATGTGTTACTCGGCATCTAGACTAGGGGAACGGTGGTGGATTAGTAAACTTCAACCTCTTTACCTATCTAGTCAAACCCTTAGAAAAGAAACTAAGGCCTAATTTTCTTTGCTGCAGAGTAATGCTGAGAAGCTGCTGCTAATATTTAAGAGGCTATGCTTGGAGTGCTGTTACCAGGTACCTGAGAGATGAAGAAATGTAAAGGTGTAGCTGACACCTGTGCTGTGACAGTAATCAATTACTGTGATCATGGCAAAATAATTCCAGATGACCAGAGCAAACATGAAATCTTCTTAGAGGGTCACAAGCTATGCTAGTGGATCCTCTGTGATATGTACGGAGAGGAAAGTTTGAATACACCTCAAGAAGTGAAGCTGGGCACCTTTGGGCATGTCCGTGGTACGAGTGCTACAGCTGCCGCACTGCAGCTGTGCCACTGAATTGTAGCGTAGACTCTTGCTACAGCAAGGGAATTGGTTTTCCATCACTGCAAGTAAATCCACCCCCTTGAGAGGAGTAGCTAGGACAACAGAAGAAGTCTTCCATCAACCTTGGTATTGTCTACATCGGGGTTTAGATTGGCTTAACCATGTCTCTCGGGGTGAATTTTTCACTCCCCTGAGTGATGTCACCTGGTTGACCAAAGTTTTAGGTGCAGACCAGGCCTTACCAATCTTGTTATATCTTGTTATATCTTGCCAGAGTGTGACTAAACAGGATGGGTTTCTTTTCTGGGAGGTATTAAAAATACTTCAATATTCTACAGTAATGCCCTACACACCACCATAATAATACTATTGGAAATTGTGGAATACTGTATTGCAGTATTTCTTTTATAAACTCTCAGACTGTATGTAAAAGAGACAGCATTGTCAGACCACTTTTGACAAACTTTTGACAGGGGTTAATTCCAAGATCTGGGCAAGATTTTGGTTAAGAAAATGATTCATAGATTCTAGGGCTGGAAGGGACCTCGAGAGGTCATCGAGTCCAGTCCCCTGCCCTCATGACAGGACCAAATACTGTCTAGACCATCCCTGATAGACATTTATCTAACCTACTCTTAAATATCTCCAGAGATGGAGATTCCATAACCTCCCTAGGCAGTTTATTCCAGTGTTTAACCACCCTGACAGGTACTTTTTCCTAATGTCCAACCTAAACCTCCCTTGCTGCAGTTTAAGCCCATTGCTTCTTGTTCTATCCTTAGAGGCTAAGATGAACAAGTTTTCTCCCTCCTCCTTATGACACCCTTTTAGATACCTGAAAACTGCTATCATGTCCCCTCTCAGTCTTCTCTTTTCCAAACGCAACAAACCCAATTCTTTCAGCCTCCCTTCATAGGTCATGTCCTCTAGACCTTTAATCATTCTTGTTGCTCTTCTCTGTACCCTCTCCAATTTCTCCACATATTTCTTGAAATGCGGTGCCCAGAACTGGACACAATACTCCAGTTGAGGCCTAACCAGCGCAGGGTAGAGCAGAAGAATGACTTCTTGTGTCTTGCTCACAACACACCTGTTAATGAATCCCAGAATCATGTTTGCTTTTTTTGCAACAGCATCACTGTTGACTCATATTTAGCTTGTGGTCCACTATAACCCCTAGATCCCTTTCTGCCATACTCCTTCCTAGACAGTCTCTTCCCATTCTGTATGTGTGAAACTGATTGTTCCTTCTTAAGTGGAGCACCTTGCATTTGTCTTTATTAAACTTCATCCTGTTTACCTCAGACCATTTCTCCAATTTGTCCAGATCATTTTGAATTATGACCCTATCCTCCAAAGTAGTTGCAATCCCTCCCAGTTTGGTATCATATGCAAACTTAATAAGCGTACTTTCTATGCCAATATCTAAGTCGTTGATGAAGATATTGAACAGAGCCGGTCCCAAAACAGACCCCTGCGGAACCCCACTTGTTATACCTTTCCAGCAGGATTGGGAACCATTAATAACTACTCTCTGAGAATGGTTATCCAGCCAGTTATGCACCCACCTTATAGTAGCCCCATCGAAGTTGTATTTGCCTAGTTTATTGATAAGAATATCTTGCGAGACCGTATCAAATGCCTTACTAAAGTCTAGGTATACCACATCCACCGCTTCTCCCTTATCCACAAGAGTCGTTACCCTATCAAAGAAAGCGATCAGATTGGTTTGACATGATTTGTTCTTTACAAATCCATGCTGGCTATTCCTTATCACCTTACCACCTTCCAAATGTTTGCAGATGATTTCCTTAATTACTTGCTCCATTATCTTCCCCGGCACAGAAGTTAAACTAACTGGTCTGTAGTTTCCTGGGATGTTTTTATTTCCCTTTTTGTAGATGGGCACTATATTTGCCCTTTTCCAGTCTTCTGGAATCTCTCCTGTCTCCCATGATTTTCCAAAGATAATAGCTAGAGGCTCAGATACCTCCTCTATTAGCTCTTTGAGTATTCTAGGATGCATTTCATCAGGCCCTGGTGACTTGCAGGCATCTAACTTTTCTAAGTGATTTTTAACTGGTTCTTTTTTAATTTTATCTTCCAAACCTACCCCCTTTCCATTAGCATTCACTATGTTAGGCATTCCTTCAGACTTCTCGGTGAAGACCGAAACAAAGAAGTCATTGAGCATCTCTGCCATTTCCAAGTTTCCTGTTACTGTTTCTCCCTCCTCACTGAGCAGTGGGCCTACCCTGTCCTTGGTCTTCCTCTTGCTTCTAATGTATTGATAAAAAGTCGTCTTGTTTCCCTTTATTCCTGTAGCTAGTTTGAGCTCATTTTGTGCCTTTGCCTTTCTAATCTTGCCCCTGCATTCCTGTGTTGTTTGCCTATATTCATCCTTTGTAATTTGTCCTAGTTTCCATTTTTTAATATGACTCCTTTTTATTTTTTAGATCATGCAAGATCTCGTGGTTAAGCCAAGCTGGTCTTTTGCCACATTTTCTATCTTTCCTACCCAGCGGAATAGCTTGCTTTTGGGCCCTTAATAGTGCCCCTTTGAAATACTGCCAACTCTCCTCAGTTGTTTTTCCCCTCGGTCTTGATTCCCATGGGACCATACCTATCAGCCCTCTGAGCTTACCAAAATCCACCTTCCTGAAATCCATTGTCTCTATTTTGCTGTAACCCTTCTACCCTTCCTTAGAATTGTGAACTCTGATTTCATGATCACTTTCACCCAAACTGCCTTCCACTTTCAAATTCTCAACGAATTGCTCCCTATTTGTTAAAATCAAATCTAGAACAGCTTCCCCCCTAGTAGCTTTTTCAAGCTTCTGAAATAAAAAGTTGTCTGCAATGCAGTCCAAGAACTTATTGGATAGTCTGTGCCCCGCTATGTTATTTTCCCAACTTATATCTGGATAGTTGAAGTCCCCCATCACCACCAAATCTTGGGCTTTGGATGATTTTGTTAGTTGTTTAAAAAAAGCCTCATCCACCTCTTCCACCTGGTTAGGTGGCCTGTAGTAGACTCCTAGCATGACGTCACCCTTGTTTTTTACCCCTTTTAGCCTAACCCAGAGACTCTCAACACTTCTGTCTCCTATGTCCATCTCCACCTCAGTCCAAGTGTCTACATTATTAATATATATGGCAACGCCTCCTCCCTTTTTCCCCTGTCTATCCTTCCTGAGCAAGCTGTACCCATCCATACCAACATTCCAATCGTGTATTATCCCACCAAGTTTCAGTGATGCCAACAATGTCATAGTTGTATTTATTTATTAGCACTTCCAGTTCTTCCTGCTTATTACCCATACTTCTCGCATTTGTATATAGGCATCTATGATACTGATTTGATCTTGCCTCCCAGTTTTGCCCTGACCCTCCTTTCTCTCTGCCATTATAGCCCAGGCTCCCTCCTATTTCCGGCCCATTGCCCAGGTCTCCATGTTCTCCACTTACCTGTGGGCTTTGCTCACCTGTCCCCGTCGAACCTAGTTTAAAGCCCTCCTCACCAGGTTAGCCAGTCTGTGTCCAAATAGGGTCTTTCCCCTCCTTGAAAGGTGAATGCCATCTCTGCCTGGCAGTCCTTCCAGGAATAGCATCCCGTGGTCGAGGAAGCCAAAGCCCTCCTGGCGACACCATCTTCGCAGCCAGCCATTCACCTCCACGATGCACCTGTCTCTGCCCAGGCCCCTACCTTTGACAGGAAGGATTGAAGAGAATACCACCTGCATATCATCATGCCTATCTAGGTTTTCCCCTGTAGATTCAATTCAATATCGTATTCTCTGCTTCATTTGTCCATAACTGTTGTGTAGCTTTGCTGTGCACAGTTAAACACTGCTGCATTTCACCCTAAGGGCACCTGCATTCCAGTAGTGGGTGAAAGCATCCCTAATTATTTGGCCTATTCTTTCATTTGTATATGATGTTTTGGGATCCTTTGGGATGAAAGGCACTATGTACATATATGGCTTCATTGTATAATAAGAGCTAAGACATTAATAGATGAAGCACAGAGTGATATCAAAATTAAAGACTGAAGATGCCCTTGATTTTGGCCCATGGTCAACTTCCTTACAGCACAACCTCAGAAACAAAGACCATCATGAGATCATCTGGGACCACAGCTAGTTGAGAGAATGGTTTCTAGATTGATTCTGGCAGTGACTTCATGGCCAGCCAGTCACAGGTAGCTTTAAAGAAATTGTGCTTTTGAAAAATGTTTATAAATATAAATTGATCAAGGTCCTCTTGTCCTTTATCTATCAAACAAATAAGGGCTCTCTGGCAGGACACCATGTGCTTATACAGAAAAACAGCACATTTTGCCAGCTGGAGATAGACACATCAGAAAGCTGTGTGGCATTTAACTGAGCTGAGTTTTGGATTAATTTTTTAAGTGATATCTTGTTCAGCCATATTAAAGTCTGCAATGTCAGGAAGAGAGACAAATATGAGTGAAAAAACACTGAAGTCACTGCCCCTTCTCACCCTGTCTCTGTCTGACATCTGATCCACCTCAAAAGGACGTGTAAAGTATTATTAATAAAATAATGCATACCCCACATGATTAATGCCAATTGGTCTGTGTAGTTAGAATGATTTATAATCTGATTAATGGAGTCTTAGAATCAAAAGGGAAACAGCTGCCACTTTTGTACTATTGCTGTTGAATTTCTGCTCAGCAAGTAAGATATTCTGGTTATGTGCAAGTTTTTGTTTTTATTTCTCATGGCTGGCTCCATAGCAACTGTACCATGACATGTACTAAGATTTTATCTTCAAAGTGCGAAACCCTTAGCAAGACAATCGTATTATTTTAAAAAATACGGGGAAAGGAGGTTTTTCAAAATGTGGCAAACTTCTAGTGAGAACAAATGCACAAAGTAGTTGATATTCTGCCCTTGCCAATTTCTGTAATGTGACAGCCTTGTACACTGTGCAGTGAAAAGTTAACACAACATAATGCAAGAGCAACAGCAATAAAATTACCCATTTGATGACCCACATCATGACTGGAATAAGATTAATACGCTTGAATGGCTTTGTTCTGTGCATGTTCTTCATTGGTGTCCTTCTGCTTTTACTTAGCATCAGACAGCAGATGATTTTTCCCTTAAAGCAAAAGCTACAATGAAAATATAGTTAAACACAGAACTATGTGCTGGATGCTCCCACCAGCCAGGTTGGGGGAGGGGGTGCATTCAGCATAGAATTAATTAGCTCCATGGGAACTATCAGGGATAGCCTGGAAAAATGAATTCTGGGATGTTTAACCAGCAAGAGGCAAAGATTTTTTTTTAAAGATGAGTTTAAAATATATTTCTACACTGGCTGCTCCTCACAGCCTGACTAGTGGAGGTATTCATTACATATTTCTGGACACAGCGCCATTTCATTTTGTCTTGTACAGCTATGACACTTAATATTGACATGACAAGGAACCCATGTGGCGCAACACTGTTTTGTGCTATGAATTTGCACATTGAAATGCTGAAGACCATCTAATTATATTTTCTCAGGGATATCTTATTTTGTCAGAGCTTTAAAAAAAAAAAAAAAAAGTCAGTCACTGCCAACACATTCTCCCGACTCTACACTCCTTTTCATGCACAAGTGAAATATTGTAATACTTGCTTACAGAAATCAAAGGATTTATTGGAACACTGCAAGTACCAATCCCAGCACACAGGGGCAGGACTGAATATCCTCCTAGTGCCACTGTCTCACCCTGCCCCAAACCAAGACAACAACGTAATATCAAATTACACAACAACTTAACACTAAGATAAAGACACTGCACCACCCATTGGCGGAGGTGCTGTCTGCACTGATCATATGATCATCTAATACATTTGCCAGAAACAGCACAAGTACAATTTTTCCAATCTCCTTTCAAAAATAAAAGGAAATATTCCTATCATCAGATTTTCCCTGTTCTTGTAAACAGAAAAATCCTCCTTGTCCATCTTACCTTTTGCATCTCAGAGTCAATTTGAAGATAGCGTGGCTCTTCCTGTAAAACATTCAGAAGCACTCCATTCAGACACAATCCTGCTAACATAGTTTTACCCCATAAGTGTATTTGAATAAAAGTCAGGGGCCACCTCGGGTATGGCCAATATTCACAGAGCACTAGTCACAAAGTGGTGTGCAAAGAGGGCTAAAAGTTTTCCTTTGCACTGTTCTGATCCTCAATTATATTATGGTTTAGACCAGGGGTGGCCAACCTGAGCCTGAGAAGGAGCCAGAATTTACCAATGTACATTGCCAAAGAGCCACAGTAATACGTCAGCAGCCCCCCATCAGGTCCTCCCAGCGCCTCCCGCCCACCAGCAGTCCCACCGATCAGCACCTTCCCGCACCTCTCGATCAGCTGTTTCGTGGCATGCAGGAGGCTCTGGGGGTGGGGGAGAGGAGGAGGAGTGAGGGCACGACAGGCTCAGGGGAGGGCATGGGAAGGAGTGGAGTGGGGGCAGGGCCTGTGGCGGAACCAGGGGTTGAGCAGTGAGCACCCCCCGGCACATTGGAAAGTTGGCACCTGTAGCTCCAGCCCCGGAGTCGGTGCCTATACAAGGAGCCGCATGTTAACTTCTGAAGAGCTGCATGTGACTCCGGAGCCACAGGTTGGTCACCCCTGGTTTAGACACAGGACTAGAATTCACTTGTTGCCTTTGTCACAGGCTTCCTGTGTGACATTGGGAAAATCATTTAGCGCTAGATTCTCCCACACTTACTTATATTGAGCAGTACCTTACTCTGTGAGTAGTCCCATTGAAATGAATGATGCAAATGAATGGCGCACACTGTGCGCTGTGTGAGTAAAGCTAGCAGCACCGGGCCCTACATCTTCTTTGCCTCAGTTCTATCTTGGGGCTAATAATACTCCCCTGTCTCACAGTGGTTTGGAAAGGATCAATTCACTACTGTTTGTATGGTGCTTAGATATTATAGATAAAAGTTGTCCTCTTTGTGCTGTGTTAAAGCTGCCTGAAGGCTTCTCTAAATTACACCATCATGCAATGGCCACAAGGGATCAAATCAAGATAAGCTTAAGGGCACCCCAACCACACCTTTATCTTTCCATCCTACTAGTCGCAGGGGGTCTCATATACAAGCCCTGTGTAAGTAAGCTCTTTGCCTCTCCCTTCAGGCCACTCTTGTACTTGAGTGATCATCCCTGAGTCATGTAGACAGGCAGTGCAATGCAAAGAGGATGCAACACACCTGAAGAGCTGGTTCCAGGATCTTTGAGTTCATCTGCTCGTGCTGCTAATCATTGTATACACTGAAGTCAGTGGAGCTAGCTAAGCCATTTCACTTCAGCTGTAGATCTTGCCCATAGTCATAATCCTCTGTGAATCATAGTTGGTTGAAGTCGCTGATAATAAACTAAGGAAGTGAAAACTTGAAACTATGATATATTGGCAGATTTATTCCTAAACAGAATGTTTTTCAAAGTTTCCTGTGGCTTTTCAGCCACTCTTTAAAGACTATTGTATAGTTATTGTGGAATATGACGATGATAATGATTTATTACACATTTGTAAAGTGCCAGTCCTGAACATGTATGGAGCTATTAAATAACTCTTTTACTATATAAGGGATGCCTTCAACAACAATTTAGCTACCTGCATGTACTCCTTGCCTGTCTTTTAAACCTTAGGTATTTTTTCCACCGTTTTTAAACATAGTGAAACCTGTGAATATGGTCATCAGTGAGCAACAGTCACCTCCTCTAGTGGCTGCCAAAATCTCAGTTCCTGCGTGGCTCCCCATCTGTCATGTAAACCAGCAGTATGATAAGTAGCCACCTGTGAAACACATTCCCAGACACGTGCTGAATTGGTCAGTTGTATAGTTAAGGACCAACTGTCTGACCAAAATAAGTCATAAAAAGAACCTATTTGCTTCAACCACCCACATCCAGAAACAATAAGAAAGCATATACCAGGGCAGAGAAATTAGGTGATTTTGTATAGAATACTGCATAAAATAAATAAAATACTGCAAAAAAATGTGCAAATACATGCTCAAATTTTCACATGGATTCATGCCTCTCTTGTATTTGCTTTCCATGAACATTCAAGCAATCAAAGTTTAGTGGTGCCTAGTGCACATGATCATGTCTCCATCTGATGGCAGGTCCCTCTGACTAGAACAACTTGCTTCTTATAGCCATGGGGAGATCTCCTTTAGCTCATGCCAGTGAGGTCTTTGTTTTTGGTACTGAATATCCCAAGTTTGTTCCCTGTTGATGACTAAGGTATCTGTATGACTCGTTACAGTGGACCAGACATTGGCAGAAAGCAAATTTCAAAGATGCATGCCTGGGTATTTACAAAAAACGATTTTTAATTTGACAATACTTGTGCACTGAGTTTTGTGATTTGTTATATTCAGTGCTTGCATGCTCATCCAATCAATGAACAGAAACCACACCAGATGACGTATTTGATTAGTTTGCAAATAATCAACACAGTTTGAATTTTTTATATCAAATATTGAATATGGGCAGCAAACTGCTTACAATCAATCCATAAAATAAAACAAAAAATGAATTAATTTGATTAACAAATATATTTGAGGACCTTCTGATCTGCTTGCAGCTCAAAAGAGAGCAGTGAAATAGTTTGTATTCATCTGATAATTTTTTTGTGATGAATTATTCATTTAACTTGGATTTTATGCATATTTTCAGTGCTCCAAGTAAATTACATACAATGAATTATTTCCAAGAGATCTTCTGATCAGGTTTTGGTAAATTGTTATTAAAAGGCTCTGCCAGCCACAAATAGAGGTGATAGGTAGGTCAGTCATTTTATTTTTAGTGTTCTCTGTGTGTGTGTGTGTGTTGTGTTTGAGCAATGCTGGAGAGTATCCTAAATGGAATTCCAGATTCCATTTGGAAATCTGGAATTATTGCCCCAAGAGTAATCTGAACATTTTTTATATCTAGTCCATCCAATTACTAACTCACTGCTTGAAGAAGGCAAATGAATGACCACTCTTCAAATGGTGACAGAATTCTCTAATAATAATCTAATAATAAATAGTTCAAATTCATTTTTATTAGATCACCCAGAGAACATGGCATTCCAGTTGTGGCCCTTATTAATAAGTTTTACAGTATTGTCATAATTACACATGGAGTCTAACCATTAAACCATTAACCAATTACACAATCAAACTGCACACCTAATATATGTAGACAGTTACCAGACTTATGTGTGCAGTTGGGAAACTGCACATACAAATAACTACTATTAGCTATTTGAGTGCACAATATCTGTAATTGCTTGCAGAAAGTAAACACAGAATGGCACACAGGTTCTCTTTAAAGTCAGCCTTGTGTGTGTATTTCTTATGATTAATTTTGTGTTTTCTGGCTCTCATTCTCATTCATTCATACACAGATATACACACACAGTAGTGAGGTTTCCATTTCAAAATGGAAAACTGACTTGTTCAAAATTGTGACAAAGCCAACTTTGTAAGAAACTGAGGGCATTCCCCCCCACCCCGAATCATGTTTGATGTAGAAGAGCTGTTCCTTTCAACATTTACTGCACCCAGTGCTCTTTTTAAAAAAACAAATCTCTGAAGCTGTTTGTTGAAGTGGAAGGCCATGATGGAGACCACTTTGGTGTGTGGCTGCCATCCTCTTGATATGGTGATACAGCCCGTGGAGACCATACTGTGCCATCTTTATCTACGTAGAAAGTTGCTCAGATGGAGCATTTCATATAGGGACTTGTAGCTTTGAATGGTTGAGGCTGCAATTTGTTCCATTTTGGGCAAAAGAATATGTGGCCCTGCTGTGCCTAGTAAGGTTCCAGTGTTGTCAGCCACTGTTGATATAAAATTTGGACACCCACCTCAGTAAATGAGTCTGCAATGGATAACAGAAATACAGTTGGCTACAAACTCAGAGAGAGAGAAATCAAAGGATGAACTGAATTCATAATTGTTTTTCCAAATACTCCAAAAACCCTCATTATTGGAGATAAACTTGTGGAAACTAAAATAAGTTCTCTTTCCTTTCAAGAAATTCTTCAGTGTCAAGCCTCAACAAAACGTCAAATGAGTTGCAAGTCTAAAAACGATTCCCTCAGCCCCAGCATAAGGGACCCCCTCTCACCTGTCCCAAAACAGCATCTCTGAAATGTTTTACTAACAGAAATATTTGAAATGTGCGTGATCAGATAACTATGATGAACAAGGCAGTGCAATAACTTTAAATAGCATTTGTCCTGTAAAAGAGAGATGATTTCCTTTGCTACAATTTCAGTATACGAAATCACAACCAGAGGGTCACTATTGACACTGGAATCCATACAAAATATTATTCCCACTTACGATGACAATATTGTTGCTTTGGATCAAATAACACATCAGTTAAGGAAATGTATTTATCGTTGGTCTGTCTGGCCCAGTGTGATGAAAGAGGACCTTCAGCTATATTGCTTCTAGCCAGTTCCCCATTTTTCTAATGATGTGTTCATTATAGGTGGAAAAACAGAAATGGACTTTTCAAACTTTTGAATCTAAATGAATGTGCATTTACAAGCTACGTAATGTGTTTCCTGAAAGTGGAAAATAGCTGTTTGACATGAAAAATGCCTACAGCCTGGCAGCTATTGTCACTATCCAAAATAACTATTGAATGTAACCAAATTACACCCATGTAGCTGTATATTCTTGGAATGATTTACTATAGGGTTAGGTTGTCCAGCTGCATTTTGTGTACATTATATGTAATTGATTTACAGTTAGCGGCCCTTATCTCCTAGAATTCCATAAGAAGCAAGCTGTCAAGTCAAACTGGAATATGCTATAAAATACATACATAGGGTATCAAATGTATATTGCAAAAGATTAGCACCAGGTTACCTCCCTATGAGACAAACCCTAAGAGGAACTGAGCACCTACAACTCCCACTGATTTCAGTATGAACAGTAGATGCTCAGCAGCTCTGTGCTTGATGACCCAGTCAACTGTATGGCTTTCCACTAGATCTTTTCTTCTGGACTCCCCGTCCCCCTTATTGATGGTCATTGTAATGAGATTCCTTCAGTATATTATGTTTGAAACAGCCATTTCTTTGCTGGCACTCACCACGTCTTCACTGCTCTTTTAATAATGGAATGTGTATCCTTCAGCACTTTACTCTTAATGCAAACAGTAGTCCATTGTCTAATTGCTTTAAAAGTAACACCCATTGCACTACTTGCTATGGTTCCCATAAAGCTCACCTCTGCTGTTGTCATTACAGCATGAAGTTTTGCTTTGGACTAGTCTGTCAATAAATATAGTGCAGATTATGATGTTGTGACTGATTTGTCCTTGATTTACCAAAAAAACCAAACAAACAAAAACCCCAAAAACCTACCAAACAAAATGGAAAGTCAGTTTGGGTAAATAAGATCATAATGGTCATACTGGGTCAGACCAATGGTCCATCTAACCCATATCCTGTCTTCCGACAGTGGCCAATGCCAGGTGCTTCAGAGGGAATGAACAGAACAGGCAATCAAGTGATCCATCCCCTGCCGTCCACTCCCAGCTTCTAGCAAACAGTGGCCTATGGACACTCAGAGCATGGAGTTGCATCCCAGACCATCCTGGCTAATAGGTTCATGGGGATAGCCTCATCAATGGCTATCTAGTTCTTTTTTTGAACCCTGTTATAGTTTTGGTCGTCACAACATCCCCTGGCAACAAGTTCCACTGGTTGACTGTGCATTGTGTGAAGAAGTACTTCCTTTTGTTTGTTTTAAACCTGCTGCCTATTAATTTCATTGGGTGACCCGTAATTCTTGTGTTCTGTGAAGGAGGGAATAACATTTCCCTATTCACTTTCTCCATACAGGTCAAGATTTTATAGACCTCTATCATATCCTCTCTTAGTTGTCTCTTTTTGAGGTTAAAAAGCCCAATCTTTTTAATCTCTCCTCATACAGAAGCTGTTTCATACCCTTAATCATTGCCAATTCCAATATATCTTTTTGAGATGGGGCGACCACATCTGCACACAGTATTCAAGATGAGGGAGTACCATGGATTTATATAGAGGCAATATGATATTTTCTGTATTATTATCTATCCATTTCCTAATGGTTCCTAACATTCCACTAGCTTTTTTGACTTCTACTGCACATTGAGCTGATGTTTTCAGAGAACTATCCACAGTGACTCCAAGATCTCTTTCTTGAGTGGTAACAGCTAATTTAGACTCCATCATTTTATATGTATAGTTGGGATTCTGTTTTCCAATGTACATTACTTTGCATTTATCAACATTGAATTTCATCTGTCATTTTGTTGCCCAGTCACCTAGTTTTCTGAGATCCCTTTGTAATTCCTCGCAATCTGCTTTGGAGTTAACTATCTGGAGTGATTTTGTATCGTCTGCAAATTTTGCCACTTCACTGTTTACCCCTTTTTCCAGATTATTTATGAAGATGTTGAATAGGACTGGTCCCAGCACAGACCCATGGGGGACACCACTATTTACCTCTCTCCATTCTGAAAACTGACCATTTATTCCTACCCTTTGTTTTCTGTCTTTTAAACAGTTACTGATCCATGAGAGGACTTTCCCTCTTATCCCATAACTGCCTACTTTGTTTAAGAGCCTTCGGTGTGGGACCTTGTCAAATGCTTCCTGAAAGCCTAAGTACACTATATCCACTAGATCAGCGTTTCTCAAACTGGGGTCCGCGAGGGAACTCCAGGAGGTCCGTGGGCCCCGCTGATTAACTTGTCCCCCTCCCTCCCTGCACACCGAGGAACCTGTTCCCTGGAGTGCAGGAGGTGCAGGGAGGGAGAAGGAGGAGGGGGGACTGGGGCACTTGGGGGAGGGGGCGGAAAGAGGTGGGGAACAGGAGGGGCAGGAGTGGAGCAGGGATAAAAAGATTTGGGGTGGGGTCTTGGGGGAAGGGGTGGAGTGGGGGCGGGGCCTGGGACTGAACATGGGGCTTGGGGGTCCACGGCAAAATTTTAAATCAAAATGGGGGTCCTCAGGTTACTAAAGTTTGAGAACCGCTGCACTAGATCACCCTTGTCCACATGCTTGTTCACACCCTCAAAGAATTCTAATAGATTGGTGAGGCATGATTTCCCTTTACAAAAGCCGTGTTCACTCTGCCCCAACAAATCATGTTCATCTATGTGTGATAATTCTCTTCTTTACTGTAGTTTCAACCAATTTGCCTGATACAGTAGTTAGGCTTACTGGTCTGTAATTGCCGGGATATGGAGGCTTTTTAAAAAATTGACATCACATTAGCTATTCTCCACTCCTCTGGTACAGAAGCTGATTTAAATGATAGGTTACATACCAGAGTTAGTAGTTCTGCAATTTTGCATTTGAGTTCCTTCAGAACTGTTGGGTGAATACCATCTGGTCCTGGTGACTTATTACAAATTTATCAATTTGTTCCAAACCCTCCTCTAATGACACCTCAATCTGGGACAGTTCCTCAGATTTCTCACCTAAAAATAATGGCTCAGGTGTGGGAACCTCCCTCACATCCTCTGCAGTGAAGACTGATGCAAATAATTCATTTACCTTCTCCGCAATGGCTTTATCTTCTTCGAATGCTCCTTTAGCACCTCGATTGTCCAATGGCCCCACCGATTGTTTAAAAAGCTTCCTGCTTCTGGTGTACTTAAAAAAAAAAAAATTGCTGTTAGTTTATGAGCTTTGGCTAACTGCTCTTCAAATTATTTTTTGGCCTTATATTGATATAATAGGCATCACATAAACTTGTTGGAATGATGATCATCAATGGGACACAGTAATACCAGGGTACAAAATATATACGAATGACGGAATAGGTTGTGCTGGTGGGGGAATGGCACTATATGTGAAAGAAAGCGTAGAGTCAAATATAATAAAAATCTTAAATGAACCAGATTGTACCTTTGGCCTGTAATTATACCTTTTCACTTGATTTGCTAGAGTTTATGTTCCTTCCTATTTTTCTCAGTAGGATTCTTTGTTTCTAAAGGATGCCTTTTTGCCTCTAACCACTTCATTTTACTTTGTTGTTTAGCCACGGTGGCACTTTTTTGGTCTTCTTACTATGTTTTTAATTTGGGGTATACATTTAATTTGAGCTTCCATTATAGTGTTTTTAAAAAGTTTCCATGCATCTTGCAGGCATTTCACTTTTGGGACTGTACCTTTTAATTTCTCTTTAACTAGCTTCCTATTATTGTATCCTATTATTATATCCTATTATTATTATTCCCCTTTCTGAAGTTAAATGATACTGTGGTGGGCTTCTTTGGGTGTCTCTCTCCCACCCCACCCAAGGGATGTTAAATTTAATTGTATTATGGTTAAGGCTAAGATTATGTCACGAAGGTCGTGGAAGTCACAGAATCTGTGACTTCCAGCAAGCTCCATGACATTGAGGGCCCCGCAGCAGCCCAGCCTCCATGGGCAGTGGGGGGTCCTCCCATAGCTGCCCAGCAGCTGCGGGTGGCAGGACCCCCTGCAACTGACGACCTGGCACCTCCGGTGGTGACTCCTGAGCTGCCCAGCCACCGCCGCTGGCAGGGGTCTCCCCTGCAGCAGCTCAGCCGCCACAAGCAGCCAGGGCCCCACCGCAGTTCCCAGTCGCCAGCGACAGCAGCAGAGGGACCCTGGAGCTGCTCAGTGGTTGCGGGTGGGGGGGCCCCCTGCAGCTCCCAAATGCCACCACTAGCAGGCCCCACCCTGCAGCTCCCCTACCGCCTCGAGCAGCAGAGGACACACTCCCCCTGCAGCTCCCAGCCCTGCAGGGCAGTGGGGGGTCCCCCCCCAGCTCCAGTCCCACAGGCAGCAGGGGGACCCCTCCCCGGCACAGGGCAATGGGGTCCCTGCAGCTACCAGCCGCTGGGGGGGGCGGGGGCAGGCTGCTGGACCCTCCTCCCTCCCCATTGTGTCAGGGATGTTTTTAGTAAATGTCAGGGACAGGTCACGGCTTCCGTGATTTTTTATTTTTTGTCCGTGACCTGTCCTTGACGTTTACTAAAAATATTCATGACAAAATCGTAGCTTTAGTTATGGTCGCTATTATCAAGTTTTTCAGCCTTTGGACTAGAGCCTGCGCTCCACTTAGGACTAAATCAAGAATTGCCGCTCCTCTTTTGGGTTCCAGGACTAGCTTCTCCAAGGAGCAGTCATTTATGGGGTCAAGAAACTTTATCTCTGCATCCCATCCTGAGGTGATATGTATCCAGTTAGTATGGGAATAGTTGAAATCCCCCCTTACAGCTGAGTTTTCTGTTTTTATTCAGAATTTCTCTAATTTCCTTGAGCATTTCCCATCACTCACCATCCTGGTCAGGTGGTCGGTAGTATATCCCTATTGTTATACTGTATTCTTCTTATTCAAGCATGGAATTTCTATCCATAGAGATTCTATGATACAGTTTGATTCATTTAAGATTTTTATTATATTTGACTCTACGCTTTCTTTCACATATAGTGCCATTCCCCCACCAGCATGACCTGTTCTGGCCTTCCGATATATTTTGTACCCTGGTATTTGTACCCTGTGTCCCATTGATTATCATCATTCCACCAAGTTTATGTGATACCTATTATATCAAGATTCTCATTTAATACCAGGCACTCAAGTTCACTCCTCTTAGTAGTTAGACTTCTAGCATGTGTATACAAGCACTTATAAAATTTGTACTTATAAACGAACTGGAACTGGCCGATTTGCTATACTGTACTGAATTTATATATGCCCCAGGGTTACATAATTTCTAGTTTGAGTCTTATTTTCCTGCAGAACAATTTACTGTCATTCCCAGTCAAAGTTAAGCTATTTGGATTTGATTAAATGTCTCTTTCCCACTGTTTCCTTCAAGGATATCCAGCGAACACTCGCCAAAACTTCAAATCCGGAGCCACAGTTACTTGAGGGCAGTGAGTGAAGTCTCAATCAATAGGAGTTTGGACAGTCTGGACCCTGCAAGTCTGTTAACTTCTCCTAAATTCCGTTCCCGGAATGAGAGCTACATGAGAGCCATGAGCACGATTAGTCAGGTGGGTGGCAAGCATGCACAGCTAAAAACAAGATCAAAATCAGTCCCCAGCCAATTCAGCTGTATGTGCTATATGTAGAACCAGAAACCCTTTTTGTTTGTGCAGTGAAGTCAGACATGCAACAAATTACATATTTTCAAAAGCATTTGAATTTTAAAAGGACTTATGGGGATGTTTTTCATGTACATTTTTGTGAAGGAATAAGATTTGAAAATGTCATAGTCTAAATTTTGAAAATTGTTTGGTGATTTTGGTTGCACAACATGAAATGTCTTAAAGGGGCCTGATTTTTAGTGGACAGATGCTCAGCACTCCCTCTAAGAAGTTTCAGGTTTAGCATACAAAATAACGAGTCACTTCTAAAAATGTAGGACTTGGAGTCCTAGTGAGAATGAGTTTTCCTGTAAGGAGTGTGGACCATAAAATGTTTGAGGGGAAAAAGAATAAGGGTTACTGGTATTTTCTATTCCACAATTGTTTTGACATTAATCCAATATTTTGAAAAGGTTTATTAGCTCCTTTTACACATTTTTTTAAATTCTGATAGAGCTTTGACTTTACGATGTACATGTACATATGTGTTTGGTTCACACATTAATTATGAAGATGTGTATTATTTTCCTGAAAAATCATAACATCCTCTTTTGTGCCAGCTATAGTCTGTCAGTTGAATATTCTGTACTCTGGGGCATTTTAAATTGTGAGTGTTGACACAGTGGAATAGCCTGCCCTTATATAAAATATGCATATGGAGTCATCATGCTGTCACATCTGTCTAGCTGCCATGCATGCAAAATAGGACACAGGTCAGGGATGTGTTGAGTGCCCTCAACTTTGCTTAAAAACAGTGGGAGTGAAGGATGCTCAGTAGTTCAGAGTTGGGCCCTAAAATGGTGTTAAGATAGAAGGTAATTTTCTTTGGGAAAACTTGAATGAATATGCACATTAAAACATCATAGTCAGATATGTTATTCTGCAAGGGTATTCTTGCATGTTGTGTATTTTTTGCCAACTAGTGTAAGGCACTGCATTTCATTTGGTGTTGTATGCTGTGATAAAGTTCCTCCTCTGCCTTGGTGGGTTCTGCGCTTTCTGGCGGATTTGCTCACCTCAGAGGTTCACGGCAGTCCTCAGTTTGGCTCCTTTTGTTAGGGGCACAAACCTGCTGTTCATTCGGCTAACCTCATCACTGGCCAGCTTTGGGAAAAGGAGGAGAACAATCCCCGCAGTCTCTGCTGGCCCACCTAATGGGTCGGGGGACAGGCCAGAGACCTTCCCCTCTGGTGGGACCCATAGTCCAGATCAACTCCTCTTATATCAAATAGGGAGTTGAGGGGATGAGGGGAACCCAGGCGCGCCCTCTACTCTGGGTTCCAGCCCAGGGCCCTGTGGATTGCAGCTGTCTATAGTGTCTCCTGTAACAGCTGCGTGACAGCTACAACTCCCTGGGCTACTTCCCCATGGCCTGCTCCCAACACCTTCTTTATCCTCACCACAGGACCTTCCTCCTGATGTCTGCTAACGCTTGTACTTCTCAGTCCTCCAGCAGTACATCTACTCACTCTCAGCTTCTTGCGCTTCTTACTCCCAGCTCCTCACACGCACCCCTCACTGACTGAAGTGAGGTCCTTTTTAAACCAGGTGCCCTGATTAGCCTGCCTGTCTTAATTGATTCTAGCAGCTTCTTAATTGGCTCCAGGTGTCCTAATTAGCCTGTCTGCCTTAATTTGTTCCAGCAAGTTCCTGATTGTTCTGGAACTGTCCCTGTTACCTTACCCAGGGAAAAGGGACCTGCTTGACCTGGAGCTAATATATCTGCCTTTGATCACTCTCCTGTAGCCATCTGGCCTGACCCTGTCACAATGCTCTAAATCACTGGTAATAACTCATGTTGTAGATGACCGTCACCGCTGTCACAATTTTGAACCTCCAATTTATGCCAGCAAAGGTAAAGGCCAATTTAACTGGATAGTACATTTTCAGTGGAGAGTTCCTTTTTGGACTTAGATCAATTTTCATTTTAAAGTATTCATGGAATAAAAATAATGCTGTCTCTGTGTTCATGTAATATAAATATCAAGGCAATCTAAAAGTATCGCTGGTTGGACTTAAGAAATCCTGGCCCCATTGATGTCACTGAGTTTTTGCCACTGACTTCAGTGGGGCCAGGATTTCACCCATGGACTTTTATGCAGGAGAAATGGGCTAGAGGACTGACTTCGGTCCAAGATGAAGTCTGCACTGCTCAGGCAGGGATTGCTGAATTTGGACATTCAGAGGCATCATCTGCTTCTTATACGCTGTAGGAGTCTACAGCACTAGCACAAAGTATAAACACGTGCTGTAAAAACCGAGTTATGAAGGAAGCCAGCAGAAAACAGCAAACTGAAATCATAAGTGTGGGATAAAACTATTTGACTCCAATTTAGACGGATTGATTTGTGAGATGGTTGAAGCTATCTATGCTCTGAAGAGTGTAGGCTTCCTTGCCAATAAAAATAGGAAGCTTAAAAGAAATCCTAGAAGTGAGCTCTGGGAGGCACCTGTCTGATAATCTAGTTTATCCCCTGCCAATGTGGGATTGTTCTTTACAACATAATATCCAGTGCTGTGTCCAGTGTTTTTTAAAGCAATCAATCTCTTTCCACTATTTCCCGTAGGAAGTTATTCCACAGTCTCATAGATTTCACTGTTCAGAAATATGGCCTGATACTCAACCTATTTTTTCTTAAAATTCATCCCAGTATAGCATCTTTCATATCTTCCTAGGCCATCCTAAACCATTCACATCTTCCCTTGGTCTCTGTGCCTTTCGAATGCCTGAGAAATAATGAAATCATGGTATACATTATTGTTTCAGATGGGCATTTTTCCTATGGTGATTATTATAATTTTAATACCAGTCTGAAGGCTCAATCCTGAGTTTAGAAATGTGGCTGCCCATTGCCATATAAACACGGGCAAATGGCTGCAAAGTTTGTAAATTTGCAAGGCCATGTGGTTGTGTGTGTAACTCAAGCTAGGAGAGCCTGGCTCTTTGTTACTCTCTGGGAGCTGGTTCACAAAAAAGGGTTAAATAGTCTGTTATAGCTGCCAGCCAAGGGAGTTAGTCCTTTCATTCAAGTTGGAGAGGCGCAGACTCTTAATACTAGAAGTCCCAGATTTAATCCCTGCTGTTGGCCCAAATTGGGTTAGTTACATGAGATTGGGGCTGAGCCCTCAATGTCCATAGCTCTGTATTTTCTTGACTCTGAACATGCACATCGTATATTTTTCTTGGAGAATTGTTACTGCATTAAAAAAAAAGATTTAAAGTGTAAATCATTTACTGTTCAAAGGGAACTTTTAATGGAAATTTTAAGTATTGTTCCGTTATTACAGGATAGATTGCTCTAATGGGATATAATTACAGGAAACTACCTGTTCTTGGCCTGCAGGTGAGTGAGATGGAAGTAAATGGTCAGTTTGAATCAGTCTGCGAGTCAGTGTTCAGCGAACTAGAGTCTCAGGCCGTAGAGGCCCTGGATCTGCCAATGCCAGGCTGCTTCCGCATGAGGAGCCACAGCTATGTGAGAGCAATTGAGAAGGGCTGTTCCCAAGATGATGAATGCGTGTCGCTGAGGTCCTCATCTCCCCCACGCACGGCCACCACAGTGAGGACCATCCAGAGCAGTACTGGTGAGTAACAAAGAGGGAATTCAGGAGGGGGCAAAAGAAAAGCACCACTTGGCACAATATATATTACACTAGTGGTAAAATCCTTGTTCCAAATCCTTGCTAGGCATGAAATGCACTGGAGATGCTATGTTTCTTCTGCATATGTGGACCAGACTGTGGGAAACCTGCATATCCCCACATACCATAGAACCATGCTCTTCCTGGGAGCAGGAGAGCCAATAGTGTAAGGAGAGACATGCAGATCCACTGACCCAAAACCACAGGGGTGGAGAGAACAAAGAGGTCACATCTGCTACTCTTCCTGTTCCCAGGAATGCAGCTACAGCTAGGCTATGCAGGAGCAACACACTCTGGCCCTTGTTGAAATGGATCTTTATTGGCCCACAGCTGGGCAGATTGTTACTGGTACCAGTGAAAATTCGGATTCAATTTGCTCAATGCACAGCAGTTTATTGGAGAAAGAATTACACAGGCAATAAAAGATTATATAATGCGTCTCCCTAATAAGCCTCAATTCCCCAAACAAACCCTCAGTAACTATATTGGCCTTACACAGTATCCTGATTGGCAAACAAAGCAGGTATAGCTACCAGTTCTAGATGGAGACTTTTTTCTTCTCTTCTCTTTTTTCTCTCAAGTACTTGGTCTGTCAGATGTCCCCCAAAGCAGGGTCTTGGTTACCCCAAAGCCCTCTGGTTCAAAAGTTCTCCAAAAATCCCTCATAGCAGGGTGTTGGCTACCCTGGGACCCTGTCTTACAGTGTAACTGGGGAACTAAGAACTGTACATATGATATTCTTAATATTTATACCCTCTGCTCTCAAAGGAGTCTCATGTCCTCGAAATATGCCCTGTGGACATTTCATTACTGGTTTTTCTTAATTAATATTTTAAAAGGGACTGCAAAACAGAGACCAAAAATCAGTTGATGTTTATACCGTCTCATAAATCATTCACTAGAGCTCTTAGTGTGGTGCCATCCAAAAGGGTTATTTTGACCCTGGTCAGCCTGTGCCAAGCTCACTGATCGCGTGTTTTTGCGTTTTCTTTACTTGGTGAGCTGGCCTTCGGCTGATATGTTCCGAAGTTCCATGTTGAAACACACACACAGATAGAGCCTCCGATCACTCTCAGTAAATTTCCATACCAAGTGTCTGATGCTAAGAGAACCCTGCTCCCAGAATCCTCTAGCAAATTCAGACATATCAAGCCATGCCCAAATCATGTTCATCACATTCACTCATATAAATCACAATAATTCAACACCATCCCGACAGCCCTCAGCTGGTGTAAATCAATGCACTCAGTGGAACTATGCTGATTTATACAAGCTGAGGACTTGGCCCTCTGCTTGCAGATAAGTTGGGAGGATCCTCTTGCACAATAAAAACCTGCACAGAGTCCTCCTCTTTGCGGTGGTGTGAGCACATTTTAAAAATTTGAGGGGACGAGAGGGGGATAATGATTTACTCCTTCAGCCACTTTGCTTAAACAGGATAGCAAAAAGTGGGGGAGGGGCATGTCCATCTCATTCTCCTGCCCTTCATCCTAATGAGGTTCTGGCTTTGTAACAGAAACCAGAAGATATGAGGTTGACGATTTTTTCAAATCTTCTACATTATTTATGGTTGCTTAAAAAAACCCTCTTCCTGTTTGCCGTGCAGAGATAACCATGATGTCCACTAACCAGTATCACCGGAATACATACTCAAGAAAAAAAAAACAGATCAGGGAACAAAAGCAAAATCTGTATTTTCAAAGCCCTATTCAGGAAAGCCAGAAACAAGGACTCTCAAGCTGTTTTCTCCAGAGGAGTATTGAAAAGAGCCCACTGCTTTTGGCTTATTCCTCTGTATCCATTCTACTGCCTCATGCAAACATCACTTCATTCTACATTCAAGTTGCTAGAAGCCATTTCATATTCCACCTACCATTTTTCCCAGGTTCTGTTAATTCTACAGTCTTCCCTAATTTTTTCCCCTTTTGTGTGTGTTATCTCACTCTTGCAGTTGCTTGAGTTCCTTGTCTCTGATCCCTTTCCCTCTACAAGGCCACTTTTTCAACTGGTTTTCATCGTCAAAAGACTTTTTCGGTCCTTTTATCAAAAATGTGCCGCCTAATTTATACCATTTAAAATATGAAGTGTAAGCATTATTGGATGTATGTTGGCAATGCATCATAAACTTCAAAACATCTTTAACGACTGTGATAGTACAGTTCTTTTCTAAACCAATTGCTAGTAAGAAACAACTTCCAAACTACAGTGTTATGAATGTGAAAGGTCATTTTTCTGTGTGCACAATTTATCCATATAATTTGCACCCAATCGCAGCTGAGGGATTTACATAAAATGTGTGTTTCATCATACAGTAATAGTTCATTTCCAGTGTGTTGGGAAGCATGCAGCTGAAGGCAAAGAGCCTGCAGTACGTAGGTGCCATTATTAGCCTGTAATGGATGCCTGGGAGTGTGAGATATCTTTTCAATAAATTGATTTTTTCTTAAGAATGAGAAAAGCTATGTTAAAATGTTTTCTGTTTTAAAATAACTCTAATAATCAACCCACATAAGAAGAATGTCCATTCTTTTTGTACTCAAAAGGAAGTTTTGGTGGTTTAGAAAAAATGTGGGTGGGGTAGGGTAAGAGTAAGAGAATGAAAGATGATTGTAGATGATCCCAGAGGACTGAGGAGAGAATGTGGGTTGGAGAATATGACCCTAAAACTATAATCTTAAAGAAATAGATCTTTAGTCATTTGTTACTCCTTTTCCAGGTGCCTCTTTAAAGTCCAGAGAGGGAAGCACCTGCAGCCCTATACTGGACATTGCAGAAGGATTTAAAAGACTGCTGCAGGTTTCCATTCTTTCTCCTGTATTACAGGAATTACTGGGTTATTTTGCCTTTTATTTTGTCTTTCCAGGCTCTTCAGGGTCACATTTTGTCCTTTATTATAACTTTAACCATACCTCTTATGGGGTTCACAACCTCAACTGGTAGTTTAATTTCATCCTAGGGCATCCATGTAATCTCTTTGGCCCTTGCCTCAGGCTAATTCACAGATAGGCAGTAAAGCAATAGTCAGCGTAGGTAGTTCCTATTTGCAGTGTAGAAAAAAGAAGATCCTTTTTGACCCATGCAGTTAGCCAGAAATTCAGGGGTTTTGCAGGTTCTTCCAGTTAGGAGGAGAAATTGATGATGGAGTGCGGTAATTTTGATGTAATCTTGTGTACATTCTTTGTAAATAAACAAGTCCTGTTTCTGTGAACACGGAGGAATCAAACAACAGGAGAGAAGTTTTCTTGCTCACAGCTCCAAACCTTTTCAGCCAGCACTCAGCTCAAAAAGTGCTCTTTCTCTAGGCTTTTCTCAGGGCCACATTCCTAGTTTTTATTCAAGCTGTGTCAGGTGTTTCCTTGCTGCCTTCTCTGTACCTTTTTCCTTTCTTTCACAGCCGCACAGTCCTTCACAAAATAATAGACACCAAATGCCCACATGTGCCTTGCATGTATCTTTGTTTTGGGCGGTGATGTGGCTGGGGTTGGGGTGGAGACCCCTATTGTTTCAGCTATCTGGTTCTATAAAGGAATTTAACCATTTCTTACCACCATCTTGCATGATGGGTGGTAGTAACTTCCGTTCCACCCCATAACAACAGATAGTAGGTCTGTTAGACAGTTACAGAAGGAGGGGAAAGGAGTCTCAGGTATATCTCCCTGTAGGTGGTGTAACAGATATATTTGCTGCAGATATCAGACACAGTTATAATAAAATCTACATGCACTTAATAGTCTAGGATTAGAAACCTGTTCCACCTACTCCAGAAATACTGGCCTCTATCAATTCACATGTTCACTGTCAGTAGTAGGTAGCTAATGAGGAAAATAGGAAGGAGCAAAACCTCTGGCAAATAAATTGTAAAAGTATCATAAAGCAAGCCAAGAAAGAATTTGAGAAGTAACTTGCTAAAGAGGTAAAAACTAATGGTTTTTTTTAAGTACATCAGAAGCAGGAAACCTGCCTAATAGGCAGAGGGGCCACTAGATGACATAGCACTCAAGGAAGACAAGGCCATTGCAAAGAAGCTGACCAAATTCTTTGCATCAGTCTTCACTGCAGAGGATGTTAGGGAGATACCCACATCAGAGCTATTTTTTGGATGACAAATCTGAAGTACTGCCTCAAACTATTGATAAGTTAAACAGTAATGAGTCACCAGGACCAGATGATATTCACTCAAGAGTGCTGAAGGAACTCAAAAATGAAATTTCAGAACTACTAACTTTAGTATGTAACCTATCGATGAAATCAGCCTCCTTACCAGATGACTAGAAAGTAGCTAATGGAATACGGATTTTAAAAAGTTCTCCAGAGGGAATCCTGGCAATTACAGGATGATGAGTCTTACCTTCGTGCTGGGAAAATTGATTGAAACTATAGTAAAGAACAGAATTATCAGACATATAGGTAAACATAATTTGTTGGGGGAAGAGTCAACACAGCTTTTGTAAAGAGAAATCATGCCTCACCAATCTATTAGAATTCTTTGAGGGAGTCCACAAGCATGTGGATAAGGGTGACCCAGTTGATATAGTGTACATTGATTTTCAGAAAGCCTTTGACAAGGTCCCTTACCAAAGGCTCTTAAGAAAGCTATGTAGCCATGGGATAAGAAGGAAGGTCCTCTCCTGGATCAGTAACTGGTAGAAAGATAGGACACAAAGGGTAGTAATAAATGGTAAGTTTTCACAATGGAGTGAGGTGAACAGCGAGATCCCCCAAGGATCTGTACTGGAACCTGTGCTGTTCAACTTATTCATAAGTGATCTGAAAAAGGGAGTGAACAGTGAAGTGGCAAAGACGATAAAAAATTATTCAAGATATTTAAGTCCAAAACATACTGCGAAGAGTACAGAGGGATCTCACAAAACTGGATGACTGGGCAACAAAATGGCAGATGAAATTTAATGTCAAAAAGTGCCAAGTAATGCACATTGGAAAAAACAATCACAACTATACATATACAATGATGAGTTCTAAATTAGCTTGTTACAACCCAAGAAAGAGATCTTGGAGTCACCATCACCATGGATAGTTCTCTGAAAACTTCCAATCATTCCACAGCAGTGGTCAAAAAGGCTAACAGTATGTTAGGAACTATTAGGAATGGGATATAAAATAAGACAGAAAATATAATGCTACTATATAAATCCATGATGTGCCCATGCCTACAATACTATTTGCAGTTCTGATCACCCCATCTTAAAAAGCATATAATGGAACTGGAAAAGGTTCAGGGAAGGGCAACAAAAATTATTAGGGGTATGGAACAGCTTCCATATGAGGAGAGATTAAAAAGACTAGGACTTTTCAGCTTGGAAAAGTGATGACTAAGAGAGGATATGATAGAAGTCTGTAAAATCATGAGTGGTATAGAAAAAGTGAATAGAGAAGTGTTATTTACCCTTTCACCCAATACAAAAACCAGGGATCACTGGATGAAATTAATAGGCAGCAGGTTTAATACAAACAAGAGGAAGTACTTTTTCACACAGTGCACAACTAACCTGTGGAACTCATTGGCATGGGATATTGTGATGGCCAAAAGTATAATTGAGTTCAAGAAAAAACTGGATAAGTTTATGGAGGATAGGTCCATCAATGGCTAAGATTGTCAGGGACTCTGTACTTGGGGCAGCTCTAAACCTCTGACTACCAGAAGCCAAGAGTGGAAGGCAGGGCTGGATCACTCAATAATTACCCTGTTCTGTACACTCCCCCTGAAGCTCTTGTATGGGTCACTGAAGGAGAAAGGATACCAGACAAGGAGGTCCATGGTCTGACCCAGTATGGCAGCTCTTATGTTCTTATCCTCTAAGAGGGCCTGCCACTCACTCACTCATACACACACAGCCATGATTGTACATTGCAGCAAAGACTTTCTTAACTGCTTGTGGCTTCGGAATATACCAGATTAAGTTACATGAGGTAATAGGACCACAGGAAAAAGAAAAAAGAGAGTTCCTACCCAGTCACTTGGTACAAACTCCTCTTCTTAGAAACCCAAAATAAACAGATTCACTATAGACTGAGTGTAGATATCCATGGCCCCAGCTATGGCAGGTTTTACTTGTCATCAGTCTCCTGAGGAGAGCCTTCCTATTAACTTGGTACAGAATTTTATCTGATCACCTCTCTCTCACTTAATGGGTGGTGACAGCACATTCTTACAGGGCCTGGTCTACACCTAAAATTTAAGTCAACCTAGCTACGTTGCTCAGGGATGTGACAAATTCACAGACATAATTAAGTCCTGGTGTAGACACTGCAAGGTCAATAGAAGAATTCTTCCATTGACCTAACAACTGCCTCTCAAGGGGGTGGATTTAAATCAACATTGCTGTAGTAAGTGTCTACACTACTGCAGTGTAGCTCAGGGCCGGCTCCAGGCACCAGCATAGCAAGCAGGTGCCTGGGGCGGCTAACGAAGAGGGGGGCCGCACGTCCGGCCGTTCGGCAGCAAGTCGGCGGCGGGGCCGTCACTCCCTCTCAGAGCGAAGGACTTGCCGCCGTAGAATGAAGCAGCGCTAGAGCTGCCTCCGATCGCGGCTTTTTTTTTTCCTGCTTGGGGCGGCAAAAATGCTAGAGCCGGCCCTGGTGTAGTTGCAGCGCTACAGCTGTGCCACTGTAGCACTCGTAGTATAGACATACCCTAGGACTCAGTCCCTTATAAATGCATACGCCACTGACATCTGGCCTTGACAATATTATCAAAAACACGTGGTCCCTGTGCTGGTCAGCGTTGGTCATCAAAGTCTATAGTGTACAGGAGAGCATTTGGGGAGGAGGGTATTCCTTTTTTTTCAGTGAAACCAAATGGATCTGAAATAATCAGAGAATTGATATGATATAACAACTCTTTCAGGACCACTCAAATGTGACCTCTGTGGGGTTTCATTTAAAATTAAGCTCCCTAACTCTTCATTTCATTCAGATTCAACTAGAGCAGTGGTCCCCAACCTTTTTGTGGCCAGTAGCACATTCGTGTTTTCAGAAGAGTGTGGCGGGCGCAAACAATTTTTCAAGGCTTATTGTGTATTTGTACATTAAAGAATACGAAAAACATCATATTTACTATTACATAATATATGAAGCCAGAGAGAAGAGAGCAGCCGGAGAGAAGCCGCAAGGACAGAGAACATCGGCGCCTGCAGCCCCGGAGTAGTCTGTCCCCAGCAGGGGAGGGGCCCTGGCTTCTCGCCCCTGCTGGGCACTGGGCGGGCCCCGTGCCTGCCAGGGACCGAGACCACCGGTGCCCGCAGCCTGCAGCCCCGGAGTAGTCTGTCCCCAGCAGGCGAGGGGCCGTGGCTGCGCTCCCCTGCTGGGCACTGGGCGGGCCCCGTGCCGGCCAGGGACCGAGCACACCGGTGCCCGCAGCCTGCAGCCCCGGAGTTCTCTGTCCCCGTCAGGTGCAGGGCCGCGGCTTCTCTCCCCTGCTGGGCAATAGGCGGGCGCACATAAATGCCCCGGCGGGTGCCATGGCGCCCGCGAGCACCACGTTGGGGACCACTGAACTAGATAATAATTATAATGTGTTTAAACATCATAGGCTCCATTCTGCATGTATGTAGTTCTCACTGTAGGGGCATGGTTACAGCCTAACCAGAACTGACATGTCTTTTTTCAATCTATCTTAAAGTTTGGTCTCAACTTCTATGAAGGCCTTATTTAGCTACTTTTTATCCAGCTCTTTACTGGCTATTCCTCACTCTTGGCATTTTCTCCAGCCGCTGTGACTCCTGGCTACCTGAAAATCAAAACTTAAAATCCTAAGAATTAAAATGTTCCTAAATTACTCAAGTATCTGTTTCTTTATGGACAGATTGGCCCTTGGACCAAAAGCTCTGAGAAATCTAACAGAACTTTGAAATAGCTGGTGCTCAGTCAGTTCCAACTTTCTCCCCCGGGTACATGTGCATTTTATTTCTAAATACTGCCTGCCACAAGCTCTTTCTTTATTTCAGTTGCAGTTTTTCTATTCGGTATGTGTCACGGTGCGCGACTCACCCCCGAGGCACCTCCTGCTGGTCTCTCAGGGAATTAGCTTCCAGCCTCCGGAGCGCCCTCTGTCGGCCGGTGTCTCGCTACCGCTGGCCCCCGTGTCCCTCCCGGACCCCGGTGCCCCTTTCCACTGGGGTGCTGCCCCCTGGCAGTAACCCCACAGTCTCTGGGTCTCCCCCTTCCAGGGGAACCCCCACCCCCTATCCCCGCCTCGCCTCAGTATATGGTTACTACCCAGTCCCCATCTAGCCCCTGTTCACTGGGGCAGACTGCGGTATATAAGCCACTCATCACAGGCAAGGGGGGTTTGGACCTGCTACCTCTGCCTACCCTTGGGCTTCCCCCTGCAACCCCAGTACCTATTCGGCCTTATACTAGGCCTGCAGCCTGCGGGGTTTCCAGGCCGGAGCTCCCCAGCTCCTCTGGCCTTCCCCCAGCCCTGCTCCTACTCAGGTATGCTCCCCAGCAGCCTGGCCCCCTCCCTCTCAAAGGCTAGAGAGAGTGTCTGTCTGCTCCTAGCCCACTGCCCTCTTATAAGGGCCAGCTGGGCCCTGATTGGGGCGTGGCCACAGCTGAGACTGCTTCCCCAATCAGCCTGGGCTGCTTGCCTCCAGCCACAGCCCTCTCCTGGGCTGGTTTAAGCCCTTTATGACAGGAGCAGGTGACCACCCCGCTACAGTATGCAATCTCCTTAGATATTTGTACATAAAACACGTAGCCTGTCTTGGCCAGATATCCAAAGGAGGAAATAAAAGCAGCCTATTTAGCTGAAGAATCTAAATGAGCAAGTATTGAGTAAATTGTTTTTTAAAATTTAAAATCATAATTATTCCCTTTCCATAATTCCCTTTCCAAAACAAAAAAGCCTTGTATCCCAGCCGAACCTGTGCGACAACTGATGTACTGTGTAGCCACCAGATTACAAAGGGACCAACAACTTGGGTGGGGGTTTTTTTTTGGTTTTTTGGTTGGTTGTTTTTGTTTTTTGTTTTGTTTTTGTTTTAAACAGAAATTTTTGAAATCTCAAAAACCCTCACGGGACAGGAAAACCATTTCCTAAGTAGCTCTATTATTGTGTGGCTTTCCAGTTTGCTCTTCCCGCAGTCCCTTACTAATTTAGATCAATACATTCATTCAGAAAATTCTAATAACCCACCATAGTTATACAGTACCTTTACTTCACTAACTAGGACATTTACAATATTCATACTATTACACACTATTATATCACACTCTATTATATGTCAGCAATCATAGATTAATGCATAGCAGCTTCTCATCTGTCACAATGTTTATGTGATATTCAATATCATTTTATTAAATATAAATTTAAAAGCATATTTGGGATCCTTACTTTAAAGTAATTTCTAGCTTTGTTAGCCTGCCAAAGTGCTCCTTGTGTGCTCTCTTCATAGCTACATGATATAAAACAGGGATTAATAAAGCAAAATCTAAGACAAATGTTTTGTTTGATTGGTTGTTTGATTGATTGTTAGCTTTCCTGTCAAGCTACAATAATAGTGTGGCTTTTGCTTCTTAAATGTCTTCTTCATGCGCTGTGCACGGGACATGTCTCCATCTCTTTATATAGTAGTAAGATCATGTTCTTGATTTTTCATTTTAAAAGGTTACTTTTAAAAGCAAGGATAAAATACAGTTTTATGTGGAAAGCCTGTTTCAACTGCAGTTTAACTGTCTTCTAAGAATTCACAAAAATTTTGCCAGACTTCAGTGAGCTAAGTTTTCTATTTCATCATGTAGTATTCCATCCATCCGATTGCTAATTTAAGGTATCCGTTTTCTTTTTATTTAACTGTCTTTTTAACTTTTAATCCCATTTTCCTTGTTCCCAACTCAGAGTTTGTTTCTACATCAGCCAGTATATCCATATACCAGATAAATACAGTACTGTTTGTGATTCTTTTCTCAACCTCTTATGACTATCATAAGATTCTTTTTTCTTTTTACATATGTCACTTATCCTTTCCCTCTTTAGCTTCTTGAGGTCAGGCTGCTCTTAGCGAATTCTTTATTTCCTTGGTTAGCCAGCCATGCTTAGAAGAGCTTTTTGTCTATAATATCTTTTGCCAAATCATCTTGGGGGAAAAATGTATTATTCAGCTACATGCTCTATGTGTAAGAATTGTTGAAAGTGTCTTTCATTTTGATGAAGCTAGCTATAGAATATCTGATTGTTAGAGTTGTTATGGGTTTGACAGGATTAAATGAAATAAGAAAGCATGGATTTATTCAGAGAAGGTGGTTTTATCAGAGATGCATAGATAATCAGTTTTACTAATTGAACATGTTGGGGGTTCATTCATATATAGTTTATATGGTGCAATTGTGATTCCTTCATTGTGAATGTCTTTGTATATTTGAATTAATTGAATGTTTCCTCGGGCTGCCTTTTGTCATGTTGGGAATGGGAGGATTTAAGCAAAAGTTGGATTCCCTTCTGCCTTAAGCTCCTGTACTCTGTTTGCATCATACATGTGTGACACTTTGGGGATTTACTCAAACAAGTAAGGGGTTGTCACTCCCTGCCCTGGAACCCTGGGTGCTTACGTGCTGTACAGCTTTGGCTCAGAGCCCTGACACCAGTAGCCTGCTTTTACAGCCCAGTGACCTCATCCTGGCTTCCACCATCCTGGTTACTTCTAGCAGGGTGACACCGACAGTCCTTCCAGTCCCAAGTCTACCCAAAACCAGCTCCTCTGCCATCCTCAGCCCCTCTTACTGTAGCATGCAGAAAACCTTAGCAAGTTTGCTGCTATGTAGACAGTACACAGTACAAGCCTGCCAGTTGGCTGAGAATGTTGCTCTTCAGTTTGAAACACTGAGATGGTTGTGGAATAAAACAAGATTAAGTTTATTACCAAAAAACAGACATTTAAGTGTTACCAAGTAGAAGGAATTTAGAAATTGTTACAAACAAAGTAAAAATATGCTACTTAATAAACTCGAGCCTTTTGTTCAAAGTAGTTTTCTCACCACAGTTGTTCTTCCAGCATGGCTGGCCAGTTCTTAGCCCAGATCCAACACAGAGCTCAAAGTGCTTGTTTTCTTTGTCTCATCCAGTGAAAGATGCTCAAATGGCTTTCTTGTTCTGCTTATATCCTCAGAGTTTATCTTTGTTTTCAAAGTCAGGAAGCCCTCCTGGGGGCTCCACTTGCCGTGTCCACCAGGGAGCTGATGCCATGTTAATTTTTGCAGTCTCCTCCCGTCACCATGGTAGCTAAGCGGCCATCTCCCCCACTCACTGGTTTGATGGCCTTGTTTACCTTTTATGTATATGTGCTTCTTTTGTTTCTCTTTGCTCAATTTACATTGGAGACACATTCAAGCAGGCAGGACCACATTCCTTCATTTAAGGCGGGGTGAGTTAAGCCCTACCTGCAAACATATTTTAAGAGCATATTTCCAGCACATATTTAGAATTTTTCATATATCACCCATACACACACCACACAATAATAATAATGACCAGCATGCTACCAGTTCTCATATGACACCTTACATGACACCTTTTAGATACAGATTATAACAACAGTGAGCTGGGGTGCACTGAGCTGGTTAGGCCAGCTGAGACTCACTGCTAAATACCAGGGAGCCCCTTGCTTTCTGGCATTGGGGTGCTCTTACAATCACAACATGCTTCTGTGAAATTTATATGCATCATTGTGTGATCAGAGGTGCCAAACCCATTTTGTGCAGACTCAGGAATCAAATTTGGGGTGATATTAGGCTTTTTCATCAGAACAGGAGTGTGTGAGTTCACAAAATTTGCCCAATATGGTTATTTATTACAGCAGCACCCAGATCCCCAGTGAGACTGAGATCCCATTGTGCTGAGTGCTGAGCAAAGACACCGTGAGAGACAGTCTGTGACCTAACAGTTTGACAGTCTGAGGCCTCAGTTCTACAGACACTTATGCATGTTATTAACTTTACTCATGTGAGTATTCTCACTGACCTCAACAGCACTAATCACATGATTAAAGTTAAATATATGCATAGTGTTTTGCATGCTCAGGGCCTAAATTGAGACAAAATGCAACAAGTTGATATAAGAAACAAGTAGAGGGAGTGGAGGAGGTGTGATGAGCGTAACAATGACTGAAAGGTTGTTCCGTTGGCTGGCCATGGGCACATGTTGCAGGCTTGAGAGTTGGTTATTTTTTTAAGGATATCAGTAAATTAGAAATTTTAATGATGTCAGTGGTCCCCTTGGTAAATATTGTTTCAAATCAATAACTGAGGGCTGGCTTCAACATATTTTCAACTAACTTCTTTGGTTGCCTGAACTATGAGTGGGACTAGGCATCAGTTCTGATACAAGAAGAGAATTCCGATCTCAAGGAAACAAATTTTCTCTGCTAATCTGGGCTAAAATCATGCGCGGTGGGTATCGTAGGTAGGGGGAGGCTGTGCCTCCCCAAACAGCCTAGTGTGACCCTGCCCACGCTCCGCCCCCAGGCCAGGCTGCCTCCTGCAGTTCCCAGCGCTCTGTCCTAGCTGGTTGGGGCTGGCCAGCCTGCCTCCTGCAGGGACTCAGGACGACTGGTGCTGGGGCCATGCTGCTGGCCCAGCGCTCAGACCACGCCGCCCAACGCACCAGGGCTGGGGACACTGCAGCCGTGCCACCTGGCAATCTGGGCTGGCTGCCCGGTACACCGGGACTGGGGCCAGGGGCTGCGGTGAGGTTGCTCTGGGCGGAGGGGGGCAGAAGGGGAGGGGGAGCAGAAGGGAAGGAGTGAGGCCTTGGGTAGAAGGGGAGGGGCCGGGGACTAGCCTTTCCCAATGGCCGGGTCACTGGCTGCCCATGGCTAAAATTGTTGTGTGACCCAAAATATAAAATAAAAATGAGACGGTTTTCACTTACCAGATGAATTATGAAAGGACTATATAGCCCTTGTCAAGAAGACTGTATGCAAATTAGTCCTCAGTTCCAATGAAACAACAATTCTGATACAGATTTTCCCCTGTACAGCTGAGCAGAAAATCATTCAAATTTTACTTTATATGGAAGTCTTACTAAGCGTCTAATTATTTTTGTTGACCTTCTCTATTTCTGCTGCATCCTTTTTGAGATGGGAGTGACCAAACTGTCTTCAAGATGAAGATGTACCGCAGATTTGTATAGTGGCATTAAATTTTCAGTATTATTCTCTGTCCCCTTTTTAATACAGCCTAACATCTTGTTCAGTCTTTTAAATACAGCTGTGCATTTAGCAGATGATTTCACTAAGCCATCTACAAGGGCTTCTAGGTCTTGTTCCTGAGTGGTTCCAGTTAATTTAGAATCCATCAGTGTGTAAGAATAATTCATGTTGTTCCTTCCAATGTGCATTACCAGGTGCTTTTCTGCACTCATTTTCAACTGCCAATGTGTTGCCCAATCACTTAGTTTTAAATCCTTCTGAAGTTTCACATAATCCTCTTTAGACTTCACTAACCTGAATAATTTTGTGTCATCCACAGATGATAATTTTAGCACATTGAGATACTATTGGACTTTGCAAGCACTCACAAACAGGTTTCTTTGGTTTTTTTAAACAACTGTGTCATTTTGTTTTTAATCAAAATCTTTGTAAGAATTTTTAATAAGGATTTAATGAGCACAGCTCCTGCAGGGTCTCTTTACTACAGAACTACTCCTTTGGAGCCATTACACTTCATCATGTCAATACTTCCCATTTCAAAGTTCCCATATTGGATATTTATTTACATGATCCAATACATATTATATATTTTCAGATCTCCTAAATATGTATTTATGCAACAGTTCATAACAGTAATTGGCTTTTTGAAGCGGCTGTGGACTATTGGCACATACATTATTAAGCAGTTCTCAAAGCAAATACTCTATTGTTTTTTATAATACCATAAAGGAGGAACCCAAAGGAAATGCAGCAGCAACAATAAACATACATTTAATAAGTGGTAAGGACATGACATATACAACCAAATGTAATTTACCTTGTTATGCCTTGGTATGCTCCTCACTGATTTCAGATGCTTGCAATAACAAGGCACAATAGGACTTAAAAATTCAGGGATGTGAAAAAAGTCTAATGTTATTTGTAAAGAGAGAAAATTTAGCTGTCTTATTAGAGCCTGGTATCTGCTTGATCAAAGACATTACAGGTAGGTGCTGGTATTTGATCCTAATGCTCCTCCAACCATTGTTCTCCCTAGAGCTCCTCTAGATGGAGTAAATGGATATTCTGGTCTTCAGAAATTACTTTCCCAATTGAATTTGGCTTTGGTCAGCTGGGAGTGCCCTAAAATTGCATTCCTCTTAAAATTTAGTAAACTGTCTAATAGGAATAATTCCTAGTCACTCTGATCAAGGTTGGATTTGAACTACACTATCAAAGGAGCAAGACAAATAAATAATTTTGCAGATCCCTCTAGTAGGACAAATCTTCTGTTTGTTCTGTTGCAAAAGACTTCAAATTTTTGTCCTGAAGCTTTTCATCAGTACAGCCAAGGGAATAGTGAAACCTGACTTAATAATCGCATTCTTTTTGTCGTAATGATTCTCCAATAAGCTGTCTGTTCAGTTAAAATAAAACTTAGGTTGGAAAGTTTGAGAGAAAAGTCAAAGTTCTTGCAATATTATAACAAAATAGATGATGATTATGATTCACTTTCTTTAAAGTAAGTTAGGACTTTTTGGCTTTAAAAGTTGTAGCTTTCTTCTTGGCTTCCTTCAATTAAGTTAGCATAGTATGTTATCTGTAAGTGGTTTACTTTGTAAACTGCCAGATAAAATGAACTAACTATGTCAGAAACAGTATCATTAATACTATGTTATTTTAGAAATGCTTTCAGCAGGTCAGAAATTAACAAGCTGTGCATAAAACTGAGGCAGCCCAGGCATTATAAAAAATAATCTGGCTGTCTCAAAATGCCTTTAGAAAATCTCACTCCCTGGACCCAGTGTAGTGTATGAAAAATAATTTACACCTGTCATACTGATATTGCACTTTTAAAGAGGTGTTACCTCACTCAGCTCTATGAATTCTTACTTGGCATTTTACCTGCAAGTCAAAGATATCTAAAGTTTAACACTAAAAAATGGTTCTAAGAATAAAATGTGTAAATACTGCATTGCACTTCACTTTCTGTATGGGTGTTCTGTTTTAACACACTCTCTTCAATAAGGCTACTGCACCTTGGTACTCAACTTTATTAAACTCTCATTCATGTTATTCTCACTCTGGATCTGACCTAACGCCCATTAAAGTCAATGGATGTCTTACTATTTACTTCAATGAGAAGTGGATTAAACCCAATAGTACAATCTTTTTGCAATGCTCAACATGCTTGTTTCCTTGGGATGTTGTTATAAGAAGCGTGCAGCGTAATCACCATTCCCCACATACAAAGAGTTGCGTTTCCCTTAAAATGTTAATGCACAACTCATTTTATTCTCCATGGAAAAGACAAGTTAATCACAGTGTTAAAGGGCAAGAAGTTAGCTATTAAGCTTCCACTGTCAGCCTTACCACTATGCTTCTTAGCTTTGCTCCACGTTTCACTGAGGCCTTATTTACACGGGAGAATTGTATCATGTTAGAACATGTGTTAATGACGGTGAATTCATTATAAACGAACACTTGTGTTTATCATGTCGTCTGGCCATGGAGACAATGTTAAAAAGGACTGTCTTTGTCTACACTGAGTGTTTAACATCATGTTAATTAACACCTGTTCTAATACAATGTAATTTCTAGACTAGACCTGAAACCTCTCCTGTAACTCTACTTATCCTCACAACTCTCATGCCTTCCAGCCTTCAGGTACAGGCTACCAGACTCCATGTAGTCTCCCCTCCATTTTTCCAGTACTGGGATGGAACTATATACTTTCCTTGTGGAGGATCTGTGAAAGTTAGGAGGAGTCTTCAGTGCAAAGACTAGCAGTATGTTCTGTAAGCACGGGTGGGACTGCTGGATGACAATTTTAGGAGATGCTGAGCTCACATAATGAAAGCTCATGTGTCTATAAAGGAGTAGGAGTTTATACAGTTCTAGCTTTTAATATTCTAACCAAGAATTGTTCATAGTATTCCAGGGAACATGTCCTCCTCGAGGAGCAACTGGTTTGATAGTGTAAAAATAAGCTATTTTTGAGTTATCAGATGACCAAGAAAGGTTGGACTCATTTTTATAATACAGAAATGTGCTGCATCACACAAAAATAGTTTGCTCCAAAAATGTAGTTCTCCGTTATGCCTGATCCGACAGGGAGGAATGGGTGCACAATGTTTTTATCTTACTTACTCCCCCTTAACTCCAGCACACCCTTTCACAGCTGTGCAGAGCAGAGCTTGATGAAATGTTTTGGACAAATAGTTTATTCAGTGAAAAATGCCAGGTTGACCAATACTATTTGCAAATTTTACATGAATTTGTAGAATAGTTTGGGACATGGGGTATGAGGGGGCACCTCCGCCACCTCCTCTGTCATTCTAGCCCTTCATTTCCTTTGCCTTTATTATTTTTTTAAATATAAATGCCGAGAAACAAAATATTTTGTCTGACCCAAAATAAAAATTTTGTCAACTTTTTTGATTTGCTGGAAATTCTGAAAAGTTTTAGTTTCGGTTCAGGTCGAACTGACTTTTTCTTTTCCATTTTTCAGCACTGTCAGTGAACCAAAACATCACTTATTCACCCAGCTGTAGTGCAGTGACATACGAGGGCATCTCTTTCTCCCTCCAAGATCCCCATGGGCCGTGTCTAGAGTAGGAAAAGAAGGTGCACTTAAAAATTTGTTAGCTAACACGTTGTAACGAACACACGTTTAAAAATGTGTTTGCTGGCTTCCCTCCTAGTGAGTAGATACACATCAGGTGTTTGGTAGGCATAAAAAGTAATGCCTTCTTCAAAAGTCTCCTCGTCGCTTTGAAAAGACAGACTCAAATAGTGAATGGAAAATATAAAATATGACAGATAACAATGGGTGAGGAGCAGTAAACTTAAATTTGGAAATATAAGGTGCAGAGTTATTTGCTGTCTCTTCTCCCCCCTCCCTCCCCACACCGCCCGGTCACACTTGCTCTTTCCCCAGTACGTTTACTACATTTTTAAGTATAAAATTGCAACGCAGTGCACTCTGTCATGCTGTAAAAGTGAGCTAGATTTTTCTTTTAGAATTTATATGGCAAGTTTTGCTGTTTTACAGCGTGAGGTGCTGTGTATCCTCAACTGCCAGCACCACAGGCCTGGTCCATAATTTCCGTATGCCTGATGTCACAGAAGCATCTCATTCATCTCCTTTGCTGCAGAGGGTTTTACGATGAGAAGAGACTGGGTCAGGGGAATAAATGTGTGGGAAGCCAGCTTACAATGTCTTTTGAAAAATATAAACCTAGCTTTTGTAGTTCTTGTTCTGATGAAAGCTTAAATCTCAGAGGCAAGCTTTAAGCTTTTACCTGTCTCCCTGCGAGAAAAGCTCCCTAAGCAGTGATTTAAAAAAAGATTCCTATCACTCCTGATCTATGAGAGTCTTTAAAAGCCGTCTTTTTTTCATTGTTCTCTTCCCTCTGGAAAATAGGAGTGATGTAAAGCATGATTTGTAAATCATGTATACCTTCTATTGCTTACTTGTCTTGGAAAGCAATCATGCCACAACATACGCAAAGCAAGGGCCACAGACTTTTGACCAGTGGCTAGATCATCCCCTTTGCTTACATGAATGAAGGAGACCCAAAATCTGTCAGATCCCAACTGGGGGACAAAAATAGTGGGAAGGGCAGCTTGATGGGGTTTAATATGAAAAGACTCCAAGCTTGTAAAACTAAACTGGCTCTTTATTAAGAGAACTATTTCCAGACATGCTGTCACTGCAACTAGCATTCCTAGCCATTTGCACACACAGACTGACTTTCTGGTGTCTCCTGCAAACTCTTCCCTCCTTCAACCTGCGCTCCTCCCTCCAAATCCCCTGCAGATTGCTACATCTTTCCTTGTAATAACTTTTGTTGTTGTTGTGTATTTTGCACAAGTTTGTTGATTTGTTGGGGCCAGAGGTACTAGTACAGGGGTAGGCAACCTATGGCATGGGTGCCAAAGGCGGCACGCGAGCTGATTTTCAGTGGCACTCACACTGCCCGGGTCCTGGCCACCGGTCCGGGGGGCTCTGCATTTTAATTTAATTTTAAATTAAGCTTCTTAAACATTTTAAAAACCTTATTTACTTTACATACAACAATAGTTTAGTTACATATTATAGACTTATAGAAAGAGACCTTCTAAAAACGTTAAAATGTATTACTGGCACGCGAAACCTTAAATGAGAGTGAATAAATGAAGACTCGGCACACCACTTCTGAAAGGTTGCCGACCCCTGTACTAGTATATAGTCCACTGTAGGGACATAGCCTTTAGTACCATCCCATTGCAGTGTAGTAGGCCTCATAATTTGTAATTGTACTCCAGTCCATTCAAAATGATCTGGACAAACTGGAGAAATGGTCTGAAGTAAATAGAATGAAATTCAATGAGGACAAATGCAAAGTACTCCACGCAGGAAGGAACAATCAGTTGCATGCATACAAAATGGGAAATGACTGCCTAGGAAGGAGTACTGCGGAAAGGGATCTGGGGGTCATAGTGGATCACAAGCTAAATATGAGTGTAACACTGTTTCCAAAAAAAGAAACATTACTCTGGAATGTATTACCCTCGGCCTGCACCGCTTCCCACAGCCCCCATTGGCCTGGAGCGGTAAACCGCAGCCAGTGTGAGCCGTGATTGGCCGAACCTGCGGACGCGGCAGCTAAAAACTCAGCCCAGCCGGCCAGGGGCTTTCCCTGAACAGGCGGCGGACCGGCTTTGAGAATCACTGGTCTAGATAATACTTAGTCCTGCCATGAGTGCCTCTCGAGGTCCCTTCCAGTTCTATGATAATCCATCAAGTATGATGGTTTTCAAACCAGTCTCCCATTTCTTGTTTGTTATTACTGTTGGTGGGGGACATGCTTCCACCCTGTTGCCATCTTCATTTTGTTGAGTGGTGCCCTGTTGGTCCTCTGTCTTGCTTATAAACCTTGTTTATGGCTCTCCTATGTCAAGCTAGCTGATGGCTGAGGCGCTTTCTATGTCCTCCTGGTCCTGGCTTTCTGTCACTCCTCAGCAGTTGTCTTTGGTTTTGTCTCCACTACTCTCCTGAGTGTGTAACTACCACCTATGATTTGTGTCCCAGTATAGCTTGGACAGTGGTTGCCTTTTGCCATTGCGTTTTGCGGCTATTTGATGATTGGATCCAGACCTTCTGCCCTGTGCATAGTGGCCTCAGGTCCAGAGCTCCTTTGTTGTAGCAGGCTGCCCGCCCCTGCTTAGCTTAACTGCTTCCGTGTACTGTCTGTAGGTTCTCTGCTAGGCTTCAGTCTACTATCCGTCATGAGAAGCAGAGGCTTGGTGCTCTGACCATCAGTCTTTGTGCTGAGCTACTATTTAGTTCCTGGGAGGGTGTATTGCAGTGGTTCAACAATGCCAGGTAGAGATCCTTTCCTGTCTGTTTTGCCTTTGCCAGCAGTCTCTTGGCTGTCTTTTGTGCTGACTCTGCCTTCCCTTGTGGATACCTAAGGAAACCTCTCTTGTGCTCAAATTCCCATTTGGCGCTGAATTGTCTGTACCTTGCAAAATGCTCCTTCATTTTTCTGATCACAGTTCTTGTCCGAGTATTCTCCAGGCAGTCTGCCCTCCCACAAAAAAATTGGAGTAGTAATTTAGTGTGATGATGTAATTCCTGCCATTAAAAATGAACAAACCTACACTTTTACCAAGGCTGGGATTTCATGTGGCCATATACTCTTGTGTTGTCAATCCTTATACGCTTTGCACACCTCACCTCTCAGTTTGCCATTCATGCCTGACCAATAGTTACATTCCCTGGCTCATCTCAGGCATGCCTCTATTCCCAGGTATGAAGCATGTATCCGTCACATGAAGTTAGCTTTTAAATCGGCTGGGATTACTATTAGACCCCTTTTAATGAAATCCAGTTTTGCGCACACAGCTCGTCCCTTACCTAGGAGTAAAGAGTAACCTCCGGTGGCACTTGCTTTTTGCAGTCTGGCTAACCCTGGAGTATGAACTGTTTTACTGCCTGCAGCACCCCATCCTGTTCAATGCTGTGTTGGATTGCCTGGAGCATCCCATCAAAGATGCGGAGATATTGTAGCATGTTGATAGACTTGATTTCCTGTTCCACCAAACTATCTGTGTTTTACTTTGTAAGGTATGCCCTGCTCATGATATCTGACACCAAGAGTGACTTTCCTGGGCAGTACCTTGTCTTCACCTCATAGTGCTGGAGTCTCAACAACATGCATTGTGGTTGCTTGGGTACACTCAGCAGTGACTTCTTCTGATGTTTTCTAATGGCTTGTGATCAAAATGCACATCCACCTTGTGACCACAGGTTAGGGTGACCAGATGTCCCAATCTTATAGGGATAGTCCCAATATTTGGGGCTTTTTCTTATATTAGGTGCCTATTACTCCCCACTCCCTGTCCTGATTTTTCACACTTGCTATCTGGTCACCCTACCACGGGTGAACTGATGGAATCGTTCCATTCCAAGAGCACAGCCAGTAGCTCCTTTTCTATCTGAGCATATCCCCTTTCTGTGTCTATCAGGGCTCTATTAGCAAATGCTATGGGCTGCTGGTTTTGCATCAGTGCTGTTCCGAATGGTTGTAGTACTTTGGGACTGATGCCTCTTGTGATTTTCTTTACTCTGTCAAATGCCTGTTCCTCGCCATTCTGCATTTTCGTATGTTGATTGCCTCAAGAGTTTGTAGGCTTCTGACTGGTATATACAGAATCTGGAAAGACAGTTGGCCACCCCTATAAATCACTGGACTCCCTTGCCATCCTTTGGTCTGATCATTTCCTTAATGGCTCTCAATTTCTCAGAAGTCCACAGATATCTGAGATGGGGACCTCAGTTCTTTGCTTCAACTTGTCTGCATTCAGCCTAATATTCCACTTCCAGCACCTGTTTAGGAGTTGTCACAGCTTGATATCATGGTTATGGATTTCCTCTTCATTGAGACCTCCTTCTCCTACAATAAGAGTATGGTAGCTACAATCTTGATTCCTGGGAGAGCCTGGTTCAATTTACCCTGGAACACCACTGGAGCCAGGCTGATGCCCATAACCATTCGTACTCAGCAGTACCTGCCAAAAGGTATGGCAAAGGCTGTCCGGTGGCTGGATGGCTTATCTAGCCCAATATTCCGGAACCCATTCTTAACATCACAAACCGTGAACACTTTTGCTCTGGATAAATCAGGTACCAATCAGTAGTAATGAGCAGTGACTTCTTTTCATTGCTCTAGTCAGTGATTTTGAGTCAAAGCGCTGCCTCCGTTTATTTGATGGTTTGCTCACCACTACTAGGCTGCTGATCTAGTCTGTGCTAGTTTCAACCAGTGAAATGATGCCTCTTCTTTGAAGGCTTGCTAGGTCCTCCTTCATTGACTCCACCGGGACTAATGGAACTCTCCGTTTCAGAAATCTCACAGGCTGCATGTGGAAGTATATTTCTAACTTCAGCTTGCCTTTTAAGTGTCCATTCTTCTGGCCTCCCACAAACGATTCTATCTTTTATTAGGAAATCTTTAATCTCTCCAAAGTTACATGTAGATGCCAGATTTCTCAGCTGTGTACGATAAGTATCGATTCCCTCTTCTGCTTCTTGGTTTCAAGTTTGTAACAGTGTGCTCAGAGGGCTGGGCGGCCCAGTGGTAGCCATGCCTGACTTCTGGCCCCTCTCTTCCCTGGCAGAGGTGCCAGAGTCCTTAAGGAAGGGTGGTGGGGGACTCAGGCCCTTCCTCTCCACTAGATCCCAGCCCAGGCCCCTGTGTGAAGCGACACCGACAGGGTTCTCCCAGCAGAAAGTCTAAATCCATTGGCTTGGGCTACTTTCTATCTTTGTCTTTTCAGTTTGGGGTGTGGACTCTATATTCCAAACAGTCTGTAGTGGCTCGGCTCAAGTGAACCTTTTGTGGTGCCCTGCTGCAGTCTCAGGGCCCTCTGGGCAGGGTGGCTGTAAGATTGGTGGGGCACAATGTCTCTATAGTTAACTCACATTGTTCACTTACTGCTGGGTGCTCCTCAGTCAGGGACGCAGTGCTTCTTCCCTGGTGGCTGTCCTGGCTTTCAGGCTCCTAGTGATGCTCCCCTCATGTAGGGAAGCAACTTAGTGCTCCTGCCTCTTCGCCAGTCAGCCCTGAACTGGGCCACATTCTCTCCTTTTCTTCTCCCCTCAGGCCTGGCATTGACTGCAAGTATAGTGGGGCTGGGCCCAGAGGCTCTCTTTAATCCTTTCTATGGTGGTGTGAGGCTTCTCAGCTTCATCACAAAGTTAAAAAATAAACAGTATCTCTCTATACCCTGATTCTGTCTGTGCTCACAATACTCATCAACCCTTTATCAGTTGTTCCAGTGTATCTGTATGAGAGAGTAAAAAATCTCTACCTTCATTTTCTCCTCTTTATCCTCCATGGTCAGCTCTTTATACAGACTCATTCTTTCTCCCAAGGTTTTTTGTCTGGAAACCCAGTACTCCCAGTGGACTGAGTCCCTCCGTGCTGTTTGTTTGTTCTAGTCTAAATACTGCCTTGTTTTCCTGTTGTTCACACTGTGTTCCTTGCTATAGGTCTCATTAGACTGATCACTGCCACCATGTTTGATGTACTACGTTCTGGGTAATAACATGAAAGGACTCCATGCTTGTAAAACTTAACTGGCTCTTTATTAAGAGAACTATTTTCAGAGATTCTCCTGCTGTATCCTAGCCATATGCACACAGAGATTGACTTCCTGTTGCCTCCTCCAAACTCTTCCCTCCTACAGTCTGTGATCCTCCCAAGTTCAATGCAAACATGCCCCTTCACTTTTACCACCATTGAAGAAGTTGCAAGAAGTTATTTTGCTGACCACTGCAGAAGGTGGGAGAAGCCCTGTCTCCAACCTCACCTACCACCTCTCCAAAACCTAGGATCCATGGAGAGGGAGCAAGGATGACACATCCAGTATGTATTCTGGCCAATATCTTCTACAGAACCACAAGGAAGGATTAAAGCTTCTTGTTCCAGGCCAGAATTTGGCCCTGTATAAGTAATAATAACTAACAATCTCTGTGGATGTATCAGAACATACAGTGCGTCTCTAGGACTATACAAATGCAACCATTCTGGCTATATGGCATGAATCACTGAAGGGATTAATCATGAGAACAGTATTAGACATCCACTACTTTTCTTGGGCTTCCAGAATGTCTGTCACTATTTCAAAAATATGCACCAAAAGCTCTCCTATTTCTTTCAATTGCTTGGCAATGTGATAATTATTTCAATTGGCCCTGAGGCCTTGACTACTTTGTCAGTTTCTGATGTTGTACCATGCTGGCATCATCTGGCATAGTTTTTACAACTAATTTTTCCTCCTGAAAAATGTACTATTGTCATTAGAGCATGACCTTCTATTTCTTTAGGAGAAAAAGAAGCCAAGGAAAATTATTAATTCAGGCTGTCAGCGATATCTAGCTCATTTGTATTGTTGTAGAAAACATTTTACATGTAAACTAAAATTGGGGCATATTGTTGGCAATTGAGCAAAAATACGTGGGTGGGAGAGGCAGACCTTTTCACTGGGGCAATTTGCAGCTGGAAAAATGAACATTTTGCAAAACTTAAATTTGTGCAAAGCCTCCCCCAAACTATTAATAAGTCACAAAATGACAGGTTTTCATAGGAAAAGTTTAGAGTTTGTGAAATTAGATTAAATTAGGAAAAACTTTATTCTAACAAAAACTGTTTAATGTCAGTGCATTCATTTTATGAAACGAAAACTGCTCCACTGAGTCTTGTCTGATTATTTACTTCATATATGTCTATCTAACGAGCCAGGCCCCCCTTTTTTTTAATGGGAACTTAAAACATTATGATGAAGTTGATCTGGTTCTGAGTCCACAAATCAGTCCATTGCCTTGACGGTTTATGCTTGAACAAGGTATTCGTTAATACTAAGGGCATGGCTACACTTGCAGATGTACAGCGCTGTGAGTTAAACCAGCCCTCGGAGAGCGCAGTAGGGAAAGCGCTGCAGTGTGTTCACACTGCCAGCTGCAAGCATACTGGCATAGCCACATTTGCGGCACTTGCTGCGGCATTGGGAGCGGTGCATTATGGGCAGCTATCCCACAGAGCATTCTTCCCATTCTGGCGCTGTGGCTTGTGGGAAGGGGGTGGGAGGGTGAGGGGCATTCTGGGTCCTGTCCCAATGCCCCATAATGCATCGCTTTGCATCCCAGCAATCCTTGTGCTTCGTCTGTGTTTGGTGCCATCTTTCAACTTTTTTATACTGAAGTTACGAATATTGGCTGTGTACTGGCTTGATTTTAACTAGCCTAGTAGAGCATTTGGTCAGCTTCTTGAAAAAAGTGCAAATTAAGTGCCCAATCAAAAACCACTTAAGCCAACAATGAACTTGAAGATGCCAATCCACATCTGAGCCTACCCAGGAATGTGGCTTGGCTGGTAAAAACTGAGTCATGCATGGACATGTGGCTTGCCCATGTGACTCCAAAACTCCATCTTGGAGCTGGACTTTGCATAGGAGAGAGTCTATTTAAACCCCTGGGAGACCCCTCCATTTTGTCTTCAGCTGTGTAAAGAGAGAGCCTCTCCACCTGCAAGGATACAAGAAAGGAACTGAAACAAAGGACAGTAACTACAGGGGGTGTGAGTGATTGCTTGACCCAGACTAGAAGGAGACTAGTCTGTAAAAGGAAGCTTACTGGGGGAGGTTTTTATCTGTATTCAGTTTCTTAGACATAGACTTGCGTGTTTTATTTTATTTTGCTTGGTAATTCACTTTGTTCTGTCTGTTACTACTTGGAACCACTTAAATCCTACTTTCTGTATTTAATAAAATCACTTTTTACTTATTAATTAACCCAGAGTATGTATTAATACCTGGGGGGACAGCTGTGCATATCTCTTTATCAGTGTTATAGAGGGCGAACAATTTATGAGTTTACCCTGTAGAAGCTTTATACGGGGTAAAACGGATTTATTTGGGGTTTGGACCGCATTGGGAGTTGGGCATCTGAGTGTTAAAGACAGGAACACTTCTGTAATTTGCTTTCAGTAATTTAATTTCAGCCTACAGCTGTTAGGGGACGTGGTTCAGACCCTGGGTCTGGATTTGCAGCAGGCTAGCGGGTCTGGCTCAAACCAGGCAGGGCACTGAAGTCCTAAGCTGCCAGGGCAGAAAAGCAGGGGCAGAAGTAGTCTTGGTGCATCACTTGGCAGCCCCAAGGGGGTTTCTGTGATTCAACCCATTACAGGGGATTTTCAAAATTCCCAGAGAATTTAACGGGCGGGTCTGATGGTTGGTCATTTGAGAGCAGGGCAGTAGAGTTCAAAGTGATGACCAGCGTGGCTAGAACAGGCATTGTGGGACACTTCTGGAGGCCGATCAGAGCGTATTAACAGACTAGGGCATCCACACTGGCGCCACGGCGCTCCAGACGGGGCGCATTAAGCGTTATCCTTCTCGTGGAGGTAGATTACCAGGAGCGCTCCAGTCGCGGAGTCCAGGCGCTCTACATGCCTTGCCAGTGTGGATGTGTCATGAGTTAGGGCGCCCGGGGCTGCTTTAATGTGCTCTAACTCGCAAGTGTAGCCATGCCCTAAGTTGTTTTCAGTTACCAATTGCATGAGTTTCAATCCTCTGCTGTTTGCCTTCCCAACACAGCTGCACCATTCTGGGTAACTCTTGGGGCCAATATGTGCATTCCAGGAACCTTGTACAATTAAGATGTATCTACATTGAACAGCTGCTAACTTCTTATTGATGTTACCATAGAATTTTTCAGCCTCAGTCACTAGTCACTGGAAAAACAATTACATTATAGGAATGAGCTGCCAATCTGATGGTCATCAGCCCCAGTTTGTTGACCATCACGTAGGAGTTGATCTGCTTCCTGATCAGCAGCACAACTGCATGCTGCCTTTTTTTCTGCCACCCCCACTTCAGATTAGCATGTTTCTTTCCGCAGTAATCATCATTCCATTCCCAGTGCATCTGGAGTCTCACAAACCAATCAAATTCCACTTATAGGACAAGAGCTCATTTTGTATTAGTTGGGGGTAACCTGCTTTCAAGGTACAAACATTCCATGTGCCAGTGGAGAACATTTGCTTAGCCAGTTTAATTTGTTTGAAATCCAGTTGCCCCTTCTCAAATGCTTCACTGGAATTATCCAGTGCAAACATGTCACTTCCTCCCAAATATTGTATCGTCTCTGCTGAAGTGTCACCATGGCATTGTAAGTGATTATGGACAGTAATTATGGTGGTGTCCATCTCCTCTCCAGTATCCACTGCTGTTGTCTTCCAAGCATGATCATCCACTTCGAGGAGTGTGGCACCCCTGGTTTGAACTTGGAGTTTTTCTTCTCCTAGGTGGCTGCCTGCCAAGGCTGAAGATCCCCACCTAGCCTGAACAATCTGGTTTCTTTTAAAAGGGACCAGACACTTGCCTTTTAAAAGAAAGTTTGGCTATCGGGGGTGGTTGGTTTTGCTGGCCATTTGGGGCATTTAGTAGAAGTTGGAAGCTCATCCCCAGCCTCACCATGGCCATACAGCCCTTGTTACAGGCCTCTAAGTCTTGCTTACATTTGAATTTTGCTGCTTTGTTGTACAGCAAGCTCCTCAGAATTGCACCATTAATCATATTTTATTCCTATGAAAAAGGAGCTAGACTTTCAGCAGAGCTCAGGGTAGGGAAATGTATCTTTAAGAAGAATACAGAACACACACATTTAAAATGTCATACAGCAGGCAAAATTCCTGTTGGATAATCCAGAAACCTCTCTGCCGGGGTCACAGTCCCACCACTCAAAATTGTGTGATCATAGGGTGGTAGCAGAGAGAGAGTAGGGGAGGTGACGGGTTATTCAGCCAAACAATGGAGGCGAGGGCGCTACTTCTAATGTCACATTTCCACCAACTGGTCCTTATTTTGCATAGAATAGGTGAAACATACAGATTGTGTGTGTTTTCCTTTCATTTCATGAGGCACACAGAATTCAATCATAAAATAATAGGTTATACATCACCCTTAGTATAATTATACCAAGTTTAGCTGAGAGAGTCAATTTTCCTTTATAACCATTTTCTCTTTATCTAATCATATGTAGCAGGAAGCTTCATAAGTAATTTGTCTGGCTCCATTCCACCTTATGATTTGCCTTTCGCGGAAATCCATTTTTGAACAAGGTGTTATAAACGTAGTATAATTAAATATGTTGCATTCTTTCAACTGGTAAATTAGAATTTGTGAGTATAAGGTAGATGGAATTGGGAACATAGAAGCTGTGTTACATTTCAAACCTGTTTCCTGTGTGGCCAAGGATGGGAGTGCTTTTGTACATGCATACAGAAGTGCTAAGGTGGATTTGTCTCATCTCTTTTGATTGCCTGAAGGGAGTTTCATTATATGTCAAAACTCATCACAAGGATCGAGTTCAACACAGAAATGCACATCTGTTAACTCTATTTAAACTCAATACAACTGCCTAATCTTTAGTGTATGGATTGATTCATATTCAGGGCCACCTATGAATTATGTACAGTACTGATGGTCTGAAAAATCCTGGGTTAATTCCCCTTTTTCTGTTGTACACACAATAATATCCCTGCTAAGCACTAAAGGCAGCGGTGTCTCTAATAGGTGGAATGGATTTGTCGTTGAAATAAAGAGGACCCAGATAATCCTTCTGAAATAGCTGAAGGGAATGCTATTGCGTCATGTCTTTTGAAACTCTGAAATCTGAGGATATCTGTGAAATCAAAACATAATCGAGCAAGCACCGCTAGTGTTAGCACCTTCTTCTTAGCGTATGCGCAACGTGCCTCAAGTGGAATGTGACCAGGATACATCACCGAATTTGGTCCACTGGTTGGATCATTAACTTCCCCGGGCCAGGTACTGACAGGGAGTGCGACATGAACACTGATCCATGCCTCCCAGGGTAATATGGGTGTTTCACAGACTGTGATGCACAGTTGTACAAGAAGCTTGGGCTTGCCACAGCCAAGATATAATTCAGAATTTCACAGATAATAGTAAATGTTGAGTTAGATCATTCCAGTGTGTAGAGTTGGTCTAGAATTAAAATGATAAAATATTTTAACAGATGCACTCCTACTTCCAGTTCTGGGAAAGAATATGCATTGTACAGGTATAAGAATTTACTGTTATGCAACGATTATTTAGTTGTTTTGTTAATGTGTTTCTATCATATTAACTTTTAGCCAGTCTATCATTTTTGTTTCTTCTTGACAAGAATTGTAAGGATTTGCATTTGAAGTTGTTCTCTGGTTTTTTACATCCTTTGAGCCAAAGTATTTCATTTGCATCTGCCTTTAAATTAGTGTAGAGATAAGTCCAAGCCAAAAAGTTCAGATCTGAATACTAATTTCTCAAAGTATAAGTCATTTGTGGTTTTGGTAAAGGCTTATTACTAATTTAAAGGGGGGAAATGAACTATTTTAGAGGCCACTGCAAAATCCATAATGATAGGGGTCCTACCACAATAGTGTTGCCCACTCTTCTGAAACTAGTGTCCCATATCCAATATTGGGGTCCTCTTTCTGCCAAGTGGTCGGATTCTCTGGTTTTCCAGGTTGGCTTCCCAGTGAAAGAGAAATTAGTGATGCAGAGTCTATGTATAGTCTGAAGATATGTCTACACTACAAGTTAGGGGTGTGATTCCCCTGCTATTATATACATACTTGTGCTAACTCCTATCGAGCTAGGGTGAGTATAAATAGCAGTGTAGTGGCAGAAGAACCCTGCTGAGTACACACCCACCAGTTTCAGATGGGTTCATACTTAGCATGGCTCAGACATGCCTCCAGTGCTGTTAGGGTGACCAGATGTCCCGATTTTATAGGGACAGTCCCGATTTTTGGGTCTTTTTCTTATATAGGCTCCTATTACCCCCCACCCCCGTCCCAATTTTTCACACTGGCTCTGGTCACCCAAAGTGCCGCTGCCTGTGCTACCGTGGCTATACTGCTCTTTATACTCATGCTAGTTCGATGAGAGCTGGCGCAAGTATATGTGTGCCCCAGCAGGGGAATCAGACCCCTAGCTCATAGAGTTGATGTAACCTAAGCGTAACTCATATTTACACATATACACCGATCCTGGAAGAGAGCAGTCACAAAGAATGCAGGCACTCCCCTCTACCAGAAATCTCAGCCCATGTACCAGTGCATAGTTCCCAGGAAGTTACTCTGTCCCAAGAATTGCTCTCCATATAGAGAATAAAGCAGATGGCAAAATGTTGTTTTCAACATCTCTCAAAAGAGTAGTGTACATTGACTCTCACAGCCCTATAAACTAGGATTGTATGTTTTTCTGAGATAGTGGATCTTTCTATTCTATCCTATATTAGGCTCCTATACCATGTTCATCACTGAGGTATCTGAGCGCCTGTAAGTGTTAAACGATGTGACTAAAGTCTGTCATGTGGTGTGTGTTCTCTCTACCTCTCCCCAGGGGAAGCAGTGTGCAATGGAGTGTATTGTTTTGGTAGGGTGGTTTTGTTTATTGTTTGTTTTGTTTGTTTGTTTTTAACATACCTATGTATTTGTGTTAGAGAAGGTAAGATCAAAGAAATGCACAATGCACTTGGAGACAAAGGTGCTGAGGTTTGTGATGGTCCTTAGTTCCTGAGTGAGTTCATTCCACTATCTCGGATTGTCCCCCAAGAAAGTTCTTTCTACCACAAAGTTGAGCTTTACCTTTATTGTACTGATTTCCATTGTGCCAAAGGAACAGAGTTATCGACCATGGTCTTCATCTTAGAGGGGATGCACTCATCTGGCCACTGACTAGGTATTCTAATGAGTCAACGTTCTGTTGATCAGGATCTCCACTGTACTTCTCTTATGGCATGATTTGATTGTATTTGATATTTTAGTTGCCCAGCTTTTAATCTGAGTGGCATTTGTTTGGATGAATTCATTTTCGTAGTTTAAATCCAAATATTAATTATATTTGTAAGTGGTTTTTCAAAACTTAATGTTAAAAAATATCTTCATGAAAGCATGCAGAAAACCTAGCTGATATTGATGATTGACAGTTGGTAAATAAGTAGTGAGTGTGCTTATACAGTATAAACAGGATATTGATAAAGTTCATGTTAAATACAATGTTTGTTTTACATTTTGCAGCTGCTGATTAATATAAGGAGTAACAAGTTTCATCTAATTGTAATGCTTTAATGGAGGAGATTTTCAGGACTCCACTGTAAAGTGGTTGCTTCTCTGTTTGTCGCTTTTTTCTCTTCTACATTTCTCATTATGTGTTCTTCAAGCTGTCATTGATCTGTTTATAATGTTTTAAAAGTGAACTTGGCCAGGATTTTGAGCCAGAGCTCTCACTAATTTCTGCCACTCTGAGACTATCAATTGCACACAGTAGTAGTATTAAATCAGCTTCTCTTCCTTTTTAGAGCTACACACAGACTAAGACCGCTAAGTGAAAAGTACAGTATTTTCCTGGTGACCTGCATGAAAGAATGTAGCGGGCAGATTTTGATTATGTAGATTTTAATAGAGTTGATTGGTTATCACAGGATTTACAGAATTATTGAAGAATTTCTCTTTCCTAAGTAACAAGAGTATTTTATTAGCTCGGGGCGTTTCCCCAACAATCTCATATGCCCCCTCATATTTTGTTCTGGGGAGTCATTAGAGGGCAAAATAAACTAATCTAGTACAACTATATTTTTTTCTCATTTAGGAAACAAATTTATTCAAGAATTAAAATTGAAGCATCAATTTGAAATGTGCTGTACTATCTATTTACAGAATAATATGAAATATTACAATATACTTTATAAATTAGAATTGGCACTAAATCCAGTAGATTGCAGAGGCCATGCTGTTATTTTCATATTATAGGATCAGATGCTGTTAATATTTATTTTATATTCAAATTAGGGGGGGGGGGAGGAAGATAAATAGAATCTTTGGAAAACATTGATTTTCAAAGGCTATGGCAACCCAAAGAAATAACTAAGGAGAGGAATATCTTTCACCTAAAGCAAAGAGGTCACCTAAAAGCAGTCAAGGAAACAAAAACAATAGATGTTTCTTTAGGTGAGTTACAGAAGACAAAAAACGTGTTGGAATTCTTCACCCAATAACTTGTGCATCAAGAAATGAAGTTGGTTTTCTCTTATTAACCTCTTTGCTACAGGAGAATACATCTATACATAAGACAGTTTTTAATTAACAGTTTTTTAATCACTGACATTTCTTTGTGTATTTTAGGTGGAGCTGGTAGCACTACCAGTTACTAAGGTTGCCTGGCACGTCCCATTTTACGACCCTGTTTTCAGTTGCTTGTAACTTTGCCAAAATTTAACCATCCGGTTCAAATTTTCTATGTCAGGTATCTGGCCTCAGGCCAATTTTTTTAAATTTCAGCCCAAATGGTTCAGCCATTTCCAAGAATGAGGTTTGAGAAAAAATACATTGTTTTGCCCATGTTAAAAAATTCTAATGAACTTTTATTTTAAAAGCTCTAGAAGCCCCATGCTTTGGAGCAGGGACTTGAAATTTGATGAGGTGGATGCCTTTGTGTAAAGGACACGTCTTTTAATGTCCCCATGAAAATCCCCCCCAAATGTGGTGAACTTTTAAGCCTGTGAATACAATTCACACATGATCAGTAGAAACTTACTAAGTTCCCCAAAGATTCTGTCTGCACTGGGCATGCTCCCATCTGGCTTTGAGCAGGAATTTCTCTTCAATTGTTGGTGTAGGCTGGGGCCAGATCTGGGCACCAGAACTGAAAGCAGGGAGCCTGTCTCTCCCATGCTCTCGATATCCCTTCTGCTAACACCCAGGCACTGAGAGGGAGTAGGCTGCCTGATTCTAATGCAATGGGACAAGAACAGCACCTGAGGTGTTTATAGGAATAGATTGGGACAAGGAGCCTTGTGATGGGCAAATGGGGACTGAAGGGTTTCAGGGAAGAAAGGGAAACTGGGCCTGGGAGTTGGGGTGGAGGGAGACTGGGACTGGCTTGAGCCAGGGGACAGAGGAAACCGGAGCTGGTTAGGCAAGAAGACCGGGACTGGAAGCCAATGGGAGGGGGAGACTGAGACTGGATGAGGAGCTTTGTGGAGACTGGGATGATTGGGAAAGGAGACTGGGACTGGCAATCAGTGAGATGGAAGTCCAGAAGAAGAGGAGACACATCTGACAAGGAACTAAGGTGCAGGAGAGACTATTATTGAATGAGGAGCAAAGTGACTGGGACAAGGAACCAGCGAGGAGGACTCTGGGGTTGGAGAAGGGTGCTGGGAGGAAGACTGGAAGCCCATGGGGATGGAAAGCAGGGAAGGTGTAGTAGGGCTCGCCCGGGGTGCGTCCCTCAGCGGGGCTATGGGGTATCCCACCGCCTCGCTACAGCATGTAAGCCCAGGCCCTAGGTCAGGGTGGGGCAGCACAGAAATAGTCTGATGCTCAGGCCCTTAGGCAGGGGCTGAGCCAGGAGTCAAATAAGCCCAGGCCTTAGGTCAGGGTGGGGCAGCACAGGAATAGTCTGATGCTCAGGCCCTTAGGCAGGGGCTGAGCCAGGAGTCAAATAAGCCCAGGCCCTAGGTCAGGGCGGGGCAGCACAGAAATAGTCTGATGCGAGGGGGAGACTGCCACCCGTGAATGGGGTGGCAGGGGGGACGCAGGCCCACCCACTCCACTGCATCCCAGCCCGGGGCCCTAACGGCAGCAGAAGACTTGCTGCTGCGTCAGTGGGGATCCTGACCGCAACACACTGACATTGGCTCTGGCTCTGCTGCGGCCAGGCCAGGGTCAGTTGTCCTCGGGCTACTTCCGGACTCCCCCTCGTATGGTACCTGACTCAGGGCGGTGTCGTCTGAGACTTCTAGGACCATCAGTTCCTCCGGGTAGCTGGCGACAGGTAGGCTCGGCTGCTCCTCAGGGTAGCGGGCGAGAGGCAGGCTGTAGAAGGGCTCCTCGGGGTAGCGGGCGAGGGGCAGGCCCGGTGGCTCCTTGGAGTAGCAGGCGAGAGGCAGGCCCGGCGGCGTTCCCCAACCTGGAGCTAGCCCACAGGCATCTGGCCGCTCCGGCGGCTGGCCTTCCACTGAGGTCTGCAGCGGGGCTTTTCTACTTTCGGTCCTGCACCGTGACCTCTGGGGGGCGGGCGCAGGATCCGCTGGCTCCGCCCACGCTGGTACTAGGGGAGGCTCATCCCTCAGCGGGGCTGTGGGGTATCCCACCACCTCGCTACAGAAGGGGACAAGAGAGACAGATAAATGGACAAATAGAGATGGGACTGGTAAGGCAAAGCTGGGACTGGGACAAGAAGCCTGAGGAGTGGAGACTGGAACTGGCTAGATGAGGAGAATGGGACTGGAGTGAGGGGTGGGGAAGAGACAGGACTGGGACAAGGAGAGGTTGGAGAGGACAGGGCAGAAAGGGTCAAGCATGAGGGGAATGGTCAGAGGAGTCTGGGTCCACTAGAGCACACTCGCCTCCAGTGCCTGCAATGGAACCCAGAATTTCTGAGTCTCACCATTCCTCTGTTGTAAGTAAATATCTGAGACACACACTGGCAGAAGGGGTGTCTCATCCCCCTTTAATGCTGGTCTTTATAGAGGATGAAAACTATTATTGCTATCAGTTACTCTGTTAGCTCAAGTGGCAGAGGTCTGCGCAGTGAATCTAAAGGTTCCAATTCTGCTGATGACCCATATGGGTGTCAATATGGTGCCACGTGATGGAATTTCTGTTGGGGTTTTTTTCAGTTTGCTTTTTAAAAAAACAGGAAATGACACACACAAAACTACAGTAAGAGAACGTTATTAAGTTTGCATAGTCAAACATTCCAAAGTTAGGAAACATCAGCATTAAGGTTGCCAGGGCAACCTTATTCTGGCCCCCTTGTGTGTATATGCATTATGATTCAGTCTTTAGTTACATAATCACATACTATTTTTCCCACAGAACCCCTGTCTCATTCAGTGTACCAGGATGGAACTGCTGTGGGAATTAATCAAGGTGTGTAGTGAAGAAGGCTGTTGTCTGTAGGACCCTTGCTTCATATGTTGTGGAAGCTGGAAGATGTGTAGTGAATGAGGCAGGGGATTGCAGGAAGAGAAAGCAGGGTATCATGGTGAAAGCAGCTGAATGCTGCCCTGGGAGACTTGGATTCTATCTAGAGCTGCAAAAAAAATTTCAGCCGAAACTTTTTTTGACAAATAAAGCAAATTCAGTGACACTGAAATCTTTCATGGATTTGTGTTGTTTTGCTGAATTGTTTGTCTCAAAAAAATTGGAAAAAAGTTGAAAACATTTTCTAAATGAAGTATTTTGATTCGGGGGTTGAAACAATGTTTCATTTTGGAATTTCCCTGAAATTTATGTTGAAAAATGTAAAAATATTTTTAAAACCACTAAAAAACAACATTTCAGGTCAAATAAAGCATTTTGTTCAACCCAAAAGTAATTTATTTTATTTGATTTTAATTTGCCACAAATTCAGAAAAAAATCTTTTTCAGTTGACCTGCACCAACTTTTTTTTTTTTTCAACAGCTCGCAAACCAAAAAATCCATTGTTTTCACAGAACTAATTCTATCCCTGCCTCTGCAACAGAGTTCCTGAGTGAACCAAATGTTTCTTAGGTGGTCACTAATTGTGTGTTCCTCATTTTACAAGTGCCTGACTTGAGACTCTTCAGTCTGATTTGTTGAAGAGCTTAGCACTCAGAGCTGCAACTGACATCAGTGGGTGCTGTCCTTGGAACATATAAACTACTATATTATGCTAAATATTATCAGGTCCTAGGTATTTCAAATTGGGCACCCAAAATTAGTATTTTTTACCTTAGTGTCTCTGTGCCTCCATTCTTCCTCTGTAAAAGAGGGAAAATACCACCCATTACTTCACAGGGGTGATGTGAAAATAAATTAATGTTTGTGAAGCACTCAGATATCATAATGATGAGCAACCATAGAAAAGCCACTAATGAAGTTAATAATTCTATTTGAATACTGTGCAGTAAATAAAACTGGAGCGACACATTGAACAGTGAAAACAGAATATTGAATAGCTGCTGATTAAGTGAGAATCATAGGGTTAGAAGGGACCGCAAGGGTCATCTAGTCTTACTCCCCAGAATTGTCCATCTTGTGCCTTGAATGAGGCAGGGGTCCTATAGAAAAAATAGTTAAAGATTGTATCATAATGCATATGCACAAGGGGGGAGATTAAGTTATAAGGTTGGGATTTTCCTAAATTTTTAGTACTTGATTTTGCAACATTAATAATGTTGTTTTAATAGTTTTTAATGTATATTATATTGATACATATAGATAGATAGATAAATAAATAAATAAATATGGTGTGGGGGGGGGGGTAATGTCCAAATATATATTATATGTATGTGTTAAGGCTGATTTCCCACTCTGGCACTTTGAGTGCAGAAGGTGGGGGCCCGCAAGGATTTTAAAAAGTAATGCTGGCCACTCCAGGCTTGTATTAAACTCCAAGGTTACAGCTTTTCTCTGACCTTGGATGGGTAGATGCTGCCACCACCCAGGTGCAAAAAGCCCTTTGAGAACCCAGGAAGGTACACTTGGGAATTCCTTCCTGTGGGGTACCCTCAAGCCCTTTCACCCTCCTCCCACTCCGGGAAGAGCTGAGAAAGAAAAAAAAGGAAATTAGCTGTTGCCACCAGCTAATTAAACAATATGTGCACAAATCTCTTAAATCCAATCCTGTTCTTTAAAAAGGTACATTTTATCAAAAACAAAAAGTAAGAAAATACATTTGAAAACTCAGGCTATTGCTAGATTTAAAAACCCCACTTACAATAATTAAGCATCAAGAATAACCTTCTTGAGGTCCAGCTTAAAGGTTACAAGCAAAACAAAAGCATTTGGGGTTAGCACAGAGGAGTCCACAAGCCATAAAGAAATAAACAGAAATAAACCTAATCGCGTCTTCCTAGACATTTCCTGATCTACTTACATATCTGAGGTTTCAAATGAGTAGTTTCTAGGTACTGATCTGGTGATTTTTCATACCTGGCCCAAGCTCTTACAGCATAGGTGCAGCCCTCTCTCTGCTTCTCCCCGAGAACAACAACAGAACAGACAAAGGGGAGTTTTTTCCCAATTTTAAAAAGTTGCAGCCCTCCCATTGGCTTTTTTGGTCAGCTGCCCACTCCCTTCCTTTTACTTATGCAGGGAGCCTTTTTAACCCTTTACAGTTAAAGCAAGTAGAGAACAACTACTAAGAGGGATTTTATAGCTAACTGACTGGCTGGGTGTCCATAAAAGGGAGCTACCCCCTTTTTTCCCCCACTTTCATTTATGACAGTATGTATGTGTGATACTTAACTTTCAGACCTTTGACCATTACTTTGCATTACGTTGCAGCCTAATGCTAAGTGTACACTAGCACTTTTGTCGGCAAAACTTTTGTTGGTCAGGGGTGTAAAAAAACATTCCCCTGACCAACACAGGTTTCACCGACAAAAGCGCCGGCATGAACAGCGCTACATCGGCAGGAGACTCGCCAACATCGCTCGACTGCCACTCGGTGGTGGTAGTTTAATTATGCTAACAGGAGAGCTCTCTCCAGTCAGCATAGAGCGGCTACACGGGAGACCTTACCGCAGCACAACTGCAGCGGTACAGCTGTGTCATTGTAAGGTCTGTAGTGTCGACATACCCTAAGTGTGTGTATTTTTCCATCTAGAAGCTCCTGTAAATCTTATTCTAATAGGTCAGTCTGCTAATGAGCAATACTCTTCATTCCTAGTCTTTTTAACAGTCCCATAGTATTCCTATGTAGACAGAAGATGCAAAGAGAGATCAGCACCACTAGGGGTCCTCTCTTACCAATTCTGCTCTTACAAAGTATTTCACCCACTTTCAGAGCACACAGCTTAGGCAGTAACGTCAGACGTAAAATACTTTTGTAAAACCAGCTGTGCAATATGTAAGGTCCTACAGTGTGTCTCAGAAGCAATTGATCATAACATAAGGTTGCAAATAAACAGAAAACAAAGCTAGCTATTAAACATATATTGGCAAATGAAAGTGAAAGGTGCTGGAGCAGCATAGCACTGATGGATGCACTGGTGCTTTGCCTTTGGTGTATAACCATTTGTCTCATACAGATGCATTAAAGTGTACTGTAAACAAGTATAAAAAACAGAAGTTGAAGGAAATATTATTACATTGGGGTAAATGGTTAAGTGGAATATGCTTATTTTAATATTCCAGACATCTAAGCAACTTCAATCAGTTGCCATTTTTTAAATTGTCTCCCAAAAGTGTTTCCTCCTTCTCCCCCAAATGTGGAAAAATTCTTCCTTCTCCCTTCAAAATACTATCCCTGCCTGAGGCCCATGGCAGCTGGTGACAGCTTAACAATGTGGCGTTCTCAGTGCAGTGTGCTTGAACTTTGACTGTCTTTTTTGGGAAGTAGGCAGTACCGCGTTTACAATGGCACCAGTGGCGCCATGGAGCCGAGTCCATGCTCAGAAGGGGCCCCAGCCTGCTCTGCTTGCACTGCGCCCCGAGACCCTGCCAGCCCACTGGCTCCCCGCCCCTCCCCCCCGCCACCCACCACTTGCTCCTCTCGGGCTGCCGACCGGTCTGCCGAGGGCTCCTCTCCGCCCCTGGCCCCACCCACCGGCTCCTCTCTGCCCCCTGGCTGGACCCCAGTGCACCTCCAGCTCCAGACAGTCTCTGCTTCCCACCACCCGTTGGGCCTCACCTGTCTCCCCGGAGCTGAGCCACCTGGGACTGGTGCAGAAGCCTGGCCAGTCTCGGCCAGTTTTGGGGGGGGAGGGGAGGATGTGGGGGGGCTTGGCTGGGCCCCTCCAGGCAAGTGGGTCCTGACGAAGTCCAGGCGGGGCAGGCCCTGACCTGGCTGATCGCGCCATTCCTGAGGGACCAGAGTGATTCCCTGCCCCAGGATCAGCCCTGGCTGTGCTACCGGCTCAGCCTAGCAGGCACAGTTGCATCCCAGCAGGGCCAGTGAGTGTGGCCAGGAAGCAGGGCATGGGGGAGTGGGTCTCGGGGGGGGGGGGGCAGAAATTGCTGGGTTGTGAGGGGGTGAGGAAGACTTGTGTGTGTTGGGGTGCTGGGTAGTTGTGGTGGGGCTGTGGGTGGGGGTGCTGGGCAGCGGCTGTGTTGTGCAGGGCGCTGTGCATTTGTGGGGGGCGCTGGGCATAGCGGGTCCAGAGTGGCTCTGGCCACAGGGAGTCGAGGGAGAGGGTTGCAGAGGCGCCGACTTTCTGATTTCCCTGGGGGTGCTTGACGCCCGCTCTGCACCAGGCCCCACCCCCACTCCACCCCTTCCTTCAGATCCCACCGCTGCTCCACCTCTTCCTGCCCCTGCTCCTTCCCCTCCCCCGCAGCACCTCCTGCCAGCCACTGAACAGCTGGGGGAAAGAGGGAGGAGCTGATCGGTGGGGCCGCCGGCGGGTGCTGAGCACATACTATTTTTTTTCTGTGGGCGCTCCAGCTCCAGAGCACCCACAGAGTGGGCACCTATGGGGTGTTGGGTGGGAGGGGGGGGCTGTGTGGCGTGGCATGGGCCCACCCCCAAGGAAAAGGGGCAGGCTGGCAGCACAGGGCCGGAAGGGCCACTGTGCATCTGACAACTGCCAATTTGTAAATAGTGCCCTTGCACTGAGCTGGGCAGAGCGGGGCTGCCCCTGTCATGCCATGCCCCATTGCCCCTGGCTGGCCTCTCGCTCTGGGGACTGACTTCCCTGTGCCATGCTCCATTGGCTGCATGGGGGCCCACAAATATGTTTGGCGCCAGGCCCACAAAAGGTTAATCCAGCCCTGGAAGTAGGGGAGAATTCTGTTAATTTTCACAAAGCAGCATCATGTTCATTGTATCAACAGCTATGTGGTTAACATGACCTTTCAACAGGAAGTTTTGTTGAGATTCGGAACAATATAGGTAAAGACCCAGATCCTCCTGTTGGGTACAGCATTGCAATCCCAATTTGGCAAGTGGGCAGAATCCTGAAAAATGCAGTGTAAAGAAGAAATAATAACCAAAAAAATAGTGTCAGTGATGTGAAAAGGGGACCGGACTTAACAAAGGGGTGTAAATTGGCAATACAGCTATGCTGATTTACATCAGCTAAGGATCTGGCCTAGAATTTATAAGGCTTTTAATTGTATTGTTGTTTGTTGTTCTACTGACCTGTAGAACAGTAACAAGCAAATTGTGCATATTGTATGCCCTACCCAGGTCTAAAGCATTGATTTGTGCTTGGATTAGTTTTAATATATTCAGAAGGTTTATTTGCCTGCAGTTATTATACCATTTATCGTTTTGTTTTGCTATGATTTTTCATGTAGGGTTAATTTTTTCCATTTAAAAAATAATTGCCTAATAGTTTTCTTTCCAGTATCACTGACTTTTTTAAAATACATGTTTAGCTACAAAGTTCATTATTAATTCTGTCTTCCTCTTCTTTATTCATAGACCCACTCTTTGGGGTTACACTGTGCCTAGATCAAAAAAGAGCTGAGTATATGATTGATTTAAATGTGAACAATTGCTGCATAAACCATCTTAGACTGGACCTCTGAATGGAATGTCAACAAATGTCAGTGAATGCAATATGGCCCTTCCTGAAACCTTCACTTACCTTTCAGTACCAAAATAAAACGCACACATTTTTTCCTGATCAGACATTATTATTCCCTGCTGGATTCAATGCCCAGTGTTTGAAGTTGTAAATTCCTTACATTTCTTTACATGAAAATGATTTTATCCAGAATTTTTTAAACTAATAAGTCATAATGATAATACTCCATGTTTACCTAGCACTTTTCATCTCTAAGGTACTTTACAAACAAATTAATTCTTGAAAGAATTCTGTGAACTAGCTAAATGAGTATTATTAGTCCCTTTTCACAGATGAGGAAGGTTCAACAGAAAGGGAATCAGAGCTTTAATTTGAACATCCTGGCTCTCAGTCTAATGTCGATACCACTAGACTTCTCATTTATATATGTTAAGATACCTCTTCCTCATTTTAGTGACCTATATGCAGCATGTTTACTTTGGCTTCTGTTCTGATCACTTTCCATTCCATCTCCTTACTATATTTCAGAAGTCAGATGAGTTATGAAACAATAATAATAGCTCTTATATAATGCTTTCCTTCAATAGATTGCAAAGCACATTACAAAGATAAGTTTAATTATCCCCATTTTACAGATGGGGAGAGAATCTGTGGCAAAGTGTGTTATAATACAAATTTTGTTCTTTGTTTTTTTTTAAGACATACTACATAAAATGTTTGGTAACATATTTATTTTGTTAATTATTAATATTTAGCAAGCAGCCGTGTGCTGGCTTAACAGAATGAGAAACTTTGTACACCATTTCATCTGTGACTTGCTCAAAACACCAGTGTTTTAGCCTTCTGGCTTTCAATAATTTTGATCACCAAATTGAAACTGATTCATTTTAAGTTTTTTAGTAGCTACAAAGGTATATTTGCTGCTGAATTTTAAAATCTGGAAGTGTTAACTGCATACAAACAGTCAAGATATTTAATGTTCAACATTTAAAGTCTTCCTGTTTGGGGTATTTGGGGGGGGAGAGTTGGAGGGGCTGTATTTGTATGACATTCGCACAAGTAATATAAGCATTAACATTCTCTCTACTTCTTCCTCATTTTGTACATACAACTATATGTGTGTGTGCCTGTGTGTATGTCTCTATGCACATATGTACTCATATTTTGCAGGCACAGCTTAGATGCCTATATTTGATAAGTTACCCTTATTTGTTACTTGACTTGTCTTTTTTGCCAAATGAATGTTTGCACTCATGAGAAAATTCAGATGACTTAATTAGTGCAAATGTAGGGAATAAATGTTGGAACAGCTGTAAGGAAACTAATATTTGCCAAGTTTACTTGCAGTGCAGTAGATTTCTTAATGAGCAAGAGTGTCTTTATCCTAGGGCCATTCATTTTACTGATTATTGTGAACATTTGAAATGGCATAAGAGGGTCTATTTTTATATTCCTCTCCTCTTGCAAGAGATAATATGGCCTAATTCCCATGTGCTAGGCAGGTGTATATGGTTGTGAGTGTTTATCAGTGCTGTACATCACTGCTGTTATGCTCAGGTTGCAGTCTTTAGCATAGGAGTCTGTGTATGACCATCATACCATTCACTGTTATGATTAGAGACAGACTTGCAGCAGTGCAGTAGATCCAAATTACCTTGAACCTTAGGCAAAGTTCAGATCTGGATATTTGCAGTTGGGTCTCTCTCTAGAATAGTGTGAACCAAAACACATCCCCCAAACACCTTCAGATTTGGGGAAGTTCACATTCAGCTTAGTGACTTGGGTCCAGCTGTCATTATGATATAAATCTCAAATTAGCTAAATATTCTTTTGTACTTATTTCCTGAATGTTAAGACCTGAACCTTCATAAACGAATCATCATGTAGGAACATTGACTATGAGGAGTATGTATGAAGGGAAGCTTGGCATAGTGACCAAAGAATTGGAAAGATGTAAGATGCACACTCATTACCAGGGCCGGCTCCAGGCACCAGCGCAGCAAGCAGGTGCTTGGGGCGGCCAACGGAAAGGGGTAGCACGTCCGGCTCTTGGGCAGCAACTTGGGGAGGCAAAAACGCCGGACCCGGCCCTGCTCATTATGGCAGCACGTAGAGTGCATACACTGCACTCCTCCTTAGCATGAGTATAAATAAATAAAGATAAGATCTTTGGAAAGTCTACTGCATCTGGACTTGTACAAAATCAACAAAAACCATATGACTTCTTTACAGAGCAGTTAGGATCATTGTCACAGGTGAAAGAGGAGAACAACCCAAACAAACTTTGGAATGAAATGAAAACTGTTATGATCAAAGGCACACATTGAGAAAACTCATTATCGGACCGCACCATGGTTGTTAATGAAGACGGTAAAAAATTATGCAGAGTAAAAGAGAGCATCTTAGAGACTGAAAATCATAGGAGGGAATACAAGGAATTGAGGATAAAGACTCAAAGGCAGTCTAGATGAGACAAGAGTGAACACACCAAGCAAAATGCAAGGAACTTGAGAATTATAAAGAGAGTAATAACACATAAGGTATATTCACAGTGGTCAAAGTTCTTACCACAGAGCTTTTCCCATGACCGAGCATTATAAAAGATCATGATATCAAACGCAGGTGGAGAGATTCCTGTGCCAATCTGTATGCCTCATTAGAGCTGCTTACACTACAGCATGACAGAAAAGAGAGTACAGAGCCATCAATCCTGTGAGAGGAAGTGGTGCATACTGTTATTAAAATGAAGCCTGAGAAAGCACCAGGGATAGATAACATATCAGCAGAATTGCTAAAAGTGATTATTGACCACAATATTGATCTCATGTGGAAAATTTGCAACAACGTATGGATGACTAGAAATTGGCTTGACGACTGGATGAAGGGAATCTTTCTGCCCTTACCAAAGAAAGGATATATAACAAAGTACAGTAACTATCGTACCATTTCCATGATACTGCAATCAAGTAAAGTGCCACTCTATATAATTCAGGATCTCATGAAGTGAATGAAGAGGCAAAACTACAACCACTACAAACTAGTTTCAGAGAGGGATGAGGCACACTTGATCAAAGTGTGAATATCTGTCATATCATTTAAAAATGCAGGGAGTACAATCAGCCATTGATCATGGGTTCCACTGACTATTCCAAAGCATTCAATACCATGCAATATGACCATCGCTGCAGAAGATTGGCAGACATGAGGATTCCAAAATATCTTATTGGACTCACTTTAAGTCTGTGCTGTTGACAACAGATCATGGTGAGAACAGCAGCAGGCAGCAGCATATGGTTTTCCATTGGGCAGAGTATTAGACATGGGTGCATTCTGCCTCCAAGTCTGCCTTTGAGATGTGGTGCTGCCTATATCCTGGATGGAAAAGAAGACTAATGCTTAAGTTAGAAATATTATTGGAGAGAAGTGGACTCTGCCCTCAGAAATTAACAAACAAAAACTTATGTACTTTGGTTGCATCAGGTGTAGAGGTGGAAATAACCTGGAGAAACTATCATGGAAGGAATGGTGGCAGGTCATTGTAGCAGGGGACGACCAGCGAGAGATGTATAGATGGTGTGCAGCAGATCACTGGGAGGTCAACTGTTGAGTGTGTGAAGTTAGCCATGGATTGAGAAGGCTTCTGAAAATTCTGCTATGATGTCACCAGTTCTCAATTATAAATAAATGGACTTGACGACGACTACTATTGCTTATTTCATTCATATTATAGTTTCATATGTCTTCAGAAGACAGCTTTAAGTCTCCTTGTCACAAAATCAAACAACCCACATTATGATGCGTAACTAGGGATAAGCAAATCAAACAAATTTGTCAGATAGCTGTGCCATTTAGCACAACAATATTTGTTCATCCACCCTGGTAGCTGCTGGCATGAGCCAGCAGCAGACCCAAAGTTTCTAGATGATTCTTTCACCCTGCCTGGTTTACTGAGCCAGAGGGAGAAGAGAGAGCATTGATGCAGACCCAGTGGGACAAAAATGAGACAACAGGGTGATGATGCAGCCTCTACTTTCCTAAGCAGACCACTGTGGTTCAACAGACAACTTTTGGTGAAGTGCACTCAGAGTTTTTACATGTGAAGTATTGCAACATCTGCAAATCTGTAATATCATAATAATGAAACCTAGAGCAGTCAATTTTTCTGCTAGCAAGTGGCCAGCAGTTAACATGGGGCACTCTCTATCCCTCCCCTATTCCAGTGGTCCAAGAAAGGAGAGAGGAATGTTGGGTTTTTTTGTCATTCTGAAGAACTTTTTTCCTCTGAAACTTTCCTCCCTAATTCTCCTTTCCATACCATGCACCTTCTAAAGTGTCATGTTTCAGTGCTTCCCTTGTCCCAGTCTCGACTCTATAGCTGGCTCCAGCCACCACCCATTCTCCCAGAAATGTAATGTCCCAGTTTTGACGGAACAAAAAGTGGTGTTATCAACAGAAAACTGCTAAATTGATCTAGTTCCAGCCAAGTATCAAATCCAGCACAGTTTCATTCATTTAAAAAATTCTAATTATAATGGTCAAGTAAGGAAAACAGTGTGTTCCCTAGCAGCCAGTAGCTAGCACCCAGAAAACTGCATATGAAAAATGTATGATGAAAGAGCTTGAAAGAGCATATGTGATTTTAGGAGGATTACCATATACAGAGAGGATTATTATTTGAGAGACAAAGAGAGTCACAGATTGCAGGTCATTTAAGCAGAGTAATTTTACATACAGAGGTATACTGTACACACTCTGTACTAGGCTCGTGGCAGTGGAAGCCTCTTCAGTTGGGTTATTTGTAAAAGAGAGCACCGTGCCAGACAGCTAGAATTTAGTAGAAGCTCTTAGAACAGAAAGCATTTTAACTTTTGCTTCTGTGCTTTTAGCTTTATACATCAGCATTTGAAGCAAGCAAACTGAAGCTATTTGCATTCGGAGGTGCACCACCAACAAAAAATAATCTTCTTACAGATTCTTGGCCTCTGATGTGTTAAAAAAAACAAAATCCAGAAATTTAGGTCAAATATTAAAAGCCTTTCCATTGGTGGATGAAGAATATCCAATGGAAAAAATAATTGCATTGCTCTTTGTAGAAACAGTCATTGTTGGTCTGCCCTCCTGGTTTTTGACATGGTTACATCACAAACATCTGAATTTCTCTTAATTTTCCATGTGAATTGTTTCCCAGCTGATCCTTGCAACTACTTGAAAAGTTAAATTACAACAAAATTGCTAATTTACCATTTTAATAGCACAAAATAAATGGGTGTCAGTGCAAACTGGGGCAATGAGTGTTTCAGAGAGCAGGATTCTCATATGTTTCATTTTGCTATCTGGGCCTGCAGATACAACTTAAAAATATAACTTGTAGATCAAATTCTAGGGCGGGAAGCTGTGATAATGTCCCTAGGAGTGTTGTGAAGTTGCATGATAGTTCACTGACTCCCTGAACTGTTGTCCAGTTATTTGACATATCCTTATGCGTATGCTGGGTCGCCCTGGAAATGGGAGTATGAAGTTAAGTTCTAGAGGTGCATCAAACAAACAAAGTGATGCCGCATTTTAAACACCATTAATCGATTCCCCTCTTTTCTTACTAATGACGTGCTTCACCAGTTTTGAAATCATCAGGAAATTTAGAGCTCTTATTTTCAAAAACCTAGTACAATACTCATTTGTCTTTTTGAATGATTTAACAAAGATGGTGGTCTTCCAGCAGAACCGCTGGGAGGCCTTTTGAAAAGTTTCCATCACTTAGGGTACACACACACAGCATCTGGGAGGTATGATTCCCAGCTCAGCTAGACATACATGTGCTAGCTCTGTTTGAGCTGGCACCTAAAAACAGCAGTGTGACCATGGCAGCATGGGTGACAGCTCAGGCTAGGAGCCTGAGTATAATCCCCCCTTATCCCTATGTGTACATACTCAGGCAGCTAGCTCAAGCTGCCACCCACGTAGCCAGAGACACACCGCTATTTTTAGGCACTAGCGCAAGCAGACTAATTCCCAAACTGGGAATTAAACCTCCCAGCTGCTGTGTAGATGTACCCATAGAGCCACAAACATGGTTAATAATCTGCATCTGAATTCCCAAAGAGTTCAAGGAAGTTAATTTCTAGTATTTGGAATGGCCCTCAGCCACAAAGTTAAAAAGGGGGTCAGAGTTCCAGGGGTCTGGATCTAATCTGTCCAGGTTCCAAAATTCTAATTCAGCATTTGAGGAGGATCAGAAGGGTACCGAGAAGTCACCTATTACAAGACAGGCCCAACAAAGAAAGTAACAGAATGCCACTAGACATCACCTACAGCCCCCAACTAAAACCTCTCCAGCGCATCATCAAGGATCTGTAACCTAGCCTGAAGAACGATCCCTCACTCTCACAGACCTTGGGAGGCAGGCCAGTCCTCACCTACAGACAGCCCCCCACCCTGAAGCAAATAGTCACCAGCAACTACACACCACACAACAAAAACACCAACCCAGGAACCAAACCCTGCTACAAACCCCAGTGCCAACTCTGTCCACATATCTATTCATGGGACACCATCATAGGACCTAAACACATCAGCCACACCATCCGGGGATCGTTCACCTGAACATCTACCAATGTGATATATGCCATCATGTGCCAGCAATGCCCCTCTGCCATGTACATTGGCCAAACCAGACAGTCTCTACGCAAAAGAATAAATGGACACAAATCTGACATCAGGAATCATAACATTAAAAAACCAGTAGGAGAACACTTCAACCTCTCTGGTCACTCAATAACAGACCTAACAGTGGCAATTCTTCAACAAAAAAACTTCAAAAACAGACTCCAACATGAAGCTGCAGAACTGGAATTAATTTGCAAACTGGATACCATCAGATTAGGCCTGAATAAAGACTGGGAGTGGTTGGGCCATTACACAACCTAAACTTAATTTCCCCAATACTAATTTTCCCCTATTGTTACTCACACCTTCTTGTCAACTGTCTGTAATGGGCCACTCTCTTACCACTTCAAAAGTAATTTTTCCTCCCTTGGTATCCTGCTGTTAATTGATTTATCTTGTTAGACTGACCTCACACTTGATAAAGCAGCCCCCATCCTTTCATGTATTTACACCTGCTCCTGTATTTTTCACTTCATGCATCTGATGAAGTGGGCTCTAGCCCACGAAAACTTATGCCCAAATAAATTTGTTATTCTCTAAGGTGCCACAAGGACTCCTCGTTGTTTTTGCTGATACAGACTAACACGGCTACCACTCTGAAACCCATCCAATATTCTGATTCAGACTCATCCCATCTCATATAATAACCTAAGCTTTATATAGAGCTGGTTGGAATTTTTTGTGCAAAAAGTGTTTTAGTCAACAAAGGCTTTGATGTGAAAATGAAACTTTTTTTTTCTGTTTTTCATGAAGTTATCTGCAGCATTTTGTTGAAATTGTTTTCAAAATTATTTTTATTCAGTTTTCAGTAAGCAAATGCAGTGTGTGCTAAATTTCAATAAAAATGTTCTGGAAAATTGATCCATTTCATACCTTGTGAAATTGAAACAACTTTGAAATTTCAGAAATTTTCATTTACTAGTTTGCCCGTTTTTCAACTAAGTCTAGCTTCATAGTTAAAGGTGTTTAGGTATTAGTAAACAGCACATGTGGTACTAAAGATCATAATATGGAGGTGAAATCAGGGATATTCAAGTGGAAAAAAAAGTCCTTAGTTTTTTAACTTGGATGTTTAAAGTGGCTCTCTACAGAACATCAGATTAATTTCAAGAGTGTGGTCCTCATGCTTAAGAGCCTGATCCTGCACCACTGAAATCTTTGAGAGCTTTGCCATGAATTTAATGGTATTGGATCAAGATCTTCCTTGACAGTTACACACCTGGAGAACGTGAAGCCATAGATGCTGGAACTGGGGGTGCTGCCAAACCCCCTTCTCCCCCCGCCCCGGTTTGAAGTGGTTTCCATCATATACAGGGTTTACAGTTTGGTTCAATAGCTCTTAGCACCCCCACTATACAAATTGTTCCAGCGCCCCTGCATGAAGCTGTCAACATCAAGGGTCAGATTCATGAATCTGAGGCCAGAGCTTTCTCAGTCATTGGCTCAAAATTCTGTAATTCCCTTCTGGACCACAGACCAGCTTTATATAAAAGGCAAGACTCACTTCTGTAGCCTAGCTTTCTCTCAACAATAGTTAAGAAAAAGTAGACGGGGAGGAAAACAAGAGCGCATGCGCACACCCTGAAAGAAGGGAGTGTGCAGAAGAATTTCCAGCAACCTCTTAGGAAGGAGGTAAAAATATAGTCCCCAGTTTGGGCCGTGTCTGATATTATTTTGTTATGGATGGAGGTTGGATACTACAGAGACGGGTGCCCAATACAAATGCAGATATGTAGATCGTGAAAGTCTACAAGGTGCTGGCCTTCTGACAATGTAGTGTGTTCTGTTATACTTGGCACTTGGATCATTGATACGAGATCATCATGGCAAAAGTAAATAGTTGTATTTTTGTTTGCATCCAGAAACAATACTATTAGCTGAATATTTGTATAATTAAATAAATCCAGGCAGCAGATTAATGATTTATTGGCAAGGAGAACTGTTCAGAATGGTAGGAGCACAGTTTTCCCATGAAAATTGGACAACTGACTTTTCAATCTAGAATGGTGTTCACCTGAATATGTGTGTGTTTGGGATGGGTGTCTGCCTGATATGTGCACGAGTTGTCTTTCCCGTGTTCAGTGAAGGGTACAGTATACAGTCAGAAGGTAGTGTTCACTTTTATAATACATAAATTATCTGTCAGCATTTTCCGCTGCTGTGGATGAAGAAGTAACAATATCAGGCAAACACCAGAGGGAGTTGTAGTTCTACTGAAGAATTATAAAAGGAAAGACTTAGGGTCTGATTTGCACTCTGCCTCTGCCTGAAGAAAAAATCTGTGAGGAAGGAGCGCTGCTTTCACTATTTGTCATTCACATACTTTTGATTGCTCTGTGGAGATTAATAGAGGTTACGTTCTGCATAATTTAGGGCTGTAACGTACTGTTTGTTTTATATGATGGTACTATGGCTCTAAGATACTTTGCAATAATAAAATAATGACACTTTAGCAATCAGAGCCACATAAATAGGAAATAAGAAACAACCTTTCTTGCTTGTTTATTTAAATAAGACTGTTGTTGAACCATTCTAATGCATCCTCCCTCTATGCATGATGATGCTGTCCAGTCCCCCAGGCATTTAGGTGCAAGTCTTATACCTGGCCGTAATCAGTGAACACGGTAGACTGAGCCCTTAATATTTTCCCAATTGTTTCATTCTAGACACATATTATTGTCCCTTGCACTCTCCTCTCACCCCACCACCCTACTCACCCACCCAAATCTTCTCCCTTTACATTGCCACAGATATAGACCCAGGTCATCTTCTTACTAGCCACATGTGGAGCACTTTCCTTGCTGGTGAAGGAGTTCTGCCTCTGTGGCACTGTTCCACAAACGAGTCAGATCCTCTCCTGCACCAAGACGCACTTGGCCCGAGAGGTGTGGAGCTGTAAGCTAAGGCTCCCTGATACTCTGGGTCAGGTGATTACTAAAGTGCAATGTGCTTCAGCCTTGCTACAGACATGCCTCTTTCCACTCCCAATGTGAGGCTGAGACCAACATAGGGGCTGGCTATGTTGTCTCTGTGCCAGCTAAAAGCCAGCCTCCCTCATGCTAAGGATGATGTCCAGGTCCAGGAAAAGCGAGCCACTGGGCTCTTTGTATATATATTGATGCTATCTATATGACTTTCCACTAGTGGTTAAGCAGATGTCAAAGCACCTAGAAAATCCAAAGATGAATCTGTGCATTTATTAGAAGGACGTTTCAATGTACAAACAGATTCAACTCCACAGCCATTTGCACAACACCAGTTCTGAAGGAGGGCTTCTGATAGTTCCATTTGAACTTCCAAGACAATAATAATATAACTGTAGACTCTCTCTGACCTCACCCACTTGAAATTGCTGCTTTTTTACTCTGGCTGTTAGGTTCTATTATTTACAAGGTACTTAGCATTCCGTAGCCATGGAATTGAGTTTCACCTGTACAAAGTAAAAACATAAAGCAGCTCATTACAGAAACAATCTGCCTTTTCAAAAGGGAGGACCTCAAAGTGCAGCTCTAGTCTGAAAAGGGGATTTTGTAAAAGTGGCATTATGGAGTTCCATGTTTAAGGTCTCTCAATGGCTTTCATAACAAATTTACTCCTTTACAAATAACAAGATAATTTTCCTAAGAGCCAACCTGGGGTCTGAAAGTCAAGCTGTTTTCTTTCTGTCTGACATGTCTCCACTTCCAAAAAATATTCTGCACTAGGTTAACAATTCCGTTGGCATTGTGTGGTATACAATAGAACCTAGTGCTCCCACTCTTTCAAGTGTGTTAGCTTTACGGGGCTAATAGCAATAAAACATAGTCAAATCATAGTTTTGTGACTAACGGAGCAGATGAGAACTTTTAATACACTCAGGTGGCAAATCTAGTGAGGAAGAAGGTAAAATTTTTCTAGTTGATCTTCAGAAAAAAAAACTTTTTTATAATCTATGGGAACATCATTAGATGTCAATTTAATTGTTGACCTCAAAGTCAGATCCATGCACAAAATATCCATACCATAAATCTTTCTTTCAATACATAAAAAATCTGAGAGATCTAGGACCAGATTCTCATCCCAGTTACACCAATTTAAATACAAAGTAGGGGCCAGATTTACAAAGATATCTAAAGATACTAAAGATGCAGACAGGTGCAGAATGGAATATATAAAATCGTCTAAGCTGGTTAGGTTAACTCCCCGCTTAAGTGTTTTTGAAAACCCCACTAGGCACCTGTCTGCATCTTTAGGTGCTCAAGTACCTTTGTAAATCTGGCCCTAAATCCATTAATTAAAAGCCAATTGAGTTACTCCTGATTTACATAGATACAATTGAGATCAGAATCAGAAGATTGGCCCTAGTCTTCCATCACTGTGCAGGGGACCTACTTGTAATTTTCATAAACTTTAATAGGGATCGTTTTCATCACTACCTTGTAGGTTAAGAGTTACCTATGTGAACTGCTCACATAACCAGTGGGAGAATAGACCCTAAAAGTATTTTAAAAGTGTACAAATAAGGTTAGGTATCCTGCAGGTGTGAGTGCTACCACGTTGTTTGACAATATTGATGGTGGAAGGAAACTGTATAAATCAAGTTTTATACTGAATGCTGCTGATGTCCTGGAAGAATATGATGTGGCAGGATGTGTAATGCATGCATCTGAGACAGAGTAGGCTTGCTGTAGATCACATTTCGAAATGTTGAATTAATCTGTCAAACAGGATGCCAGTGGATATAAGCCATGCTGGCATTGACCATTTTTCAGTGCAGGCACTTTTAACTATTGGAATAATATTTGTACAAACCTATATCATTACCAACAGTTAAAAATAGGATATTGCCACTTGGCAGTACCAGGAATGGGTTATGTTTGAAGTAGCTGTTGTACATTCTCTCATCGTGCAAAGCACCGTACAGTCACATCACAATAAACAGTAATCACAACACCTGGGGTCATTGGCGAGCAATCTTCCTCCATGTTTCATGGTCTTCACGCAGCCTTGAGAAGCCATACCACATCTCATTCAGTCAGCCACATCATTGATCCGCGCTCGCAGCAGGCGCCCCTGGCACTTGGCACCAGCCCCTGCAAAACTTGCTTCGGCAATCTGCTTATGCTCATCCAACCCATCTTTCCCGCAAACTCAAGTTCTCTTTGTCTGATCATGTTGATGATATCCAGTTTCACTCCAGTTATGCTGTAAATTTGGGCAAGTACCTCCTTGTTAGTCACATGCGAAGTACAGCTAACGCGCAGCAATCACCTGTAGCATTTCAGTTTGAAGGCAGAAAGCCTTTAATGTCCTGTTTCCTTAGGCTTACATGCATATACCAAGATGCTGAAGACACGAGACTACAGCAATTTTATTTCACACTTCATGGTAATTCCTTCTCCAGAAATGGCTGAATGTCACCAAAGCAGCAGTCACAAGTCAAATTCTATGTCAGATCGCTAAGTGATGTCTCACATCCCTTGTAGTCATACCACCCAGGTATTTGAAGTGCCTTTTGCATTCCAATGCCTCCTCAGATTTGGATTGAAATATCTTCTCTTTTTCAACAGACTTAGATGTCACCATTGTCTAAGCTGCTGTAGTATTACCTTAAAGCCTCAGGATCTTTTGCCAAGCCGCATGTATGGGCAGTCTGTAAAATGAGGATCTTCTGAATTTAAAGAGCCCTCCCTTACTACGATTCCTTCAGAGGCTTCCACTGTGAAAAGAAACCTCATGTTTGAGGAGGAAAAAAAAAAAAAAAAAAGATTAGCTCACCTTTTGGAGAGTATAGTTTGCAAAATGATACAGTATCTAATACATTTAAAATCTGTGTATATGTGCCTATGTTGAAAATCACCTGACAGAATTAAGAGGGCCGCTTTCATTAAGGCCAATCTCATATCATCAGATGTCACCCCAGTCGCTTCCACAAACCCTCAGCATAGTTCAGACTGTAGAAAGACCAGGAGTTAGACAAGAAGCCCAGGTTTGGGGACAATAATCCTAGCAACAAAATAAGCCTAGATTTTCAAAAGTGAAGTCCCAAGCTGGGCAGACAAGTCAGAGTTTGCATGAGTGTGCTATGTGACTCCTTTATTGTTAATGTCTAAAGTCTTTGCACCAGGGAGTTAGGGCACTTAATGTGTGTGTGTTCACTTTTCAAAATTTAGCTCTTATAAATGTCCTATTTATGCCTCTCCTGCCTAAGATACCAGCCTGTTGAACTGTTGGTTAAAACCCAGTTTTACAAACTCTGAGTCAGGCTATATCTAGACTTGGAGCTGGGGGTATGATTCTCACATAGCCACACTCACGCTAATTCTCATCAAGCTAGCGTGCTAAAAATAGTAAGGTAGCTGCAGTAGCATATGCAGGGGCAAGCAGCAGCACAGGCTAGCTACCCCAAGTACAAATCCGCCTGGGCCCCGTGGATACGTGGCTAGCCCGTGCCACCACTACCACTGCCCGTGCTTACATCGACAAACTACTATTTTTAGTGCACTAGCTCAATGAGAGTTCGGGTGAGTATGTCTATGCAAGCTGAGAATCAACCTCCTAGCTCCAAGTGTAGACACAGCCTCAGATTCAGACTCACTTACTGGAGTAGTACCTTAGAATCATAGAATCTCAGTGTTGGAAGGGACCTCAGGAGGTCATCTAGTCCAACCCCCTGCTCAAAGCAGGACCTAATCCCCAACTAAATCATCCCAGCCAGGGCTTTGTCAAGCCTGACCTTAAAAACCTCTAAGGAAGGCGATTCCACCACCTCCCTAGGTAACCCATTCCAGTACAAATAGTCCTGTTGAAGTAAGTTGGAAGAATCTTATTGCCTGATTTTCCCAAAACTCAAAAAGCCTTCATATCTCCCAGACTGATGGTAAATTAGGGCATGTACCCCAAAGTTGTTGAAAGCACGGATTTACCAACATTTAATTTACCTGTATTACTACGGTGCCTGGCCAGTTAGGTTTAGTCAACAAGTATCTTTTATCAATGATTGGCAGATCAATTATCATTATCCCCATCATCAGATCTTATTAGCTTCATTTATACAGCACCTTTCCCTTTACAAAGCTGCATTGGAATCAACTCTGGATTTGCTATCTCTTTTCCGCTTGAGGCAGGCAGATTCTTTCAGAGGCTGCTAACTGAAAGCATTTTCAGGGTAGCTGAGAACAGCCCTAGAGAGTGTTACGCTTTCTCTGCCATGTCCAACCTAATCTGTCACACTTTGAGACCTGAATCAGCATTGAGTCATTGCAAGGCCCGAAAATGTGTCCAATATACTTTGCAACATTTAAAGAAACTGAGGTCTAACCAACAAATCTATATGAATCTAATTTACCTTCTCACACCAGGGACCTGATCATAGGGGTTTATTTCTTTTTCTGTCTCTGATATGGACTAGTTTAAAGAACGAAGTGCGAACAGTACATAAATTAATAAGTCTGAGTAACTCTTTTGCATGAACGCAACAAGACAGTGGAGTAAGAATGTGCATTTCACCTCATCTTTGTTTCTTGTACCCTTAAAAACAACAGCACAAAACACCCACTCTTAAATTAGTCCATGATTCATGTTAAATCCTACCCTGGGCCAAGCCTGTACTAAACCATTTTGATATGTTGTAAGCAGAGGATTATTTTAGAGGTGAAAATACGCCAAGCCTGAAGCTTTTTGTATACACAGATGTATATTTTGGGGCTAGCAGTTCTCTGCCTGACCTCAGAGAGACATGATGAAACACAGCAGCAGCAGATGAGCTGATCAAGCAATTTGAGCTAATAACCATGGCATGTCCTGTGATGTGGTTTGCCTACAAACCTATTTGTTTCTTTTGAAAATCCAAACTACCAGAATGACATCAACTGTACCTTCCTTTTAAAAGCCTAGGCAAGATAGTGAGACTGTTTCATTTCTTAAAATGGTTGCAGATGTTTGTGTGAAGGCTACAAAATGTGGAGCTTTTGAAATGTGCAGGTGTGGGAGATGATCTCTCACGCGTTACAGCTGATCACATTTCTGAGTGGCCGGCATAAAATATATGTTCAAAAATAAGTGAAAAATATGCTAATAGCAATGTTTTTGTGAGTGTTTTTTATTTCTGGTTATATACATTTGCCTCCTTTTGTCTGATGCCAGCCACAGCCTGGACCTACAGAACTATCACTAGTCAGAAGTAGGGACTCAGAAGACAGGCTGGTGGTTTTCATTACAGCCACATTGCTAAAACAGACATCCATCGCTGGTTCAGGATTCCCACCTCTACATTCTGGGAGCGTATTGTGCTTACTAAGGCCAGGTTATGCCATTTACGATCTCCCCTAAGTAGTGGACCTTCTGTTAGTGTCAAGAAAGCATCCCTGTTCAGGACAGCACTTAACCACATGCTTAAGTACTATGCTGAATTGGGATGGACTTAACACATGCTTAAGTGCTTTGTCGAATCACGGCCTGAGTCTCTCATACACCATGCACTCTGTAAAGCCCCTAAGAAGGTTGTGTGTTTGTTTTTATTACAAATGATTTTTAAAATCTGTCATTTCTTCTTTGATATTTCTTCCAGCTGATATGCCAACAAGGTTCTGGTATTTCTGAGTTACTATATGTAGGCCAACCTACATACACTAGCATTGTACCCAGAAAAGAAGAAGAATTAATAAGCTAAGTCTTCGAGTGAAAAGAGTTTGACCGTTGTATTTTCCTTGTTAGTCTGCAGAGATAGCTCTATATTCGTGTTAAGTTCATATAAACCCACCCTGCTGACAGTTTTACAGCTCTCAGGTTTATTACTGATGGCAAATTAAAACTGAAGTTTCAAGCATTTGTGCAACAGAAAATCTTATCTCTTTTACATCTTATAAAATGAAAGTGTCAACTACTTTTTCAAAGCTGTTTCTTTTTAACAATCTTTCTATGTCTTGTAATATGCACAGTTAGAAGCTGGAAACTATCTTTCACTATCCATTTTGTCCTTTTCCATTTGGCAAACACTTTATTTTGCAATGTTTCTGGTCCTGCAAATGTCTCCCTTTCGTTTATGTTTCTGTCTTTGCATCAACCAGTGATGTCAGCAGTAATGTGAATAATCCAGGAACAAAAGAGCAATGAGGGGAGAACACACGTGGCATTTTGGTCTGATCATACTGTTATCCCTTTTGACCTGAGTGGCTAGTCAAAGTTCAGGGTCTGGAGGGTGTTCCAGTTGGGAGTAGAAATTGATGATGGAGTCTGGATTTTGTTTTGTTTTGAATGCAGTCGTGTTTATTTGCAAGGAATGTACAAAGTCCTGTTTCGTTAAACACAGACAAAACTTAACAGGGGACAGTGTCCCTGCTCATAGCCCTCAAAGCAACTCTTTTCAGCCAGCACTCTCGGCTTTTTCCACTGGTGAGTTGCCAGCTGCTTGTTCATTGTGTCTCTCTTTCTCATCTCTCCTTCATCTTGTCTCTCTCTCTCTCACACACATCCCATACCATGGGTAGTCAACAGGTGGACCGCGGGTCAAATCCAGTCTGCCAGACACTTTTAAACGGACTGAAAAATCTTTTTATTTACTTATTATTATCATTATTGTTATTGAGGTGTGAAAAATGTTTCTCTGGAGTCTGGACCTAGACTCTACCTTGGCCAAGAAATGTGGATCTTGACAAAAAATAGACTACCCCCATCCCATACCACATACATACACACACACATCACTCTAGTTAGACAATACCCAGTGGAACCCTCCATCCACATTATGCTAATTTCTGGGCTAGCTCACATAACCTTTGTCTTAGGTGGGGGCTTGTGATTAACGTATTTTAAATGAAGGGTGACGGTTAAGCTTGTAACAGTACCAAAATAATAGTAAATTAATTGTTCGTTGACAGTGAGGAAGAAGATTAATTATGCTTATATACACGTATATATGTAGACAGCCTGTAAAATACATGTTTAATTACTTAGGTGTTCAAATATCATGGTAATGAGCAAAGTAACTCATTAGATTTTACCAAAATGGTCATTGTCAGCATGGATAGACTCCAAATATGAGCTTCTCTAAATATATAGGTTTTCCTTGCAAGTAGGTCCACACCAGGAAGTGTCACAAGTGTTAAAAAATTCAGAGCATTTCATGTTTAAAATTGTGCAGACTAAACACTTTGGGCCAGATACTGCCTTCACGTGCATGTACATAGATTCAATTGAATCAATGGGAGTTGGGTGCATGTATCAGAAGGTAGAATTTGGGCTTGTGATTTCAGAACTATTGGTGTTCCTATTTTGTGGCTTGGGCTCCTTGTTAGTACTTATGCTGTCAGCGAGAACTGGTCCTCGTTGTCTTATTGAAAACAGAAGCTTTTAAAGCACAGGGCTGGTAACAGAAATTATGCTGTAGTGTTGGGGGAAATTTCTAATGTTTTTGTCTGATTTTTCTACAGATTTGTACTGGCCATTGAGTGTGTTTACGAGTATTTATTAGATGTTCGGTTTCATCAATTAATAACTGTATTTTTGAAGGCTCTCCTCAGGTCATACATTTTAATGCCAGATATTATTGTAAAAGTAAATCAAAAGTAGGAAACAAAAAAGCAAACCCCCTACAGAATCTGCCCAAATGAAAGGCAGCAACACAGTGCATTGCAGGGCATTACCTGTAAGAATGTCCCCAAAGTCCATTGAAGTCAATGTGGCACATCCTCAGATGATATACATTGGCATAGCTCCATTTACTTCCTTTGATGATTTATGCCAGCTGAGAAACTGTCCCAATGAAAGACTCCTATTGACTTCAGTGGGCTTTGGATTGGGCCTTAAAGCTGTGAAAGTAACATGCCCAGTGGAATGGTAATTGAGTCCCTCTGTGCGGGGCTACCCCTCTGAATAAGGAAAAGATGTTGTATGTGAGGAACATTTTCCCAGGCGCCTCTTGAGAGAACCTGCTGCTACTCTTAGAGTAACTTTCATAAGGAGAGGCCAAGATCTCTTCGGGTGAGGGAGTGGGAGGATACTGTGCCTGAGCAGGAGCCTCCAGAAGATCTGGATTGACTTAAGAGAAACATCCCAACTTCCGGAGGCAATGTATAAATTATATGCTATTCTTCAGCATTCTCAGCAGACATGGTAACCATCAACGTCCATGTAACCGTGTGAAATAACAATCCAAACGCTGCTGAGGAAGAATGAATCTAACACCTTTCCAACATTTAAACCTCTCAGTCTCACAAAATAGACCCTGTTTCTGGGCTGTGCTATGGGGCCAGCTCCCATCGGTTGCTCTAGTAAACCCAGGCAGATCCTCCCTACCAGGAATTCCCACAGTGCAGGTGTGGCATAAGCTACATTGCCCCCACATAGCCGCCAACGTAGAAACATATTGATGGGTGACGGGGGTTCTCTTCTCCAGCTATTCTGGACTGAGAGACAGCCTCATAGGGAGCAATGGGGAGCAACATAAATTAGAGCAGCCCATGGGGTTGATTTATGTGGCAGCCACACTGGCCCACCAGACGTGTCCAAAATTTGGGAGGCACAAAGGGGGGTGCACTTGCCCTCCCCCTCCTTGGGCTGTGCGCCTGTGCAATGCTGCTAAAGAAATGCAGCACAGAATCAGGCCCATAGTCTCACTTTATGTCTCTAAAATTGCTGAGAGTTCTCTTGAAACAGCCCATAATGTATAAGGTTAAAGTAATCTCTTGATTATGTGGTTTTATGTGTAGGCCTGGAAGTAACAGCCTATTCAAAACACCCATAACAACAGTTAAGATTACCTGAAAAAGCAGCTTCCCTTTACCATGCCAAGGTACTTATCCAACAACAGTGCTGCAGTTGTGCATTCAGTGGATTTGGTTTAATTCACTGGTATGTCTGAGGGTTGTGGTTTTTTGTTAACGAGGCTCCCCAAAATGAAATCCAGAACACTTTATGATACTTTTTCCTCTGAATGAGAAAATGATTTCAGGTTCTTTGGGGGGCTTATAGCACATGTTTTCTGCTGCGATGGCAGAAACAGAAGAAAAATTTCAGTGAAGTCCCAGTCCAAGGTACGTCACTTGTTTTTTGACTAGGCGGTAGGAGAGGAACTGGTGAGGAAGTGTGCTGCCACTGGTGGAGAAAGGATATAGCTCCTGGCTGCAAGCCCAGACCTGGTCAGTAGATCAAAGACTCTTCCCTTGGCTCTCATTGCAGCTGGAAAAGCAGCTGGTCCATAGCCTGTCAGCATCCCTAGACCCTTTCCTTCCCTGCCCCTCCCCCGCCCCAGTATTGTGTTTGTACCTTTCTTCCCTCGGTGCTCTCCCCAACTAGGTCCTTAGCAGTGGAGGATATTTTTACTTACTACCTACAGTGTCCCAAGATCATCTGTGCTGCAGTACTACCCCAGCCCTTGATTTTTACCAGGAACAGGAGGCAGGAGCATCGGAACAAGGGGGGCCAGGGGGACCCCACCACTTTTTACCAGCCAAAAGGGCAAGTGACAGGGGGAGGAGGTGGAGAGGAGGGAGCAGGGACTCGGGGGAAGGGGCACCACAGGGGATGGGGCCACGGTTCAGGCTCCTGTGGCCCTCCCACTTTTAGGAAGCTTCTCACCACTGCTGACTGGAGGCAGGGGCTAAAAGAACAAAACATGGTTCTAGAACTACATTTTCATTTGAGTTTTGTTTTATAACCAACTGGGGACTTGCTCCAAAGGAGGATTCCATGCTGGAAAAGTGCTCTCATGACAAACCAGCATAAAATCCATACTTGAATAGCTCTTTCACACACCTCCCCACCCCCAAAAATGTTGATTTTTTTATGTTTTTTCTTTTTGAAATATATAAATGGCTTTCTTCAAAGATGCTGCTTGTCAGTTCTATGACCTAAATTGGTTGACGGTGTTCTTTTAATGGTTTCTGTCTTTATATTTGTCCTGCATGAGAGTCAAGTCAACATGTCTGAAAATGGAGTACAGTCTGTGAAATAAGCTTTGTTCATAATTCTCATTTACAGTGGTGTTATAAGGGATGGTTATTTTTTAAAACTCGCTGTACACTAAAGAGGAGATTTCCATAGGCACAAATGGCAGTTGTACCCAACACCCACTGAAAATCAGTAACTGCCATTTAGGTTAGGGGCCTAACTGCCATTTGTGCCTTTTGAAAATCTCCTGCATGGAAATAACATAGGGCCTAAAGTATTGGTTTTATGACAAATGATATGCCACTATTCAAATTACTATAAGAACATTGTCTCAAGTTCACTGTTACCAGTGTGAACTGCTACAGGCTATTTAGACCAGAACCTCTTTGGGGCAGTGAGGTGGGAAACACTCATCCTTGGAGCACCCTTCCATCCACATGTAACGTCACTGGTATCCTCAGCTCCAGCGCCTCCTGCAGCCCATCTGCCTCCCACCTGGTCTTCTGTGACTCAGCGCTCTGGCCAAGTCACATGAAGTTCACACCCCTTCTGGAGTATCACGAATAAGTCCAAAAGAAAGTCCAAACAAATCTGAATAATTCTTCTGCTCATTTGGGCTACTGAAGTCTTCTACTTCCACTTACAAACCCGCAGGAGCTTACTCTGCTCCCTGTGGGTCTCTTCCACCTGTTGTAGGCTCTAACTCAGGGCTTCCTCACAGGAGCCTACTCTGCTCCCTGTGGATTTCTCTCTGTAGAAGAGTCTTGCCTCCATTGCAGTCTCTGCCTGGATTTTCTCCCTTTCCAAGGCCCACCAGAAGGATCAATTCTCTCCCCATGCCTTCCTCAATCTTCCTACCCCAGACCTTTTCCAGAGAGAGCAGGAAAGACCTCCCTACCTCCTCTGTTCTGGGACTTCTCCCTTCAACTGAGCTCCCTCGGCTCAGGGATGTCTAGCTGTACCTCCTCTGGCAGGGATAAAGGGATATGTGGCATATAAGGAATAATGGAAAAATTAGTTATCTTTCATTGTGTTGTTCATTGTAACTTGCACTGTTAAACACAGTAGAACTTAATTATCTAACTCCTCGTTCATACAAATATCTCACATCATAAAGCAATGTTACCATAAAAGAAATTAGAATAAATGAAGACAATGGAGTAAGAGATTATTAACACCAGTTATAGGTACTGCTGTTCTTTATCGCAGTGTGTCTCTGATGAGGTGCAGTTGGACATGGTGTTTTTGCATGTCCATGTTAATTGTTCTTCTCCATCTGTGGTACTTTGTGGGCTCTTCTCTCTTTTTATTATTTATTATTTGTATTGCGGTAGTACCTAGGAGCTCCAGTTATGGACCGGACCCCATTGTGGTACACATTGTGCAAACACAGAACAAAAACATACAATCGCTTTCTTTTTTCTTCCCATCTGTCTTTTCTCTGTGCCTCTCTCTCCCCTTCCCAGCCCAAGTCTCTGCAGTTAATATATTTTTGCATTTACAATGCATGAAATAATTTATCATCATCAATGAATATAAAAGGAGCAACACATCAGTCTTAGGTGTTTTGTTTTCAAGAAAAATGGAATTTGTTTTAAAATATTGTACCAACAATGATTGTTTCAGCAACTTTAAAGTTAAAAAAATCTCATATGCTATGTACATCTGTATTTGTGTAGGTCCAAATCAAGAGCATCTAAGAATGTGATTATAGTGAGTGCTGTCTAGAGTTCCCAGCCATGCTTTTAAATAGACTTTAGAATTCAGGCATATTAATCATTACAAGAAGCTTTGAATGGGCTTCAAGGGGATGTGGGTGTGAGGGGCTGAGTTGGTCTGAGAAGCCAACTCCAATCTTCTTGCTCTTATTACTGTCCTGATAAATCATTTATTGGAACACCTTGTTACAAAATTCCCTTCAAGACCTATAAAATGTATTTAGCACAAAATGCGGTTCTCCTAGCAATAATATTCCAGTCTGTGCTTATGCTTCTCAACACCTAAGTATAGATTGTGAGCATCAGGATGTTACAGGGTGCTAGGGAATGGAGTGAGGGTATGTAGTGGTTTCTTCCCTGAAAACTTCTGTAATAGTGAATTGTTTATAACTTTGAGGCCCCTCATTTCTCATTTGACCTGACACAAGAGTGCTTTTGCTTGTATGCTTTCTTATTGTGATATTCAATGCAAAATTCCATGTAGGAGCTGCAAGACATAGGAAAATGCTACATTTTAACTTTTTTAGAACTAATGACTTTGAGAGAATATAATATTTTTATTTTGTCCTATCAAACTTTTTTTTTATTTGATTTTGCTGAGTTTGGTGTAGATGTGGGGGTTGAAAGGTCTAGATTTTAAAATACTGACTACAGGGGTTTAGTTCCCATCCGAAGATAACCATGAGCAACTCCCAGCAAAGTCAAAAGGAGCTACACATACTTTTTGAAAGTCTGAATTTGGCCCTGTATTTATAGAATGTGAGCTTTTTCCCTTGCTAAAAATCCTACACTGTACAGAACCAGTTGTACATGGCACACTGTAGTATTGCTAGCCCAACTATTCAAATATCATGTGTCAGGCATCCAAAAATTTAAGAGTGAATTAAAAATCAATAAATTAAAAAACAGTACATTCAGGGTTCTGCATATTTTCCATCTGGTTTTGGAGCCTTTAGGGTCACATTTTTCTCTGCAACCATGAGGGCTGAAAACCTTACCTTTATTTTTTTTTAAAGAAAGCTGGGGTTCTCGCATATTAACATGACTCCAGAAGGTCAGGTTTTAACAAAGACACCAAATATCACAAGACTCATTAAAAAATTTCAGAAGTTGGCAACAGTGTGTCATGGGAACATAGAATCATAGAAGATTAGGGTTGGAAGAGAACTCAGGAGGTCATCTAGTCCAATCCCCTGCATAAAGCAGGACCAACACCAATTAAATCATCCCAGCCAGGGGTTTGTCAAGTCGGGCCTTAAAAACCTCTAAGGATGGAGATTCCACCACCTCCCTACATAACCTATTCCAGTGCTTCACCACCCTCCTAGTGAAATAACTTTTCCTAATATCCAACCTAGACCTCCCCCACTGCAACTTGAGACCATTGCTCATTGTTCTGTCATCTGCCACCACTGAGAACAGCCGAGCTCCATCCCCTTTGGAACCTCCTTCAGATAGTTGAAGGCTGCTATTAAATCCCCCCTCACTCTTCTCTTCTGCAGACTAAATAAGCCCAGTTCCATCAGCCTCTCCTCGTAAGTCATGTGCCCCAGCCCCCTAATCATTTTTGTTGCCCTCCGCTGGACTCTCTCCAATTTGTTCACATCCTTTCTGTAGTGGGGGGGCCCAAAACTGTACGCAATACTCCAGATGTGGCCTCACCACTGCCGAATAGAGGGGAATAATCACTTCCCTTGATCTGCTGGCAGTGTTCCTACTAATGCAGCCCAATATGCCGTTAGCCTTCTTGGCAACAAGAGCACACTTTTGACTCATATCCAGCTTCTCGTCCACTGTAATACCCAGGTCCTTTTCTGCAGAACTGCCGCTTAGCCCATCGGTCCCCAGCCTGTAGCAGTGCATAGGATTCTTCCGTCCTAAGTGCAGGACTCTGCACTTGTCCTTGTTGAACCTCATCAGATTTCTTTTGGCCCAATCCTCCAATTTGTCTAGGTCACTCTGGACCTTATCCCTACTCTCCAGTGTATCTACCTCTCCCTCCAAGCTTAGTGTCATCCGTGAACTTGCTGAGGGTGCAATTCATCCCATCATCTAGATAATTAATGAAGATGTTGAACAAAACTGGCCTCAGGATCAATCCCGTGGAGCACTCCGCTTGATACCGGCTGCCAACTAGATATCGAGCCATTGATCACTACCTGTTGAGCCCGACAATCTAGCCAGCTTTCTATCCACCTTATAGTCCATTCATCCAATCCATACTTTTTTAACTTGCTGGAAAGAATACTGTGGGAGACTGTATCAAAAGCTTTGCTAATGTCAAGGTATATCACGTCCACCGCTTTCCCCATATCCACAGAGCCAGTTATTCATCATAGAAGGTAATCAGGTTGGTCAGGCATGACTTGCCCTTGGTGAATCCATGTTGACTGTTCCTGATCACCTTCCTCTCCTCCAAGTGCTTCAAAATGGATTCCTTGAGGACCTGCTCCATGATTTTTCCGGGGACTGAGGTGAGGCTGACCCGTCTGTAGTTCCCCAGATTCTCCTTCTTCCCTTTGTTAAAGATGGGCACTATATTTGCCTTTTTCCAATCAGCCAGGACCTCCCCCGATTGCCACGAATTTTCAAAGATAATGGCCAATGGCTCTGCAACCACATCAGCCAGCTCCCTCAGCACCCTCGGATGCATTAGATCCAGACCCATGGACTTGTGCATGTCCAGCTTTTCCAAATAGTCCTTAACCTGTTCTTCCACCACTGAGGGCTGCTCACCTCCTCCCCATACTGTGCTGCCCAATGCAGCAGTCTGCGAGCTGACCTTGTCTGTGAAGACCGAGGCAAAAAAAAGGCATTGAGTACTTCAGCTTTTTCTACATCATCTGTCACTAGGTTGCCTCCCCCATTCAGTAAGGAATTAAGAACATTAGGAAGCATGGATAAATTCTACTATGTTTCCTATAATGTCATATCTATTTATAGTAATTTGATCTAGTATGTAGTCAAATGGAACTGTACATACTGAGGAGAAGGGTCACAACAAGCTTTGTGTAGGTGGTGTGTAACTTTGTCATGAAGCAATTTTCATATTGAAATGGACAGGTCCTGGGAAGTGTTTAGATAAATGCAGAAGTATACACAGAGAAATCAAAATATACATTTAGAGGGAATATGCCTTTTATTTGCACATATTATCAACAGCTGGATTATGTGAAGCACCTGTATCTAGTGTATATAATTTAGTGGGGGTGTTTCTGTACTTTCAGACAGCAGCAACAAATGGGATTATAGTAGAAAATTGACATCACATCACATTGACACATCGCTGGGCAAATATTGCAAAAAGTATTTGCAAACATTTATTTAAATATAAACCTTATAAAGGTGACAGCTGCAACTGCACAGTAAAGGTTGAATTTTTTCACTTCAAGCAGGGATTCAACATCTTTGTTCTATGCATGAAAAGTACAGCATATCCTCCCAACATTACCGCACTTTTACCCTTTGAGTTTAGAACAAATGTTCAGACAATTTACAAGTAAATATGTTAATTAGTTTAGGAATTAAAATTAATCTTAAAATGCGTCCTTTAAGAAATGTAGCACTTGGTCACAGACCTTTTTTGTTGTCCTGAATTATCTTAACAACAGAATAATACAAATGCTTCAGACTTCCCTTATAGTTTAAACCCACTGAAATATTATTCATAGGCTAGGGTTTTTTTTAGGTTTTTGAAGGGGTTTTTTAGGTTTAATTTTAATTTTCTCATGTTCTTAGTATTGCCAACCCCCCAAAAGTTCAAAATTCATAAGTCAGCCTCCCCTCCCCTCATACACACACACAATCAGGAAAACAGTATTTGTGGTCTGTCTTTTAATATTTGAATTCCCCTGCCCATCCCTTCTGTGTGTGTATGTAACGCTTAGTGTCACCAACTCTCCAAAATTTATAGAGCAAAGTGGTTTGGGCCCCCACTGCAATCAAATTATAAAGATTTGTATATAATGTTGCCTTTTGGTGCGGAGCTTCCAGCTTCCCACCAAACCCCAAAATACTAATTAATTAATTCCGCTCACATCTGTCCTCCCCCAGCCCAGCAATTAATTATGCACCCTCCAGCAACTTTGCCCCCCCCCCCAATTCTCACATCTGCCCCTTGCCCCCAACACACCTATGCTCCTCCTGCAGCTCCAGGGGTTCTTCTCCCCCCGCCTCTTTGCAGGCCTGGAATTGCAGTAATGGAGAGGGGAGGAGCAGAGTGACCCATTTCTCACAGTAGGGGTGAGGAGGGGAAAAGAACCATTCTGAGATGTGGAGCTCTTCTCCCTTCTTTGCCTTGCCCTCTCATGAAAATGGTATTGGCTGCTCCCTCCTCTGCCCCAAAACTCCTCTGGCTCCTGATGGGAGGGGGCAGAGCTCTGCCTGCCTCTGCAGCAGCTCTGATTGGCTGCTCTTCCCCAGCAGGTGGGGAAGGGAGGAAGGTGGCCAGTCAGAGGGTTATTTCCATGATTGGGAGAGTGGCTTCAGCAGGGCTTGAAATCACATTGTAGAGAGTTGGCGATGCAGAATCCTTCCTCAAGGGCTGCTGCATAATCTTCACCTACAGAGGATGCCATGAAGAGCTGCCACCTTCAAAAAGCGTTTCCATCCCATTGCTCTCAATAGACCAGGAGTCTCAGGTGGCCCTTTTAAGAAAGGTACCTATCTCCTATTATTCTCAATGGGACTGACTGGTGATCTGCACCTCCTGACAGCATGCAGGCCCAACAAGTGATGGCATCTTGGCTTCACTTTCATTGGTGGCCGAGTCCCTTTGAGAACCTTGGGAGACGGCAGTTACTTTCAATGACAGCAATTCTTCGTGAGTTGTTCGGAAGGCAGTGACTTTATGCACCAGCCGCTGCTGACGGATAAACTATCACTTTTCAAAAACAATGGTGAAAAATGACCATTCATCCTAGAAATCTTTTTATTAACTACTCATCACACAAGATCTTCTCAACAGGAAAGATATGTGAATGCGTGCAGGGGGAACATGATGGAGGGAGAAACTGGTGTTTGCACAGAGGAATGTAAGGAGGTGCAAGGGGCACAAAGTGAGGATGCGAGGCAGGAGAGAACAAAATCTAACGTGTCTTTAAAATCTGTTTAATCTAATCTGGATCCACAAGCATTAAAATGCCATCATGACAAGAACATGGCTATTGCATGGTGTCACTGCAGGGCAGAGGTTAGGTTATTTGGTGCCCTAACAGTGCATTCCATTCCTTAATATATTTGGATTTATTTTAGGTTTTAGCGTTAACTTTGATTTTCCTAAATTTTATAATGCTTGGTTTGGGGATAATTACAATGTGTTTTACCCTAAATCACTGATATGCACTCTCAGCCTTAACTCTTCCTTAACATAGGTTTTATGTGGCTGCTACTCTGAAACCTGTCAATAAAAAGTATGAATTTGTTTGACAGTATTTCTGACCGTGTCATATATTTTCCACAAATGTTTGTATGAGTAAAAGCTGGTTCTCAGAAAGCAAAAATGTCACACAGCAACCTGAGGGGAATGTGTGTTCATGCTAGGGTTGTTCTTGCGGCCATTTTGAAGCCTCTGATCTTTCTCCCCTTTGTAGAAGAAAGTTTGTCATCCAAACAAGAAGCCAAAACAGTCCCACGTGATAAAGAGGACCAGTCACACACCACAAATACTGAATACTTCAAGATATAGCTAAAGTGAATAGTTTGAGAACAACCTCTAATCTGAAATAGCTCCACTCAAAGTGTACACGGAATGATTCTGAATAACAAACAAATACACAAGTATCTAAGTATTTTTGCTCATAATTTGTGTTAAAAAAAAAGAAAAGAATTTAACAAATTATTTGTTATGAAAATTTTCCCCAGCTATACGCTTAATGTGGTTTTACTGGCATGCACAGCCTTCCAAGTTCCAACAAATATTGTTGCTCATCGTTTTTCCTTGCCACAAAAATGTGCTTTTAAAATGAACAAAAGGAAACTGTAGAACCTCAAAAGTGCTGTAGTGCACACATTCATTAAATCCTTAAAACGTGTGGCCTTATATTGTATATTTAAAGTGTTAAAGTTCTTATGATTATCTTTACAGAGGGCATACGGCTAAAAGACACTGAATCTTATATAGATATAATGCTGTATTTGTACTCAGATTCATAGTTTGTATTAATTATTCCCACAAATGGTCCTACACAGTCCAAATTTTTAACAGCTTGTGGGCCTTGTTAACTCTCTGAAATATCAAACAGTTTATATCCTCCATCTGAAATACTCACTCTTTTGTTTTTCAACTAGCGGTAATTAGCTGGTATTGCTCACTTCTGAAACATATTAAAGGTAGGGAATATAGTGAACCAGAGAAAAATGCATTAGGTGGTGGTGTGGGGCAGAATGCTTTGCATGTTGTGCTATGTATCCTTTGCAACCTGGGACTGTTCATTATTATTTTTCAATGTATTGAGAGGGGAGTGTATTTAGGCAGCTATTTGAACAAATGTCTCAGAGGAGAAATGGTAATAAAATAATGATCTCACCATGCTAGCAGTGAAGAGGTGTCTTATGTGCTAACATATTGAATTTTTTATGAGAAAGCTTCAGTTATTGCCATTTTCATGACATTCATGACTTCTAGGGAATGTGGTTTATTAGTGGATACCGTTGAAAACCAGACACAAACTGCAGCGCCCAATAGTACAACTTCTCAAGGGCCTGCAGAAACAATGATGTCTTGCTCTACAAGCTGTCTGTTGTTTGCCAAGTGTGATTCAAAGTCTTACTTTCAGCATTCTGACCACATCTACAATCCAGGGGTTACAGTGCTGCAGCTATGTTGCCGTAGCACTATAGTGCAGATGCTTCCGACCTTGACAGAAGGGGATTTTCCGTCAATGTAGATAATCCACCTTTGTAGCAAGGTTGCCAGAAGAATTCTTCCATTGACCTAGCTGCATCTACACTGAGTTAGCTTAAGTCCGATGCTCAATGGTGTGAATTTTTCACACCCCTGAGCAGTATAACTAGTTTTAAATTTTAAGCATAGCTCTAAATTTTAAGTGTAGACCAGGCCTTAGAAACATAAGATGGGACAGAAAGGAGACACTGGCAGACCGGAGGGGCAAGCAGCCCCTTCACTGACCCATCTGACTCCCCCAAGTACTTTGGCACATTTTCCCCTCCGAGCAGCCTGGTGACACTCTGGAAAACAGATAGCGTAGTAACACATTCACCTGTTTACTTGTAAGCCCTTCCAGTAGGGAACTCTCTTTTTTATGTTTGTACAGTACTCAGCACAATGGAGGCCGGTTCCTGATTGGGTCTTCAGGCACTATCATAGTACAAATATTTACTTCTATTAATAATAATAAAACATGTAGATACACACCACTTCCAGTGACCCCTCACCAAAATACCCCATTCCATTTCCCAGTTATGTTTCCCCAAAATAGCCCTTTCCACTCCATGGTAAGTCTTACTTAAATCAGCTCCTCTGGAAATCAATAACATTCATCCCATTTTCCAAACCTTCCTATACTCTACTATAACCCACCTCCGCACACACCTTTCACTGATGTAACTTTAAGAAAGAAGTCAGTTTATAGGGGGCAAATATTTGGTCATTTTAGGTACAGGACCTACAATTTTGGTTTTGTTGTTTGTAGGTTAAATGTTGATTATTTACTAAATGTGGAGCTGGTACTTGGGGTTATTTCTTCACTCAAGTTTTGTGGTTCTGTAGGCAAGTTGCCTTGTTTGATTGAAAGTTATATTTTTAGTTATCCTCTGTAAAGATGCCCAGATGCTTTGGGGCATGTGTTCCTACAATAAATAGTATTATTATCATAATAAACTATTATTCCCACTGTAGGACATAAATACTGTAGACCAAGTTTAAGTGTATACCATTTTTTCATTAGAGTCTCTATATTACCATGCTGCACAGATTTAAGTCCGTGAACTTACTACTGTCTTTATGTTAAAAAAAATAATGTGAGTCCACTATGTTATACATGGTGGGCCTGATTCTGATCTTCTTATGCTTAATTTACACTGGTGTAATTCCACTGATTTCAGTTGATTTATTCCTAGTGTAAATTGAGATCAAAGCCAGGCTTACTGCTCTTGATTCATTTTACTGAAAGAGCAGTAGGAGGCCTGATTTTGATCACATGTACACTAGGAATAAATCAACTGAAATCAATGGAATTACACCAATGCAAATTAATCATAAGGAGATCAGAATCAAAATGAATCAAGATGAGTTTAATAGTACTAGTGTACTAGCACACCAGTACTAGTATTAGTGTACTAAACAAAATGCACAACTACTAGGAGAAATTACTTGGCAGAAGTTGAAGCACCAGACATACAGAAATGTTTGCTCTGAAATTCCAGAGACTTAACCATCCCTTTGGTTTTCTGGAATGCTTTGATTTAGTCATGTGGAGTGGAAATAGTCTGTAACATCAAAAGGGCACTTGGAATAATACCTCTTGTGCAGTTACAGGATATGTGAAGTGAATTAAGTGTCAGTGAACTTCAGTGTGACAGCAAATTTATATATAATACTAAAGACAGTTAGGAAAAGTTTAGTTATCTCCAAATGTGGAAGTATTTATAATCAACATATCTTTATATAGCACCTTTCCTCCAAAGCATTTTATAAAATCTATAATCTCTAGGTGCATAATATATAATATAGGCTATATTGGAGGATGGTGGTGGTGAATCTATTATAGGCACACATCGGAGTAGTTTCACTTCCTCTACCTGGGTGCAGAGGTAAACCAGGCAGTTATAGTTTTGTGAGTGCAAATTTTACATTACAAAAAGACTTGTTCTTAGTGCAGCTAAATTAAAGTATTATTAATTTTAAAAATAAAGAATACAAGACTTCTTTGCAGGTACAATCTGGACTCCCAAAACTTGCACCTGCAAAATGAATTGTACACAAATTTGAGGATACTGTTTTTGAATATTTAACTGTCTAACTCACCATGACTCATAAATTAGTCCTGTTATCTGACTCTGATTTACTGACACCGGTGACAGGTATTTCAGTTTGTTTTCCACTATGAGGCTGACACTGTTGTTTCTAGGGTTTAGTTTCTGTTGTAGCCCAACTATGGTCTTTTTGTTTGCTTAAAACCTTGTTAGAGCAGGGAACCAGAGTCCTGGCAATAACAGTCAGGAGAAAAGGGATGTGGGTGTGTCATATTTTTGTAGCTGGAGCCCACTGACAGATTTTGACAGTTTCCAGACACATACTATCTAATAAAAACTACAAGGACATATTTCTTTAACCACAATTTCTTCTAAACTTCTCTGGACGTAACTTGCAGAAAGTGTTATTAATTAAATAATAGCCTTTTACAAATTATTTTCAATGTAGTGGGGTGTAGTCTGTCAAATAATAAACACTCCTGTGTCATGAAACATGTCAAAAAGAAATCTACAGCTTCCTTTGTACCTCTCTGTTAGTCTTTTTAACGTTTCTTTATTGAGTAGAGTATACAAGGAGTGGCTTAGAGATTCCAGTTGCATGTAGCAGGAAATAAATTTTACAAACATAAGCCACAAACTGCAAAGGCTCCTTGTGGATATAAGGCTCTCCCAGTTCAGAGTCCCATTGACTTTAGTGGAACTCTGCACAGGCAGATCCTTACTTCTGCCCAGAGCCCTTGGCAGGACCAAAGCAATGTGAGGAATAGTCTGTTTGATATCATTATATCTAGACAAGAATTAAAATGCTTTTGAAAGTCAAACCTGCTTTTCCTTGATGACACACTTCTGAATTCTATTCATAAACCGTTGAGGCCTTTTCTGATTGTGTTGCTGTACAAGACATAAAATTGCACAAGAAAAAACAGAAAATTCTCAATATAATTTAATCCAAAATAATAATAATCTCATAACTCATCATATGGCCAGATTCACCTACATCAGGGGTTCTCAAACTGGGGGTCAGGACTCCTCAGGGGGTCAGGAGGTTATTACGAGCTGTCAGCCTCCACCCTGAACCCCGCTTTGCCTCCAGCATTTATAATGGTGTTAAATATATTTAAAAGTGTTTTTAATTTATAAGGAGGGTTGCACTCAGAGGCTTGCTATGTGAAAGGGGTCACCAGTACAAAAGTTTGAGAACCACTGATCTACATGCTCTGCCTGCTTTGTGTTGCTCAGGCAACATAAGCAGCTATAAACCCAGTTTAACCTACCAATTAAGGTGAGGTTGGTACTACTTTGTGTTACGTTAAAGCAGAAGGTGCATACCAGTGATCTGGCCCTTAACTTTTTAAAAGATTATTAATAGAACCCCTCTTCTCATCATGTATTTATAATACAAAAACTAGAGGTGGGCATCAACCAAAACCTCAGATCCAAACTCCCTTAAATGTTGGCAGTGTTTCAAATTAAAAGCTGTTACGTTTTTCTATATGTAAAGAGCACATATTTTACTCTCAGTGAAAATGACCTTTTTTCGATTTAGAAAAAGGCAAAACTATAAGCTCCAAGACTTGTGTGTGTCTCCTCTTTAACTTTCTGCACCAAAGTGAACACAAAATGGCCGCTTGTCTCTCTGCAGACACCAGAGTTCTTAGCGAATTAAAGGTCATCAAGCACTCAGTAAACCATAGAACCGAGATCTGAATCTAAATGCAAATTCTGCAAATGACAACCCTCTTTAAAATGAGCCAAACAAAATGCCCAGTCTAAACACACTCTAACTTTGGAATTTTAAAATTGGGGTTTTAGTATCAATCTCCCAGAAAAACTAACCAAGTTGCAAAGGACTTCCTTCGGGGATATTTTTCCTTGTGTTTGTCAGATGAATAGTCTGAAGGGCAAAGAAAATTCTCTTCAAGTAACTGAATCTACCTCATACTTATATCAGACATTCCACCACTTTGGCATCCTGTGGAAATGGTAATAATGCCACTGTATTAGTATTCAGTACTGGAAAGCTTGTAATCCAGCACTCAAGGGGGAGTCAGGGAACATGGACGATGGTCAAGAATCCTGTAATTATGGAGTTGGGATAGAATAAGCAGTGAGGTAATAGATTTCAGAGTAGCAGCCGTGTTAGTCTGTATCCGTAAAAAGAACAGGAGTACTTGTGGCACCTTATAGACTAACAAATTTATTTGAGCATAAGCTTTCGTGGGCTACAGCCCACTTCATTGGATGCATAGAATGGAACATATAATAAGAGTATATATATACATACAGAGAAGATGCCATACCAGTTCTAAGAGGCTAATTAATTAAGATGACCTATTATCAGCAGGAAAAAATCTTTTGTAGTGATAATCAAGATGGTCAATTCCAGACAGTTGACAAGAGGTGTAAGGATCGTTATCATAAGGAAATAGATTCAAGTAGTGTAATGACTCAGCCATTCCCAGTCTCTATTCAAGCCAGAGTTAATGGAAGCTAATTTGCAAATCAATTCAAGCTCAGCAGTTTCTCGTTGGAGTCTGTTTTTGAAGTCTTTCTGTTGCAAAATTGCCACCTTCAGGTCTGTTACTGAGTGGCCAGAGAGGTTGAAGTGTTCTCCTACTGGTTTTTGAGTGTTATGATTCCTGATGTCAGATTTGTGTCCGTTTATTCTTTTGCGTAGAGACTGTCCGGTTTGGCCAATGTACATGGCAGAGGGGCATTGCTGGCACATGATGGCATATATCACATTGGTAGATGTGCAGGTGAACGAGCCCCTGATGGCGTGGCTGATGTGAAGAGGTCCAGTGATGGTGTCACTTGAATAGATATGTGGACGGAGTTGGCATCGGGCTTTGTTGCAAGGATAGGTTCCTGGGTTAGTGTTTTTGTTGTGTGGTGTGTGGTTGCTGGTGAGCATTTGCTTCAGGTTAGGGGGCTGTCTGTAAGCGAGAACTGGTCTGTCTCCCAAGATCTGTGAGAGTGAGGGATCGTCTTTCAGGATAGGTTGTAGATCCTTGATGATGAGCTGGAGTTTTAGTTGGGGGCTGAAGGTGACGGCTAGCAGCGTCCTGTTATTTTCTTTGTTGGGCCTGTCCTGTAGTAGGTGACTTCTGGGTACTCTTCTGGCTCTGTCAATCTGTTTTTTCACTTCAGCAGGTGGGTATTGTAGTTTTAAGAACGCTTGATAGAGCTCTTGTAGGTGTTTGTCTCTGTCTGAGGGATTGGAGCAAATGCGGTTGTATCTTAGAGCTTGGCTGTAGACAATGGATCGAGTGGTGTGTCCTGGATGGAAGCTGGAGGCATGTAGGTAAGTATAGCGGTCAGTAGGTTTTTGGTATAGGGTGGTGTTTATGTGACCATCGTTTATGAGCACAGTAGTGTCCAGGAAGTGGACTGCTTGTGTGGATTGGTCCAGGCTGAGGTTGATGGTCAGATGGAAATTGTTGAAATCATGGTGGAATTCCTCAAGGGCTTCTTTTCCATGGGTCCAGATGATGAAGATGTCATCAATGTAGCGTAAGTAGAGTAGGGGCGTAAGGGGACAAGAGCTAAGGAAACGTTGTTCTAAGTCAGCCATGAAAATGTTGGCATACTGTGGGGCCATGCGGGTGCCCATAGCAGTGCCGCTGAGGTAATGTGTATCTTGAGCTGAACTTTTTTTGTCACAGTAGGCTGGTTCCATGTGTAATTGAGATGCAGCTTTTGTTTGTGTTCTCGCATCCAGGCCAGTAAAACACAGGGAAGGGCTCACCCATCTGGTGGTGATAACTGAAATTCCCTTTTCCAAATGCATCAAAGATCTTATCACTTCTCAGACCCCAGTCACTTCCTCTCCTCCCCTTCCCCCGCCCCCCCCAAATAATGCAACACATTTTCATTTATCTTAAAACTGAAAGAGACTGTATGTTCATTAGTATGTTACTAGCTTACATCAACTGCAACCAGATGGATTTTCTGTATGGAGAAGAATAAACATTGCTGCAGCTGTTATTTTCATATAATTTTTAATTAAGACATTTCATGTATCTTTTCGTAATGTGGTTGTGGTGTGTTTCTTTCCAGATTAATAACATATTTACATTAGTGCCTTTCTTCCTGAAGAACTTTGCAAACTATATACAGTACCAGACATACAAAAAGCAGCCACTCTGGGTTAGAAAGTTACAGCCAAAGAATTGTGTAAATTTTGGAAATGGACAACAGCAGAGAAAACCTCTACTCTTACAAAGCTGCCAAGGGCTATTTAATACCTACCCAGAGCAGACAGGATGTTGGGGTTTTTTTAAGGTTTCATTCAAAGGGACCCATAGACAGTAAGACAACCCTGCTGGGATTTGATCCTCTGACCACAGAATTGCTAGGTATTCTAGGCCTCATGCTTTACATCACTAAACCATGCCTCTGCTGTTGTATTCTCTTCCATGTTGTCATAAAAACTTCAAAACAAAATTAAATTTCCTACACATTTTCCCATTTGTATTTAGCAGTGTTTTTCCTTGTCTGAAATTAAAACTGATATTGACAACTTTCTCTTCCTTTTTGTATTGGTCTTAGTTAATTGCTGTTTTATGCAATAGCAGCATTATGGCAGAACAGCTTAGTGAGTAAGATGCATTAGTAAAACTTGTGCTCCCTCTTGCCCTCTGTGACAGACAGGCTGTCTGGATCTGCAGAAAATAAAACATCAAGGGCCAGATTTTAAAGAAATAAGGGGCAACTCAAATTGGCCAAGCAGCTAGAGTAACACACATGCATTTCTATATGACAGGAGAAAATTGTCTTATTTTTCAAAGATTTAATTATTTTTGAAGACCCCTCCATATGCCCATTCTGGGAGGATGTGAAATGTCAGGAACTTGCAGGGAGAGGCAGTTGTATTCTTCTGAGTCATACTGGTTTTTGCCTGGAAAGCAGGTCTCATTAGCTCTAATCTATGGTACAGAAGGGTTCATGTGTTTAAGAGGAGAAGGGTGGAACTAGGGGCAGAAATACAGATGGGCCTTGGTGGGAGAAACCCAAAGGACAAAGTCAAGGTCAGGAGAAAACATACACTGCAGTTTCAGTTAAGGAAAAAGACAAAACTCAGGAAGAGGTTCATTTTGAATAGTGGGTGGGTGTGCAAGCATATGCACACAAGCACTAGTGTGGAAAGAGTGGTCTGTAGACTGCCTGTTCACTGTACGTATACTTACAGTGCCCCACCAGGCCTGCGGTCATATATACTGTATATTGTACAGTGAGTTTTTCCTACTATATTTCAGAGTGATAACGCACTGAGAGCTGCCCAGACTGTTGCGATTAGAACATTATATTTACACAGTAACAATCATTACTCAGTTCTGTCTCCACATAATCTGCAGAAATGCAGAAAAAGTTGCACAGACAGGCATGTGTGTTCATTATGCACTGATTCAAACATGTCATGCAGGCCTAATATCCCACATGGCAGGCTGTGCATTCACATGGGTTTTCAATTCTCAGCTGATGTGGGTAAATTGCAACATTTTGAAAAGCTAGGTTCTATGTAAAGAGTAGATTTTTAAAAGTTAGCAGCAGATTTATAAAAAAAACCAAGATGATACTGGGCCTGATTCTCCTAAGTGATACCACTGTAATTCCATTGACCTCGGTGGATTTTATTCCTGATTTGTACTGGCATACATGAGGAAAATTAAGCCCTTGGAATCTGCAGAGCATTCCACAGCAGATTATAGCATACAAAAATATTTGACTATAACAACAACATATATATACAGAAATGTAGTGCCTTCCATCTTGAAAACGTAAAACATTTTACAGACTTGGGCCTCTTCTGAAGTCCTCAGGGATCATCCATTCACCACCAGCATTTGTTAAAGGATACCCTCTTTCAGGATATTTCATATCATTTTTAAAATAACATTGTTCATTGTGCTTTATATAAAAAAATATTTTAAACCCTTGGAAGCTCATCTCTGCCATCTTTGTGCATGCACACTGATTTATCACTGCGGAGAGTCAAACACTCACTGAATATATTTTTAAAAGCACATATAAAGATATAGTTGTGCTTTGCACAGAAGTAAAATAAAGGTTGTAGCTCAGCCCTTCCAACTTCAGAGTCTATTTTTAAACAAAGTAAAGAAAGTTTTCTTTTTCGAGTGATTGCATATGCCCATTACACTAGGTGTGTGCAGGTCTCATGCTCCAATAAATTTGTTAGTCTCTAAGGTGCCACAAGTACTCCTGTTCTTTTTGCCAATACTGGAGAGTTTCCTTTAGCTGTATTCATAGGGGTGGCCACACCTGTGCCCGGGTGCCTCTGATGCTCTGAGCAGAGGGTATAAAGGGTAGAGTAGTAGTTCTCAACCTGCAGCCCATGGGCTGCCTGCAGCCCAATCAGTGCACATGTGTGGCCCATGTGACATCCTCGGGGCTATACAGGTAGTATATATACACCTCTACCCGATATAACACTGTCCTCGGGAGCCAAAAAATCTTACCGCGTTATAGGTGGAACGGCGTTATATCGAACTTGCTTTGATCCACCGGAGTGCGCCGCCCCGCCCCCCCCCCGGAGCAATGCTTTACCGCGTTATATCCGAATTTGTGTTATATTGGGTCGCGTTATATCAGGGTAGAGGTGTATATATTGTGTGGATGTGGCCCACATAACACACAGAGACCTGCATATGCGGCCCACAGTGGTAAATAGGTTGAGAACCACCCCGTCCTCCCTCTTTACCATCCCTGGTCAGTGGCGGCCAAGTGCTGTCAGTTGTTCCTCTGTGAACATGCAATTAGTGATTTTGGCTAGTTAGTGGTACTCATTTTTGGGTCCTCAAACTCCCTTTTCTTTCTTTCTTTTTTTCTTTCTTTCTTCCACGGTTAGTCAATCAGTGGACTCTGGGCAGCATAGGTCCCCTGGCTTCAAACCTTGCTCTGCATGTCACAAGCCAGTGTCAGTGAATGACCCTCATTCTTGCTGTCTGAAATGCTTGGATGAGGATCACATCAAGGCCAGGTGTCCAGTTTTCCAAGGCTTCAAGTCAACACCTAAGAAGCTAAGAGAAGAATGCCTCAGGTATATTCTGATGAAAGCCACGCTTTGCCTGGCATTGGTCAGTTAGAAAGGAGTTTCTCCCCATCCAGGAGTGCTCTCCCAGCCTTACAAAAAGGCAGAGAAAGGTGATCCCCTTCGTCAAGGCACTCCTCAGAAAGACATAAGCACTCAGAGCACTCTCAGTCTCCGAAGCCAAAGAAAGGGACGGCTTCCACTTCAGGACTGAAGTAGAGTGCTCCTCGTCTCGCTGCCCCACCGTACCACTTTGGTTTAATCATAGCAGAGCCATTGAATCCAGTTGCCAAGCCAGAACTGTCGAGCCAGCTGCTGCTTTGGAGCAGGCATTAGACCATCGCTCTTGATCACAGTGGGGCAAAGGCCTGTCTTGGTATTGACCACCCTGGAGGCCTATGCAGCTGCAAAGGATCTCTTCAGCCCTTTGGTATGGCCCTCGCCAGTTATTCAGACTGATAACGTCTTGCCAAGGTTGTTGCGTGGGGTGCATTATGTTGCTTTTTCTGTTCGTGTCCACTATGGCACCAGTGGCTTCTGGTCTGGTCCGTCCATCCATCATAAAGCTGGCTCTGAGACCAATGGCAACCACTCTGTCTCAGGGCCTGGTACCATAGCCAGGAAGCCCCCGGTACCACAGAATAGTCATAGATCTTGGTCCCGATCTCCGATTACACTGTCCGGTACCGTGCCTCCCTGCCTGATGGAGTACTCAGACTCTTCAGAGTATGAAGTGGACTACTAAGTCTCCCACTACCGGGAATCCAGGGCATCCTCCAGGGATCGTTACTGCTTTCATACTGCTTTCTATAACTACCCCTAGGACTGCTGATTTCCCAAGTCATCCTCAACCTGAAGCAGGCAGGACCGAGACAATATGATACGCACTGTGCCAACATGGGCAAGATAATTGCAGTATTTGGACCTCTGCAAACTATCAGTCAAGGAACCTTTCCCCTAGCTCCAGTCAAGCACCTGATATCACAAGATCACAGGTGGGTGTTGCACCAGAATCCTCAGGCATTACAACTCATGGCCCAGTTCCTGATTACACCCTGAGGAAGCACATTATTCAAAAGTGGTCCAGAATGCCATGCTTAATAGTGGGGAAACTCTCTACAGGGGCTTTATCCCTTTAGAGGAAGCGGTTCTCTAACTCAGCAACTAACTGCAGTGTGTCCCCTACACAGACTGTGATTCAAAAGATGTTGCACTAATTGTTAACCTAAATGAGTCAGGTTTGGTTGTGAGCTCCATCAAAGTGCACCTGGCTGCAGTCTCAGAATTCCACCTCTGTATCACAGGGAGGATTGTTTTCTCTAATCCAGTGACTACCAGGTTCTTAAAAGCTGTAGATAGATTGTTCACACCTTCTCTAGGGACCCTACGCCACAATCGGATTTGAACTTAACCATTAGCCTCCTGCTCATGGTTATATTTTCCGGGAAGGGGGCCTTTTTAGTAGCCACCACGTCCATGAGGAGAGTAGGAGAGCTGCATGCCTAGTAACAGATCATTCAAATGCTCCTTTCTCTAAGGAACAGCTTAGGCCACATCCTAAATTTCTTTCAAAAGTAATATCTGACTTTAATCTCAGCCACTCTATTTATTTACAGGTTTGCTTTCCAAAACAAAAGCCCCAGACTCTGCATGTTCGCTGAGCCCAGACATTTTATCTAGACAGAGCAAAGCCCCTTCATGTATCTTCCCATCTGTTCATCTCCTAGCCTTAACAAATGAGGGGGCATCCTGTGACGGCACAACGACTGTACAAATGGATCACCAGCTGTATCGCCATGTGTTACAATGCCAAGGATGTTACTCCTCCAGAAAAATTGTCAACCAGAGCTCACTCAGCATCCATGACATTTATGAGTAAGGTCCTGATTGTAGACATTTGCAGAGCAGCAATGTAGTCCACAGTCCATACTGTTGCTAGACTTTATGCACTTACTCACACATCAAGGGAAGATGCTAATGTAGGGAAAGCAGTTCTCCAGTTCCTCTTCCAGTGAGACTCCCAGCCCCACTTTCACTGGAAACTGCTTGTGAATCACCTAATTTAATGAACATATGCAGTCACTCAAAGAAGAAAAAACACTCATCTTTCTTAACTGTTGTTCTTTGAGATATGTTGCATACATCCATTACACGATCCACCCTACTTCCCCCAAAGCACCAGAGTCTTTCATCTAAGGATCCAGTATGAAGGAACTGTGAAGGGGTGGGGGGCTCCCTACCCTTTATACCCTCATCCAGTGGCGGATTAATGATTTTGCCGCCCCTCGGCCCTGAAATAATTGCCGCCTCCCTTGCCCCGCCCCCATCCCAACCCTGTCCCCAAAGTCCCCGCCCCAACTCCACCCGCTCCCTGCCCCTATTGGATCCCTTCCCCAAGTCCCCACCCCGGTCCCGCCTCTTCCTCCAGCGTGCCGCGTTCCCCATCCTCCCCCCTCCCTCCCTGCCCCGCGAAACAGCTGTTTCGCGGCGCAAGCGCTGGGAGGGAGGGGGAGAACAGGACGCTGCGGCGCGCTCGCAGAGGAGGCGGAGGTGAGCTGCTACTACCCTAGGGGGGCGGGGTCGACCTAAGATACTCAACTTCAGCTACGCAAATAGCGTAGCTGAAGTCAGCGTATCTTAGGTCGACACCTGGCCGTGAGGACGGCGGCGAGTCGACCGCTGCCGCTCCCCCGTGGACTCCGTTTCCAGAGTCGACGGGGAGCACGTTCGGGGATCGATTTATCGCGTCTACACGAGACGCGATAAATCAATCCCAGATAGATCGCCGGTGGGTAGTAAAGACCTGCCCATAAATTTGCCGCCCCTGAAAATTTGCCGGCCTAGGCCTTGTCGGCCTAGGCAATAATACGCCGCTGCCCTCATCTTGGAGCACAAGGAGCAGCAGGGCGCAGACATGCCACCCATATGATACCATTAGGCAAAACTCCCTGGCATCAGCGCATGAAACATACATACACATCTAGTGTAATGGACACATGCATCACATCTAGAAGAACAATGATTACAAACAGGGTCAGCTAAGTTCAAACTCTATAAAACAAGAGGGGGAAAGGTTTTGTCCTACAATGCTTTTATATTTTAGCCTGGCTCTGTAGTTCAGGGTTTTTTCTAAAAAAATTATTCAGAAATGGGAAAAATAGAAAGGAAATGTTTAAAACAATCTTGTCCTTTTGAGATGATGCTTTTGATGAACAGGTCAAATCAGCAGGTTCCCAATCTCAGAGAAAGCAGCTGCAATGACCTAGTTGGTTGCTAATATACCGCACGTTCGTATCATGTATAGTAAAGTCAACTAAATGGGATAAAGTGGGATATAGTCAGGAAAAATGCTCTTCTAAAAATATTCACTTCTGTTGTATTAGTAAATTTCACTTCTCAAATGAAATGAATTTCACTCCTGAAATTCACTACATTAATTAAACACCAATGTTATACACAGAAAGATTCCATTACTGTGACAAATTACCTTTGAATTGTATGGCTGTCTAATTGTTTTATGTTGGGGTTTTTTAATAATTCTGTTCCCTGATAATTCTAGGATGGGGCTGATTTCATCTACACCGTTCCTGTGTTCCAAAAGCCTGCTTGACCCAAATTTTGGCCAAACCATCTTGAATTATTGCTCTTATCAGATTTCAAAAGCTAAACAAAGTTAAGCTGGTTAGCACTTTGATGGGAGATCTCTACAAAACAAAGGTAGCAGCAGGAAGTAGGGTTGGTGATTCACTAAGTTGCAGTCTTCCCTCTGCATCAATAAATCTTATCTGCATTTGGAAATTTACTGAAATAGCTATAGAATAAGTGGCTGTGTGAACACTTATTCCAGAATAAGAGTACCTTTTCCAATTTAGCTTAATCCACATTGAAAGTGATAATTATTCTGAAATAACTATTTAAGTAAATTTCCAACTGTAGACAAGCCCTAATGAACCAGTGCCTCAGTGTGGTGCCCAAACATGACTGCATTTGAGCAGTGGTTGACACTAATGTGATTTATAGATATATGTGGTGTGTATATCCTTTCAGATCCTTTATGATAAAAGGTGCTAGACAAATGTAAATTATATGATGATTATTACTAACCTGAGCTGGTTGAATTATTCATTGTGACTAACATTCATTGCAAATTTATCCCTTTTCCCTGATTGCAGATGCTTCATTGATTTTTACAAATCTATTTGTTGTTCATAATTAGCAGTTTATACAAACAAATTTTAGTCTATGGATTATTCATGAACTGTTCACTATTTGTCCTTTGTGTTCTGTGATTGGTCATCTAACAATGGTAATGTTTCCTCTCCGTGATTGGATGAGAATAACAAATAGTGAATAAACTCATGCCAGGGTTGGCATGCATATAGGTGTGAATATGAAGGACAGCCATTCCCAAAACATTAATGCAAACAAAAATTCAAGTCACACAAATATGTGCAGGTGGCAAACAACAAAAGGTGTGAGCATGGTCAAATAGGACAGCTGTTTCAATTCTGAATCAATGTTGGCTAGCACTGTTTTGCAGTATTCTGCCAGCTCTGTCAATACTCTGACTGTAATCTCTGTTTTATAATTTCTGTAGGAAAGTAAAAAGAAATGTTGAATTATGTGATTAGTTATGGCTAACAAATTTGGGCACAGGATCCAGACTTGTAGAGATGCTTTCTCTTTTAAATCCCATGTGTTCTAACTTCCTCAGCCAGTGTCAAAAGTTGTCTTCTGGGGCAGCACTGGCCAGTGAAGTCCCAGAATATGAAATATTGACTGCAGAAGAGACACCAGACCTAGAGAAAGAATACATTTGTGCAGGTAGTGGGATCTGTTAGGAGTGGGACTCAGGAAGAGGAAGCAAAGCTGAAAGTTGTGGGGAGAGAAAGGAAAAATGGGAGAAAGAAAAGGTGTTTTATTTGAAAATCTGAGTCATTCTTCCTCTCACCTCAGTTTGAGGTTTAGGAGAATGTGTTACAAGCATTTATGGGATTCTATGAATTTGTGGGACTAATTTTGCAGGAGTTTGCAAAGATTTTATGTGAGTTTGTGATCTCCAAAAGCGTTTCCATAGATTAAAAATGCTCTAAATAGTTCAAATTGTCAACATTCAATGTATTTTTATTTTTTGGGGGGGAGGGGGGTTGTATCTTTTAACTGATGGCCCAGCCTTAACTTTCAATTTTGCAAGCACAAAAATGTATCTTTAGGTTCCTATATTCGTGTAAATTTCAGAAATCCTAAAACTGTTGTGTTGGGCAGAGGTGAATGAGGGGCAGTGTTCATCCAGGCTGAGACCTTAAATAAAAATTCCTAAATCTTTGCTTTAGACAAGTTGCAGTTAAATCTTGGGGGGGAGTTGGGACAGGGTGGGGAGGGAGCATGGAGAGAGAGAAATATATAATGAAATCAGCAACGGTCTCTCTACTAGAATGGTGCTACTTTCTAATGCTGGGAACTATAGTAAGTATACCTTGGGTTTTGCCACTGAAATGACATGCGATAAATTCAAACTTCAGGGCAGCATGAGCATCATCTTGACAAAATTTAAAATTCCTTCGTTGTGAAATTGAAATTATTTTTAAAAAATTATGAAGGTAGATAAAGTGTAGCTGGCAGCCCATTATCACAGGCAGCTGATGCTGAGTATGTAGGCTGCATAGAAGTTACAAGATTTTGTGTCTGAAGTCTCTTACGTGCAGTGGATTAGAATTTCCTCAGAGACCCCAGTCCCTCCCTCCCTCCCTTGCATAACTCATTTTACATGCATTTCTTCAGGGATATTGTGGGGGTTAAAAAAAAACGGAAAATGTCTTTCACTCAGCTCTTGTTGAGGCTGGTTTTACCCTTTCTCTTTTCATGTATCCCAGGACCCCAATCCTTCCTTGTCTTTTGCTTTTTGAAACAACAGGGAGTGGCTACCTCCCTTGTGTTAGCCCAGGATTCCAGACAATAGGTGATTTCTGAGCTGTGACTTATTGAAATGGTCTTATCTGTTTCCTGGGGTGATAGTAAATGAGATGTCAATATAACGTCTTTTGTGCTGATGACATTCAATCTGATGACTAGGAATTTTTCACACTGGGCTAGTATTTCAAACTGATGTGTTGGCATATTAACTAGGACTCTTACCAAATTTGTTGCATGTAAAAATAAAATGAGATCACTCATAGTGACTTCAACTATCCTACTTAATGAGGTGGTAACTAATTAATGTACATTTAGAATGTGTAGATCATCACGGCCTTTTTTAGATATTCAGATGCATACATTTTCAGTTGCTTGTTCTTGTCTCTGTGGAATAAACATATCACACAGAGTGCTCCAATGCAGACCTTGTCAGAAAGACAATTCTGTTTTCCCAGTTCTGGACAAAGTTAATTTTCCTCAGTCTTGATAAAAGTTTGCTATTTTTCTCAAAATCAAACCAATGAAAACAGATATATTTTCTTGCCTTATGCTTCTTTTCTAGTTTTCCTCCTCTTTGTAAATAACTACATTTAACTGTGATCTGACCAACTACTACCTTGGCTGATAAAGGAACTGCCCCAGTCAGGTGACTGAGGATGGCAAACTGTGCTTTTAACAGATTCATTGATAAGGTTATCGGTAACTGCAAAGAGACTGAACCTTTGAGCTGTGTTAGATTTCTCCCAGTCTCTGATGCCAATGTCTGGTTCCTCCCTCCTCCCGCCAAAAAACACTTACCGGTAGTTCACTTCCAATTTGTCATCTTCTCTTTCTTTTCCCTTCTGCAGGCAGACTTCACATTTCATAGAATCATAGACTTTAAGGTCAGAAGGGACCATTATGATCATCTAGTCCAGAGGTTGGCAACCTTTCAGAAGTGGTGTGCCGAGTCTTCATTTATTCACTCTAATTTAAGGTTTCGCGTGCCAGTAATACATTTTAACGTTTTTAGAAGGTCTCTTTCTATAAGTCTATAATATATAACTAAACTATTGTTCTTTGTAAAGTAAATAAGGGTTTTAAAATGTTTAAGAAGCTTCATTTAAAATTAAATTAAAATGCAGAGTCCCCTGGACAGGTGACCAAGACCCGGGCAGTGTGAGTGCCAGTGAAAATCAGCTCGCGTGCCGCCTTCGGCACCCGTGCCATAGGTTGCCTACCCCTGATCTAGTCCGACCTCCTGCACAATGCAGGCCACAGAATCTCACCCACTCACTCCTGTAACAAACTCCTAACCTATATCTGAGCCACTGAAGTCCTCAAATCATGGTTTAAAGACATCAAGGTGCAGAGAATTCTCCAGCAAGTGACTCCTGGGAAAAATGAACACACAAAATGCTTGTTTTAGACATTCCTGATCACTGTATGGAACAGCACAAAAATGACAGACATACTGAACAAAATGAAACAAGTCCATACACATGATAGTTGCTTTCCAAAATGCTGCTTGCTATATTTTGTTTTTATTATCATTCCTATTAATTCTAAGAAAAATAAACAGAGCATATTTACTTGACCCAACTCATACTAAACTTACAATAAAATACATAGAAATGGATCCTCAGTTGGAATAAATCGGCTTCAATGGAACTGTGTTGATTTACACCAGCTGATGGCCTATCTGAACTACTGTTATCAACTGCTTTCTTCTTAATTTATGTTAGCTTTCTTTTCTTGTCTTTGGCATTTGAAGAATTTTCTTCCACAATACTTCTGATTAGAAAATGGCAGTCCTTCCTCATCCTGGCATCTAAGTAACTCTTTTTTAAATGATGACCAATTTATTAATAAATTCTTCCATATGAAGCATTATAAAATAAAATTCCCAAACCAAACAGAAATGGAGATCCTCACACATGCTACTCAAGTCACTGAGGACTTGATCTTCCAAGGTGCTGAGCACTGTAGCTCTGATCCAGCAAAGCACTTAAGCATGTGCTTAACTTGAAGTATGTGACTAGACCCATTCACTTCAAGAGGATTACTCATATGTAGCTAAGTCCATTTAGAAACCAATACACTGAGTTCAGTTGGGGTAAATTTCTTGTGTGGACACTTTTATTTTAGCCCTATTTTGATTTAGTTTAATTTTTAATAGCCTAATCCAGAATAAAATTATCCATGCAAGAGATTGGTTTGGACCAATTTAACCTAATTGGTTTCTAAACCAGTTTAGTTAAATGGGTGCTCAAACAATGGATAGACCATCCTCTTGAAAACAATTCTGTTCATGATGCACATAATAAAATATAATCATGCTCATTCCATCGTAATTGAATTGGCTCTGCAGGGCTAATGGGAGTAAAAACCAGTAAAAATTTATGTTTTGTTGCTAACGTCAGCAGTAATTACTCTGAATTCACAAATGGAGCTGTTCTGTTGAGGAGGAGGAAGGAGCAGTTGTTACATTTGCAATCAGCGAATAATCATGCTTTAAAGCAGTGGTTACCAACCGGTAGATCGCGATCGACTGGTCGATCCTGGAGCCCCTAACAGTCGATCGCGATCTCCGGCCACTAAAAGTCCGACAGCGCAGCAGGGCTAAGGCAGGCTCCCTGCCTGCCCTGGCCCGGTACCGCTCCCGGTAGCGGCTGGCATGTTCATGCGGCAGCGCGGTCCCTTTGAGGGGGGGGGGCAGGGGGTCTCTGCGTGGTTGTTCCTTTCTGCAGGCACTGCCCCCACAGCTCCCATTGGCCGTGAATGGGGAACTGCCGCCAATGGGAGCTGCGGGGGCGGTGCCTTGAGCCATGCTGCCCACCCCTCAGGGGCCGCAGCGACGTGCTGGCCACTTCCAGGAGCGATGCGGGGCGAGGACAGGCAGGGAGCCTGCCTTAGCTTGGCTGCACTGCTCTCTGGGAGCCGCCTGAGGTAAGCGCTGCCAGGCGGGAGCCTGCATCCCAACCACCTGCCTCAGCCCTGAGCCCCCTCCCAGAGCCAGCACCCCAAACACCCTGTACCCCGATCCTCCTCCTGCACCCTAACCCCCAGCCCGGAGCCCTGCACCCAAACTCCCTCCCAGAGCTTGCACCCCTCACCCCTTCCTGCACCCCAACCCCTTGCCCCAGGCTTAGCCCGGAGCCCCCTCCCACACTCCGAACTCCTCAGCCCCAGCCCAGAGCCGGCACCCCAAACCACTTCCCCAGCCCGTGAAAGTGAGTGAGGGTGGAGGAGAGCAAGCGATGGAGGGAGGGGGCTGGAGGGAGTGGGGCAGGGCCTCAGGGAAGGAACGGGATAGATTCTGGATTGCACTTAAATTCCAAAAGTGATCTTGTGCGTAAAAAGGTTGGAGGCCACTGCTTTAAAGTGTCAATAGTCCAGTTAAAGATGGTTGCTGTGCAGTGGTTAAAGCAGTCCATGCTTGCAGTGATGTAGTTAAAACACAGATGGACAGATATGTTAATATCCAACCTGATTATCTGTGAGTAATTTGATCATCTGGTATCTAATTGGCTAAATCAAGTAATCTAGTACCTGAAAGAGACATGAATTCTTGTGATTGTATGCAAAGACATTACCTATAGATTTTTCAGCAGTTCTCAAACATTTGTACTGTTGACTGACCCCTTTCACACTGCAAGCCTCTGAGTACATCCCTCTCTCCCCCCCCCAATTAAAACACATTTTATTAAANTCAGTCCTAGGACCAATCCTATTCAATTTATTCATAAATGATCTGGAGAAAGGGGTAAACAGTGAGGTGGCAAAGTTTGCAGATGATACTAAACTACTCAAGATAGTTAAGACCAAAGCAGATTGTGAAGAACTTCAAAAAGATCTCACAAAACTAAGTGATTGGGCAACAAAATGGCAAATGAAATTTAATGTGGATAAATGTAAAGTAATGCACATTGGAAAAAATAACCCCAACTATACATACAACATGATGGGGGCTAATTTAGCTACAACGAGTCAGGAAAAAGATCTTGGCGTCATTGTGGATAGTTCTCTAAAGATGTCCACGCAGTGTGCAGAGGCGGTCAAAAAAGCAAACAGGATGTTAGGAATCATTAAAAAGGGGATAGAGAATAAGACAGAGAATATATTATTGCCCTTATATAAATCCATGGTACGCCCACATCTCGAATACTGTGTACAGATGTGGTCTCCTCACCTCAAAAAGGATATTCTAGCACTAGAAAAGGTTCAGAAAAGGGCAACTAAAATGATTAGGGGTTTAGAGAGGGTCCCATACGAGGAGAGATTAGAGAGGCTGGGACTCTTCGGCTTGGAAAAGAGAAGACTAAGGGGGGACATGATAGAGGTATATAAAATCATGAGTGATGTTGAGAAAGTGGATAAGGAAAAGTTATTTACTTATTCCCATAATACAAGAACTAGGGGTCACCAAATGAAATTAATAGGCAGCAGGTTTAAAACAAATAAAAGGAAGTTCTTCTTCACGCAGCGCACAGTCAACTTGTGGAACTCCTTACCTGAGGAGGTTGTGAAGGCTAGGACTATAACAATGTTTAAAAGGGGACTGGATAAATTCATGGTGGCTAAGTCCATAAATGGCTATTAGCCAGGATGGGTAAGAATGGTGTCCCTAGCCTCTGTTCGTCAGAGGATGGAGATGGATGGCAGGAGAGAGATCACTTGATCATTGCCTGTTAGGTTCACTCCCTCTGGGGCACCTGGTATTGGCCACTGTCGGAGACAGATACTGGGCTAGATGGACCTTTGGTCTGACCCGGTACGGCCTTTCTTATGTTCTTATGTCTATTATAAATGCTGGAAGTGAAGTGGGGTTTGGGGGTGGAGGCTGACAGCTCGCAAGCCCCACGTAATAACCTCACGACCCCCTGAGGGGTCATGACCCCCAGTTTGAGAACCCCATTCTAGTCTGACCTCCTGTATAAATAACATAGGCCATAGAATAGTAATGCCTGCATCGAGGCCAATTACTGCTGGTAGAGCTAGCTATTTCTAAAATAACTGGCTGAAATTGCAGCTTTGATTGTTTCATCAGCATTCATCAGGTAGAGAGGAGATAACAGAAGAGCAGCAAGAACAAAAAATTGCTCCTTAATTGAACTGTGAAGGAGGTCGTGACCTGCAGTGCTTTCTTTTATGAGAAGTTTAGTAACCTATGAGCCTGATTCTGAGCTCACTTACAGGTCTATTACCCAGTTTCACTGAACTTAGTTCTGATTTACATTGGCTATCAGTATGTTGACCGTGGCTCCTTATACGTTTTAAGTATTCTTTCCAGTTGTGTGTAAATGGGAGCATGGGTGAAAATGGCTAATGCCATAATCTTTTCTTGCACATATTGAGTAAAAAATTTTAAACTGGCACCTAAGTTGCACCTGCAAAAAATATAGATGTATACAATAAAGTTACTGCACTTAGAATCTGCATTGGCATGCTCAGAATGGGTATTGTGGCATAGAAACAGGTGCTTGTGTGTGCTAGATTTCAAAGGTGCTCAGCAACCACAGTTGGGGTCAGATTATCAACAGGGTTCTGCTCCCATTTAAGCATCTAAATAAGGGTTAATTTCAAGTGCTCAGCACCCAAATATCTCCCATTGTGACACACGCGGCCAGATTTTCAAAAAAGTGTAACACTCAACGTGCTAGCTCACCATCAGAGCTCAGCTCTTATTTAGGCGTCAACATAAGCGACCAGATTTTCAAAACCAGTTTGGGTGCTGAGCTGTTTTGAAAATCTGGTTTCAATTGTGGGTGCTGAGCACTTGAAAAAAAGTCCAGCCCCAGGGTTGCCACCTCCAGCATGCAGAAAAACCAGCTGGTGGCCACCCCCACCAACAAAAAGAGTCCTAGTGTCAACTATGGCTAATTTCCCCCCAAGAGTCCCTGTCTCCCCTCCCATTCCTTATCCCTGCCTGCTGGTGAGCCTCAGGTCCATCCTACTTCCCAGCCCCCAGTGCTGAGGAGCCACAACGGTTTCAGCTGGTTGAGGACCTGGCCCAGACAGGGAGACCCAGGTGCTGTCCATGTGCCTACCATGTGATGTGCATAGCAGCTACAAGCCTGCTGTGTGGACGCACAGTTTACAGGGAACGTTGGTCCAAAGTGGAGGAAAAGGGGTCATTAAAGCTTTTCACCAGAAAGTGGCAAAGCAGTACAAGAACTGCTAATCTTATCCAAAGCTGAGTTATTTTGCAAGTGGGCCCTGGGTGTATGCATATGCAGGTTTTCACACTCAAATACCTGTTTGTGCATACTTTGAAAAATTTCCCCATTTCAATTTATTGACAATATTACCTGATAGAAAGTGCTGGGAACTCTTTGGTGTTTATGTGCATTGTAGTAAAACCTAACATAAAGAGAATACCAGTGTCCAATAAAGTATTTTGCTGGAAATATGCAGGTCCTAGAAGATGTACAGGAAAAGGACCTGATCTCTTTAAAAAGCAGGTTATTACGTTCAACAACTACAGTGTTAACTGCCATTTTTAATATAGTTTCTTCTCTTCACCCTAAAAGCTTTTTTTATAGAACAAATTTATGGTATTCAAAAAAGTTTTTCAATTTCTTACTGTAATGTTTGTGACAACGTTTAAGTTCTGTAGGATAATATACTTTTCAAGGACCCTTTTTCATCTAATATTTCATATATTGCTCTTGTCTTCTTCAAATAAATCAAGGGGGTTTGAGAAGGTATTTAAGTTCAGAAAGAATTAAGAAAGCTCACTGGACTAAGCTATAGCTCAAACAGTGTTTCCCTGATTAGCTCATTTTAACACTGTAAAGATGAAAAGAGAGGGTAAATAATTTACAGACTGACTAAATAGGACAGTAATGCTGGATTCCACACACACCACCCCCTGTTGCAGCCTTGTGTAATGATTTCATACCTTATGTCAACTAATAGAAGTAATAGTCTTCAGTTTTTTCTTCCCTTCCCAACACACCCTGATTTCACTGAGCATAGAGGTTTGTTTTGTATTGTGAATAACCTGCCACAGTGGTTTTAAACCAGTTTCCCTTTGAGAGAATCTGCCTGGAAGAGTGCCACATTATTGTTTTATCATGGTTCTGTGTTTCTGCTGTTCTGGCTTCTTTTGTTCCAGGTGGTTTGCCAGTCACCAAAGGTTACTGATAAGTCATCAGCCTGAGTGAATTCCCATTCAGTTGTCCATTGATGTATGTAGGTTACTGGCTGATTTGATATCCATAGTGTCCTTGTGAAAAGTAAAAACTCTCTCCCTCTAGTTTAATATTACTTAGACAATTACTGGATGGCACTGGTCAAAGCAGAGGTAGGTGCCATTCATCTCCTTTGTTACTTCACTAGACAGTATGTTAAAGCAAATGCGCTCATTTTTCATTCACTGAGATGAATTCTAGATTTGACCATGCACAGTATACAGATCTGTTTTAATCTATGTCCTTCAGATAAGAGAAAATCAAAGTCGTAACTACTTGAAACCATTAAAGATTACATTGCATTTTTTTCTTGAGTAAGGTGTTATACTCTGTTCTAGCCGAGTTGTAATTTAGATAATTACATTGTCTACATAAAACTCCCCCTGCAGTTTCAGTTGTGTATAAGTTTCTTTACTTCTCCTACAGCTGTTGTGTAATGTCTGCTGTGTACTGTTAACCTTCTGCTCTGTTCCAGCACAAGGGGGCTAAATTTCAGTAACAAGTGAATGATTCCTGTGAGCCAACATATGTAATTCCTTATATGTAATTATTAGATGGTAGCAATAGCCATGTCATACATTGCACATAGACTCCTTTCATGGCCTCACCTACACTCCACACACTAATTTATCTCCACCAGGGACAGTGATTAAATTTCTGAACATCACAGCAGCTTCAAACAGCTAAGAAAAAAAAAGAGAGAAAAAACATGCCAGAGAAATATTTTTATCTTTTCTGCTCAGTATAGTTTGAGTTGCAGGTTAGCCATATTCAGCCCTATACTTGTGACAAGTTTCTGGTCTCATTTCTTGCTTCCCTGCAGGGCTAGAAATTGCTGCTCTATGGTACCAGGTTTTCATTAGGAGAAGCAGCACTTGCTTTTAAGCATTGAAGAACCTGAGATACTGGACCTTAATACTGTGACTTATTATGTATACTACAGCTATTTTAGATAATCTGTATAGTTTTCTATAATTTGCTAATTTCAAATTTTGTCTGTTTCCAAATCCTGTAGAGGGTTAGGTCATGATAATTAAGACACTAGGCTTTACAATGCATGGATATGGAAAAAATGTGACATACCCAGAATACATGATGGCTTTAGTGGCTCTCATTTGGGATGATACCTATAACTGACACTGATATTATGCTGACAGGCAGTTTAGAATTTCTTATGGAAGGCTTTATTTCAATTTTGTTTTTAATTACAAAGCTTTGCTGCCTCAGCAGCCATCTGCCATCCAGAAATAAGTACATTTTTTTTATTAAGAAAGCATAAACATTGAATGTGTACTAACAAAATTATATAAAATATGGGTCCAAACCAAAATTCCAGTTCCAAACACTCCCCCACACTTGGCTGGAACAGGGTAGAGTGTGGGTAGGAGGGAAGGAGGTTGACATCTTCGTTGTAATCCAAATTTCATGTCTGGGTCCTATCTCTGTAACAGGCCAAATCAAAACCCTAAACCTGAACACCCCAGAATTTGGGGAGTTTTCGAATCTGAATTACGAGTCTCAGGCTGGTTTTTTAGTTTGTAAGATCTTTACCAATGGGTCCCTGTCTACCCACATGCAGTACAGCATCTGAGTGGGATATATGGGCACTGCTGTAATACAGTACAGATATTTAACAATAGTTAAATGAGAAAAGTGGCCACCGTCTATAGGGTATGTGGCCAAGTATAATTTGTATTATATAAATACTGATTAACCCTTTTACTGCACCCTGTAAATTGTGGACTTAATTGCTTTTTTTCCCCCATGAGACAGTGACTATTAGTTACTTAACTTTAAATCTGCATTCTCTTATTCTTCCTTTTGCTAACCATGCTTATGTGAAATTGTCAAATTAGACAGGGAATTGCATGGCTTACATATCTTCTCATTTGCACTGTCCAAAATACTGTCTGAAACTGATCCGATTGCACAGCTCGATCTGTCTGCCTGCGGGTTTTGTAGAGCACCCGTCACTAGTTTATACAGCAAGCCTGTGATTGCATGCTCGTGTTTGTTCCCTAGCATTCATCTCCCTAGTGAGCTTGTTTAAACAACAGAAGTGCTCTTACAATGAAAAGTTTGAATTCAAGTCTTGATATTAAGCAAGCCTGGGGTTTTTTTTAAACCATTGGACTTCCTTCTGGTTGACACTCCTTGTTGCAAATTCCTGTCCTGTGAGTTAGCACTTCGGAAACATTAGCTAGTAGAAGAAACACTCTCACTTTTTTTCCACCTTGGAAAAAACTGTCCCACCAGGTATTTGGGATCAAAATATCGCAAGTAGTTGTGTCACAAAAATAGGAAAAGAGCAAAACTAATTATTAGGACTTTTTTCGTTAGTCCATTAATGATGGGCCTGATCCAAACCTCACTGAAGTCAGTAGGAATCTTTGCACTGACTTCACTGGTTGGATCAGGTCCTACGTATGGTATGCCCTGGAAGGAAAGAATAGACTCTTTTGCAGACTCTGGGCCCTATACGATAATATGAAAAACAGCTTTGTATATAGAAAACCATAGTAATGCTCTGGGTTTGAGTGAAGGATTTCCTGTCTTTGTCACTCATCCACCAGTGTGCAACTTTCTGCCTCAAAGCCCACCTTCCTAGTGGTCTTTTTTGGCAGAAAAGAGCAGGGTGGGATTCTCTTTGGCCCCCACTGACACAGCTCCTGGCATGGCCGGGACAGCAACATGATGCTCTCCTGCACTGACTGAACACTCAGCCCCAGTTAGGCTGGGCAGAGAGTGCCAGGTTTTTTAGTATTTTTAAACACCTTTTTAATATTCAAATGTGGTAGCAAACGTAAAAGCCAAATGCCTTTTTAGACCCTACCGGTTGCCATATCACAAGTTGCCAGGTTCTTGAAAGTGATTGGGAAGAACAATGAGGAACAAAGTCTATTTGCTTGTTATGTTGCAGACTTTTGAAGGGCTCAGTCAGCTCTGACATTTAGAGAGCAGCTGCTACAGATTGCAGGTTTAGCATTGTTTTGTTGTAGTTTCAGCAAAGGAGTGGCAGCAGCTTACCTCATTTCCAGTAATGAAGTGCCTGGGGCTTTTTTGTGACTTGCACTCTGCCTGGGTTTGCTCAGTATGTGCCATGTGACTCCAGGAAACTAAGGCTATGTATTGACTTGTTAAAACAACTTTGTCTTTTTCTTCTTCTGTTTCTTTTTACAATTTCAGCATATGACTTCTCGATTCTTTGCTCCTCTCGAGAACAATTCTGTGTTTAACTAGATGCAGGAATGTTTCCTCACAGTGTGAACTGTTTCCTGCATTGATGCATTGAGCAGTGGAATAAAATACTTCTAAACCAGATGTTTATCTGCTATCACAGTGGTCCCCAACCTTTTTGTGGCCAGTAGCACATTCATGTTTTCAGAAGAGTGTGGCGGGCGCCAACAATTTTTCAAGGCTTATTTTGTACATTAATACGAAAAACATCATATTTAATATTACATAATATATGAATCCAGAGAGAAGAGAGAAGCCGGAGAGAAGCCGCGAGGACAGAGAACACCGGCACCCGCAGCCCCGGAGTACTCTGTCCCCAGCAGGCGAGGGGCCCTGGCTTCTCTCCCCTGCTGGGCACTAGGCGGGCGCACATAAATGCCCCGGCGGGCGCCATGGCGCCCACGGGCACCACGTTGGGGACCACTGTGCTATCAGGAAGTGTCCAGATTGCTGGTAGATACCACTATATAGTAGATATTGGCTTCTTTTTTAGGGTGAGGTGACCAGTGATGAGGCAGCTAGTGTTATTACCACTTCCCTTCTATTTTGGAGGATCTTACCCCATTTGAGACCTCTCCTCAAGGTTTTTCGTGGTTTCCCCATCTGTTAAATAGGGGGAATTACATGTACCTTTCTGGGGTATTATGAGGATTAATTATTTAATGGACCAAATTCACTCCATACAGGGAAGTTCAAATTGCTGTGCCTCCAGGGGGGATCATCCAAAGTACTGCCACTAACACTCCAAGGACATTCTTCTGGCCATTAAGAAGCTCAGTCACTTCTGGTGCAGATGTGTTTCATCAGCACACAAACCACATTCTCCATCATTCTTTTTAAGTCCATCTGCATGTGCTTCATCAACAGCAGTTAACTCTCCTGAACATCAGTAGGTTTTGCATCATAAATGCCATGCTGCTTTTGGCTGCTCCAGAACTGGTCAAGAGTTATACAGGTCTGTCTCATCTTACGCTGGGGTTACGTTCCGCGGTCAGTGCCTAAAGCGAAAACCACGTATAGTCAAAATTACATTGAGTGTAATGGCAGGCGGAATCGCTCGCACAACAGTAACAGTATTTAAATTGTTATTTTTCTCTTTTTTTTTGTTTTTTGTTTTGTTTTTGCCGACCGCGTAAAGCTGAAATCGCGCATGTTAAATGCGCCTAAGATGCGACAGACCTGTACAATATTCAGTCCTGTTCAGAAATTGTTACCTTTTCTTTAGCACCACCAACTTGTCCTTTCATGGGCTGTTTAAACCAGACCTTAGTTCACATAGGAACCTACTAAATGCACTGTTTTTAAAATATTAGGAGCTTGTTTTTATTCATTCCCCCACACTAGTTCCATCCTACAAAGAATTTGTTGTTTCTGGTGGATACATCACAAATCAGGGCTTGTCTTCACTACGGGGGTAAGTCGACCTAAATTACGCTACTCCAGCTCCGTGAATAAGCTCCACTCCAACTGAAGTCAACGTAGCTTAGGTCGACTTACCCTGGTGTCTTCACTGCGCTGCTTCGACAGGAGATGCTCTCTGGGTCGACTTCCCTTGCTCTTCTCGGAGAGCTGGATGGCGTTGACCAGAGAGCGTTCTGCCGTTGATTTAGCAGGTCTTCACTAGATCCACTAAATCGATCCCTGCTGCATCAATTGCAGCAGCATTGAACTCCCCGTAGTGAAGACCAGCCCCAACCACTGTTTGCTTTATTACACTTTCAAAACCCTAACAACTTCAGTGAGCTTTTCTTTTTCCATCCTCGTTTCACGTGCTCGATGAATCTACTGATGGAGAATTTTATATTTGCAGACATATTATCAGAAATACTGGAATCTGTTAAAAAAAAATCCATGTGTGATTTCATGACCTGGTGATGCCTTTTACTCCACAGCAAAGAAAATGCCTTCATACAGCCATCAAAAAGATGAGTTGTGTGGATCTGGGTTAGCCAAATTAATGCCATAATGGCTTCTGGCTCAACAAGCATATAGTGCAAACAGGCAGCAGAACAGTTGTGGTACAGTTACCTTTTATGTGGGTGGCACAGATGTCTGCCAATTAAGAGGCTCTGATAAGTCATTTCTTGTCCTGTGATTGTTGTTAATAAGAATATATATGAACATGTTTGCATCTGAACTATGCACAGATTAGTGCCTGTATTTATTTTCTTTAAAATAAAATATTGCTTCATTGGGTTTTGGTTCCTAATAAGCTTTTTTCTCATTTTAGAGCATTCCAGGATTTCACTAATAAAGAGAAGCCAAATGGCCTTTGAGGATAGATTTTTATTTATTTCTTTAATTTTGTATGCACAGGCCAAAATTCTCAAGCCTGGGGGAACCTAAAGTTAAGCTTCCAAATTCATATTCAGGCACCTGAATAAAAGTGGTCTGACCTTCTGAAAAGCAGTGCCCCACAATTCCAATGAACCGTGGTCTTTCTTTATAGGCCCCAATACAGCAAAGACTGATAGAACTACTCACCATGTGTAAAATTAAAGAAGTGCATAAATCTTTGCAAAATTGGGGCCATCATTAGCACAGGAGAAATCTGTGATAACGGTTGGCAATATGTTTTTTTTAAAGTGGCTTCTACAGTTATTTTTCATGTTTAATAAATATTTCAAAGAGACCTGAGGACCCATGGCAAGGAATGAGACATCTATTGTATTCAGATGCCTAGACATAGGTTTTCATATAATTAGTGGTAACAGACTTTAACTTAGGATGCTCTTTGATTGTCTTAGGCCATGCCTATACTACAGGGACTGTAGTGGCATTGCTGGGGCTCCGTAACTATGCTGACATAACCCCATAGCATGGATGCAGCCTATAGCTATGGAAAGAGCTTTTCCATCACTGTAAAAACACCATCTCCCTGAGAAATGGTAGCTAGGTCGACAGAAGCATTCTTCTGTTGACCTTGCTTCCTCTACACCCGAAGTTAGGTTGGCATAGCTATGGCACTCAGGGGTGTGAATTTTTCACACCCCAGAGTACTGTAGCTGTTGACCTAAATTTTAAATGCAGACTAGGCCTCAAATGCAGTAGCTGCAGCTCCCGTCTTCACTGTCCAAAGAACTGTTTAAAAATTCGGCCTAAACATGGGTCTAACGTAGTATACTGATACCACTGTGATAAGTACAGTAAAAATACCTAGAGAGATAGAAAACCTGGTTTCAGTAAAACTTTGCATATAATACAGTTTAGCCAGAGTGAGTGTCTGGGGGCCAATCTCTGTTAATCTTGTTTAAAAACCATGCCATTTTGGAGGAAGCCCCATTGCTTGACTCATTTAAAAACTAGACTGACACAAATTAATTGAAAAATCCAGTGAAGGAAATAATAAACGGGCAGAGGAGGGACTAGATGTCAGTGTCTTTTCCAACCCCTGGATTGATAATCATGTGATTCACATCTGAATGAGTAGAAATATTAAGTAGGGTAATGCAGCTCTCTAACTGGAGCTTACTGCGGCTTGTTGATGTACAGGGCCCTCCTCACCTTCGCCCCCCCCAAACACCCTATATAGATTGACCTTTGCATGGTTGGAATCCATTCTTTTCCCCACTGGTTTGCTGCTAAAATGTGAAAACCGAAATGTAAGTCAGAGTCTTTCTTACTCTTTCCAGTGTCATCCTGCATTACCACGTATAAGAAGACACCACCTCCTGTTCCACCAAGAACCACCACAAAACCTTTTATTTCCATCACAGCCCAGAGCAGCACAGAGTCTGCCCAAGATGCATACATGGATGGGCAGGGACAAAGGGGTGATATCATCAGTCAGTCTGGACTTAGTAACTCTACAGAAAGCTTGGACAGTATGAAGGCCCTAACTGCTGCTATTGAGGCTGCTAATGCACAGATCCATGGCCCTGCAAGTCAGCATGTAGGCAACAATAATGCAACTGTCACCACAACCACCACCATTGCCACCGTTGGTGTAGAAGACAGAAAGAAGGATCACTTCAAGAAAAACAGATGTTTATCCATTGGAATACAGGTAAAGTATAGGTTTTTGAGTAGCAGATAAGTATCTGTTTTTGTTGGTGTGGGTTTCTATATTACTTATGCAGTGGTCCATTTTTTTCTCTTTTGAATCCCTTTTTTGGTTAGTTACCCATTTCTGTCAGGTGACTATAGAGATTTCAGTAGTATTTAATTATTCTCAGTGTTGCTGGTGATGTTTTCATAATTAATTTTAAATATATCAACTGTAAGGATTTCTTGAGTCTTTTTGCTACTTATTATTCAGCTCTGTTAAATTGCATACATGAGCACAAACCTATGAATCATATCACAGCAGGGGTCAATGATATCATTGAAAGAGAATCTGTAAAACAATGATTTACACTACACTATCACCAGAAAAATATTTTCAGCCAGCTTAGCTGAATTGTCACTGCTTATTCATGCATTTGGAAACAACTGTTTTAAATGAGGCAGCATTGTTCTACTTAGCTGTTATCTCAGCCACAAGAGCACAGGATAAGATCCCTCTGATTTGCCCTTGTTTAAAATTAATTAAACTTTGTTACCTCTAGTGAAATGTAACAAGAAAACTAATCCAACCACACTCAGTTGAAGCTTAGGGAAAAGAGAAATGTAAATAAGCTATATATTTCCATTTTACATTTGATCTAACTTTTTTTATTAATCTCTCTCATGCATCCCTTAAAATAATGACTGTAGAAATATGACATACTCATAATCACTATCTACTTTTTCATTCATGCTGTTAGAACAAGACAGTCTGGGTTGGAGTCAACTAAGACTCAACTCTGGTTTTTGCAGGGAAAATAAATCCCAAGCAAATAGGGCAGTGTCCTCAAACTGACCAACCCTCCTCCCCCTGGAAAAAGTGGTTAGTCTTTTCCTAAAGATGAAGTTTGCACATGGATGGTCTCACACAGATTTCCAGTATGTTGGTCTTATTAGGTTTATCTAATTACTATGGGCAAGGCTGAGACTTTAGGCTGCGTGTGGTGTGGAATTGGGAGCAGCCCCTGGATCGAATTGTGACAGAAGCCGTGTCTACACTACTGGTGCTACAGTGGCACACCTTCAGCATTGCAGCTATGCCACTGTAGCGCCATAGTGTAGACACTTCTTACAGTGACAGAAGAGGTTTTTCCGTTGATCATAGAAATCATAGAATCATAGAACTGGAAGGGACCTTGAGATGTTATCTAGTCCAGTCCCCTGCACTCAAGGCAGGACTAGGTATTATCTAGACCATCCCTGACAGGTATTTGTTAAACCTGCTCTTAAAAATCCCCAATGACGGAGATTCCACAACCTCCCTAGGCAATTTATTCCAGTGCTTAACCACCCTGACAGGAAGTTTTTTCTAGTGTCCAACCTAAACCGCCCTTGCTGCAATTTAAGCCCATTGCTTCTTGTCCTATCTTCAGAGGTTAAGAAGAACAATTGGGTCCGCCATGGGCAGTACTTCCAGTGGTGCCTCGTCTCTCAGGGTTCACATTGCTCGTGGCTCTGCCATGGCTGCCGGGTGGCAGCATGGAAGCATCAGTCACCCAGAGCCCTGCACACTCAGGCTTTCGCTCACCAGATCTTTACATCATTCCCACTTCGGTTCCCCTGGGTAATCGACGCTAGGCCAGGCTTATCTGGGTGTTCCCTGTGAAAACTCTCAACCTGTTCCGGGGTGTAGACCTTACTAGCAAGCTCCCAGGACTGTTCTTTGGGACCATAGCTGTCCCAGTCTATGAGGTACCACAGCCTGCCTAATTTCAATCTGGAATCCAATATGGCATGGACTTCACATTCTTCATGGTCTTGAACCGGAACTGGCAGGACGGTGGCTGCATCTGGTTGGGGAATGGGTTTTCCATGTATGGCTTTAGGAGGGAAATATGAAAGACAGGGTGCAGGTTGAGAGACCTAGGTAAGTGGAGCCTGAAAGTAACAGGGTTGATTTTCTGACAAATTTGATAAGGAATTGATGGTCTAGTTTGTGAGATGGCCTGTTTGTGTAGAGATTTTTGACAGATAGCCAAACCTTTTGGCCTACTGGAAGGTTGGTGCTTCCTGTCTTTGGTGCTTTGTGTGCCATTTTAGGCCACTTTAGCATCCTCAAGGTGGCCCTTTACCTCTTTCTGACAGTGGCGAATCTGCCGAACCAAGTCTGCCCCAGCCGAGTTCAGGGAGGCTGTCAGGAGCACGGGGTAGAATTGGAGGGGGAACCCATTGGCACAGTTTAGGGCAACTGTGCCTGTATGTCCCCTCAGGGGTTCAGCAAGAGTACCCAGTCTTGGCTTTCAGATCCCCAGCTGTTGCCTCTCTTGGATGGAGACACGTGTCTCTCTTCTGACCCAGGTATATCCAGGCTGGATAGTTACCTTGTCTTCACTGTATAATTCCCTGCAAAGACAGTTTGCCCAAGGATACCTGTGTGCTTTCTCTTGAGAAACAAATACAGTGCGGTTGCTACAGCTGTAAGTTACCCCACAGCTCTTTCTAGGCAAGCCTACTTTTTTCTTAAGGTACAAAGCATTACAGAGAAAACGTATTAAAAAAATAAAAGGACCTAAACCCATTCTAATAAGTTTACCAGACACCATTCCAACTCTCTCATGGTCTCTGGCAAGTGTTCTCTTTTAATACCCTACCCTAGGGAATTCCTTGTGGTTAAAAATTCATCTTAACTTCAGCTCAGAACAGGCACACTCATAACATGTTCAGTTTTCTTTTTTGTACCTTTCAGGCATCTTTGAACGGGAGTTTCCAGAAGCAGTTAGTTTACAAAAGGTCTCTCTCCCCAAGCCATATCTTAGAAAAGTTTCGCTTCACAGGGAGAGAATTTGCATTCCCTTCATCTCAAGGTATTTCCTAAGGAAATCCACTTCACCCATATTGTTCCAAAACGACCTTTGAACTTCCAGAAATTGCATTAATCTCATCTTTGTACTAAAGAAGTTCCATACAATCTTACAATAGTACATAAACATTTGCATTTGTAATACAATGAACTCCAAAGATATTAACCCTAGTTCAATAAGGTTTAACTTCATTCAGTAAAGTTTAATTTAATACTATAAAGTTCAGGATTTTACAGGATAATGTCAATCCATCACACCTGTAATTGAAAAAAAAGGGGCTCTTCCCAGTGGAGGCATGGTCGGTGTTGTATGCAAATTCAGCATAGAAGCAGGAGGTGGACCAGTCCTCTTGGTGATAGTTAACTAAACATCATAGATTTTCCTCTAATACTTGATTCACCTTCTCTATCTGGCCAGCCGTCTGGGGGTGATACGCAGAGGAGTGGACATTTAGTAACCGGAGGGCCTTGCACCTTAAGCACAAGATGAACTGTGGTCCTTGATCTGATTTGATGCAATCAGGAAACCCATGGAGGTGAATGACATGCACTACTAGGAACTGAGCAGTCATCTTGGCTGAGGGCGAGTGGTCACAGGGGACTAAATATGCCATTTTGGTCAATTGATCCCCGATCGTTCATACTGCCATGTAGCTGTTGGATTCAGGGGGTTCTACAATGAAGTCCATGGTGACAGCAGCCCAGGGCCTGGAATGGGGTTTCTGGTGTCACAGGGGTGCCGAGCAGCTTAGTGTGTGGTACCTTAGTATGGGTACACAGGTCGCAAAAGTGAATATAAACTCCGTCAGCCCACATTCAGGGCTACCAAAAGAAGCAGGAGGCTGGACAGTGGGTTTTGAGGCACCCAAAATGGCCTGCTAGGGGGTTATTCTGATACAGTTACAGGACCTCCAACTGCAGAACTTATATGCAACCATCAGCATAAATTATTCTGTCCTGCATGAAATGTTGCCTCTTGGTCCCGATTCTTGATCAGTCTGGGAGCTACATTCTAAAGCCTTCTGGGGAGAGGATGTACCCCAAAAACTCTGGAAGTTTGGTCAAAGGTATATTCTCTAATTTTGCGTACAGGCCTCTCCAGGACAGACCTAACGTGGCATTTGTGTTGCTCATGGTTTTCTGAAAAGTCAAGCATATCGTTGAGGTAGACTACTACATACTGGTCCAGAATTTCTCTGAACACTTTATTAACAAAGTGTTGAAAGATTGCAGGTGCATTAGTTAGTCTGAATGGCACTACCAAGTATTCAAAGTGCCATAACAAGTCCAGAAGGTGGTCTCCCACTTGTACCCCATCTGGATATGCACTAGGTCCACTGTGGTGAATAATCCACACAGATAATGGACCTTCACCCTGGGCTTTTGCTCAATGGGGCAGTTATAATCCCAATACAGAGGTAGTGTGTCTAGATTTCTTTTTTGAAAAATTTCAGCATAATATTGGTATTTATCAGGAATGTGGGAGGTCGAAGCTGGGGTGATCCCCAGTTGCCAGCTGCCGCAATCTGGGATTCGTTCAAGGGAGGGATTGATGCTGCCTGGAATGGGCTCCCAGATCCAACAATTCATTGCTGCTGATGCATAGGCAGATCTGTTGGCAATGCTCAGAGAAGAAGCTGAAGTTGATGGCACCAGTTAAGGAATCCCCTGAATTTTTGGCAGTTTCCATAAAGGCGTTTGAGTGGTTGAGCCACCATTCATGCCTGGAATGTAACGTCCTTCTCTTGCGAGTGGCCCACTAATTCGCACAGGTCCTGGAATGTAACTTCTTCTCTTGTGAGCGGCCCACTAATTCGCAGAGGGCTTGGTTTTCTGCCAAAAGTTACACCACCCGAGCCTGCAGAGCATGAACCTCGGTCTGGAGACAGACGACCTGCTTCTGTGGATCTGGTGACCTGTGTGGTGTGCCAGGCAGCAGGAGGCCCATCCCTTCCATCTCACTACTGGGGCATCGTCCATGGGGGGGATCAGAGGCAGTCTGTGCAATCTATTACAAACTGGGTTATTGGCAGTCAGGCCTAGCAGTCGGAGCAGGAGTCAGGGACTGGTAAACAGAATCGAGGATTGGAACCAGACTCAGAGACCGAATTCAAACCCGAGTCAAAACCAGGAATTGGAACCAGATTACCTGGAGTGAAGGAAGGCAAGAGCAGAGCTGGATTCAAGGCAGGAGCAAGGCTGGGGCAGGACTGGAACAAGGCAAGGAAACAGGGATCAAGAAGAAGGCATGGAAGCAGGAACAAGGCAGGGTCTGTCTCAGCAGCAGGTCAGGGATCGGCCTTGTTGCACACACAGCTTCCTGGGACCCCCTCCATGCTTAAATAGTGGCACATGAACCAATCAGCATCACAGGGGGTGCTGCCATTCAGGTTTTCCATGGCTGGCACATCCTGTGGTGCCTCATCTCCCAGGATTTACAGTGCAGTGATTTTGGCTGTGCTGTGGCTTCCAGGTGGTGGCGTGGAAGTGTCAGTCACCTGGAGCCCTGCACACCCATGCTCTAGCCCACCGGGTCCTTACGCTCAGGGGTGTGGAGAGTAAGGACATGTCTACACTTACCGGTAGATCGGCACTGCTACAATCGATGCAGCGAGTGTCGATTTAGCGGGTCTGGTGAAGACAGGCTAAATCAATGGGAGAGCACTCTCCCATCGATTTGTGTACTCCACCTCCTCAAGAAGCGTAAGGGAAGTCGACAGGAGATGTTCTCCCGTCGACACAGCGCAGTGTAGCCACTGCGGTAAGTGGATCTAACTATGTCGACTTCAGTTACATTATTCACGTAACTGAAGTTGCGTAAATTAGATCGATTTACCGTGGTAGTATAGACCAGCCCTAAATTTCTGCAGCCCTTGAAAGGATGCAGCTTATTGCTTCCCTTGTACCCTTAGTTCCTCCCTACCCACTTGCTTGCAGGAGGAAATATCCAGATACCTGGGCCTGTGCTCAGCACTAGACCTGAAACCAAGCTCCAGATAGGCTGAGCAGACTGGGGAGCCCTTAATTCTTCTTACTGCCCTAATCAGTCATATAAGGCAATGGCACAGTCTAGCCCTGTGTCCCTCATTTCAGTGAACAACTTTACTGCTGACAAAGACCATCCTACAGGGGAAACAATTACAAAGCTAGAAGTAAAATTATTGGAATAATAACAAAAAAATCTATGTGGATTACATTGGAGGAAACCTGAATTAACAACCCTTAATCTTAAAAGGACGTCTATGGGTCTCCCAATCCATTCTTAAAATAACTGTTGCTGTAAGTAAAATACATTTGAACTTAATACTGTATTGCAGTAGCCATTAAGGGGGAGATTTTCAAAGGCACAACTGACAGTTGTTTGTGCCTTTGAAATTTCCCCCTAAAATATTGACATATACTGATTGCAAGTAATTATATTCCTTATACAAAGTGTGACAGGCATATTGAAAATACGGTGGGAATGTTAGTTACTTATAAACCATAACAGTGTCCAGTGAACTTGTCTGTCTCAAGCAACAGTGTTGAGATGCTCCCTTAAATGTTTTGAGAGATATTGAACCTTAAACCTTTCACTGATCTGGGTCTACTACTCACCCAAATCTCAAATAATAGTAACTTTAGAGGGAAATTCAACTGTTGTCAGAAAGAAGGAAACATTTTTGTGGCAGGTCGCTTTAATTTTGTTGTTGTTGCTGCTGTTAACCAGACCTTTAAAGCAGAGCTATGAAATGTCAGCAGTCCTGGTGTAGACAGTAGAATTTCTATTACATATATTTGTGCACATTGAGCAGTCCCGTACATCATGAGTAATCCCATTGATTACAGTGGCACTAATTCCAGAGGAAGATTCTTCTCAACATGAGAAGACACATAGAGTAAGATGTTCACTGCCCAATCTCATAAGAGTTTACAATCCTGCTGGGTCAATGGATAATCTCCTGTGATTGAATTTTAACTTCAACTTACCTTGTAAAGTAAGCCTAGCTAAACTAGAAAAGTCATATGAAGTCACTGAATATGTGTTATGCATGCATGAATATGGAGAGCAATAAAATAACACCATCAATAAAGAGCAGTTGATAGTTCTTTGAGTGCTCTGCATATTCCCATTTCTGGGTAATGCACTGACTGGTGCAGAGTCATTTAAAGAACTTGGGTTACAAGTAAGTAACCTTCATTTTCTTTTAAATCTTGTATCTATAATTGTCAGTTCCAGAACCCTAACATTTAAATAAAACAAATTCCTTTAAAAATGTAATTTTAACATCACTTCACATTCACGTTAATTAAAGTGTGTTGTAGAATAATCAGCATGTGTAATACACTGGATAAACTTCATCTGCATTTTGGGAGTCCATCATTGACTTAATAAAAAAATTATAAATTAGCACAAAATACTATTATTTGAATAACATTATAAATGTGCATAGCATTTGGCACACAAACTATCTGAGTAGATGAATGTAGTTATGGTACCAGCCATGTGTGTATGTCCTTGGTAATTAAGACAATAATAAGTAAAGTGATTCAGTTGCCTTAATATCTTTCTTAAAAATACATTCTATATATATATGGTTATTTCTTCAGGTTGATGATGCTGAAGAATCCACCAAACCAGGTGAAAATAAAGCAACCAGTAAGTTCCAATCCATAGGTGTTCAAGTAGAGGAGGAGAAGTGGTGAGTAAACATTCATTTGATTTTCTGAATGCTCATGTACAATATTCTCTTTCATGCCTTAATAAAAATATCTCAAACAAAATCACACCAATGAGACCAAATATCCAAGAGCCTGGCATGCAGACAGCATCCTTTTGAGTTTTTATCACATTTAGTATTTTAAAAAGTAGATATGAACAAAGGTAGATATGAACATGCTGAATCTGAAGGTAAAGCATGTATATGTTTCCACAATTCATTATGTTCCTGTTTTACAATTACATTAAAAGTGATGCATGTTCATTTGGAATGTCATAATTTAAAAGATATAAAAACATTTTGAAAAATTTTTCTAAAAGAATAAACAAACAAAACAATCTCACTTAAAATTAATATGAATCTTGCCATAGGAGATCATTTCTGTTGATATTATCTCTCTCAGTAAAACACTGTAGTCTGAAATCATGGGTGAATGGCAGCTGAGCACAGATGTGTGGTCTAATGGTCTGAACACAGGACTGGGAATCAGGCTGGCCTGAGTTTTAATGTTGGATTTGAGATTGATCTCTGGGGGGATTTTGACAAGTCAATTAATTTGTCTGCCTCGGTTTCCCTATCGGTAAAAGATGGATAGTAATATTTTCTTGCCTATACTGGGAGGATTAATTATAAAGTAATATCTGTAAACCACTTTAAAAATAATATTGCAAAAATAATACTGTGTTATTGCTCTGTTGACCAATACAGAGACAATATGTATTGCTAGTATTGAAGCTGGTAGTCTAGAATTAAATGCACCATCTTTACATTAGTGGGTACATGAGGACAAGCCAAAAGCTGGCTTCCTGTACACTTCATCCCCCTACTTGTTAACAAGAGGACAACAGATAGGTAATATGCAGTGTTGCTGTAGCCATGTCAGTTAGAGAGATAAGGTGGTGAAAGAGACAGAAGTTGGTCCAATAAAAGATATTATCTCACCTGCCTTGTCTCTCTAACAAATAGGTTAAGCAGGGGATGGAGCTGAAGTGCATGAGTGCCTGCAATCATGATAAAATTCACCTCCTGGATTGGCTGTTGTTGGGTTGCTGTGCTGGAAAGTTGAGTATGATTCAGCATTGTGTCGCATATTTTTCAGGTGCTGATTTTTCAGGAACGGTAGGAGAGTTAAATGAAAAACATTATATACTTTAGAGATCCATAAAATTTTGACAGGTTTCAGAGTGGTAGCCGTGTTAGTCTGCATCAGCAAAAAGAATGAGGAGTACCCATGGCACATTAGAGACTAACAAATAAATAAATGCCCAAATAAATTTGTTAGTCTCTAAGGTGCCACAAGTATTCCTCATAAAATTTTGAGTAATTATCCGTCAGTTCGATTTTTTTTTAACCCATTGTTTTGCGACACCTAAAGTAAAACATCAGTTTATAAAACGTGAATCTCTTCTAGAGTTGTTTATTAAATTAGTGCTTGAAATAAAAATAAAGAAGCCCACCCCTGGCATTTATGCTTCTTTTTTTTTTTCCCCTGCCTGGAGCACACTTCAGGGGACCATCTCTGTCTAGAAATTGCCAAAGGGACTTTTACCTTGTACATTTCATCTATGACCAGCCAAACACATAGGGCAAATCCTGATTCCTGCACAAACCTGACTCAATGGGTTTTATATGAGGGTTGGGTGAGGGGCAGAATTTTCTCCTTCCTCTCAGGACATGTAGCACCAGCGGAGGTGCTCTACTTCCACGGCTGCAGAGGTGGACACAGTCCCTCTGATCCCCCTTCACTGGGGAGTTTTGGCAGGCGTAATTGTGGTTCGATGGGCCACACTGCCCAAAAGCCTCTGTGCAGTAACATAGAGCCACTGTGAAGCACTGCTTCATTCCAGGCAGTGGGAGAAGAGTCCCCCTGTGCAGACTCTCCATGACGGAGAACCCCCTGTTCCCCCAGCAAATATGAACCACTTCCAACTGGGGCCTGGCACCTTCCTACAGTCTGCAGGATTTGGCCCATCGACAGTAGTAGAGAGTGGGTCAGAAAAGTATTTAGCACTAATTTTCTATATTTGACTATTGCGCATTTGCTAAGATGATAACCAAATCACCTATTTTTACACTATTGTTAAATAGACCAGACTGTCATTATCTTCTACCTGAGCATTTCTAAAAGGTTAAGGGAACTTCAGAGGGGAAATGTGAACTGCAGTGACCTTGTTATGCTGTTGCTAAGCAAGGTCCTCATTAACTGTTAAAACATCTCTTTCTGGAAGACATTCCTTTACATACTCATCCTGAGCCTCCACCCCCCACCGCTTTTCTAGTGTTAAGTAAATTAGCGCATTTAAATAGGTGATGACAGCCACTTAACTCCTCCCCAAGAACAAAAGAAATAAGTGTCCAAAATAAACCAACCACTGATAGTAAATACCTTACTTAAGCAGTATTCTTTCTGTTACTGTTTTTATTGTTCTAGAGAGCAAAATCAAGAGATAGGATTTGCCTGTCAAGGTCTATACTGAGATAGCATTATTTCTGCATTACCTAAGGACAGCTGTGTTTTGGGATTCCTTGCTGATAAAGTTGAGGCTGCTGCTGTTTTGAGCAGAATGGCAAATAGTAATCCATCATGTACTTCCAGAAATGAACTGACTGATAAAAGACAGCAACCTAATAGTCAGAAAATGAGTGCACTCAAGACACAAAGGGCTTATCATCACAATTTGGATTCCTATGCATTTTGTTAACACAGCGGGAGGACTTTTAATGAATATCTCTTAAAGGAATAGACTTGTAAATGGAGTGCATTCTTCCTGGCCCCAAACCACAACATCTGCAGAAACACAGAGAACCCATTTCAGATGGATACATGACAGAGAAATAAACCTGTTAAAGAAATCATCTTCCAGGACACTGAAAGATAAAATACACTAGAAGACTGACTCTAAAGGATAAATATATTAATTGAATAATTTTCTTTGTGCACTAGCCAAATCAACGTATGTCATGAAGCAACAAAATTGGCCTCCCTCTACATCAAGAGCCCTCCCCTGTGGCATTCTACAAGGTCCATAATTTCTCAGCCCTCTCTTTCATTCTATCTACTTTGTCCCCCTTGGTCATCTTACTGCTACCCTCAATCTTCACCACCATTCTGATGCTGATGAACCTGACCTCGCCATGTCTTTTTATTTCCTTAATGACTCCTCCTTCTTCACCTTCTGTGTCTGGACCAAGTAAGCAGGAGGGGTTGTCTCAGTTTCTCCATCTAAAAGTCTCAAAAAACAGAAGTGCTTCTTTTATGCCAGGGGAGCATCCTCAACACACAGCTCTGTCTCTTCTATCTTCCTCCTCTTGTAGTGTCTGCACTACAGTGTCGCAGCTGCAGCACCATAGTGTGATGCTTCCTACATCAACTGAAGGGGTTTTTCTGTGATAAATCCATTTCTCCAAGAGACAATCTTCCGTTGACCTAGCTGCATCTACAGGAGGAGTTAGGTTGACCTAACTATTCAATTGACCTAATTACTCACGGCATGACATTTTTCACAGCCATGAGTGATGTAGGTTGTTCTAATTTTTAAGTGTAGAACAGGCCTCAGACTTCCATTCGTCTTCACTATATGTGACCTTGAATGCATCTTTTACTCTTAGCTCTCCTCCTACACTACCTGTGTTTATAAATTTGCCCATCATTATCTCTGCAACGTTGTCCATATACAAAAATGCCTTGGGTCCAAATCTGTTATGTTTTTTATCCAACCCTGTGTCCTCTTTCCCCTTTATTATCATAATTCTTTCATACTGGCTCCCAAGCCCCAGCTCTGCAATGTCGCTCAATTATAGATGCCTTGACCACCTTTTCATGTGTCCAAAGATCATGTGTAACCTTATGAACTGGTTGCAGTTACTCACCCACCCCTCATCCTCACACCCCCCCAATCATTGCTAACTACATCACCCCAACAGAGAGTCCTGTGGCACCTTTAAGACTAACAGATGTATTGGATGACTCTACTGGCTTCCCACTCATTTAAGGGGAAATTTCAAAACTGCTGTCTTCATTTTTATAGGCTGGATCAGGGTCATGGACACTTATTTTGTGGTCCTACATTTTCTCTACTCCTCTCCTGATCTTTCCATTCACCTGTGACTTGATCTTCACCTGAAGGGACCACCTCTAGGTCCTTGTCTGCACCAGAGACTTGAATTGTTTGTGCTTCAACTACTTGTATCAAACCAAACCAGTGCACCCACAGGAGCCATTCTGAATAGGTTTAAGCGTTGTCCCACATCCTCACTAGTACTGTTCTAGACTGATTCAACTGCAGTGCCCTTGCTGGGTGCCTGTCCCACTGCTTGATGGTAATTCCCTGTCTCTGCTACCCTCACATTGTCCCCTCCAGCCCGATCTAGGCCTCCATGGTATCCCCCCCAATCTCCCCCATCTTTGTCTCTATGGTATGCCCTTGTCATACCTCTCATTCACATTCTAAGTTGATACTATAATCGGTTCACTGGATGTAAGCCTGTCATAAATGGTTTATTAGAAAGAGACATGCAGCCATAGTTCATAGACCAAGAATACTGTCCTGGAGCAAAACAGGGGTGTTAAATGCCCACATAAGTGCCTCCCCACCTTTCCAGGCCAGGGAAAGCTGCCCTCTTCTCCTGGATACACTTCTGCTCTGTCTAGTACATTAGATTTTATCTTCTATGTACACTGAGACTCTTTCATGTTAAGGAATAGTATCTCAGTTTTGGTTTTGGGGGTTTTAACCGACTAAAATAGAACAATAACATATTCTAAAGAGGCTAAATTACAGAGCAAAATGTTTCCAGCAAAATGTTGAAAAATCAACCAAGACCTCTACAATCACTGTAAATGCTATGAGAAGAAAAGAAAGAGAGCCCTCTTTTTACTCTGGCTTTTGTGAGTTTGTGGAGCACAATCCTTCCTATGCTGCCTTTTTCACTTAGGCTCTAATTTAGCTTAGATGCTCTTGCATTAACATTAAAACAAACTTACATGGGTTCCTGCTTGTGTCGCTTTAACACAAAAATTAATCTGCCAGCAAATTATTGGGATTTTATTGTTTTATGTTTGTAGTCTGTTGTTCCTCTGTTGCAAGTCAAATTTCTCAAATCTTAGATCTTTAGGTGAGGCATCTCCAATCTGTACTTGAGCTAAGGTGCTAGGATTCATATTGACTTGGTTCTGATCTGAAGTATTGTCTGTCCCCACTTATTCTGTCAGTGGAAAAAGTTTCATTGAACAATTCTAAAAGATCATAATAACATAGAACAACAATAGAGGAGTAGACGAAAGATAGTTACAAACAAAAGATTCCATAACTTGATAGACCGTTAGTCTATTACCTATGTTTGACATGAATCTTGAAGATATATGGTTCAGGATCCAGCCATTACAATACACGCATATCAATGATATTGAATCTGCTGGCCTTTTCCACAACTTGCTTTTTTTAGTTAGCATCACCATAACCTTGGCAGGCAAGCACAATACAAGAAACAACAGAACCGATAGGTACATAATGAAGCCAGTTGAAATTATTAGAAGTGCCTTTGTGAGTTGCCATCTGTAAGATGCTTTGGAACCTCTTGCAGTAGAAATGTAAACATGTTTCTCAAAAGGAACACAAAGAAGCAGCAGAGAGATGAATGCTAACGAGTGACCCTGCTGTTGTTTTCAGAACAGACACTGTATTGTGCCCCATACTGGTTTATCCAGTCTGCAGTTTCATGGTTTACTGCACCTTAGGCCAGATATCTGCTGTTGTTCTCCAAAGTTGTAATTATTACACCTTATGCCTGCAGGGCACAAATGAGCATGAAAGCACTGAATCTAAAAGCAGGGGAAGAGGCAAGTCCATGAGTTCATGTTTTTCGATCCTTACTCTAACAGTCAGCAATTTACGAAAGCTTTTTTTTCCAGACAGACTTAACTAGTTGTGAGTGCTCTGTATGCGTAAAAGACATTGTAAACTTTGCACATTAGCTGTAGAAACTTTCCTGCATTATTGTTGTGGTTGTTATATTATTATTATTATTTATTTGTATTGCTGTAGTGCAGTCATGTATGCAGCATGGAATTTTAATTAAATAAGCAGAGAGGTTTTGGATACAGATAGTAGTTTGTAAGAATAGAACATCTTAGAAATGGCTGGAGGACAGAAGTTACTTTCATGAATAAACAAACATTAGCGGAGGCAGTTTGTATAGGTGTATGCTCTGGGCACAAAGGCAGTGCCTTCCATCTACAGGCTTTTTCATTTCAATTCATTTGTATTTCTTTGGCCAGGTCTACGCTAAAAAGTTCGGTCAACCCAGCTACATTGCTCAGGGGTGTGAAAAATCCACACCTTGAGCGACATAGTTAAGCTCACCTAACCCCTGGTGTAGACAGCACTAGGTCGGATGACAGAAGCGCTAGTGACGGACTGATTCTTCCGTCGACCTAGGCAATGGCTACACTGGCGCTTTACAGCGCTGCAACTTTCTTGCTCAGGGGTGTGAAAAAACACACCCCTGAGCGCAGCAAGTTACAGCGCTTTAAAGCGCCAGTGTAAACAGTGCCCCAGCGCTGGGAGTCGCACTCCCAGCACTGTAAGCTAATCCCCTCGTGGAGGTGGAGTCTCTCCCAGCGCTGGCGCGCGACCACACTCACACTTCAAAGCGCTGCCGCGGGAGCGCTCCCGCAGCAGCGCTTTGAAGTTTCGAGTGTAGCCACGGCCCTAGTTACTGCCTCTCAGGGAGGTGGATTTACTATGGCAAAGGGGGAGAACCCCTCCCATTGCTGTAGTGAGTGTCTACGCTGAAGTGGCACAGCTGCAGCTGTACAGCTGTGGCAGTTTAGGCGTAGACATAGCCTTTGAGTTATTTAATTCTAAGCTGATGCTGTATTCTGTTGACAAGTCATTTTTCTTTTGAAGGCAGATACCTTTACTCAGTCCAGTGCCAAGAATAGTCGGTTAGGCAAGCACGTAGCATTCTTTTATTAGGTAAAAACAAAGGCAAGCAAAACTAGGCCATTCTCTTTTATATGTTGAGCAGAGTCTGTGTTTGGTGGCACCAGCTCATATTGAAAGCAGGAAGGATGTACTCCTGAAAGTTTTAAAATGTGATGCCTCTGGCAATACATCGTCCTGGTAAGCAGAGCTTGATGTTTTCACATGTGGGATTTGTTGTGTATTGAAAGCCAGACTGTTAACTGCAGTTCAAATAGTCATTCAGTTCGCACAGATGCTTAGGCAGAAGCATATCAGCATTTAACTCGAGCTTGGTCTACACTACCAACTTATATCAGTATAACTACGTCGCTTAAGGGTGTGGAAAATCCACACCCCCGATCAACATAGATATACCAACCTTTCCCCTGGTGTAGACAGGGCTATGTCAATGGGAGGGCTTCTCCTGTTGACATAGCTATGGCCTCTCGGGGAGGGGGAGTACCTATGCTGATGGGAGAAGCTCTCCTGTTGGCATAGTAGCATCTTCACTAAGCTCTACAGTGCACAGCTGCACTGGTGCAGCGCTGTAAGTGTAGACAAGCCCTAAGACACACAAACTGTGGTGAAATCACAAGAGACCTCCTGAGGGGCCTGGAGAAGATGTGCTGTCCATATTAAAGGAATTGCTTTCCCCCATGATTGCTGTCCCATGATATTAAAAAAATTTCCTGTGGATCCTGACTGAACAAGTGTGTGTGTGTGTGTGTGTGTGCGCGTGTGTGTGTGCGTGTGTGTGTGTGTGTGTGTGTGTTGGTGGCCACTCCAGGAAGAGGGGAGTAATAAGAAATATAAAGTGAGAAATGGGAAGAAAGAGTGTTGCTTATTAAAGAATAAATAAATACCTAAAACTGAAGAGATCTGTCTACATCATATTTTGTAGTTTGTCGGTGCAAATGGAGCCTATCGTGTAAAACTTTAATTGGATAACTGACTTTTGCATCACCTAACAACCTTTTTCAAAGCAAGTGCACAAAAGCAGCTGTTTTGTTAAAAACGTTGTATGATGTAAAAAAAAGTCTCTAATTATAATAAGCTTGACAGATGCAGATATGACACATCTGTTTTACTGAGAAGACAACTGGTACCATTAATAATTTCCTGCATAATCCCTGTGTCTGTTTTAGTATTGAGGAGCCCCTCCCAACTCCCATTTTGTCTTGCTGTGCCTCTCTCAAAGCTTCATATCAATAGCCATTCTTCTTCTACTGCAGTAGGATTAAAGAGGATTCTCTTTGAAGTCTGTCAGTGAGGCTCCTTGCCTGGATGGTCACTATTAAATGATGCAAGATTCTCCCTCACCATCCTCCCATCCATCACTCCACCAGGGATTAAATACACTTGACCAGATTTTGCTCTCAGTTACATATGGTAAATCTGGACTCACTCTTCAGTGGAGTAATAAGAAGAGAATGTAAATGAGAACAAATGAAAATGAGGTCTGAATCCAGCCTAGTGTCTCTCCAGCATTCCCACCCCGTAGAAGGCTAGGCCTGAAAATAGAGCCGTGGTCTTCGAAGGGTAGGGTTCAAACTGGGCTCGCTGACAGTAGCTTGGAAAGCAGATAATTTCTTTGAAAGGGAGTGAGGAGCAGGAGGCAATTGCCGTCTTGTACTCCAGAATCGATGTTTACATTAAACAAAATTAAGGGCTGGATTCACCAGTACACTATTGCTGCTTTGCACTTCTCCCACAATAGAGCAGCTGTACACCTGGCTTAACGCTGGCTAATTAAGGGGGTGGGGCTCTATGGCTACTTTGCATCACTGGAGCCGTGCAAAAGGATTTATGGCTGCAGAGATTACTGTCAGACTGTGAACCAAGTGTAAACTAATGCAGATTCAGACAGACATGATTGGAGACAGCCTGAATTAGCAGTGTGGAGAGCTATGAACTGTACTCATTGCAGGTGGGTGTTCACTCTGAAGCCTAATTATGTTAATTTAAATGTTATCCTTTTTACTTATTTCATCATTCTGCCTCTCTCTGTTCTCCTCCCTAAAGAGGTAGGCTAGGCAGCTGCCCAGTTACTTTCTTCCTCTGTGCTCCCACACAGGTCTCCAGACCTCACCTACTCACAACATTCACTTGACCCCTATATTTCCCTCTGTTTCTTGTCACAATCTACAACCCCTCATATTCACCATCTCTGCCATGCCACATTCTCCTGCAACATACTCAGTTTCCTCCTGCAACCCTTCAGTCTGCCTCCTGCCCCTTATACTCACTCCTCTTTGTTCCCTTCAGTTTGCCTCTTCCCCTCACACTCTCCTGTGCCCTCTCTGTCTGCCTCCTGCCTCTCAGGCTCTCCTGCTGCATCCCCTTTCAAGGTATGCCTACACTGCATGCTTCTTTTGGGAGTGCAGAGTGTACATATGCGCAGGCCCCCGTAGCATGGGTATAAATAGCAGTGTACCCGGTGAGGTATGGCTTAGGCAAGTAAAGACGTGCCTGAGAAGGCTGTATGTACTCGAGTACATACCCTACACAGCTCTCTGCTCGCCCAAGCTGTGCCTCTCTCTCTACACTGTTATTTTCAGCTGTGTAGTGTCCCACTGCCTCCCTCCTGCTGGAGTCTTTCCCCGCCACAGGAAAACACTCTGGCAGAGAGGCAGCAGGGGAAGGCTCACCAGCTTTTTCTGGTGCCCTTCCCTGCAGCAGCAAAAGGCTGTAGCGGGGGGTTTCCCCACTTCCTTCCCCTACCAGACCCTTTTCCTCCCCGCAGTGAAAGGCTCCTGTGGCAGAGAGCTGCTAAAGTCTTTCCCCGCTACCTCCAGGCTGCTATGGTCTTTCACTGACATGTGTAGCTACACACCACACTGTGAACACAGCCTGCTTTTCACTGACATGTGTAGCTACATGTACTGTACGTCATCAACACTAGTATGCATATAGACTTAGCCTCAATCTGCCTACTGCCCCAGTCTTTCTCTGACTCCCCATACTATCCTGTACTATTTCCTCAACACACTCCCCATTCCTCCTCCCCCAACAGTCCCATTCCTTGTATCTCCATATTCTCCCATCTCCTGTCTGGCCCTTACGTGCTGACTAAACGGCTGTTTCTTCCCTCAGAGGAGCCAGGCTTTAGCCCTATTATAAATGATAGGAGATGAAAGCCATATTTGCTGAGGGAAATTTCACTGTCATCTACAAATCTTAGGACATGGTGACCATCTTGCTGCGGGTAGCCTGCGGCTTTAGTCCTGCTGACAGTAAGGGAGATGGCGGCCATTACAGATATGGGCAGAAGATTGTGATATTGAGGGAGAAAATCCCAGAATCCCTTAAAAAAACAATATTGTGAGACTTGCAATACAATTATGAGAGTTAGCAATAATGACTTTTTGTGAAGAAACAAATTAACCTATTCATGATTGAGGTAAATTAGAAATTAACATATAAAATATTTATGCTGAAAATACTTTTCCTTACCCACTCCCTCATAAAAATGCTTTATGTAATTAATTTGATGGTCATAGCTTATTGGCAATCTCAGAAGAGAGAGGCAAGGACTGAATATACATGGACACTGAACTACCCTGGCATCTACAGGTGATAATATTGACCAGGGAAGCATGGTTTCTCACTTCTCTGGCTGTGCCTGCTTAGTGCATAGAGAACTTCAGGCCAAGATTTTCAAAAGTGACTAATAATTTTGGCTGCCTCAGTTTTTGGATGCCCAACTTGAGACATCTTAAAGAAAGTCTTATTCAGAGAATGGAAGTTCAACACTTTCTGAAAATCAGGCTCCTTTAAAGTGTCTAGTCTAATTGGACACCCAAAGTCAATAGTTATCTCTGAAAATCTTGGCCTAGTCTCCAGGCCTGTCAATCCAAAAACCATCACAAACGCTAACTTCAAATCATAATTTGGGGGGGAAATGTTTGTTTTAAGAAAAAAATCTATGCTGATAAATATTATGAACAAGAAAAATCGGTCTTTCGATTTCAAATCTATAGCAGGGACAGCCATTCCCTCAGTCTTTGCAAGGAGAGACAGAATCTTAGAATATCATCTTTTACTGTATTTCCAGTTTATCATTGGAATGTTTGTCTAGGAAAATCTCTTTAACACGAAGCATTTTGTTTTTATGTTCTTTGAAGCTTCCGCAGGTTTACTCGATCTAATAGTGTAACAGCAGCTGTGCAAGCAGACCTGGACTTCCATGAGAATTTTGAAATATCAGTGGACCCTCAGGAGGACAATATATGCACTGGGCAAATATCAAGACAATATTCCCGAGATGCAAGCACCTCCACTGTTAGCATACAGGGGTCAGGCAACCATTATCATGCATGTGCAGTAGATGACGACTTTGATACAGATTTTGATCCTTCAATTTTACCCCCTCCGGATCCCTGGATTGATTCTATAACTGAAGATCCTCTGGAGGCTGTTCAAAGGTCAGTTTGTCACAGAGATGGGCACTGGTTTCTGAAGCTTCTTCAGGCAGAAAGAGATCGTATGGAGGGCTGGTGCCAACAGATGGAGAGAGAAGAACAGGAAAACAACTTACCTGAGGACAGTAAGTAACTGAATACAATAATATCACTGCTAGAAATAGTCATTTCAGACCTGATCCAAAACCTGTTGAAGTCAGCAGGAGTCTTTCCATTGACTCCTATGAGGTTTGATAAGGCCATTTGCCATTTATCTGTACAATAATCAGATGATAGGCCTGGTTATCAGCAGGAGCGCTGCCAGCGGCGGAAGGTCCCGCCCCCAAAATGCTGCCCCCAACAGAGGCGGCGGAAGGTCCCGCCCCCAAAATAACGCTGACGACCGGGGCGCCGGCACCCCCCAAATCTTAGTGCCCTAGGCGACCGCCTAGGTCGCCTAATAGGTTGCGCCGGCCCTGGTTATCAGAAGTGCCCAGTACCTGTAACTCCATTTGAAGTTGGGAGCTGCAGATGCTCATCAGCTCTGAAAGTCAGGCCATAATAGTTTCCGAGCATACCATGTTCCTAAGAGGTTATGGATGGAAATTAAGCTGTCTTGTGTACATTTGTATAGATGACATACATGGGCCTTATTTAGATATACTGTACATCCACAGTGTATGGATTGGCATATGAAATAATTTTTCTGGGTTATACTATATGTGATGCTGTCAAGAGTCATGGCTTTCTGGGTAAATGCTCCTCATTATATGATAAACTTTATCTTAAATGGGAGTTGCACAGCTAATTTCCGGCCACTGAGCTGGTCCTCTAGATATTGCAGGCTCCCCATATTCTGTGACCCTCACACAGTAGGTATATATATAGAGAATGTGGCCTCTAATTGTGCACATGCAAATATTACACAACATTGTGAGTACAAGGCACATAACACATAGATTTGGCACACTCATACCGCAACCTATTTATTTTTCACTAGCCTCATTATCAGAAATGGCTGAACTATTGTTACTGAAACTATTCGACCCAATGTAGAAACCAACCATGGAGAATTTCAGACCAAATGGTTATAATTTGGCAAGATAGTAAGCAACTGAAATTTGGTTTATAACAAAGTGTTACCAAAACCTTAACTATAGGATATAACTACCCATTCCACCTATCCAAAAAACTGTAGCCCAAACCACAACTTCCAACGGCAGATCCAAGCTTCCCAAATTTGGGGTGTGTTTGGATTCAGGGTTTTGGTTGGGTTTCATCTTTAATGTATATTATTAGTGTTTATTTGCACAGGACACATGCCAGAATGGAACAATTACCCCCTGTAGGTATGCAGATGATACAACCCGTGAACTGGGCTGTGGGGGTTATAGTGAAAAGTGTGTGCACACATACATCCATGGGAAAAATAAACATCAGTCCAATCACAAAATATACTTGCCTGCTTGTTACCATAATGACTGATGATAATGGAAAAACCTAATGATATTTTACTTGCCCATCAAAACAATTACTCATCTAGGGCAAGTGGGGAAATTTAATTTAGTAAGGCTAATTTATACACAGCTTTTAGTGAGAACTTTGTTGATGTATTTCATTGTCTTTTTAGTTATAACGTTTAATTTTTAGCAATCAGTGGAAAAATTCTAATTTGGGGCAAGCAAGGTAGGAGTTATGTAGGCTCTACTATTGCCTCCACGTATAGTACAAATTACATTTTACATATCCTGCAGATTATTTATCTGCCTCTTTATTAACTGGCGCTTCCTGGTTTTGGTGGAGGTTACAGGGGGTAAAAGGGTCAACCTTGTTTAACAACCATTAGTGAGTTACTGGCTTCTTTGTGATGTCATCTGCGATTCTTGAATGTGACAGCTGCTTCCTGTGGACATTGTGTTTGACATTCCACTGCAGGACAGTGTTTCCTATTCTACCTGAAGCCAAATAAAAGCATATGGTGAGGGCCACAGTAGCCAGCTCACTCATGCTGAGAACAAAAGCTTGTTGTTGGAAACTCAGAAGCAAATCATGTCTTTTTCATACACACACACACACAAACTCTGCCGAGAAGGAGGGAATTTGTAATTGATAAAATGTTAAGTAGAGCAAGGAATGCATCTCTTGTTTTCAACCTTCAACTCTGACAGACTGCAGTGTGTTTTTGGCCTGATAACAAAATAATGAAAATCTGCAGTGAGCGAGGTTTCTTCAATGCCATGGCAGCTGACAGAATGCTTGTTCCCTCAGCACTTGAAGTAAAATGATACAAGCTTCTCTCAGACAATGCAGCCCTTGTGTGAAACAGCTGTCTCTGGGAGACGGCTCGCTGCTATTTGACAGTAGCTTGTATGTTACATAGATACGTTTGGTATTATCTAACTGGGAATGAATCTACCAGATGGGATTGAATGTTTCTAGCTAGGAATGAAGTCTACTGCTGTGTATAAAAACACAGGTTAGGGTTTCAGTCATTCCAGGGAGAAATACCAGTATACATAAATATGTCTTTTCCCCCACTTTCTTGTCATAAACTACTTATTGTATGACATTTGCTGGTTTTATCTGAAAACATTTCCTCATAAAACTGTAGCATATGTAGTAGGAAGATTAATACCACTTTATCGTTGTATACTCACTTTCAGTCAGGACACCTGATACTCCTTCAGCATATTTTACTATTTTGTGAATTCAGCAATGATTCTAGAGCTTTCTCTTTATGAAAGGAAAGAGTTGGAAGTAAAGATGCAAACCTAACCATGTATTAAGGACCTGATCCAAAGCCTACTGAAGTCAATAGGATTCTTTCCATTTATTTTAATTGACTTTGTATCAGTCCTTTAACTGACCCTACCACACAACAAACTCTGACAAACCTTACATCAATGGGCCAGATTCTCACTCTCACACTATTAATCAATAGAAATTTGATCTCAAGGCACATTTGCCTGCTAAACCCAGGGTTGTGAGTTCAATCTTTGAGGGGGCTACTTAGGGATCTGGGGCAAAATCAGTACTTGGTCCTGCTAGTGAAGGCAGGGGGCTGGACTCGATGACCTTTCGGGGTCCCTTCCAGTTCTATGAGATAGGTATATCTCCATATATTATTATTATTTTATTATTACAAACAAAAGCATTCCTACAATCCTTGGGCCATTTACTGAATTCACGTAGAGTTTCAAAGGAATTTGAAAATTAATTTGATTTAATTAATCTTAAGAAACATTTATATTCATCTGTGTGAAGTAGTGTAGCTTATTGACTCATAAACTTTCAGATGACCATCCAAAGCAAACAGTGGGTCTAATTCACCACACGTCCTGGGTTTTAGACAGGTGTATACACCAGTGTAATACTGGTGTAATGGAGAGATGAGTCAGACCCAACAAACTAAAGACTAAGAAAGAAAACAAAGGAACTTAATAAAATTTGTGCCCATCGTCAATCTTATCACTTAGCATGTATGTTGTATGCCTTTGGGCTTGTCTAGACATAAAAGTTGACCTCAAATCTGTAGTAACCCTGTATTCAAATCTAGGGTCTCTGCTAAGCAAAGGCAACAAACTGTGACAAATTCATGTGGGGCTGGCAAAGTTTTAGTAATTTGTTTTAAACAAAGCATGAAATGTGACGCTAAGGAAGGAAAGTTTAGGGAGAGATAGGAGTGACTCTTCTTTCTGCAAGTGATTATGCATGAGAAAATAAAACTAAACATTGATTTCTCCTTGTCCCTCAGATGTATTCCTGTAGTCCTAATTCTGAGCAAATAAAATCATCAGTTATTCCTACAGCTCCCTGGCTCTTCCCTGTACTCTGCTTTTTTATAACTCTTCTCCCCGACTACTTCCCTCTACACCAGCTTATTTCCCAAAGTCTCAGAAGAGCCAGGTCCCAGATGTTATCCTTGCCAGTGTGCAAAGATTTAAAGAAAAGCGAAATATCCACAGGCTACAAAATAGAATAACTAGAAAACTTGTCAGTCACACTAATAAAAAACAGGTAAATCAAAGGACCAAAGGCCTGATTCTGCAATGCTTATTCATATTAAGTGGCACTTACTCATCCAAATAGTGCCATTAATCTTCAATGAGATCACTCACAATAATAAATGCTACTCAGTGTAAGGTTGTAGAATCAGTCCTTAACTTGTTTCATTCAGCTTCTTTTCTCCTTAATAGCTGACTAAGGACAGGAGTGTTAGCATTAACTTTGAATTTCCTGGCTTTTGTCATGCTTTGAGTTATTTAAATGCAAGTCTGTTGACACAAATAGGCTAAATATTGGTCCATCCTGGCTGGGAAATGGATTGTACCATCTCTATGGCAGGGTTCTTTCACATGCACAGTGCACAACTAACATCTGCAACACAAACCTCAGTCTTGGTCCATTTCATTTTCTGCCACTGTTCCCTCCCCTTATTCCTGATGCTCATCCTTGCAGTCAGCCAGTCTTCTATCTTCTGTTATCTGGCTGGTTCCCCCTGACTAACTGTCAAGTGTTAGAGAGACAGGGTGGGTAAGATAATATCTTTTATTGGGCCAACTTCTGTTGGTGCAAGAGGCAAGCTTTCCTCTCTCACCAACGGAAGTTGGCCCAGTAAAAGATGTTACCTCACCCACTTTGTTTCTCTAATATCCTGGGAGCAACAGGAGTGCAACAACACTGTAAACGTCAGGTGTTCATATTTTATGTGGCATTTTATAACCACAGTCCCAAAGTGGTTCCTTTGTTCTTTGTTAGAAACTGAGGTCCATCATAATCAAAGTGCAAAGAGTTTGGCTGGTGTTTAGAGGTCAAATAATATTTTTTTTTAAACTCTCATCATATTATGACTTTTCACATCACCTCAATTTTACTTCTTCATCATTTTTTTCTATTTCTTGTTACCCTTTGATACATATGCAGGCAAACTCCTTTCAAGATGTACCAAACTCCACTTTTTGCAATCACTTTTTGTCTTAATTGGGGGGGGGGCGGGTGTTGCATTTTCCCTCCTCTACCCCTACGTTATTTATGTATCATCCAAAATGTGTACTAGGCACCATTAGAAGTGATGGTCCTTGCTCCAAAGAGTTTATAGTCTGTGTGGCTTTATATAATACCTACCTATTTTCATCAGTAGATCTCAAAGCGCTTTACAAAGGAGGTCAGCATCATTATTCACATTTTACAGAGAGAGAAAATGAGGCACACGGGGTGAAGTGACTTGCCCAAGGTCACCCAGCAACCAATGGCCAAGATGGAAATAAAACTCAGGTCTCCTGAGTCCCTGCCCAGTGCTTGATGTACTAGACCAGGGGTCGGCAACCTTTCAGAAGTGGTGTTCTGAGTCTTCATTTATTCACTCTGATTTAAGGTTTCGCGTGCCAGTAATACACTTTAATGTTGTTAGAAGGTCTCTTTCTATAAGTCTATAACAGGGCTCGGCAACCTTTCAGAAGTGGTGTGCCGAGTCTTCATTTAGTCACTCTAATTTAAGGTTTCGCGTGCCAGTAATACATTTTATCGTTTTTAGAAGATCTCTTTCTATAAGTCTATAATATATAACTAAACTATTGTTGTATGTAAAGTAAATAAGGTTTTTAAAATCTTTAAGAAGCTTCATTTAAAATTAAATTAAAATGAAGAGCCCCCCGGACCGGTGGACAGGACCTGGGCTGTGTGAGTGCCACTGAAAATCAGCTCGTGTGCCACCTGCGGCACTCGTGCCATAGGTTGCCTACACCTGGTCTATAATATATAACTAAACTATTGTTGTATGTAAAGTAAATAAGGTTTTTAAAATGTTTAAGAAGCTTAATTTAAAATTAAATTAAAATGCAGAGCCCCCCAGACTGGTGGCCAGGACCCGGGCAGTGTGAGTGCCACTGAAAATCAGCTCACGTGCCGCCTTCGGCACGCGTGCCATAGGTTGCCTACCCCTGTACTAGACCACTCTGCAAATTAAGAGCATGTCTACCCTGGGAAATTGACCAGTTTAGCTATTCCAAATTAAATATTTCACTATACCTATTGCACAATAACTCCCCCATATGGACACTCCAGAATAATTATTTTGCTTGCAAAATCACCTTTTTCCCAGAAGAGAGTGTCCACATGGGGGAGTTATTCCAGAATAACTATAGTGGGATAGGTTTTTCTGAATAGCTATGATGGGCAATTCTCCCCACATAGGCAAAGTCAAGAAGTGGATTTATGAGGGGAGGGAGGTCCAGGCTATTCGGAATAGAAGTATATGGTTGCTATGGTCTGTTATGACTGCGTCTTGATGGATTTAATTAACAGGAGGGATTGTTTGTTTGCTTACTTTGTAAATTTTGTTTGTATCATTATGAACTAAAGTGGTCAATTTTAATGTTTTTATATATACTACTTCCCTCCTGCATTCACCTTCCTGTGCTGCTTAAGACTCCGTCAGTCGTTTTCTGATATATTGTCACTTTCTCTTATTCACTTAGTATTTGTCCCCAAACTTGTGTTCAAGAATGGAGCCTCTCAGAATTTTAGCCAGATAAGTGCGTCAGTGTGTTTTTATTTCTTTCACCACAGTACACCTTAACCCTTCCATTTCTGGCACTAGAGATTTTGACTGAGTCAGAGAAATGGGCACGCTGCCTTGAAAACAAAAAGCAACGAGTATTATAAGGCAGTATTTAGCTTTTGAGAAGACTTTTTGCCTTCTGGGGAGATTCCTTTCAGCCTTTCACATGCTTTGTTTGAAGTCTTTTTTTTAAACTTCTGTGACAGGGTTGGTCTTGTTGACTGGTAACACGTTAATGGACTGCTTGTTTTCGAGGGGTAGGAAAATCAGTGACACTTGACTAGATACAGCAGGAGCTACAGCAGAAGTGATAACAATGGAGAACAACATCAGCATGCATCTCACAATCAGCTGGGGTAAAGGTTTTAAACAACTAGCCAGTCGTAGGCAGCCAGGGGTAAGAACTTCCTTTAAAAACAAAAAGGAAGGGGTGCATCCCCATCCCCCACCAAAAGTGTATTTTAAATTCACTTCTAAACAGACTCTCAACATTACCTCCATTCAACCAACGTACATTTCATATAAAGTTCTATCTTAACTTTTTACTGAAAAGTTGAGGGACCATTTCCCCCCTCTCAACTCCTAGGCTGTGTTGTGAAGCATCAGATGGCCAAGCTCCAGCTGAGGCAGCTGTTCTGAAATATACACAGTGGGAAGAGTTTTCATAACAATGGGAACCACATGAAAGCTCTCAAAGTAGCTCCTCCCCACCATTGAAAGTTCCTTTCAGTTGAGTGGTTTGCACACTGGGTTGCATAAATGACTAGACACTCCAAGGGGTGCATTTTCAGCACAGTGCGCAGGGAATTAGACACGCAACCTTTACTAACAATAATGACAGTTGTAAGTAGAATTCCCGGTGCAACGTGCTGAAAATATTCCACTTAGTGAATCTTCCAGTTCAGAGCTATTTCCTGGCAGCGCTGAGCTCTGGGAGCAAAGTGGAAGGCTTGGACTGTGCTTGTGTGTGCATGGCATTCTTGTAGTAGGGCTCTGAAGGGAGAATCATAAAAGGCTCCCTCCACCCACTCACCCCCGACTATTTTACCCTTCTTCCTTTTACATTTACAGTGTATTCTATGTCCAACTTTACTTCCACCTGGCTAAGTTGTTGTGCCACATTAATCAGCCTTAAAAGGGTAAAACATGGAGCTGTGAATGTATACCTGGCTTCAGTTACGCCTACTTCAGTTCATAACTTAGTTTTGTCCCTACTTGGTTGGTGTCTCTGTGTTTGTGAATACCCAGAATAGTCTTTCAGTGTTAAATGATTTTGTGGCAGTGCTCTGGTAGCCACCTATAAAGTCTGGCCTGTGCTGAGTGGGCTGAGTTCTTTACTGTGGATTTTACAACCCCAAAGTGTTGAAGGGATTTTCCCCCTTTGAGCTCTCCTCAACACTGTGTTTGAATTTATAGGGGTTTAGCGTGGTCCATAGGCAGGGCATCGGCTTGGGAGTCAGGAGAATTGGGATCTATTCTGGGTTCTGCCACTGACTTGTCATGTGACCTTGGGCAAGTCACTTCACCTATCTGTGCCTCAGTCCTCCCTACTTCACGTTGTCTGTCTTGTCTATTTAGACTGTAAGCTCCTCAGGGACTGCCTCTCTCTATGTTCTTGTACACTGCCTACCACAATCGGGCCCTATCTTAGTTGCGGCCTCTGGGCGCTACAATAATTATTTTAATAATAATGGTTCGAATCAAAGCAGAACGAATGTTGTTCATGTCTTTCATTAGTTAAGTGGTAAATACCAATTTAAGTTCATCCAAACTGTTGTAAAACCATATACTATGGGCCGCATTCTCTGGTCTACTATAACTCATTGCACCACTCTGATGGTGCAAAGAGACCATAAAGCTGGCTTAACTGACCAGTGTACAGGAATCGCCAAGAGATGCAAAGCTGCCATAGTGACCCTTTGCTGCCTTCCTCCGGGTCACCAGTGTAGTAGATGCAGCTGGGGGAAGCATGGCATGGAGCACCGTTATGCTCTGGTGAGTGTTGGCTACTGAAATGGCCAGTTAGGGCCATAGGTGGCTGGGGATGACTGAGAGCAGCGGTGACTGAAAAAGCCTCTGGATGGCCCAAGGATCAGGGTGGAGGTTGTAAATGTGACATAGAGCCACTGTTCCCTCCTCCTGGGACCAGCACCAGCCAGCAGTCAGCCAGACCCAAGAACTGGGCCCTCTGTTTCTGAGGGAAACAGCAGAGGTATTGGTAGAAGCCGTGTTTCCCCAATATGGCACATGATTAATTACACATTTGTAACACTTTCTGAAAGCTCTTTACCGTTCTGCATGTGAGGCCAGGTCTACACTAGAAACTTTGGCAGGTATAACAGTGTCAGAAAGGGGGGTGATTTTTCACACCATTTCTATACCAGCAAAAGCTATTGTGTAGATGTGGTTATACCAGCGTAGAAGTGTGCTTGCACGGTTTATTAATTCAAACAGAAAATTCACCAAATAACTCAAACCAAAGCTATTCTCCTGACCAACACAGGCTTCAGGAGCCCAGAGACCTTTCACTCTACGCCTCTCTGCTCCAGGGACAGTCACAAGAGCCAGCCTCTGTCCTGCAGCTCCCCACAATTGAGTGCTCTCAGCCCTTTATAAGTATGACCTGGCTTCTTCCCAACTGGGTCTGATAATCAAACAGGGTTGGCTGATCACCAGCCCCCCTGGCCTTTAAAAGGGCAGATCACCCTGTTACACCAATGTTTTCATTTGGGGATCCCGTATAAGCCATACCAGGAAAAACACTTTTTGTATAACTATCCTGGCAAACCTTTTCTAGTGTACACTTGGACTTAACTGTTATCAGCTGCTCTAGAATGCATGAGTCAGAGGTAACATTCTCTTAAAAAATGAATGATGTTTACTCCATAACTTCCTCATTGGTGTATATGTTCAATCACTACAGAAGGGCACTGGTCTAACTGGTGCTGGTCTAACCAGGGTCTAACTGGTGCTGACTTATGTTTGCTTTCCTGTCAGTTCTAGGGAAAATTCGAACTGCAGTGGGCAGTGCACAGCTTCTTATGGCCCAGAAATTTTACCAGTTCAGAGAACTGTGTGAAGAAAACCTGGTATGTAATGTTTATTATAGATATGACTGTGCATCTGTTATTGCTAAGGAATTTACTCTGTGAGTCACTATGCCTTAAATTGTATAAAGCATTTTCTAGATTAGAATATTTGCCATTTATTCCAATAAAGGGCTTGATTCCTCCAACAATGTAAATCCATTGAATTTAATCGAGTTACACCAGTGTAAAAACAGTGGGAGATCAGTGTGAGGTCCATAACAATTAAAAAAGAGAGAAACTCAAAAGGCTTGGGATGAAATTCAATGGGAGCTTTGCCAATGACTTCTACAGAGGCAGGATTTCACACTTGGAATTTGGATTCTTTTCAGATAAGCACCCAAAGGTTTGGATGCTTTTCAAAACTGAGTTAACCTCTTGAGTCTTCAAAATTGGACTGGAAATCTTGTGGGATGACACTTTCTCATGGGATTTCCAGTGCTGCTTGCTTTCAGTTGGACAGATGTACCATAAAGCAATATCTATTGTGGAATTTTGGCCCATCTGCCTCCAAACCAGGGAAGTGTAGCATTTTGCAAAAATGAAAAATAAAGAATAATTGAAGCTAACCAAACTCTTCCAAATCTCCAAAAAGGCAAAGAGGCAAAAGTTCTTAATTTCTCAGAATCAGTTTGCCTATCCCTAATAATGCACAATACATTGTATACCACATACCTAAAATGTTGATAATACTTTGCATTTATCAAAGATTTCAAACCATATTTTAAACTACCGTATATACTCGTTCATTAACCTATTCGTTTATAAGCCGACCCCCCCATGATGGTTAGGTAAAAATAGCAAAAACTGTATGACCCTTTCATAAGCCGACCCTATATTTCAGGGGTTGGCAGACTTTGGCTCCTGGCCCGTTAGGGTAAGCCGCTAGTGGGCCTGGACGTTTTGTTTACCTGGAGCGTTCACAGGCATGGAGCCCCTCAGCTCCCAGAGGCCACGGTTTGCCGTTCCCAGCCAATGGGAGCTGAGGGGCTCCATGCCTGCAGACGCTCCAGGTAAACAAAAGGACAATATATTAGATATTCAAGTCAAGATTCCATAGAGTTTTAAATCATCAAATTTTAGTGTAGACCCGTTTATAAGCCGACCCCCGCTCTTTGATGCGTCACTTTTTTACCAGAAATATTCGGCTTATGAACGAGTATATACGGTAATTCTTAGATTTTTTAAGGCCAGAAGGGACCACTGTTATCATCTAGTGTGACGTTCCAGTATAACACAGGCCATAGAACTTCCCTAAATTAATTCCTGTTTCAGCTATAGTATATGTTTTAGAAAAATGGCCAATCTTGATTTAAAAATGTCTAGTGATGGAGAATCCACCACAACTCTTGATAAGTTGTTCCAATAGCTAATTACTCTCACTTTTAAACATTTTCATTTTATTTTTAGTCTGAATTTATTTAGTTTCAACTTCAACTTGTTATACCTTTGTCTGCTAAACGGAAGAGCCCTCGGTTATCAAATGTTTAATGATTCACCATTGCAGAGTAGATAAGGACAATTATCCCAAATTTACTCATGAGGAATCTGAAGCACAGAAAGGTTCAGGACAGAGCAGAGAATGGAACGCAGAACTTATGGCTCTCTTTCCTCTGCGCTAGCCATCCTGTTATTAAGCTCTCTTCTAAAACATCCAATCAGACTGAGATAAGACTTGCCGTGGCTCCAAATTACAGATAAACTGATTTTGTTTTTCATTGTTACAAAAACACTTTTTAAACCATGCCAAGTTGACATTATGGGATAGTGTGTATTTTAATGTGACATTTGCTTTCAGCATCTGACCCAGTTCTCATCCAAGTCATTAGGAGTCTCTCAAAGAGAGCTGGATCAGGGCCTTAAAGGGAAGAATATAACTGTAAAAACTCCATATTGAACTCTATTTTGTAATCAGAGGCTCAATCCTGTGGCCTTCAGCTCTCACTGAAGGCAAAGGGAGATGAAGCAGAACCTCAGAGGATCAGGACCTAAATTAGAAATCTGCCTAAATTGCAAGATGCAACAGAAATCAGCTCTGCATGAGTTAGTCCTTCTCTTATTAACATGAAGAATGAAAAAGTATTTTGTTCCCGTATCTGTGTATGTAAAAGTTACTATTTCAGTTTGCCTACCTAATAATGTCAATGATCAAGAACTAAGAATCCTGTTATAACCTTTATCCTTTCTATGCAGAAAAGTGACTTCTTCGTTTTCCACAGTCACTGCTTTGGTGGGATAGGCATCACACTTCTCTGATGTTATGAAAAAGATGTGGTGGTAGAAATTTCTTAAGGGAAACAGGTTTCAGAGTGGTAGCCGTGTTAGTCTGTATCAGCAAAAACAACGAGAAGTCCTTGTGGCACCTTAGAGACTAACAAATTTATTTGGGCATAAGCTTTCATGGGCTAGAGCCCACTTCACCAGATGCATGGAGTGGAAAATACAGGAGCAGGTATAAATACATTAAAAGATGGGAGTTGCCTTACCAAGTGTGAGGTCAGTCTAACGAGACAATTCAGTTAACAGTAGGATACCAAGGGAGGAAAAATAACTTTTGAAGTGGTAATGAGAGTGGCCCATTTCAAAGTCCTTGTGGCAAGGTGTGAGTAACAGTAGGGGGAAATTAGTATGGGGGAAATTAGGTTTAGGTTTTGTAATGCCCCAACCACTCCCAGTCTTTATTCAGGCCTAATGTGATGGTGTCCAGTTTGCAAATTAATTCCAATTCTGCAGTTTCACGTTGGAGTCTGTTTTTGAAGTCTTTTTGTTGAAGAATTGCCACTTTTAGGTCTGTTACTGGGTGACTACGGAGGTTGAAGTGTTCTCCTACTGGTTTTTGAATGTTATAATTCCTGATGTCAGATTTGTGTCCATTTATTCTTTTGCGTAGAGACTCTCCAGTTTGGCCAATGTACATGGCAGAGGAAACCTAATTTCCCCCATACTAATTTCCCCCTACTGCTACTCACACCTACTTGTCAATTGTTTGAAATGGGCCACTCTCATTACCACTACAAAAGTTATTTTTCCTCCCTTGGTATCCTGCTGTCAATTGAATTGTCTCGTTAGACTGACCTCACACTTAGTAAGGCAACTCCCATCTTTTCATGTATTTTCCACTCCATGCATCTGATGAAGTGGGTTCTAGCCCACGAAAGCTTATGCCCAAATAAATGTGTTAGTCTCTAAGGTGCCACAAGGACTCCTTGTTGTTTTTAAGGGAAAGAGTTTCACAACCAACACTTGGTTTATTTTTTGCTGGAGAAAGATATGTTAACACAATGTGACATAAAACCATAATCTCAACTGAGCCAGCTATTATACAGAATTGTTGGGTGTCAGGACAGGTCTGATTTGAAGAGGCGCTGAGCGCCCAGAGATCCCATTACCTCAAGTGAAGTTGTGGGAGCTCAGCACTTCTGAAAAATCAAGCTGTAAACCAGTGTATCCAACAGTCTATTTTATTTAAATCATTTAAAGAGATCCTTCAGACAGACTTCACCAGAGCAGTGTGCAGCATTTGACTGGAAGGTTAAAATCTTACAAGCCAGTGGCACAAGTAAATTTTTAACGGTCAGATTCTGGTTCAACATATAACTCTCCCCAAAAGAGTGCCCTACAAAAGTAGGGTTAATGTGCATCCATATTCTCTTTCCCCATATATTTCCCTCTGCAAAGATTATTTTTGCCAGGAATATAAATAATCTGTCCAGGGTACATTTACTTAAAATGTAGTATTTTCAAAGTCCTTAATATCATTGAAGCACTGTACGAATGTGAATTAATGCCCTGTTGAATCAGTAGATGCACATGCAGAAATGTGGGATGAAATCCTGACACCAGCGAAGTCAACAGGAGTCTTGCCATTGACTTCAGTGCAGCCAGGATTTCACCCATGTTAGACCCCTGGGCTGTGCCGAAGAGTGCCACTCTGCTGCTCCTGTTACATAAGGACAGGAAAGCAACCTTTCCCCATGTTTTGATGGGTAGCCAGAATTGAGGCCACTGACTTCAGGGGAAAGCACAGGTTTTCTGGAGCACACCTGTCAGAATTTAGCCCTAAATCTTTATAAGTAAAAATACTAGTAAGAAGTGTTCTTTCTCATTTCTATTAACTTCTTCTAAGTATCTCATTGATCATTTGAATCTAAGTAAACTGCTTTGCTGGTGAGGTGCATAGCCATTTGCACAAATGCTTTACATTAGAAGATACTAAAGCCAAAATATTTTTTTCTTCTGTTGTACAGAATCCTAATGCACATCCAAGGCCGACCTCCCAGGATTTAGCAGGGTTTTGGGATATGCTCCAGTTGTCCATAGAAAATATTAGTATGAAATTTGATGAACTTCATCAGTTAAAGGCCAATAATTGGAAACAGATGGATCCTCATGACAAGAAGGTAGAACAATGTAGATTTTGTATGCTTCATTTAAAACCCTGCACAAATACTGGACAAATTAAATAGTCCTCTGCGTACAGATGTTAAAAATGTGCAATGAAGCTCATATCAGATTCATTTCACTGTAATAACAATGTTTACATAATAATCATCTGGGATATTATCTGTAATATGTTTCAGGCATATTTTAAAACCAAAACTGTCTTTGTGAATTGGATAATGGGAATGTAGTACAGTACTTTGTTAAACGTTACATTTAATCATACTAGATGATCAGTCGTTGGAAGGAACTGCCATATATATTGATTCTTACATTTAAATAAATCACATTTATGGTGCATATTATTGCATATAGCAAGAATTCAGTTTACTTGCACACTCTAGGCTTTGTTACTGAGAAAACTAGGGAAGTAGTGTAATCATCACTGACTTTGGTAACCAGATCATAAGTACAGTGATAACCAACTGCCATCATACAGAGCTAAAAACAAACTTCCTACAAGTTGCATGGTAATCTTTCCATGCCATTTCTTTTTTGTTTGCTTTCTTTTGTTTTTTAAATGGAAATTCTTGTAATCGGGTTCATTTTGCTGGTAATGTTATTTTTCCAAGATAGCCCAAAAATCATTTCTAGCACTGTTAATTATTTTTAACAGAGTTTTCCATTGTTGCCATAAAGAGACTATCAGGTTTCCAAGTGTGAGCCACGTTCCTTTTTTCATTCTGGTTTGGCACATATCCTTATTTTTAATCCTTACCATCAGGACAGCTGGTCAAACAGCACCTTGGGTGAGCCACAATACAGTTCTCCAAAACTATTGTTATCATAATTGATTATTTTATAGAACCTATAAGTGAGCTAGAAACTTCACAGAAAACACATAAAGTCAGATCTGTGTCCAGAATTGCTTACAATCTAACGTTATGCTCCTGCTGCCACCTAACTCTACAGCTGAGTTTCCATTAGCCTCATTAGGCTCATAAATGGGCACTGGCTGATGAATATGACACATAGGTAGGGATATAACATACACCAAAAAGGCAAGGGAGCAAGGAGTACACCATGTACAGACAAAGTATTATACCCTTGTTCAAGTAATATATACATCTGGGTGACCCACGCTGATGTCTTGATTACCTGCCCCTAAAAATAGCTCTGATCCGTTTTGTTGCTGACAAGCAAAGTGGCATTTTCTTTTGGACAAATAATAATACAAATGTCCACAAATCTTCCAGCAGGAAGGTTTGAAATACAGTTCTGTTAGCATCCTATTCCCACCAAACAAGACTAAAAAATCATGCCCTTTGTTCCTGAATTCGAAGTGCTAAATTCCAGGTTAATCCCAAATCATCAGAGGAATACCATTAGTGTTTTATTTGGGGGTGGCCCTTGGTTGTTTTCTGAGGCCACAATACAGAAGTCAGGTAATTATTTTTTAATATGTCTTTCTTGAGAAGGAGCTGTAAAACTGCAAACACACATGCGCGCACGTGCTAATGTACCATTTTTCATTAGCTTCTAATGCAAAAGAATGTGTCCAGTCTCCAGCATGAAGAAACGAGAGTTTTACTAGAAATGTCCCTTTCATTTTCCTTGAAAACATTTCAAGGAATTCCCACCAAAAGGAAGACTATAAAGGGTTAAAAGAAGTTAAGCAGTAATGAAGAAAGGATCGTATGTATTTACAATCTACAATAGGAAGGTAGAGGTTATGCACTTTAAAGAATTACACTGACTCTGTTCCTGTTGACTGTGATTTTAAATTAAACTGTTCATCTCCTTACTTAAAAAGAAAGAAAGAATGAAAACTTTCTGTGGAATTGATATTTGCCTCTGTCTTCCCCCCCGTTGGGTTCTTGTTAAACAGCATAGATTAATTTTTAGATGTAGAGGAAAAATCAAAGTGTGAATAAGTGCAACTAGGCAGCTTTACATTTCAAGTAATGAAGGCTGTTATGATCAACATAAGAGCAAACTAAAGGCTAGAATGGAATCTTTGTAGTAATAAAATCCCTACTCTCAGAAACCATGTTCACAGTTGGAAGGGGATGTAATTTAAAAGACAATCTAAATTGACTTGACAAAAACTTTATAGCTGCCTGAAATTCAGAACTGAATCCACACTTTTTCTAAAGCCATCCTTATAGATATAAAAATATATAAATTTCCTCTTTGTTAACCATGTATCTTTGGCTGCCAAAGTGACAATTAGTGTATGTTCTCAATGATTTTTTAAAAAATTCCTACCCATTTTCAGTTTGTAGGTTATTGTAATTCCTAACGCTCATTCAGCATGGTGCTAAATTTTAAGAATTTTTATAGTGAGACATGAAAAGTATGGATTATTTGAGCTATTACCAAGATCGGCCACCACTAAGCACATGTTTTTTATTCTAACTGTGGTACGCTAACTCCAAGCTGCTAGTTTACATTACATTTACTGTGTGATATATATCCATTGAATCTCAGTGTTGTAAGCCCATCTAGTGCTATGTATGTACTGTGTGTAAGGGACAAGGTCATTTGTGTATTTCACTTCTGTAACACAGATTGCTGCTATAGTAAATTAATTTTATTAACAAACCCGAAGAGTTTGATAGGAGTTGGGTTTTTTTTTTAATTCCGTAGTAGAATTTATACATTAGGTTTATGAAACTGTATTAGCTTAAATAGTGCTACAAAGTTCTGTTTAAGATGCTCTCCTTTCTAATCCCTGGCACCAGGACGAGGAGTCTGGATTCCCCAATGGGAACCGCATTAAGTGGTTAGCTGTGGGAGCTTCGGCCCTTTCAGCGCCACGCGTTTAATACACATCGTACCTGTGGAGAACTAGCACTGCTATCAATACTATCCTTTGCTTTAAGCTTACATTATTTTTATGAACCCTTGAATACAAAAGCCAGTTCAATGAAGAAAAAAATGCAGATAAGAACTAACAAACCTTAGGTAAAATGTGTGTTCTAACTACTGACCTATCCTAGTTTTTTCCAAGCTTTCCCTGAGAAGCTGTATAATGTCATTAACCTTCTGCTTTGATCAGGAGAGAAGGGTCCCTCCTCCAGTGCCAAAGAAGCCAGCGAAAGGTCAGGTGCCACTCATACGGGAACGTTCTCTGGAAAGCTCACAGCGTCAAGAGGCCCGGAAACGGCTGATGGCTGCCAAACGAGCCGCATCTGTCCGCCAGAATTCAGCCACTGAGAGCGCTGAAAGCATTGAGATTTACATCCCCGAAGCCCAGACGAGGCTATGAAGGGATCCCACCAGGAGGACTCTCACTGGCAAGACAAGTCTCTTGTATAATCTGCTCCTCTAGGTCCCTATTCAGAGCCACCATTAAGTATTTGTATTCCCTTCCTTTCTTTCTTTCTTTCTTTCTTTCTTTCTTTCTTTCTTTCTTTCTTTCTTTCTTTCTTTCTTTCTTTCTCTCTCTCTCTCTCTCTCTACATGATCCCAATGAATTCCACTTTAGTGGTGTAGTTGTCGATCCTCCAAGAGATGTCCTCTAATAACCGTTGCTTTCTAAAGGTTTGCCCATGTCATTATAATGCTTTGTCACATGTATTGATGCTGCCACCTTGCCTCATGTAAGAGAGTACAATCCTTCTTTCTGTTTAAGAAATAAATACAGAACTCACAGACACACACACACACACCTGTATAGTAAATACACCATTTAACTCATTCATGATCTTTAGTTTATCTAAAGTTAGTCTGTTACCTGGTGTACAGCAATATAAAACTATAGAGTATTTTGGAAATTCAGTAATGCAGGGTGATCCTTTGGGACTCTGCTGTCTTCCTCATTAAAGATTAAAGGAGCTATGGCTCGGATTCCCTTCTTTTTATTACTATTATTTTTTAAGCAGATGGCGCACTTTATTCTAAACCTCAGAATCATATCTCACCTGAATTTAAGACATCACAAAGGGCGAGGTAGGGGAGAGATAGCTGTGGTGTGGTGAAAAGGAGGGAGAAGTAAATCCTGCAGGTGAGACTGTGAGGGACAGAAAAGACCCTCTGAAAAGATACCTGCACACTCTCACAGCTGCACAAACTGCCTCATTTGTATTTCATCAATCACTACTTAAACATTTTGATCAGCAGAAGATTGTAAATTCGATCTTCCAGGGAAATCATCTATTTTGAAAGGCAATAAAAAGGCAAAAGGAAAGGAGATCAGAAGAAATGATGGTTGAAGATAATATAAAAAGGGACTTTTTTGTCAAAGTATTAAGAATTTTTAAAACTGTACTGTATTGTCAATTCCTATTGTATTGTATTGTACTCTATTGGTTTTAAAAAAGAGAAGAAAAAAAAAGAAAAAAACAGCTTGGTTTTGTTGATGTCCTAATCTTGGTGAAACTATCCGATTTCACAGCCATCCACCCCTGTTACTGAAATACTGTAAATGGAATCCATGCTGTTTTTCAAAGCAAGACTTTGTTTTGTTTTATACACAGCTGGTTGTAAGCTTCAGGTCAAACTGCTTCCATCAGATGGTTCATAGCTGGGAGTAAGTTTCTCCTTTAGTCTCTTTTTTAATAATATAAAATACCCCATTTTTCAAACATTTGGATTTTTCAGATGCAGTGGGACCATAATGAGCCTATATTTGTTCACTACACTAGCTTTTGAAATCATGAACAATATGCATTCCCTAGTCTTCAGCAATGTATTTGATACTTAGGGTAAAATCTTACCCTTGCTGCTTGGAGTTGCACTGATGGAGGAAGGTGTTGGCTGTGCATTAGTGACACTAGCCATTGTGCCAGCACAGGATAGGATGTCTTGGGTATGTCGCTGAAAATCAGCAACTAGCACATGCTGCAGAAGGCAACGTTAGTGCTAGTTGGCCGGGCCCACCTGGCTATGCCCCATAGTCAGCAGACCATGCCCTTTTGGGATTGTTGTGTCTCTTCTGGCATAGTAGCCATTCCCCATTGTTAGTGCTCTCTTGAGCTCTAGGTTAGAATCCTGCCCTGCTCAGGGTGGTTCTTATGATCTCTTCTCCCACTTGGACATCCATATAGCACAGGGCAGGGTGTGACCCTTACAAGAAAGGAAGATCTTTTCTCTCTAACCTGGAAATGGTATAGCGACAGAGTCCACTGAGTGGTGGCTAACGGGCACTTTGCATCCAACCAAAGTTGGCTGTAAATGCCCTTATTCTTTAAACAGTGTGAACATTCCACCTGTGAAAATTCCAGTGCATGGTAGCCTTAACTGTGTAGCTCCCATCTTAAAACATTTGAAATTCCCACCAGAAAGTTAAGCACTTTCTAAAAATATACATCTAAGATCATGCCAGACAGCTTCTTTTAATGTAACATAGCCAGGTGCTAATTTAATTTCATTCAAGAAATTAGGAGAGGTAATAGATTCTGGCACCAAATAGTTTCATGAAAACATTGTAAAGCCACTAGAGAATTTGCTACCTCTCAAAGCCATTGATATCTGAGCTATGTCTTTATAAACAGGGCACAAATATTTACTGCTGTGGTTTACAAGATAAGGGCTAATAATTTAATATTTAAAAGACTTTTAACTACAGTGATCAGAAATCCAGTGTAACCCCACTGAGTGCTTCATGTTAAGGGAGCTTTGAAAGGTTGGCCCTATAAGCATTTGAATACCAGTGTATTTGCTAGTTTTGAAAAGAACCCACTTCATTTAACTTTTAGCAGCAATGAAAGATCACAGTGTTTGCAGTATATATAGTGCCAACTGCCACTTTTGGTCATATAGTCATGTTAAGTATTAAAAATTATTTGGAACTCATTTGTACTAAGATGTACAAAGCAGCATTCAGGTGAGGATGCACGTTCATAACCACATTTCAGTCGATTTGAAGTGTTCTGAAAGAAGAGTTAAGACTTAGATTGAGAAGTGACTACAGAAATTTATATAAAGGTTATGCCATAGTGAGTTCCAAAAAATAGAAGAAAACAGAAGACTTTTTAGTCTTGTACATTATGAATTGTATTTGTATATCATATGATATTTTTGGTATGTATTTTAAATTGATTCTTAGTTGAATGCCTGCTGGTTCCTAATGACTGTGGACAGGCCATTATAACATTTGCCCAGCTTTACAGCAAAATTTGAAGTGCACACCCAATTTAGAAATTGGTAAATATGGGACAGTAATATGGGAAAGTACTTCTGCCCCCTAGAATGCCACTAGTTAGCCGCTTGACTTACTACATATCACCACAGACAGTTGTTACATCATTTATTTTAGTGTAAGTTGTAATTATTTATTTTTTATTCTTATCTGTTCAAATATAAACTAAAAGTTACTATATTCCGTTTAACTTGGTATAAAATTGTTGCTTTTTTTTTTCTTGGGGGAAAATTTAAAAGAAAAAAAGGTTGTTTTTGTCTCCTGCATTGAAAGTTTAAAAAAAAGTATTTATTATATTTTTTGCAGATGTTTCCATAAAATTCTCATAATCTTTTTGTAAAGAATGATGAAGAAATGGATTAAAGATTTTTAATATTTGAAAAGGTAAATAGAAATAACTTATTTGTAATATATTTCAGTTTATTTATTTGTGTTCCCTTAATGTTCTGATGTGCACTATCACTTTAATTTAAATTTTATCTTTGTGAATTTGGTTTTTTTTTAAATGTTTAAATGCATATTTTAAATAATAACTGGAATGTAAATCACTGGCCTACCTGCATTCCCAAATGTGATTTTAAAAGTGTTTTTGGTTTGGAAAAAAAGGAACACAATTGAAAGCCTTTAGATGGAGGGGCTGAGGGCATTTTTATGGCTTTATGAATTGGGTTTTCATAGGATTATCTATCTAGTTTGTGTGTGGACAGAAAAATGTAAATAGACGAACGTTTCCCATAATGTAAAAAAAGAGCAAATTAATAAAATAATTAATGCACTGCTTGTAAGAGCTGTGGGTTTTCAATGCAAATTCACAATCCCATAACTGTAAAAATGATTTATTTGATGTGGTCAGGTATAAAAGCATAACCACCAGAATGCTACCGTTAAGTATTCAGAGGTTTAGATTCTGATCTTCCAAAGACTTTGCATGAGTAACTCAACTCACATGAAGAGTCCCATTGAACTCACTGGAAATATTCGCATGAATAAAGTTACTCACATATGTAAGTGTTACCAGGATCAAGGCCTGGCTCCTTAGAAATATTTTCAAAGGCAAAGCTACATGGGGTTAAGCCCCACAAAGACAACAGAAGTTCTGCTATTGACTTCAGTGAAGTGAGGACAAGCCCTATGTTTGTTTATTTTTCACCACACTGGGTCCCTTCATGCTGTAATTACCCTCACTTGTGGCTAAAACGTGGTGAGACAAATTGGCATAAGCAAGTACAGCTGAAATTCCTTTCAGTGGAATTCTGTCCACCTACACCAGAATGAACTTTGTCCAGTATATGTGACAAAGATATTCTGTAATTCTTAAAGCAATGCCCAACTGAATTCATCTGTATTTCATAACAATACAAATGAATGCCAACATTATAAAATAAATCAGGCTGTGGAGTCAGTATATTGAGGATAATTATTTTAATTTCATGCCTGTACTCCACAATGTACCATACCTTATGCTAGTTAAGCCAATTATATTTGAATTTGTCACCCTCAGACGGTATAACCACACTAGCCTCTTGTGTTCTATACGAGACAGTGTCTAAGCACAGGAAGACTACAGTGGAGGTTTGTGTCAATGATGTGATAGATGGGGACCCATTGTTAATGCTTTACCACCCACCAGGTGGAGAGAATTTCCGTTTCTTTGACAGAATTCAGTCCTCTCTGGATACAGCTAAACTGTCTCTACTAGAAGTGATATCTCTGAGGTTCATTAAAAATCCTTCTGAAGTAGACTTTTTTGCATTCAAAATGGACCAGAATGCACCAAATAGCAGATATTTTCAAACTGTTTTCCAGAGGGAGAATGTACAGATCCCTTGTGCAAGGTCTTTACCTCCACCCCACCCTCATGATTAATCAAGGTGAACACAATCTGTGCTAGCAATACACTTGGTCTATTTTTCAAGACCAAATTATGATTACTTCCTGCAAGCGTGACTTAATATCAGGTTATTTGCCAAGCATTGTTGGTTTGTGCTTAACTGTTTGGAGCAGTCACACTTTTCACTCAGAAGAAAAGTGACACATGCAATCAAGGCAAACTCCTGTAGTTTTTGTGTTTTATGAGTAATTGGGCACTGTGGTACGCTATAAATAGGAACAACGTTGGGTGAAAACTGGCACTGTAGCTTCCTTGTATAGTGTAACTAAGCTTGGTGGTGTTCAATCAACACAATACAGCCTCCTGTTCTTCCTCTTCAAGATCTTTGAAAGAAAAGTGACAAGGTAACAACCCCTGGCAAAGAGCAAATTATCTTAGCTGGCACACCAAGTCATGGGTTAATGCAGCTGTTCATCTAGTCAATAAAAATGCACCTTTGCTAGGAAAATCTTTGCTTCACGTGCTACACAAATAGAGCTAGGCTCACCAGCATGTCATGAGAAGGTTGTGTTACAAAAAACTAACATTTCCCCAAGTACCAGTACCCACATTAAAAAGACTGTGTGTGTGTTTTGCATCAATAAAAAATCTGTCCTTCCATGCACACCATGCACCTGCAGGTGACACAAACACATTCTCTCTCTCTCTCTCTCTCTCTCTTTTTAAGATGCTTTTGTGCTGACAGAGGTGGCTTCACAATTCCCTTCTGTGTTCTTGCTCGGATATTGTGTATAGCAAAAAGGTAGATGCTATTATTTTATTCCACAGGATTTGTTTGGATTTCAGCTGCTAATCATGATGTGATTGGCATGTTCAGCGGACAGTCAAACTTTCCCAAGCGTAAGACTGATCTTCATTCAACAGCCTCTCACTAGTACAAATTAATATAGCAGGTCTTGTATTTCTCTGTGAGACACATGTACAGTCTGCGCAAAGACAAAGAAACAAGGGAAGGAACGGGACTTCCTGGTAATTGTGTTTTTCATGGTTCTCTTCATTGATCCAGTAACAATATAATCATAGAAATTAGAGACAGAAAAGCTTTATTAGGTCATTGTGTTAATCCCTCTGCCAATGCAAGATTGTTATCTATTGTGCTGCTGTGTCAGGTAAATCCTGACTTTAGTGAGTTAGCTCCACCCAGCAAAACCAGGTGGGAAAATTGAGCTGTGGCACTGACATAAACTGCTCTGTGTGACTCATAGTGAGGCCTCCATCTTCTCACCCAGGAGGGAACAATCCCCATGGCTGGGTGCCTTTTTAATCCAAACAGAAAGGAAGCAATTATTGGCTTTGCCGGCTCCATTGAGAGAGAAATATCTGAGAGTTTTAGAGCCTCTCGAGGATTCAAACAATACGGCCTCTCAGAGCTTCTAATGGGGGCTGCCATTCTGTGGAAGGTACATTTGAGAACTGTCAAATATTCAGGGAAAGGAATGGGCCTTGAGCGGAAGAAAAAGGATCAGGCCAGAATGTGAAGAATAGGCTGAGTGTATCGTATGTAAAACCACACAGAGTAAGAAAGGTCACTTGGGTAACATCTCTGCTGAAGTAAAAACCCATTATGGGGCTCATAACAGTATAACAACGGGGACTGAATGGTAAATACTTAATAAGGAGGAACTCCTTTTACAGTCTGTCTTCACATATTATAGCTTGCTATACAATAACTTATTTTAACTAGGGAAGTATTAACTTGACCAGTTCCTTCTCTCATTGAACTCTGGAGAGAGACCTGGAGGGGGTTCTGTATCAATATTTTGGCTTTGAAATAATGTGCCCTACGTTTTACAATTTTACTGTTACTGGGGCTCAGAAAGGCTGCCTGAGGTAACTGCATGAGACTGTGATCATTCTTGAACTACTGCAGCTCTTGAAATACAGCTGAAACCATTCCTTTTTTATTTTATAAAACCTAGGCAAACAAATGAAATAAAGCTTTTAAAAGCCCAGTGCATGGTGGAGGGTTTAGAGTAGACCATTCATTATGTTCTTCTCTAATACTCTGTAACCGAGTACACAACAGTTCCTGGGATATCTTAGACAGAAAAGTTTTCCACCTTTTAGAAAACAATATTGAGTCATTTGTTAGTCTATAGACAATAATGGCAAGTGATTGCCCGGCTTCATGTATCCTAGACTTACAGTAGTTGATATGCCCAAGGATGGGATGCCTAATCCCGCTATTGAATAATTGACATTGGATGGGGAAACTGGTACCAGTGATGGACCATAAATTATATACTGAAGAGGTATGATGCAACAAGACCCGGTTGCATGGCTGGCACCAGGAGAGAAATGGCCACCTGACATGGCAGGAAGTGATGCCATCGGTATGAGCAGCTGACGCAGAGATCTTCCAAGGACAGATTTGGGAAGGGAGCAGCATAATGATAGGGGAAAGAGAGAGACACTGGAAGGCAGAGAATACATAACAACAGTACTAGTAAGTTTGGCACTGGAGCGTGTGTCAATTTCATTTGTGACCCAAATGTTTGTCACCACTGGTCTATAACCACAACTGAAGGCAGGTAGCCCTGAAGCTCCTTGAGCCTTGTCCGCAGGGATGGACCATTCTGTTTCACCCATTTCCCAGGAACTTGTTTCTTTGCCATCAAAAATAGTTTTTAAACGTGCTGCTTTACTGAAGAAATTTCAACTTCCCAAAACATCAATGCCAGTGTAATGCTTATAGTATTGTTGGTTGATCGATAATGTGCCTTTTGCGAGCCTCAAAGTGCATCAGAAATGCTGAGCACCCAAAAATCCGCTTGAAGTCAATGGGAGCTGCAAATGTTCAGCATGTTTGCAAATCTGCGTAGGCTTCTACTACATAGAGAGTTCATCAAACACTATTGAAGTGCAGCTGCCGTTGGGATGGAATGTGGCAGCTATTAAACACAAGTAACCGTACACACCAGTTTTAGGCCAAGAAGAGAAGAATAGTGCTATAGCCAACCAAAACTGCAGCAGAGATTCAGGTAGACCAGTGGTCCTCAACCTATTTACCATTGTGGGCCGCATATGCAGCTCTCTGTGTGTTATGTGGGTCTCATCCACACAATATATATACTACCTGTATGGCCCTGAGGATGTCACATGGGCTGCAGCTGTGTGCGGATTGGTCTGCTAGTGACCCGCGGGCCATGGGTTGAGAACCACTGAGGTAGACAGAATGGGTCTCATTCACATCTCATACCAGTTTTAATCCAGTTTCACTCCAATAGTTGACTTTAATGAAGTTACTCCTAATATACACTACTGTAAGAGAAAGGAGAACTCCTGTGTAATTACCATTTTGATTTTGCTATAACAATGATGATGCATATTAGCTCCTCCAATGGAAAAGGTGCATTCATCAATTTCCAAGTGAACCAGAAACGCTTTTTTAAAGTACCTGCATTTCAGGCCACAATCATATGCAAGGGCAAAAGGTCACTGTCCTTATTCTCCACTTAGTAAATAGCTTGGAGATAAAAAATGTAAAACCCGGTGGTTTGTGTCATTCATGGCTTGTATCACTCCAAAAGACTCTAACTACAATTTAATATTTCTCTAATCTAATGTGTCAGCTGACAAAGCAACTTCCTTTAGTTTACATCTTTCTTTGTAAAAGCCTCATGACAACAGCAGTGATGTCTGCAGAAATGTATGTACAGCTAGGAACTCAGCCATATGTTAGCAAACCGCTGTGCACTTCATACAGATGAAAAATGCAATATGCGTGAATAGTGATGTTACTGATTTTTATTATTATTGTCAATGTTTCTCCCAGCAGGAGCTCGGGTAGGCACCAGAGGTGGTATATTCAGCTGTACCTGTGCCAAAATAAAAATAACAAAAAAATTTCAGTGACAAAGTGATGAACTTTTAAAATAAAATGGCTGTCAAAATGTAGATGACATTTGTCACTAGATTTTAATAATTGCAAAGTAGATTTTGATCATAAACATGTGCATGTGTCAATTTGAAGATGAGCAATAAAGGTTTCAAACTGAAAATTTTAGTGTTATGTGCTGAATACCCCAATCAATAGGGCATGTAAGTTAAAATTAATGGTCAGTGGCCTCATGCCATGAATGGTAAACATGAGCTGAAGATCCAGCATCCACCTGAGGGCACAAAACAGGTGTCACACAGCTAATGTGCTAAGTATTGGACTTTCCTAATACAATCATAGCTACAAAACTGGCTAGTCCCAATACCATCCAGCTAACCAACAACTGAGATTCTGCTCTTTCAGAACCTCCCTTTATGTCCCCGTTCCTGTTCACATACGAGTAAGCCATGGCAACAGAAAACCTACATGTCTTAGCCTGTGTCCTCTAGTCATGCTAATTCAGAAATTGCTGCAAGTGCAGCACTGAGTATACACTTCCAGGTAGCAATAATTCAACACAGGTGGGACCAGAAATTACTGATTCCGAATAAGGCTGTCATACCATAGGTCCTGCTCCAAATGCCTTTCAAGCAGTTTCCTATCTTTGAGTGGCCCCATAGATTTCCAGAAGGTGGCTTGGAAGCCTGCTTTCAGCTACACCTCTGTGAAGGGGGATTATTCCATTTACCCTGCATTTACAGCAATAAGAACTGAGAATCTGGCTAAGTTCTTCTCCCTGCTCCACTAGTGTAAATCCAGAGGTCAACAAGGCAAATGACAGATTTAACATTTCCCCCTCTTTTGGTTGCAGAATACTTGGAACCTTCTGTAGCATCTTATGCAGCTAATTTATGCATGCCTTCCTCTCTTGGTACCATCTAGTTCTGATGAGTTTATTCCTATCAATATTTAGCTACAGCATCTGAAATCCAGTCACCCCTTTATGAGTGTGATAAGACGAATATGACCAGACCAGGGTCTTAACATAATCAAAACTTTGTTTCATCACACTGATGCGTTAGTGCCCCAGAACATTATTTTCAACAGTACAGAATTAAAATTCCACAGTATTCCATTCAAGCAAACGCAGAATTAAAAACAAACTTGTAAATAGTGTATGTGGAAAGTATTTATATTACAGTAGTGCTCAAAAGGCCCGACTAGGCTAGGAGCCATGTTGTGCTACACACTGCAAAGTATTGCTGGTTCATTGTCCTGAAGCATTTACAAATAGTCCTTTACCCAATTTAACACGGCTGTGCTTTGAGGAGATATTTATCTATATAAGCGTTTGAGGGGCAGGATGGTCTAGTGCAGTGATCCCAAAACTTTTCAGGGTCTGGGCGCTTCCAGCTTCTGGGGAGGTTGGAGGAAAGCGTTGGGGATGCAGATAGGAATAAGGGGCACTGAGGCTGAGGCCACAGCTGGGGGTGGGGGTAGGGGGTGGAGCCCCAGCCACGTGCCGAGGCCAGGAGTCGGGCTCGGGGCGAGGAGCCAGGGCAGCGAACGGAGCCCTGGATGTGGGGCCAGCAGCCAGGACCAGGAGCAGTGCTGGGTTGCGCTCCTCCCCCATGGGGGCTTGCCTGGGCCCCAGCCACACCCCCCCGGGGAGTGCACCCCACAGTTTGGGGACTGCTGATCTAGTGGTTAGGGCACTAACTTAGGACACAGGTGGCCACAAGGCAATTCCCTGCTCTACCACAAACTTCCTGTACAATTTTGGGTAAGTCACTTAGCCCCCACCTGAGTTCCCCATGTGTAATATTGGGAAAGTAATAGCTCCTACCGCACAGGTAAAGATATATCTATTAAAGAGTGTGAAGTGCTTTAAGATCTACTTATGCAAAAAGTGCTATAAGAGCTGCATGTTATTATTTGCAGTCCCAATAATTATTCCTCTTTAACATATTACTAGTCTGGCACTAACAGTGTGCTAGACACTTACAGTGCGGTATAAAGACAAAGTTCTATGCATGAACAAATTTACAATCTAAATAAAATGTTACCATTTAGATAGCCAATCTTGAGCTAGTCCTTTGGCAGAGGCTGTGGGCAAGCAACAATATCTTACAACATCAAGTGACGCACTAATGACCAGAAATTATTTTGTTATTCTGGAACAAGGACATTGTACAATTTAAGGAAGCTAAACCCGGCTGTTCCTCCATTAATGGAAGGGACTAATTCCTAAACAGCCCTACTAGTGAGGCAGGCATAGTTAGTAGCTGCTGAGAAAGCTAAAAGTGGGACTCAGGTGAGTTAATGCTTTTAGATATATTACACGTGCAGGCAGTATAGGAACCCGAGGAGACATTTATGGCCCATTGCCAAGGAGCTGAGTGTAAGCAGAATCTGAGAGCCCCACTGAAGGTGTGAGTGTTTGTAAAGGGAATGACAATTTCTACAGCTGTGAGTGGCTGTGGTTACGTACATGTTGGATCCCCTCCAGCTGGGGAGAAAACATTTGCAGTGAGATCTGGGCGCCGCATTGCCCAGCTGAACACTGCCATAGCTCAGCTAAACACAACGGTTTCAAAGTTCAAACGCAACGTTGCAAAAGACTTGTTTTTCCCAAGTGTGCGCCTAAGATTTCTATACTATCACCTCCGCTGGCAACAAAAGCTGTTTACTGGTTTTGAAAAGCTATGTAATTCGAGCTCAAGGAGTAGTAAGATGATTACAACATCCCTGCATTCAGCAGTGTTTGGTGGTTTGCTGTAGCTTTGTTCTTGATCCCTAGGAGCTCAGGTTTGTTTTAAAAAGGAGGGGGTGAGGGGGTTAAAAGGGTGAGTTTTCCACATGGAGGTGAGCTAAGTTTATTAAAGCAGGGGCACATGTAAAAAAAGAAAACCCACAAAATCAGGTATAGTTTGTGCCTATGATTTCTATGAGCCAAAAGCCAGAATCTCTGATTCAGGAGACTTTCCACTTCTGACAGATCTCCTGCTGCTCTTTACAGGAAAGAACAAACCTTTTAATTACTGCTGTTTGTACAGCACACCAGACACTTTTCTGTACCACCACAAGTAGTTCCGGCTGCATTGTGCAAACACTGCTGTGCCCTCTCCACACACAGTAATATGACGATTCGTATTCCCTATTTGCAAAAGTGCTGCTGAGGACATGAAGCGGCAACTACAGACAATTTCCCAAGGTCTGGTTAATGTTTCAGCCCCTAACCATCACGGCGTGTACTTTGATCTTACACACAGCACATTATTGGTTATAGGTTTGTTTCCACCACTTCCCTTTAGGGAAACCAGAGAGGAGGGATCTCATCCAAAAGTGCTGATCTCTGCCAGCTTTGTCCTTCATGGATAACCAAAAACATTGCAATGTTGTCAAACACAGACATAACGCTGATTTCTATAGACACACTTTGGTATCTTTACACAGGAGAGACGAGTGAGGCACAGCTGAAAATTTGGAATATAGTTTCATTGTCAGCATATGACAATGCAAAGGTCTTGTTTCTTTTGTAGTGAAAAGCTCTGTGCCAGACTTGTTTTAGTTATTACGTTTTTAATTACTGTGGTATAGCACAGACGGTAGTAATGTACATCAGACATAGATTAATGATTAACAGGGAAATTTAAAAAAAACCCAGAAGAACAAAGAAAAGCCTGTACTCTGTTTAGTGGCTGCTTCTATGTATAATGAATGGTGTCTACATTTCTGCATAGTCCAGGCAGGTAACAAATAATTAGCTAATGAAGGATCCATAGGACCAACCAACAATGTATCCCTCAGGCACAAAAGGGCTGGGAAGAGGCATTATGACTAAATGAGTAAGAATGTATTCTGGTCTTCTAACAAGAGTCATAGGGTGGTTAAAATGCAAATTTAAAAAAATGAACAGTCCAGTGTCATGCACATGGGTTTCTACACCAAATAACTTATTGTTTTGAATACAGCAGTGGCCACATTGCCCATTATCAACCCAACCCCGCCTGCCACTTTTTTTAACAGTCTCACTTTTAAAACACTGGGGAAGGCGAAAGCTCATAACTCTCAGGGGACCTAAAGCTCTCTGACCTGGGTCTGTGCTGCTAGGGTGTTGTTGCTGAGCTGCTGCCCTCTTTCAATCTTCCATGCAGCCTTGGCAGCTCTCAAGGTTCTCAGTGAAATTGTTTCGTCTGTTACCATCACATCCACCCACCCAACTACAAAACTCCCCAAATGTCAAAAGTCATGGGGATTTAAACACAAACATGAAACCGGCAATGCATGTGACTCTCAGGACAAAAATGCAGCCAAAGGGCCAAAATGCGCGAGCCTTACTCTGGGAGCAATCCCCCTACAGTCAATTGAATTACTCCTGTCGGTGCTCACCAACTTGAGTAATGGTTGCACAACTGGACTGTGAATCATTATGGTCATCAGCATTAAGAAAAATAACAGAAACTGGGACTCAGTCACAATATTATCTTTGCTATAATGTGAAAGCTGCAAGCTCTTAGTATGTGGTTTCAAGAACTGATATTACCTATTTACTTTTGGACTAGAGGATTTTTGTCACTTTTAATATATGTACATTTGCTTAAATGTATAGTTATTCAGATCAGTAGTATGGTAATGAGACTTTAAATGATCGTCAGGTTACGATGGTAGCATAATAGCTCATTTTTTACATGTACCATATATACTCGTTCATTAGCCTGTTCATTTATAAGCCGACCCCCCAAGATGGTTAGGTAAAAATAGCAAAAACTGTATGACCCTTTCAGAAGCCGACCCTATATTTCAGGGGTTGGCAAACTTTGGCTCCTGGCCCGTTAGGGTAAGCTGCTAGCGGTCCTGGATGTTTTGTTTACCTGGAGCATTCACAGGCACGGAGCTCCTCAGCTCCCAGTGGCCACGGTTCGCAGCTCCCATTGGCTGGGAACGGCGAACCGCGGCCACAGGGAGCTGAGGAGCTCCATGCCTGCAGACACTCCAGGTAAACAAAACGAGACAATGTATTAGATAGTCAATTCAATGATTCCATAGAGTTTAAAATCATCAAATTTTGGTGTAGACCCATTTATAAGCCGACCCCCGCCCTTTGATGCATCACTTTTTTACCAAAACTATTCGACTTATGAACGAGTATGTACGGTAAGTTTTTTTCATGTAACTTCTAAGTGTTGCCTGACTTTGACATTTCTTAAGGATGTAAATTTAACTGAGCAGTACAGTTGACTAAGCAATTTTTCTTGGGCAGAGTATTTAATTTTTTTACATTTTAATTTTTTAATAAAGCTGCTTAAAAATGCGCCTCCCCACCACACACACACACATTGTATTGGTATCCCTTTTGGCCTGGGCAGTTAGCCAATATTGGGGTCTTGCTAGTTGCTACCACTAGAAGGTGAAATTGATGATGGAGTCAGGTATCTTTGATGCAGTCCTGTTTACAAAGACTGTGCAAAGTCCTGTTTCCCTGAGCTCAGGAGGAATCCAACAAACAGGAGCTAGTTTCTTTACTCAAATCTCCAACGCCCTTACAGCCAGCACTCAGCTCAAAAGAGCTATCTCTAGACTTTTCTCAGGGACACATGCTGAGTGCTTGTTCAGGCTATGTTTGGCTTTTTGGTCCTTCTCAGTGTCTATTTCTGGGATATTTTGCCTGCTTTTCTCTCTCTCTCTCACACACACATACATACACGCCCCTGCCCCTCTATTGAAAGAACTATCCAACCAATCCCCTCTCCCATAGAGTTCAAATTCTTGAGCAGTCTCACGTATGCCCTTTTTTTGTGTTGTGACATGCCTATGGTCAGAGTAGAGGTCGCTATTGCTTCATAAAGGAGCTTACCTTTTTCTTACAGCTATCTTAAATGAAGGGCGGCAGTTACACCCATCAGCTTCAATGACATTTCTCCCAACCCACAACAGCTTTTATTGATGCAGTAATTACTGGCTGTAGTTTAAAGGACTGAAATCCACAAGGTAAGTCCCCCAGGTTAATTTTTATCATTAAGTGTGCCTGTTAAAATGTTTATTTTCCACATGGATGAGATATAACAGGGCCTTCCCTAGCAATTGCGAAAACTAAGCAATGCACCAAGGGCTAAATTTCTGCTGGTGCTCTGGTATGGAAATGACCCATGTTTGATTCCCGGGCTGCACCTACGCTAGGAGGCTATGCCAGCAAAGTTCAAAGATAGACTTAGGCCTGGTCTACTCTTAAAAGTTAGGTCAAAAAATTCACAGCCCTGAGCACCATAGTTAAGCTGACCTAACCTCCAATGTAGACATGGCTAAAGAGATGGAAGACTTCTTCCATTGACACAGTTACCACCTCTGAGGGAGGTGGATTACCCCTACATTGACAGAAAAAACCCTTCTGTTGCTTTAGGGAAAGTCTGCACTACAGCAGCATACCTGTAGTTGTACCACTGTAGCGACCAATACCATAGTGTAGGCAGGCAACTCATCTGGTATTAAACTGGACAGTCCTGCTTTTCAAGAGACAGAATCAAATGTCCAGTATTGGACAGGGAAGCCATTTTGAAGCATATGCTTCCAGTCGCTCAGCAGGCATCCCCAGTGTCATCCAATCACAGCAGGCAATAGCCTTGACTGGCAGGTAATAGCACAGAAGCTGGCCAAGGAGAATGCTCGAGGTTGCCAAAGAAAAAGGCATCTAGCCTAAAGGGATCTTTTTCAAAAAGCTGGGTGGAGAAGGGACACTGACCAATGAAAATAGGAAGGGGGCAGTGCTTTGGGTGAGCCTGGCCAATGGGTGGGAGGCATGGCGGAACTCAGGAGTAGACCTAATAACGTGTTTTCTGGGCAGTACCTGACAGCAGCACTGGCCAATGGGTGACAGGTGTGCAGTGTAGGGGAGCCATTAGCTGGAGGCGGACGACATAGCTCAGGAATACAGAGGAGGATAAGGGGTTGGGCTCTTAAAAATGGCATCACCCATGTGGCATGACCTCAAACATACCGTGTGTGTGTGAGGTCATCCTGGCGGTTGGGGGAGGGTGGGGGAGAGTCCCATGCTGTTCCCAGAAGTACTGGAATGTCCGGTATTCCGGGAAGGCATGCGTGGCCACCCTATCGTAGCATGGACATTACCTCAGGCCAGGTCTACACTAACAAGTTAGATCGACCGAGCTATGTCACTCAGGGATGTGAAAAATCCTCTCCTCTGTGGTTTACACAGCGCTAATTTGACAGACGAATTCTTCTGTCCGTCTAGATTAATCTTCTTCTTAGCGTATGCACAAGGTGCCTCAGGTGGCACATGACCAGGATTCTTCACCAAATTTGATCCCCTGGTTGAATCATTAGCTTCCCCGGCCCGGGCCGGGTGCTGATGGGGAGTGTGACATTAAGCACTACAGTGCTGCTTCTGTGCCACTGTAGCAATCATAGGCGCTGACTCTGTGGGTGCCCTGGAGCTCAAGCACCCACCGAAACAAAATAGTGGGTGCTCAGCAGCACCCACAGGGCTGGATTAAACTTTTGTAGACCCCACCGCCCGGACTGTGGCCCCACCCCACTCGGCTGCTTCTCCTGAAGGCCTACCCGCCGCTCCACCCTGAGGCCCTCCCCCACTCGGCCTCTTCTCCCGCCCCCCCGAGGTCCCAACTGCTGCTTGCCCAGGAGCAGAGAGGAGCACCCACCGGTCAAAAACAAAAGTCAGCGCCTGTGGTAGCAGTTTATGTGTAGTCTCATTTCCCAGGCCAGCTGGAAGGGCTACAGAAGTAATTAGTCCCCAGGTGAAGAGAGTGCCTCCAATTGCTCAACAGCAACCCCACTACCCATTTAAGAAGCAGTGCTAATGAGCTTTGAAAGGAAGCTCTTACAGTCTTTGTCAGCTCAATGAGCGTGGTGGGGTGTAGTGCTGGGAATAAAAGGAGATTCTCAAGGGAAGTGAGAGAGATGCTGAGCTCCGTTCCTCAGGAATTTAAACAAGAATAGTCTGAGTTACCCTAGTGTTGTTTTGTGCCCCAAGAAAATCTCTCATGGAATCACTAAGGGAGCCTGACAAACTCTAACGTACCAGTTGAAAATCCCTTGTTACCAGAGCCATCTTTTTGTCCCTGTAGAGAATCTTAGCTTTCATTTAAATAAATAAATACATGAAGAAGTTTCTAGCCCTTTTCCTGCTAAAGCTAGCTTTGAAAATTTATGCAAAGTGATTGCAAAGACTAAAAGAAATATCCAGCAAGAAGGGCCAAAATGCCCCTCCTCCCCACTTCCATAAATACTATGTATTTAAATTAGTGAGTTACTGGTTGTGGAGCAGCCAAAAGAATCATCTCTCTAACCCTTCCCTTCAGCTGGCTCTGTGCATCCATGGTATGATAACGGGACAGAGGGAACTTTTACAAAAGGGGGGTGGCAGCACAGCTCTGTTTTGCAGCCCACTCTAAAGCGGGCCGACTTTGCTTGTTAACATTTGCAGCCTTCTTTGAGTGCAGTGACTCTTGCAGCTGCTGCAAGAGGAACTCGCTTCTTGTCTTCCCTCACCAGAGCTTCTAGGCACATGTATTGATGTAAACACGGCCAGGAACGAGAACAAACCAAGGGATGGAGTTGAAGTGGCAGGCCACAACTTTACCAAACTTAACACAGGGAGGGCGCTACCTGCCCTGTCACCCATCATGCCTATTAGGTATTTTAAGTGGTTCCAGTGTGGGGGTTCCAAGGCTTCTACCATATAATCCATAATTTGAGGTAGACTCACCTCAGCCTACCACTAGGATTCAGCTCGCTCTTCAAGTCCTGCCACCCCATGAGGGTACTAAAAGCAGGGCCTGCAAAGGCCACAAGATCTTGCCCTATCCCGTGAGCATAAGGCCCACCAGTAATATCCCAGAGCTTTTACTTCTGGGAATCTTTCCTTTGAACTGCACTGCAAACCAGCCACAAGTTGCAATGAACTAACATCTTTACCAAGTACTATCACTAATTATTAATCCTGTTCCTATTTAACTTCACTGTATCTCCAGGATACTGCAAGGAAAGCGGAAAAACTCCCCTGGCTGCTGCCAATTTGGCCTATAAAAAGAAAAATTCCTTCCTGACCCCACAACAGGCGATCGGTCAGACCTGCAGCCTCTGCAAAACTCCGCTCCAACTAAGGCTACCAGCACAGGATGGGACAGCTGGGACTATGCAAAAAGAGGCTCCCTATGGCCACAACCAGGCTAGGGTTTAAATTAAAGAAAGGAGCTGGCAAGGAGTCAATCAGCTCCCTTCCTCCCCAAGCTAGCCAGTGAGTGGCTAGAGACCCTGAAGGGGAGGGGCACTCCTGCGTCCCCTCTGTGTACTGTTCTCCTCCCCCCATTTAACTGGGGCTGTCCCAATCACCACCAGCCCCACTCTTCAAGTTTCCCATTTGTTGAGGTGGGTGGGTAGCATTTTCCACACCAGCCACTGTCACTCCAGTAGCACATGCAGTACATGGAGCAAGATGCTGTTGCATTGAGTAGGAAGTCTTGTATCTATTGCAGCTACTGCAGCTGGAGTCTGCATGCTCACCCAACCTCAGTCCAAAGAGCCCTGGTCTCCCTCTCCGGGGGAGGGGAGAAGCTGGGCCTTCCCCTCCCACCCCCCAGCTCAGGGAGATCTTCACAAGTCAAAGGAGGCCTACCCACTTAAAGAACCAAAGGGGACTTATTCCCTGACTGACCACCAACAGGGATGCACTCCCTGTCTAACCAACCACCCCAAGGCCAGACATTGCATGATGGTCCATCTACTGCCACTGTAGTTGCTGCTCTTCTGAGGAACTGCTAGGAGTAGCGGCTCTCTAGGGAGGAGCTTCTCAGAAGGGGAAGTACAGTGGGTCAAGAGGGACTGGGCTGAAGGAGGTAGTGAAAGGATTGCTAGATCTGTCAGTAGGAAGAGTGTGGGGATTGGGATGGAATAAATGGATATTTCTGATAGTGGTGAAGTATTTTATCCATTAAATGTTGCATGTATAACTATGGAAATTTTTGAGGGAGCCCTTTGTTAAAATTAGGCAGCACATCGCTCAAAACACCTTAGCTGAATAAAAACTGGCTGTAGTTAAATGAACCATGAATAACAGCAGCACCTACCTGCTGACATCAGTAGCGTTAACCTGAACTAACATTTTAGTCAAGCTTGGCACTGGAATTTCTACTGCATACCTTATTTGGGGAAGTTAATATCTGTCTGTTGCAAATCACAACAGAATAAAAATTTGGCATGCAGTTCAGCAGTCCAGATGAATAATTTTTTTTATTGAAACTAAAGATGCCACAAACCAGCTTTTAAACAGTTGACTGATCAAAATAAAAGTTGGCAGTTTTTGAGTGCATTTTTACCAGTCCTAGCACTTCTTAATGCGTTCGCTTTTAAACTGTTCCTTGTTGTAGCACTAAAGCAGAAGTTAGAAAAAGGCCACACTTCTACATGTTTAAGAACAGCACATTGGTGTCCCTGTATAATCTCCTTTCATACCATATGGGCACTAGGTTATTTATGTTTGCTTCCTAGCAAAGTAGGGATTGGCTGTTTTTTGTTAGCGAGAACACAAGGATTAGATGACTTTCAAAACAACACAAATATAGTCAAAATAACCGCTAAACTAGTTAACTAGACTACATGTAATATTATGTAAGCACTCTGAAATAAAACAGAAGAGAGACACAATAGGGGGAAGTATTCAACCACATGATTATATTAGACATACAAAAGGAAAAAATAAGAGCTGCTTAACACAAGGTCAGACAATCAGAACACTGTGGGCTAGAAAGGGAAGTGAAATAACAAGGATTGGAAAAATAGCTGAATGCTTACTCAATGAAATAACACAACAGTTGCCCTCTTGACAGTGAATGTGTGTCTAGTATCCACAATCTCGAGAGCAGCCAGACAAATTTACAAAGCAAGTTGGAATGTGTCAAATATAACAAATTTCTCCTAGCCTAGAAATAGATGGAATTCAACCATGCACTTTAATTATAATACTAATTAATATATCATGGTTGAAAAAAATCCAGAAGTTCTTGGAAATTACCATAAAGATTGCCCTCCCACAACTTTCAGAATGCTGAAGTCCTATACCCAACGCATTAAAGGTTCAGTCACCAAAAACAAACCAGGAACTAGTTTTGCATCTGTAACTTACAACAGAATGATGCTACAAATGAGGTTGAGAGCAAAGTGATGACCAAACTTTATGGTCCATAAGTCACATGAATCAAAGACTAATCAGATGGTGAGGGTTCATCCTCTAGTACCGCTCTCCTCACTCTGTGGGTGATCATGCTTCCAAGGATATATATATGCATCATGACCTATATGGGCACAGTTCCCCATGAGGCTGCAGCCCCACCCGGGGTGCTGCAGATGACCCTTTGCAGATATGAAGATCCACTTGTGGGAGAGAAGTGGGGGCAAGCTTGAAAGATATACATCCTACCTTCCCCCCACACCCCATCTGTAAATTCCAGGATTGTAAGTGCTTTAGGGAAGGGAGCACAGCTTCATAATTGTTATTAGTATATGTATTGTATTAGCACATATAGGCCCCAATCAGGGATCATGGACCCCCCCTTTGTAGTATTTGTGTGAAATACCCAGAACAAGGGTGCTAATGTAATACAAATATTAAATAATAATGTTAATGTTATTGTAACCCCTGGGGTTTCTGTGATCCAAGTATGCAGGGCCATTAATCGCCTTCTACTAAGAAGGGTTGGGACCCTCGACAATGTGCAGGAGATACTGGGGTACATTGTGCTACAGTGGGGTTCCCTAACCGCAATGGGGTGATAGATGGCATGCATATCCCTATCTTGGCACCACACCACATTGCCAAAGAGTACATAAACAGAAAGGGACACTTTTCTCTGGTGTTGCAAGCGCTGGTGGATCACTGGGGGCATTTTACCAACATTAATATGGGAAGGTGCATGACGCATGCATCTTTAAGAACACAGACCTGTTCAGAAAGCTGCACGCAGGGACTTTCTTTCCGGATCGCAAAATCACGTAGAACTGCCAATAGTGATACTGCAAGACCCACCTTATCCCTTACTCCCAGGGCTCATGAAGCCATACAACAGACACCTGGATCGCACCAAGGAGCAGTTCAACAATAGGCTGAGCAAGTGCAGACTGGTGGTTGAATGTACCTTTGGCTGTTTGAAGGGTCGCTGGCGCAGTTTGCTCACTAGGTTAGACCTCAGTGACAAAAATAGCCCCATGTTTATAGCTGCCTGTTGTGTGCTTCATAATATCTGTGAAGCAAAGGGAGAGAAGTTTCCAGATGGGTAGGGCATGGAGACAGATAGGCTGTCTGCTGATTTTGAGCAGCCATATACCAGGGCTATAAGAAGAGCTCAGCATGGAGCAGTGAGTCTCAAGGAGGCTTTGAAAATCCATTTTAGTAATGACCCACAGTAATGCGTGCTGCTTTTCTGTATTGTGCCTATCCATAGTCTGAATGTTGCTGTGACTGCTTCGTTTCTTTCTTGTGCACAGCCCTCCCTCCATCCCTCCCTTTGAAATTGCATATTCACCAGAGGTTCCTTCCTGGCATCACACTCAGCCATGCTGCTGTGCTGCGACTGGCTGGCCTGCTCCGGGGTAGCTCCTGGCTCTCCAGGACAATGGATCCCTTGCTCGCCGGTCTCCCATTCTCCTCCTCCTGTGCTGGCCAGGGATTCTGACTCCTCAAAGGGGGTCATGGTGGGGTCACCTCTGAGAATTGCATCCAGCTCCTTGTAAAAGTAGCATGTCTGCGGTACTGCACCAGAGTGACTGTTTGCCTCCCGTGGCTTCTGGTATGCCTGCTGCAGCTTCTTAATTTTCACATGGCACAGCTGTGTCCCCCTGGTGTAGCCCTTCGCCTCCAATCCCCATGCTATCTGCTCGTAGATTTGTACACTTCTACAGCTGGATCGGAGCTGTGCCTGCATAGCCTCTTCTCCCCACAGACTCGGAAGCTCCACCACTCCTGTGTACTCCAGGCAGGAGCGTGTGGAGAAGGCATGAAACAAACAGAAAATGGAAATTCAAGAGAGGGGCTGTTTCCTGTGTACCTGGCTGCTAGGCAGCGGAGTTGAGAACAGTGACCAGAGCGCTCACAGCGAAGCATTGCGGGACACCGCCTGGAGGCCAGTTAAATTGATGTAAGCAATGCAGTGTCTACATTGCTACTACATCAACCTAACTATGTTGAATTAAGTGCTATGCCTCTCTTGGAGGTGGAGTAATTAAGTCGATGGAGCAGGTGAGTTATGTCGGCAGAAGGGACCTGGTAGCGTAGACACAGACATTATTAGGTCAACGTAAGGCAGCTTATGTCATCCTACCTGTGTAGTTTAGACCAAGCCTGAGTTGCTTACATGTGATATATGGCCAGATTTAGACCATGTTCATACTGGACTCCACTGGCATAAACCCAGGGACAAGGTCCCACTGATGGAAAGCCTTTGGGCAATGATGGGGAGGTTGCAGTGGCCAAAAGCAGCATCAGCCTGCTTTGGAAAGGACCAGCCAAGGGGCAGAGGCAGCCCCAAAGGGATATGGGGGCATGTCCAGAACAGCCATTGGATGCCCTAATTCAACCCATCCGCTCAGAAACCAATCACCATGGTTCTCCTATGGAATCACTGAAAGAAACTTTACACATGTGAGTAGTCCCCTGTTCCCCAAGATAAGCATGTGTGCCAGTATTTGCAGGATCTGGGTCTAGAGTTGTTTCTTTCTGGATGGAAACACTAAAGAAGGGTGGCAGCAACTCTGCCCACCCTCCGAGCATGGGATTAGCTGGTGAGACAAGTCTGTTTTACACACTAAATCTGATCCATACTGTGTGAGCCTTTTAATCAAGGCTCACTATGGAAGGCTGCTGTATATGTATAACCTAACTGTAGAGCTGTGCAACCCTGCACTTTTACGTCACAGGAGTTTGTACAAACTCCCGCCTCAGTTTATATCCTCATTGGTTTGCAACCCAGTGCTGAAAACTCTCATGATTGGTTGGTAAATCTTGCAATATTTTCTGTGGGGGCAAGGGGTTCCCCTAAGCCCTAGTTTCTGGAGTCATGTGATTGCAAGAATCTCAGCTTCCTTCTAAAGAACAAAGCAAGCCTTTAGTACTTATGGGTGTGGAGAAAAGCTTGAACATGTGATCCAGCTACACCCTAAAGCAGGGGTCGGCAACCTTTCAGAAGTGGTGTGCCGAGTCTTCATTTATTCACTGTAATTTAAGGTTTTGCGTGCCAGTAATACATTTTAATGTTTTTAGAAGGCCTCTTTCTATAAGTCTATAATATATAACTAAACTATTGTTGTATGTAAAGTAAATAAGGTTTTTAAAATGTTTAAGAAGCTTCATTTAAAAATAAATTAAAATGCAGAGCCCCCCGGACCTGTGGCCAGGACCCGGGCAGTGTGAGTGCCACTGAAAATTTGGCACACGTGCCATAGGTTGCCTACCCCTGCCCTAAAGGCTCAAAAAACAGAAGGCAAATGAAAAAGGCAGAATCCTTTTTTTGTTGTTGTTGTTGTTTTTTTGTTAAAGATTTAATGATTTTTAAGCCAATCTCGTGACTTGGCGGGGGGAATAGGCTCCTGACTTTTGAATGCTTGGAGATGGCAAAACTGCAACCCTGACAAATGAATCCCAAATCTTAAAGTGTAAGTCAAGCAAAATGGCTGATTGACATCTAATTTCAAATTGATTTCATGTGAGTCTGGTACAAACCTTTGTGAGCCTTTGGATACAACTGGTCTGAGTTTTGAGTTTGCAACATAACCAGCAGCATTTTGTGTAATACTGGAAGTCAATATGTTGCACAACTGTGAGGAAATCCCAGTCATGACATGGAACAGATAATTCAAGTGGACAGTGGAGACTATACAGCACGCATGAATGTAATTATTATGTCAAGAATGGGGCAAGGATTAAGTGACATTGCACTAGACAGTGGGTAATCTAACCTCTTTCGTTTTAATCTAAATACTGGAGCTACAGGCAAAGATCCAGCTAAACCAGTGAAACAGGATGAAGACATAAGAATGTGGGAACTCAGTAAACAGACTTAAAACAAGTAACATTCTGCACCAGGAACATTTGCTGTGTTTGTGGGCTTGACATCTAGCAAAAACAAGGAGAAAAGGTTAACAAATGTAATACACACTGGATTTAAATAGTCATTAGCATGGAGAAAAAATTGAAATGGATCTTAAAAGAATTGCATGCAAATATCGAAATATGTTTGTAGCATTTGCAGAAAGCCAGCACAGAATGCTGAAACATGCAGACCAATAATACAAAGTTTTGAGTTATACAATTTGCTGTTAACTGTAAATGACAAACACAATAGGTATAAATAATACTCAGTATGTTCATCGTACACATACAACCTAGGCAGTACATCCCCATGTCACTTGGTTACAGACTTTGGGTATTCTTTCCCTCTCTCAAGGCCATACATATTCCAGTTATGCTCCCCACTCCTACCCAATTGTGCTCCCTCCGGATAGAATCATAGAATCATAGAATCAGGATCCCAAGTTCTGCTTCCTTTCTCCTTCAAACCTCTTCCCATTAAGTATGGTACCAACTCCACCCTTACTTCTCGCTCTCCCAGTTCAATTCATGCTCTGCTGGCGCACAGGCAGCACTCCAGAAGCTGAGTCAGTGCCACCCAGGAGTCTGTAAACAAGCTGCTCTGACTTCAAGTGAGTTAGACCAGTCTCTAGCTCCGCCCCCGCTTGCGGCTTGGTAAAAGAAGGGAAGGATGGTGAAAGTGGGATGAGAATGGCCCCTAGCACCAACAAGAGAGTGCAGCGCTGGCAGTCAGCCTATCTCCCTTCAGCACATGAAGCTGGCTGCTATGCTTTCAAGCTCCCAGGCCTGTGCACTGAACTAAACTTAAGAGTACAGCAGCAGCTGTGGTACCACCAGCCTCAATTTGAAGATTCCTGAGTCTAGTTTCATCATTTCTGCATAGTAGACAGAGACTGTATCTATAGTCACTCAAGCTGTAGATATTCAGCAACATAGTTTTCTTGGCTTTTGATCAATTTGTGAGTTAGCTCTCAGGTCACTTACTCTATTTCAGCAGATGATACATTATTGCTCTCTATTCAAATGTGGTAAATGACTGTGTCATGTCCTCTACTTGGGTTCTGAGTGTGGTGCTAAACGTCAATCTGGTTGTGCCGCTTGAATTTTAGGTAGAGTTCAGTACTTGACAGTTTTGTTTTAATTAGCCTTAGCACCAGTTATCCCAGCAGCAAAAACTGTCAAAGCTGCTTCTGTCCTTTCATTGTTTCTTTTTTTAATGTTTTTTAAACGTCGTTTCCCAAAATAAACTTTCCTTTTGTTCTCTCAAGGCCGAGTGGCTGGCACACTTCTCCCAGGCTTACTCGTTAGCTCCTTGGACTCATGTTCAGTTTTGAACTCTAGCTCCATCTGATACCCCAAATTTATCTCCACAGTTTTGTTCTGAAGTCATCTTAGGCCCTTTGCTGGCTAGTACCGCAGTGACTGCATCGCCACTGTTCCAATCTGTTGAGAAGTCTTCCCAGACCTTACCAGGACTAATTTACAGAAAACAGTAAATAAAACTCCCTTTTGAGATTATTTTGGTGGACACTTCAAAATGAGTCACATTTTTAACTCCAAATTAAATAAACTCCTCAGGGCAGGGAGAGTCCTTACTCTATGGTTAAGTAGCACCCAGCACAAAGGGCTTCTACTCCTGACTAGGGCGTCTAGCTGCTTCTTTAATACAAATAATATATAAAGTTTGGCCCCAAATAAAATAGGTTGTAAATCCAAGAAGTCCCCAGAATGGTACCTGTACCATTCATTAGAGATTATTAGTCTGATCCCATGACATATGGGTAAATGAAAATCAGGCCTACAGCCACCATTCTTATTTCACAGCTAAGACTATTTTAGCCATGACCAAAGGAGCTTTCTGCCTCATCCTGCTGCACCTTCATGCTTCTTGCTATTTTAGTGGAACTGCAGAAGTCAGCAAGCGAATCTCTTAATATTTTTCAATCTGCTGAGTAAACTTCCCATTTAAAAGGATAAGGAATGAAAAAAAGATCTCAGAAAAGACTGCCTTTTTATGGCCTTGTTTCCTCCCATTTTTCACCCCTTCTCCAACTCATAACGCCCTAGCAGCAGCCAGAAGTAATCTGTAACACAGGGGAAAGCTATCTAAATGGATGCTTGTTTACACGCTTCAGAAAAAATTTAGCTTATTTTTTGCTTGAGGTTAGTTTCTCCTTAACCCAATGCCTGGGGCGTGGGAGTCAGGATAGTTAGCAGCAAACTCCATCTCCCTCTTGTATGTTACATAAAACTTCAGAGCAAAGATCATCAAAGTAATTAGCCTCTAGCGCCATTTCAGACAATGCCCATACCATAGGAGATTGGAAAACAATTCCTCCCTTATGGATTTGGGGGTCCTGGTGGCTGAACATGAGGTAATGCAATTCTAGGATGCACAAACAGGGGAATCTCTCAAGTAGGAGTAGAGAGGATATTTTACCTCTATATTTGGCACTAGTGCAGTGATTCTCAAACTTTTGTACTGGTGACCCCTTTCACATAGCAAGCCTCTGAGTGTAACCCCCCCCTTATAAATTAAAAACACTTTTTTATATATTTAATACCATTAATCATGCTGGATTCAAAGCGGGGTTTGGGGTGGAAGCTGACAGCTCGCGACCCCCCATGTAATAACTTCGCGACCCCCTGAGGGGTCCCGACCCCCAGTTTGAGAACCCCTGCACTAGTGCAACCACTACTATAATACTGTGTCCAATTTTGGTGCCCACACTTCAAGAAGGATGTTGATAAATTGGAGAGGGTTCAGAGAAAACCACAAGAATGGTTAAAGGATTAGACAACATGCCTTATAGATATATATATAGACGCAAAGAGCTCAATCTATCTTAACAAAGAGAAGGTTAAGGAGTGACTTGATTACAATCTATAAGTACCTATATGGGGAACAAATATATAAATGGACTTGTTGATCTAGCAGAGAAATGGTGGGGTGTTGAAGCTAGACAAATTCAGACTGGAAATAAAGGCGGTTCTTTTAAAGAGAGAGGATAATTAACCATTGGAACAATTTACCAAGCATCGTGGTGGATTCTCCATCACTGACTATTTTTAAATCAAGATTGGATGTTTTTCCAAAAGATATGTCCTAGAAATTATTTCAGGGAAGTTCTATGACCTATGTTATACAGGAGGTCAGACTATGTTATACAGGAGGTCAGACTACATGATCACTCCTCTGGCCTTACAATCTATGACCAGATTTTTCCTTCTGAGAGTCAACCTCACACTTATGAAGAAGTATCCTTATGATATATATTTACAGGTAGTTATAAAACTGGACTTAAACATTTTGCATAGGTATTCCAATAAAAACAGCACAAAGGAGATAGAACTGTGACAGGCTCGGAAATAACAACAGTGTAGAAAGTTTCTGAACCTGAAAATGCTGTTCTGTGAAAAAAGGTACATTCTCCCTGGTGCATACAGCTATGTCTGCCTATGCTCAAAGAAAGTTACAAGTTTTACCTATATACAAAATACTTCTATTTTTCTTCAAACATAGTATTTTCTAAACATACAACATACGAGATGACCTTGGGGTGTCATATTTGCAAACAGAAGAGTCGCCTGACCATTGAATTTGTTTTTAAAAAGTGCAGCACATGTAACCCCCAACATGGAAGTGAATGGAGAGCAAGAGATGGGCAGAATAAATAAAGTTAAAGCAGCAATTAAGTTTAAAGCTTTTAAGAGTTCCAGACTTCCAGCCAAAGAATACTCAGGAGGATAGAGACATGTCTACTATCTCCAAAGGATTAAAGTCCACTGCAAAGCACCAAAAGAAAAACAAATTGTTTTTAGTTATATAAAGATGTCCTCAATGACCCTCCCTTTGACATCCTCCCAAAACACAGTAGAATTATTAGGGAACTGATTTTTCAGGGTAAGGACAGTTGATTTTGTAGCTGGAGGACTGGAGTTGGGTAGCGACTTTCAAATAGACTGAAATCCAAGCTGCAGATCTTAGGGTAAATTTTTTTAGAAACAGGTAAGTGATTTGGAAGCTTAAGTCCCATTTTCAGAAGTGACTTCGAACACATTTTCAAAGATATTTAGGCACCTTGTATGATTTTACAAAAGATACTAAATTCCTCACTCACTTAGGAGCTTTCGTAAATTCCACTAGCACCTAAGCAGAAAGGTGCCTCAACCTTTGAAAATCTGGCCTTTAGGAGTCCAAGTCCCTTTTTGAAAATTTTATCCCTCATCTCACTTCCAGGCTGGGAAAACTGCACGTCAGATTTCAACTTATTGTGATGTCTATCCCATTCCAGTCCACCAGAAAAAACAGGTAAATCAACCCCCTGACATTACTAGTGTAAGAAAAGAAGCAGGAAAAAAATTCTGAGGCCATCTCCGTACATCACAAAAGACCAATGAAGAGCACAAAGGCAACTGGTCTACTCTTTTCAGTTCACCTTCAAGAGAATGTTCTCAACTGAGCTGTCATGTACATCAACTCAGCAATATTTAAGGAATGAGGCTGGGATTTTTAAGGGATTTCTAAGGCAGAGAGGTGCCCAAATCTCACTGAAAGTCAATGGGAGTTGGGCACATAACTCCCTTTGGCTCCTTTGAAAAGCTCAGCCCAAGAGGACACTGTCAGGTAGCTCTGCTCCACCTCATCCCTGTAAATGTCCTTTTTACAACAACTTTGTAATTTGCTTGTGCAGGTCTCCGATCGACACAGAGAGAAGACATTCTTTTCAAGCTCATGCTGGCTTCTTTCTATTTCGGTTATATTTGGAGCATAACTTGGTGTCCCCTGTGACGCCCCTGCTCAACAAAAATACACTGTATGCGTCCATTTTTAAAGAAAATATTTTATTACATCGTGGAAAAGAAGCATAATCATCCAGGTTCATATTGTTTAAAAAAACTGAACATTTGTTTTAGACAGCATGTCGGTATATTCTGTTCCACACGGGAATGATAAGAAGTCTACATCATTACTAGATATTGCACAGTCTGAAAGAAACAAAAATCACATGATCTTGGGAACCATCTCACATTATGAAAAACCTACTAAGAAACATAAAAACAAACAAACAAACAAACAAAAACACCCTTTGTTTCTACAGTAGCTTTAAGTTTATAATTCTTGGAATGACCATATTTCACTGAAGACCACCTCAGTGACAGGAAGCTTCATTTCAGCAATCCCTTGTGCAAATAAGATTAATAATAATAATAAAAAATGCAGTTAGTCTTTTGATATCACATGGGCAGCAATAATCACATATTTGTTAAATTCCTGCCTGAAAAAAAAGGGGGGATTAGGCCATAAGTTTTGCCTGCAACTCCATCTCTGCTGCCCTTTTGAGTGCAACATCCACCAGAAGCTGAAATCCACTAAAATCTTGGTTGAGGTCTGGTGGGGTAGGAGGAGGAGTGTTGAAAAGGCCACTTTGTGCATTTGTACCAGGTCCCAGTTTAGAAGCATCCTCGTGGTATTCAAGAGAGTTGTCTGTGAATCTGCTAGCTGATGTCTGCTGCAGGTCAGTGGTTGGGCCTACACCAGCTGGCTGGCACAAAAGGAAAGGGGCATCTTTCAATGCAGTTACAGTGGTATGGCAAATCACTGAAGGTCGAGCCAAAACAGATCCTGGGGAAGAAGGTTTAGAAGAGACAGCCTTGTTTAGTCCTGTGGTACCAGAAAGAAATGAGTTCTCTTCCAACAGTGGAATGTAGTTTTTTGTGCCTGTGGAAGACTCCACTGGGCTGCCTTCAGAAATCTTGGTCCCTCTTCGTGAGATAGTGAATTGATTTGGATCCTTGCCATCCTTCCTCAGCATGTCAGGTAAAAGCCTGCGGCGTGCATTGATAAACCAGTTGCAGACCTGGGAACATAATGATATCTTAATTTCTACCTTCATTCACTTCCGCACTACATGCCATTAGAGTCTTTCAGTTAGATTAATGAATCCCTCCAAGCAGTTTCCTTAACTCTACAACAAAAGAGACTGATCAACAAGTTCTGACACACCTAGTAAAAACCTCTCTTCTTTCTTCTTCTACCCCCAACTCTTCTCTTCATTGCAAAAAAAAAAAAAAGACTGCTAGCCTGAAGTGAAAGGTTTAGCTTTTAACTCTGAACATATATTAACCTATTACCTATTGTTCTCTGCATTTAGGTTAATTAACAACAGGAAAACCTTTTCTCTCTGAAAAGAGCCACTCCTCCCACAAACAGTTACTGATTTTTCCTGCTCAACTGACTGTGTCAACAGACATAACATGAATTACCTCATTGAAATGCATCCTTGTTTAAATATCAAGCCAGTTTCCTGGGCAATAACAGATGACTTAATGTCTTTTTTTTTTAAGTATTTCTATATAAAGTAGTTTTTCCTTATGATGTTATATTAAAGAAATTTTACTTAACTAATTGCAACATTTATATCAAAATACTGATCTATAAAGATAAAAAATTAAAATGTACCACTAATAGTAATACTTTGCAATCCTATATGATCTTCCATCCAAAGATTTTAAAATACACAAACATTCATGCACTAAGGGCTTGTCTACACTATCACTTTTGTTGGTATAACTTATGTCGCTCAGGGTTGTGAAAAAACAGCCCCCTGAGTGATGTAAATTACACCGACAGATGCACCGGTGTGGACAGCGCTCTGTTGGCAGGAGCGGCTACAGAAGCGATTTTACATCAGTGCAGCTGCCTCAGTACAGCTGTGCCACTGTAAACTCGCTAGTGTAGACAAGCCCTAAAGTCTCTCAGCTTTCCTGTGAGGTTACACCCATACTACAATGGAGGAAAGAGAGGCACAGAAAGGCTAAGTGCCATGCCTAGAGTTACACATGTTTCAGTGGCAGAGTCTAGAACAGAACCCAAATCTCCTGACTCACCATTCCCAAATAAGGGCTTCATCCTGCAAACACTGATGCATATGAATAGCTTTACCCATGTGACTTGTCCCACTGACTTTATGAATCATGAAGACTCATATAAATAAAAGTTACATATACTCAAGTGTTTGTAGGATTAGGCCCAAAGTCACCATTTTAATAGTGTAAAGAAAATTATACTGCTAATACATGTGCTTATCACCCTCATCACTTTGCTTATATGCAAAAACTAATGCACATGCTTAACTTTATGCACTGTCTGTAGACCCATTGAAGTCACTTTAGCCACAATGTGCAAAATTAAGCATGTGCATAAGACAATACAGTATCAGGGACATCATCTGTAAACTTGTGTTTGTACACTACCTAGAACAACAGGGTCCTAATCCTAGTCAGTGCCTTTGGGTGCTACCACAACACAAACAATAACAACATATAAAGAAAATTACATCTGTAGTATGAACATTTTTAGAGAGACTAGAAAGTGGGTAACTTCAGAAGCGAAAACAAAGGCTCATTTTTATTTTAATCGGAGCTTTTAAAAATACCTGTAGTGTAGAAAGGTGTGTTTGTCGGGACAATAGTGCTTTTTCTTGCTCTGATGGATAGGCATTGTATCGGTGCTCATACAGCCAGTCCCGAAGAATCTGCACTGACTCCTTGGGCAGGTTACCACGTCTCCTCCGTTTGCCTGAGGCAGTGGAAGAGGAAAGATCCAGTGGGACATCCATGGTGTCATCATCCTCCGTCTCACTGCCAGATATTGCAGCTACACCTACAGTAATAAAAAGGTGAGAATAGTCACTTCAATTCAATACACTTCTTATTTGCAGCATTTTTCACTTCAACACTCTCTCTCTCTCTCTCTCTCTCTCTATATATATATATATATATATATATATATATGCTTCCTAACGTAAACATATATAATTATATATAAATATATAAATTATTTTTTAATTTATGAAGCATTAACAAGTGGACAATTCCTTGCCAGCTCAGATGTTCTGAGCCTTTATTGTGAGTCAAACCAGGCCTCACGTTTAGAGGATGTGTACTGTAACAAAAGTAGCACCAACTACCTATTCCGAGGGGATACTTCTCCACACAACCTCATTTACTGGTTCTCTTAGCAACCTTTTATTTGGTCATATGCAGTAAGTAACTTCCATCTGATGCCAATATCATGCCAAATGTTGGTCAGCAAAGGGTGCTACTGTGGTATGTCTCCAACAATCTTTTTTCTTCAAGGCTGTTTCATGGCTAGGCAAAAAGCCAATAGACAAGAATTTCAAAACATACACCCAACCTAAACCTTGGCTGTATTGAATTACAATTTAACATGCTGGTGCATCTCCTTCTGATTAAGGATAGCTTTATAGGTTTAAAATGTTAACAGCGCTTTCCAGAACTACTAATAAAAATGAATGGCACAGGAAAAGAACAGAAAGCAAGTTGTGGCTGGTTCTTCTAAAGTGACACAAAATTCACTCACTGAGGAAAAAGTGTACAGCAAGGTAACAGTAAGTGCCTAAATAGTGCCACAAGGTAGTATAGAATTGCTATCATTTATTTTTTTGGAGAACATGCCACACTTCAACTTTGCCCTGATTACTTATGCTTTGAACCTTATAGTTTTCCTCACACTTCAAGTAGTGTACTTATTCAGATTTTGACATATGTTTACTGCAAGAACTATAGATTTAAAGTTTTACTGCAGTTTTTCTCCCATAGAGAAGGAATTTATTTCAATCTCATTTAGTCTCTGTCTTCTATAATTAATTCAGTAAACCATATTACTAATAATTTGGAACTACAATATGTGAACAATGAAATAAATACTTCATATTCTGTGGCTGAACAACAGTCTTCAGCAAAGTGTACAGTGTGACTGAGGAAACAAAACAAATAGCACCGAAATCCATAAAGGAAACTTTGCTTTGGCTTTAAGTACTTTAATCCCACCAGAAATTTTAGGAATCTTACAAACCATATATAAATTTAAATCACAGATACCACTAGATTCAATTAGCACAGTTCAGAACCTTTTTTGGATTCACAATAAGTTTGCTTTCAAAAGCATTTTATAGAAATGACAAAAGGAAAATGAGGCCTTAGATCACTTTTAAGTTAGTTTGAACATCCATTTTATTTAAAAAAGAAAAGAACCTTGCATATTTATAAAAGCAAGCAAAGTTAAAAACCAGGCAGAAAGGCTTCATATGGGCAGCTGTCCAAATTTCAAAACTAATACTTAAACTAAACTAGAAAAAAATCAGTTTTATTAAAATGAAAGCTATGCCTGTGAAAAGATACAACTATGAAACTCTACATTTATGTTCATACTTAAAGATTTAATGGGAATTGATGTCAGACCCAAAAGAGAGAGAACTAATTGTGAGTTTTTGCATAGTAGTTTCACAGATACCTATGAAATTCACAAATGTGGTGTGACAGAGTTGAGCATTTGATAAGTTTTGCCTTCTCTCTATTCATGAACAAATCACAGTATTCTTGAATTTGTCATTTGCAATTATTCAGATTTATCCAGGGAATTTTTTGTTAATACTCTGTGAATATTCACAATTCAGTCTGTGGTGGTTACTTAAGTAACTTGTGTGGTATTGTTTCTGTTCCCTGGATGGATGATTTATGTAACTAACCAACACTCTGAATGTTACAGTTGAATATACAATTCATACTATGATGATTAGTTACATAAGTTATCCAGTCAGGGTACAAAAACAATGACATGCTTTTAAATAACCAACTCAAGGTAAATTCTGAATTGTATATTTGATTTAGTTCTTAGTGCATGTATGTGGTATTTTCAAGTGGGGGGTGGGGGTGGAAATCTATCAGGACCCTAATAGCTTCACATTAAAATATTATTTTGCTTGAAAAGTAAGTTATGATGGCTCTACATAGCAGCTCACTAACTGTAAAGTAGACTTATGACTAGCTAAAACTAGTTTACAGAATTCAGAGAAAGATATAGCACAATCCCATGTCTTAAAGTTGAAGCTAGACAAATTCAGACTGGAAATAAGGCGTTTTTAAATGTCTAACTGTGAGAGTATTAACCATTGGAGCAATTTACCAAGGGTTGTGGTGGATTCTCCATCCCTGACAATTTTTAAATCAAGATTGGATGCTTTTCTAAAAGATCTGCTCTAGGAATTATTTTGGGGAAGTTTTATGGCCTGTGCTATACAGAAGGTCTGACTTGGAATCTATGAATGTACCTAATGTTCCAAACATTTCTGTTTTTGCTTGTGGTAGATTTAAAATGTTGCCGCACTTATTTTTTTAAGAGGATAATAAAATGTTAGGCTACAGAGACAGTTATCAAAACAGAGACCTTGGAAGACAGGAAAAGAAGGAGCTGAAGGCACAGCAATGGTGCAAAGCAGGAACCAAAGAGGTGCAATCAGTGTGCCTATTCACAGAAGTAAATTTACATTCATAAGTGCAGTTATATAGAAATAATTTGAGATTAAACTCTCAAGGTTTAGTAAACATTCCATGCAAAGCTTCTTTCTAAACAGTAAGACCAGAGTTCTGCTTTGATAACAAAGATTTAGGTTTGGAACTGTTGTTCTTTACCCGCTGCTAAAATTTGACAAAGATTTATTTTAAAAAAAAAACCCATAAAAAATATTTGTTGAAAATGCAATCTTTCTGAGATCACATTTCTTTTTTAAAAAATTAATAAAATAAAGTTGCCCTTCAAACAACTATACGTTTCCTAACTGTAACGCAGTAATAAAAAAAATAAATGAAACAACACTGGAGTCTGCCCTTTGATCTGCTTACTTAGTGTGACATGTTCCCTCAATTTTATGACACAAAACAGGTTTTGCTTAAACAGGAACAAACGGCATTGCAGTTTCTCATTTAAATAAAAGAGCACCAGACCTCTGAACCTTTAACAAACATCTCCAACGGCATGTGCAGAAGCTGTAGCAACAGGAAGTTAAGGCTGTAGATTTCATACAACCTCAGCTGATACTCTACGAGAGCAGAAGCCACGTTGTTGCTGTCAAAACCTGTGTTTTCATTAGAACATTCATGCTGATTGCAACTCAAGCTTTGTTTTTTCTTCTCGTTAGTAATCAGCCTATATGCTGTTGGTTTCTTCTTTAGTAGGGCATAGTTGAAAGGCTTCCCACCTAGGCTCCATGTCTGGACCATTTACCTTTACTGTATTTACACCCCAGAATAAGGGCTTGTCTACATGCAGAATACCTCCATCTTATTTTAAGTTGTAATTTTAAAACTGATTCTGTTATACTGGTATAAAAGGCTTTGTGGACGCTTATTTCTGTTTAAATCAGGCTTTTACAAGTTAGCTTCAGTTGATTATATGTTTAAACTGAAATAAACCCCTCTTAAACTGATGCAAGAATGTCTACAGAGTGTTTTGCACTACTTAAACTGAACTGGTGCACGTTTATATGTAAACAGGGCCTAAGACACAAGAAGTTACCCTGTCTGTAATTCTATAAGCTTTACTCAGATAAGCAGTCCTTATTCATACAAAAATAGTTTCACTGATTTCAGTGAGGACTACTCCTAAAGGTTGTAGGATCAGCAGGCCCCCCTCTTTTATATAATGTGAATTGATTTACCTGCACCCAACTTCTAGTCTGGCAGCATGTAGAGAATTTAACATACTGTGTTACATCACATCACAGGCCAAAGAATTCCTAGGTCCCTTTCTTGTTCACTGCTAGGGAGATCATGCCTTGAACACTGCATAAAATTCTGAGCACCTCAATACCTGGATGATACTAAATAACGGGAAAGAATTCAGTTAAAGCTTCCTGGCTTAAAGGCCCGGAGGGATAAATCTGATGAGGAAAAAAATAATTATGTGCATAGTTTTTCAAAATGATAACTAAAGTTGATATGGAAAAAACTATCAGTACTTATAAGGTATGAACACCAAGAAGGAGAAAGAATTATTTGGGATAGATTGGGGCCCTAACTAGGAGAAATGGAATGAAGTTAAGCAAATTAAAATTTGGGCTGAATATCAGGAAAAATATCCTATTGTATTGTAGCAGAGCTTCACAAGAGAACTGGTAGAAACCAATTGTTTGAATCGCTGAAACTGAATGAGTATACTGCAAGGCACAGTCTCCTTTGGCAGAAGGAATAGATTAGATCACCTCATGGATAATCTAGCTCCATTTTTATGTTTCTGTGAATTTCTTTGGTTGGGGTTTACATGTATATATCTAGATAATATTTCCAATCTAAAAAACCCCCAATCTTCCTGTAATTGACTTCACTAGGACTACACATAGTCATATGCATAATCTTCAACAGGGCTATATCTTTGCAGGACTGGAGACTACAAGTGTAGTCTATAGGACTAGCCTACCTGCTTATATATCTTCTCTTACGGGTTTATTTGTTTTATCATAATAGGATTATAAATTTGTATTAAGAGTATTTTTGGCTGTAATGCAAGGCCACATCCTGTATGCTGAGCTAATGCAAGTTAGCATACATATGTTTGAGACTGTTAGCCTAGACAGGTGATGATTATATATATATATGTATACAGGTCTGTCTCATCTTACGCTGGAGTTACGTTCCACGGTCAGCGCGTAAAGCGAAAACCGCGTATAGTCAAAATTACATTGAGTGTAATGGTGGGCGGAATCGCCCGCACTACAGAAACAGTATTTAAATTGTTATTTTTCTCTTTTTGTTTTTTGTTTTTTTCTTGTTTTTGCCGACCACATAAAGCTGAAATCACACATGTTAAATGCGCCTAAGATGCAACAGACCTGTATATGTATAAGTATATATGTATGTATGTATGTGACCTTTAACATAGATAAGTGAGGATGGTTAAAAGCAAGATAGTATAGGTAGGGGCAACCTAAGTTCATATAGTCTTCAAACTTAACAGGTTCACCACAAAGAACACAGAAATAACTGGCTAGGCCAGAAATAACAGATAGAATGAATATGTCATTAATATGTACAAACATAACAGCCTATAGAGTAAGTGTACCCTGATATTTTTTGTGGGTGAGGAAATTAAGTTTGGACAAGGAAGGAGGGCACATGAGAGAGCTGCAGTGTGACTGCTATAAGAGCTACGTTTCATTATTATTATTTAAGAAATAAATTTTTGCCATCCATGGAAGAGGTTTCAGAGATTTAACTTAAGATATACCAATTTGGAAAGGAACTTTAGTTAAAGGTTTGTGAATTTTTTTTTTAATAATCAGGTTAAATAGTATTGATAATTAACCAGATCAGACACAGGAGCTATGGGGATGTGTAAGGGAATTTTCCATAGCAGATAATTAGAAAAGTTTTCCTTTTCCTTTAAATGTGATTTTACAAGTGGAAGAACCAGTTTTCTTTCCTCTGCATTGCTTGAGATTTACTGGTTCCACAAAGTAGGCAAACTTGGCTGTACTATAGAAAACAAATTTTAATATTTTTTTTTTAGACTACAAGAAAGAAATCTGAAATCAGGTCATGCTCTGAAACTTGAGTATCAAAATACAGGCCACGAATGCAAACTGCAAGCCCAACTTTTAATTAAAAAGGAAACAACAAAAATCATTGTCCTAACTTCTTTGAAAAGTTTCCATGCATCTGTGAGCTTCTTCTCACTTCCTAATTTCTGCCACATAAACTCTAAACCAATGGTCTTCTGTCTCAAAGGTTTGCCTTCCAATATGCCGCCTTTCATTGTTTCAGTGCAGAAATCCCAAATCACAAGGCAGATTACACACAGAGAGAAATACATAGGCAGACATGGTAACCTCGTCAGCATTTTTCACACATATTTAGTTTGGGGGCAATGACAATAAGAGTTGGAAGTGTGTGAAGTTGGTATTTAGACAACCAGTAGCTGCCCTCCGGGAGAGGAATCTGAACAATGGAAGCAGCAGCAGACAGGAAACCAACTCATCACCACTACTGTGCAAATAGGGAGCACAGGAATGTTCTAAAAATAACTAGTCTAAATAATTCAGTAAAACCATATACCTCCAGTAACTTTAACAATCTGAACAAATCTACAAAAATGGGAAAATCTAGAGTCAAGGCTGTAAGTGTCTCTAGGTACAGAGGGCTGGGCTTTGGTATGCAACACGTGTTGTTATGTTAGGAGAACACTGAAATATTTGGCCGGGGGGCGGGGGGTATAAATACAAAGTTTCGGTTTGAACTCTGAATTCCTTGCTTTTTTGAGAGTGTAAACAGGACCCGCACTAACTGTTGTCTAAACTTTGCCTTTGCGGCTTAATTTCCTTTGTGTGTTTTGTTTTAAATCTGTATAGTCCAAGATTACTTATGAGAACTACAAACTGTATTAGAGCACATCTTAAATTATACACCAAGAATTCAGAAGGTGCTTAATAGGTGTATAAAAACACATACTCTAAGGGCTCCAGGAACATTAACAACGAAGTAGATTTCTGGACACTTGAACCACAAGAGCGTGTAGTAGGAAAAACAACACTGCTCTAGAGTAGTAAACATGCGCAGTACTCCTTTTTTAACCCTCAGTATCTTGGATATTTTAAAGGTCTTTAAATACCAAAAATCATTAATCTACATTACTGATTAGCCACTTAAAAATGGGGAGATGAGGAACTGACGAGGAAACAAACATCCGAAATCTGTTTTTTTTAACAGCAGTAACGTTTTAAAAATGTTTTCCAATGCTTTGCAGCCACGTTTTAGTTTTCAAGATACTTAGAGGACTACAGATGGAAATATCGACAATCCCATTATTATAAAGTCTGTCCAAGTGGTAATTACGTAAGTAACACCAATGAAAAGTTTTTCAAACGTCTTTTTTGCTGCTTCCCCGCCACGTGGTGGGTAAGGTTTTAAATCACTTTACTTTTAGTCTTTAAAAAAAAAAGAAGTCTTTGTGAAAATGGCAGGAGATAAATCTGCAGATCGATTAAAAAAAATCTCACTTTAAATTCTCCAACAGCTCCCCACTTTTGTCCCCTTTCCCCATGCTAACTCTCAAACAAAGAGCTCCTGCCACCCCGTTGTTCAGACTGCATTGCTCTGAGAGTTGTATTAGGGTTGGGATTTGCTTTTTAAAGTTGTGAAAACAATTCCAGTCCCGTCCTTGGGGACCGGACTGGAGAAATTAGAGTTAAGAGAGAGAGGGAGAAGGAAAGAGGGAAGAAAAAGGCTGTTTAAAAAAGCGAAAATAAAACTTTGTTGGGGACAAAGCAGGCAGTTGACCAGGTTTTTGACAGGGAGCCAAGCAGCGTGGAGAGAAAGCAGCGTCCAAACAGCCCCTCATGTTTTGTCTGGAAGTGAAACATTATCAACTGCCATTTCAGACATGAGCTCAACAAAGAGGAAAAGGAACAGATTAGAAAGAAAAAAGGAGGGTGAGAGAAGAAAACCGGTTCCACTTTATTTAATAAGCCAAATCAAACTGCAATGAAGTTTAAACCACACGCCTGTTATTTCCATATGGCGAAAGCAACATGCTTTCCACTTTCCCATCCAGGTTTAGCACCAGCACGCTGAGGAATCACTCTGTCTCTCTCACACTCACTCCTCCCTACCTTTTTTACTTTTCATCGTAGTCTCGAGCAGCGGACTGCACCAGCTGGCAAGGCTTGCTACCCAACGGGCACCCCACGCACAAATCAAGTTGCCTTTTCTTGCTTGCGGAGCAATCTCCGCTTTGCAACTTGGAAGGCGGGCAGAGGGCTCCCTTCCCAGCCGTGGCTGCTACCCAGGGCGCTTCAATGGGCTACGTGTTGTGTCACCGCGAGCTGACAGCTTCCTTCTGCCTGGGATGTTTGGTCCGGATTTGGTGCTTTCCCTCCTCTTCTTTCTTTGTTCTTTCCTCCCCCCTCTCCGGTGCTGGGCCCCAGCTTGTCAACGTGAGAAAAGGCACCAGGGGGAAAGGTACCCTCCGCCCACCTTTCAGCAATGAGTAAGTGAGAGAGTAACTGAGAGCAATAGACGCTTTGCCGCCTCCTCCTCCTCTCTGGCTGCAGAGACGGTTGTCAGCGGAGGGGAGGGAGAGGGATACTCACTCCCACACACACAACAGAGCGTGTGATGTGACAGTGCAGGGCAGGCAGAGCCTCTGCGCCTTCTGGTTCCTGCCTTTCTTCCCAGCCAGGCGTTTGATCATTAAACTGGGAAGGGGGAGGGGGGGGGAGGATTTTGACAGCTGCCCCTGACTTAGCCTCCTCCTGTTGCTGCCGGATGAGCCACCCACTCCTTAGTGTGAAGAGAATGGAGAAGAAAGAAAAGCAGCGTAGAGCAAGAAAAGAGCGCTTAAAAGATTAGCATAGCATTGAACAAGCCCTGCTCTTCCTCCCCACCCCCACGGGCTAGTTTCAGACCC